>OX438778.1:18837940-19471074 GCA_949316455.1 Acleris holmiana
CGACAGGAGAGGTTCCTCGAAGGTCACGGACTCGCGGATGAAGCGCGCGACGTCCCCGGAGGTCTCCAGGGCGTGGGCGGCGGCCAGGTGCGCCGCGAAGCTCTCGACGCCGGCGCACGAACTTTTACACTTTTGGCAGACGAACTCGAAATCGAGCCCGTCCTCGTCCATGTCCAACGTGTGGAAATAATTCGCAAGCACTTTCCTAACTACCGCGCTAAACGCTGCGTCCCTGGAAGTTATTTTGACAGTTATAACTAGAAAATTAACTAAGAGCGAAATTTTGCAATTAAATATACTTACACGCCGAGTTCCTTTAGTTTCGTTATACGCTCCTGTTTCTGTAAAAAGAAAATGTAATTTAATTTAAGACGCCGGCTGTACAAGGACATCATATAGTCACCAATAACAGAAAGAAGCATAATTTAGTTATTTTATGTCATTCACACCTGTTATTAAGTTCCCAAGAATCAACAATTTTTGAGATATGTTGCTAGTACAAGAAAAGTAGATAGTACAAAGCCAATGTTAACCCTGTTTTAAATCGATTGCTCTTTAGTTTGTATAAAATTGATCTTCAACTCATTTTTTTTAAGTTCTTTATAAACATGCAAGGAATTCGGTTCTCAGATGACCGTAAGTGGAACGAGCGCTCCTCCCGCTCCGCTCGTCGTCGCACCTAACTTTTACCCTCCGTTTACGCAGACTACACTTACAAACAATATTTTGACGAATCTATGAATTTACAAAGAACAAGAACAAAGCAACATGATCATTGGGTATGAGAAGATTTTAATATACAAAAATTGTAAACGACTACAACAAGATTAAACGAATACGAAATCAAAAATATTAAAAAATACATTAGACAATTACTTAGTTAATTGTGCGCATGACACGCATTTTAGGCATAGTGAAATTAGGGAAAAAGTTTCCCATCGGTCATAGACTAGTGTCCAGTGGTACAAAACTTCAAGTGGGAATAGCCCGGGCTATAGATTACCTCGTCCATTTCGCGCATGTTTTTGAGATATGAGGAGCGCCTGCGCAACGCGGCGTCGGCCTCGGCGAGGCCGCTTGCCATCTCGTCGAACGCCAGCAGGGTTTTGGAGCACGACATGCACAGCACCAACGGCATCCAAGGGTAGTCGTCCTCCGACACCTGTACGGATAGCACAAGTTGTATTTTCTCGCTTGTCGCTCAGTGCGTCTCTATAGTTACATACTAGATAAGAGGGAGGTCCGAGCGAAGAACCAGTCGCTGACAACTTGTGCTAGCCCTCCTAGGGTATATACAGCTAATTAGCTGGAAAATATCGTCCCGTTTACTTTCTCACCCTCTTATCTGATCGAATAGTTTGATAGAAAAGTAGTATTTGTTCTTCTTGGAACATGAGTGCTTTTCCTATTTACTAATGAATTAGATACGATACGACGTTGAGATTAGTAAAGCGACGATATCCCGTTAATGCTCCTACTAGGTCACATAGTTTACATAGTACCTACAAATATAGCAAATATACCTATATATACTGGGTGTTGCCTGTAATAGGAGCAATAAATTGAGGGATCGTTTCTACTGTATAAACGTAGCAACATTTGTTCTACAACTTTTACAAAATATGTAAATTATTATTTGGGATTTTTTCGAACAAACTAAATGGCATTTTCAATGTACTCCATCCAATAGTCTAGTTGACATCTACTGTCAGCCTACAAACTTCGTAGTTTTCGCAATACATTGCTGGCTTGGAAAATCTAAATTCATTCATTCAGTAGATGTAAACAACAAGTTATTTTCGAAAGTTGTAGAATAAATGTTTTTACGTTTGCGGTGTGGAAACGAGCCCTAAATTTATTGCTCCTATTACAGGCACACCCGGTATATGTATGTATCTCACATACCTTCAATACCTTCATGCATGAGAGAAGGCCGCGAGAACCGTATCTGTACGTAAATGTACAATGTGCAGAGCCCGGAATTTTCACTTTTGAGCTGTCATAGGGACTTCTCGTCTATGGACTTCCGATATACATTATGTATGTATATCGATAAATACAGATTACATCTTTTTAAATATGATTACGAGTAGAAGTAAACAACATAGTCTTATCGCGAATGAGCGATCTCTTCGAGATAACCTTTGGATACGAACTTTTAGGAAATTAAAATAATAATATTTTATTGTTTCTTATAAATATTCGTGGGTTTCTTATGCCTTTTAAACAATTTTCGAAAGAAATTGCAACGAGAATTAATATCGAGCCTAATTATATCATGTTATGTAGGTACTCATAGGTAATTAGCCTTTAATCTGATGGGTGAGCTTTTTATCTGCATATGTGTCTATGTTAATCACTCGTTGACAATTCTTGTTGCAATTTCCTTCGAGAACAAATTGATCGCTCTTTAGCGATAAGGCCGCCTGTTGTTTACCCTTACTTTTAATCTTCATTGATATGTTGTGTTGTGTTCTATAATGTATCGATAAAATATGTAAATCGGAAGTCGATAAACGAGAAGTCCCTATGACAGCTCAAAATTGCTACCAAAATTCCGGGCTCTGATGATGTGTCATGCTAGTATAAAAAGTAATCAGGAATATAGGTAAAATTCGTTTTAGGCTGTAGTCAACAAATAACTCTTTTAGTTTGGTCATTTCTGTCTGTCCATCTGTCCGAGGTTCAACTCGGAGACTCTTGGTACCTACTACAAAGCTGTATTTTGGAATAGTTAGACATTAAAATTATGCCGACAAAGTTGTAAAACTTTAGTCAATTTGTGTGAGTTATTGTATTGCATTTGCACCCGTAACAAACTAACTAATTATTAATGTAATTGTTACATTGTAACACCCTTACAGGGCGGCATGTACCTGCCTGCATTTTGATACCCGAACGACCTACAAAACAATGTACATTAAACAATTAACAAATAAATAAAAAACCTCGATTATTTTTTTCGGGTAGCTCCCATACAATAGCTTCTCATGTAACTTATAGAATATAATTCTTTATTCGGCTAGTTAAAAAACAAAGAAACACATACAATTGAGGAAATAAAAACAATAGTAGATTATAAGTAGGTAATTAAAACATAGGTAATAGCCGAAACGGAGCGCCCGCTCAGCGTGATGCTGGGGCACGGAGCCGCAGCGCTGATGTTCAGCTGGACCCGTGTGAGAGTTAGATGGCAAAAAAAAACAACAAAATAAATGTACCTAACGGTAACAAAACACTGCTTAAAACTAATTCTAAACTAATAAAAATTAAAACAAAGTAATACAACTCGAAGTAAAAATTTCTAATTATAAAATTTTAAAAGTGAGATCTAGCGTTCGCGCATTGTTATTTTCTATATACCTAATCAAAAATTAAACCTAAGAGATAAAGATTCAGTAAAACATCATAGTTCAACGTTACAAAAAACAACCGTCTACCTGTAGCGACAAAGCTAACTCTTTTAATTTGTTCTTAAAGCTACTAATATTTGTGATGTTACGAATCGGCGGAGGAAGGTCGTTTCAGATTTATCAATAGATAGCTCTTAAAAAACATAATGTATATTTTATTATTGGATCTGCTTAGCTAGGTCCCACATTTCGATAGGACTAGGCAGGAAATTAGACCTGATCGCTTTGCGATTTCATCTCGGTCTGACTAGGAGCATCACTTTCTGCCGAGATCGTAAAATGACCACATCGCTTTTAGCAATTTTTTCAACGTCTACAGATTCCCGATTCTACAGATTTCCAATATTACAGATTCCCTTGTCTACAGATTGTCAACACTACAGATTCCGTATCTACGGATTCCCATGCCTAAAGTCCATTCTATCTTACTTGTCTTATTCAGTAAACACCTCGAGTTGCTTCATTCACCAGAAAACGGTTGTTTGAGCCAAAGAAGATTTTTGAGGTTATAAAAGTGTTTACTAAATAAGACAAGTAAGATGCAATGGACTGTACGGTTTTCTATTCCTACGGATTCCCATGTCTACATATTTCCAATAGTACAGAGGCCCATATCTGCGGATTCCCATGTCCACAGGTTCCAGTGTCTACAAATTCCAATATTACATTTGTTATTTATTAGCTCGTAATAAAAGAAGCTAAATTCCAAGACCGGAGAAAATAAATCATGTTTAAGACTGTATCAAACAATTAACGGCTGTCTATTAACCATTTTAATTTTTCCACGGAACATTATTTTGTTTTTGTATCAGGGTCTATCAACTATTCCTTGTACATTTAAGTATGTCTTAATTATACAACAGTGTTGAACCAAAGCCCGGTATAAACGATATTTTTTTATCAATAGATTTATCGTCAGTACAAGTGAATAAGCTATCTAAATTAGAATAGCATTATTGTCAAAAATACTGGTAACTCAGGGAATAAACCACTATTTTCATACAATACTGGGAACAACATAGTCAACTAAGTTGCTAGTGAAAGAAGACCTGTTAATTTGTTTAATAAATATATCTACCAGGTCATAGAATTCACCTTTTATCTGTGTAATAATAACACGCAATATATTAAAGAAAACCTATTACGTTTTTATTTATACTTAAAGTCTTACAAACTTGAAAAAAAATGTGTACAAAGAATAGTTGATTAACCCATCAGTAAGATATAAGTTAAAATTTTAAAAATAAATAAAATTAAACTTATGTTTTGTAAATCAGTAGAAGAGACTGGGGAGGGTATGTAGTTAATCCCTTTTAAATTAAGCTTATTACTTTTTATCACATTTAAAAATATCTGTTAAGTAAGATTGGGAATCTATAGTGCAGGTAAACAGAATTGGGAATCTGTGATAGGAATCCGTACGATTAGGACCCTGTAAAGTTGGGAATCTGTTGAGTTGGGAGTCTGTAGGATTGGGAATCTGTAGAATGACGATTCTGTAGAGTTGGGAATCTGTTGAGTTGTGAGTCTGTAGGGTTGGGAATCTGTTAAGTTGGGAGTCTCAAGGGTTCGGAATCTGTTGAGTTGGGAGTCTCAAGGGTTCGGAATCTGTTGAGTTGCGAGTCTGTAGGGTTGGGAATCTGTAGGGTTGGGAATCGGTTAAATTGAGTGTCTGTGGGGTTGGGAATCTGTGGATTTGGAAATCTGGAGAAGAATTGGGAATCTGTAAAGAAAATCCGTAGAATTGGAACGATTCGCTTTTAGCCAACAGTTGAAAATATCCGTGTCGGAACATGCCCACTTCGTTTCCGTTGAAATGGCCGACGGGCAAATCTCCCAGTAAATGAAGCCCCACCATGCGGGGCTCTGTTGCCTGTGCTAAGACAAAGATAAAATGAAAAAGGCAATGTGAGGCAGAGCGATCGGGTCGTATTACGATCTAGGCGCAAAGCGATGTAGTCAGATCAAGATTGATTTGCAAAGCTATCTGGTCTTATTTTCTAGTCCTGTCGAGATGTGGACCTAAAGCTTCTATCTCGTTATAACGAATTTTTCGATTTGGGTCACCGTGTAGGAAATATTGAACAAAAAAGCTTTTCGCTAGCCCTCCCTACAGCCACAACTAAAAAACACTGAAAAATATGAGATACTTGTCCTACCGAGTTCAAATACTGGCATTTGTATTTAAGATTCAGGTATCAGACGTAGAACTCATCAAAACCATCTACTTTGCGCTGGCGGAGGTCCGATGTACTGTATTATCATTTGTGGTTGCGTTGCAACTCTCATATTCCTCAACTTGAAAAAGTGCAAGGTCAACGCTTAAACTTTAATTTTTAGAGCCGTTAAGGTGTGTTATTGGTCTAGCAACTTTATAATTCACGGGTTTGCCTCTGGCAACACTTGATCGTCGTTTCTAATGCGGACTTTTAAGAACATTCGCTCATCGCAGACTAGGAAGCAGAAGGCCCTACAAAAGAGTTACTGCGCCTCAACACAAACCGGCTTTCTTACACCAACAAATTAATTACGAGTCTTTTTTTTAAACGAGAAAATAAATGAACGCCTGCACTTACACAGCTACAAAAAAAACATATTTAAAAATAGTACTACAAAATGACTTCAAACATTAGACTTCGGCGAAAAATGAACATCTCTTTCAAATAATTAAAAAGAAAGATTCAACGATCCAGGTAATTACTTCATTCTCTCGCACAAACAAACACATGTACAATAACACATATACGCCCACACACACATACACAGATGATTATTCTTTGGAGTAGTTCTAATTTCACTAGTTATATGTGTACTCCACACCATATGACTTGTCTCCCTTTTCGCCTAAAATTACAATTTTGACATAAATAAACCTTTAATGATATAAAATCATGGTTATGGACCATACACATGCTTGATTTTTTTATAACATTGTTATGCTATAATATTTAAGCCTTAGTCACTGTTTAAACTGCATATATGATTTTGTGTTAGCAAAGGTAGAAAAGGCTGAAGTTAGTTCTTATTATTTACTAACAAACCCTAAAAAGGACACTAAATTCTTACTATGGTTTACTCATCTCAGATAGTAAGTATCATTCAAATAATATTACATGTAAACTAAACTAAACTAAGTTTGTTAATTAATTGGCTCATAACCGGAAGAAGTGGTATGATGTTGGGTTAGATGTCTAGACAAATTAGCATTGCTGAGCCAACATCATCAGTATGCAAACTAAACAAAATAATGCAGAATACAAAGTATTATGTTAGAATGATGACCCCTATATACATTGCTGCACTAGAAAATATCATTATGTTTTTTTCTATTTAAGAAGCATTAAAAGTTTTAGACACCTTAATCAAAATTTTATGAAAAAAAAAGCACCACAAGTCATGAAGTGTGCACAACAATATTATTATCATATTAATTACCTTTAAAACTATACTAAATAAACTGCAACCCTTAAGCAATCATATAGTAAGATTGCTTAAAGGTAGTAGAGTACGTTGTAGTATGGGTGTAGTACGTACATTGATCTTCAAATGTTGGCTGAGTTTCTGGGACAGATTGAGCTGGAGTCCTTCACCCGTGAGGATGGGTATGACAGGCTCCACAACATTGGCACACACGCGGCACACATTCTCGAAGTGCTTTACATCTAAACACAAACAATCATACTTATAATTGTAAATGCAAACATAAATCTTTTTGCATTGATTTTTGTTTTCTCGCATTTGTACAAAACTGTGTATAAATAAAGGTGGGTACGAATTAGAGCGGCCTCGGGTTGAGGCACGCACAGCTCACCTATTTTTCTCAAATTCGCAATTCACTCAGCGCGAGCAGCGGGCGAGCGGCGCGCGGCGAGCTGCCGAGAGTTGGTCTTTTGACTGTGCTCAAAGGCGCCTCGGTGTGCGTGCCTCGCGTAATTTGGACGTGTATCCGAGCGTGCCGTGGGCAGAATGACAAGTTCTAACTTGTCTGTGGGCGAGGCGCGTACAAATTAGATTTTTGATTGCTGAGCCGTTCCACCACCAAGGCGATTTCTTCGTTTTGTTAATAGTTCAGTGAATTATGATAAACGCAGACGCGGCTGACATCGTGTCCGACGCCATTTTGAAATGTCGGCTCACGGCGAGCACGCTGCCTCACCTGAGCATTTTCCTGTGCAACAATCTCGCGAGCAGCTCGCCGCGCGAGGCGAGCATGCCTCCGACTGAGCCGCTCAAATTCGTAACCAGCTTAAGAAGAATAAAAATTTTCTTATTCTTATAAATATTTATTTATTTTGAACTGTATATAAATAGATAGCTTTCAGAAGGATAGTAGTTCCTACGATTGCCCGCTCCAGGCATACAATATTATTTAGTCTTAACTCTAGTTAAAATGCTATAGGTACATGTATTAACACAAATATTTAGGCAGTGCAACTATTTGTACATAAAAACAGCCACGAGCCACTTCTTCAGTAACTAATGTAATAAAATTTAAAATATACCTTAGCAAGTAAGTGAGTATGGTGCATTTTGCAATTTACAATTGATTCAGATTGAGATTATTTATTGCTCAATGAAATGTTACTGAACAAATTGCAGAGCAAGGTACACACGGTCATACAACACGGTCATAGTCACACAATCGCTATGAACTAGGCACAGAACCAATCATGTGTATTAAAGTACTTGACGGTACAGCAGTAAATAAATGAAATGTTATTTTATTTGTGGTTACAGAATAACCAACAAGTCATTTTTAGACTTGTTTGTATTTCTGCCTATCCCACTCCGGGAATAAAGGAAAGATATGATGAAGATGTTATTTGAAAAAGTATTCAAGCAATTTCATTGTTTGATTTACTCACATTTCAACATGATAATGTTACTAAAACAATCTGTTCTTGCTAAATTAGATCAATATGATCAGGTTAGTGAGTTGCGCAGGTGTTTTATAATGGTACAACAAAATGAAACTCAGTACTTACTATCCAGATTCAAAGCAGCCGGTGGCGTTGTTATAAATATGGGTGGTCGGCATGGCTGGCCCATAAAAGAGACGGTCAGGTTAGACATAATCTCTCGCTGCTCGTCCAACTCACTCATATTAACTTTTTTTTAATTTGAGCACCAGATACGCTCACACTGCCGCTAACAATAGCAATCAATAATAATAAATAAATTAATGTGAAAAAACAGTTCGCGACTTCGCAGTTCGCCTACACCCGAATACCCTAATAAAACATTAGTGGTATTAGTCTTTGAAACGCATATATTTCTTGTTTAATTGGTCGATTCGATTCGCGATGTAATTGTTTTAACTGTTTATTTATTGATTTTGCCTCTTAACTTGGCTACCTAAATACCACTCCATCCACTCCACTCACTCAGTGGTGCCAATCATAAAAATCAGGATTCGGTAGAAATCATCTGAAAAATCGTCATTTTGACATAAATAGTTTTGCGTTTAACCATTACTTTTTGTCTGTTCATACACCATTCATCACTTTCACCTTCCTCACGTTTCCACTTTTTATACATTCGAGTTAATAAATGACTGTTAAAAGAAAATCGAAGCAACTATTATCTATTATTATCTATTTATTTGGCTTTTTCTATGTAAAACATTAATCAATCACTTAGTGATAAATTAGTATCAGGTTTTCGCTGCTTAGAAAATATTTCTTCTTGAAGTATTATGTAACTCTAGTGCAAATTGGTAGATTTTCCCTCGATTGAAAGACGTATCGGTAAAATATAAGCAAAATCCGTGGAAACAAAGACTTTTTAGTAGCATTGGCAACACTGTTGACGTACACGATTGTATTGATTTTTGACAACTACCTAATTGTGCGTTTCGTTATAGACAGTGTGTGATGTATTGAAGCTGCAGTGTAGATACTCTGAAAATGTCGTTATCTTATATAAGCGTAGATCTTATCATATATCTTAGTATCTTAGGTAAATACGATTTTCATTAAACATCCTTTAATGATTAAGTGTTCTTTTCGTTTGTACACAAAGGGTTTCCTTTTTAAGTTATAAATTAATGGTGGTTACCTATTAGGTAAGACCCTGCGTTTAGTTGAACTAAACGCAGGGTCTTATTAAAAATGCCGGCAAGAGTTAAAGCGAGTATGTTTACCGGGGTGAATAGAAATCGCGGGGTGAATTAAAATACAATCTAAAATAAGTAATAATTCGTTATTAATAAGAACCAATATTGAATTGACTAGTCTATTGGAAAATTACGTTCAAATCTCAGTCTTATAATTAGTAGAATAGGTATGCTTTACTTTAGGCTGTATTTCTATTCACCCCGCGAATCTCTATTCACCCCGGTTTACCGGTATTTAATTTGCCTTTCCCTCTGGGATAAAACACAAGAAAAAAAAAGTATTCAATTAACAATAATCAAACCAATAATTGATACTAATTTTAAACATCATTATTAGAATTTCGACGCACACTATCGGCTGTTCTTCCTACAGCCGCGAACACAGCAGGCGTCACCATCATCGTCTTGTTTTTGTACGTTTGAATCACTTGCTGTAACAGGTAAGTGTATAGAATTAGCTCGAGTTCAGCAATAAGATTGTTAGCTTAACGTCAGCTTGGTACCTATTGTCAGCTTACCAGAACGAGTTTTATGAGGTAGACAGCGAACGTAAGGAAGGATATAGTCATGAGTGCGCCCTCTGAGGAAGGGAACTCGACGTGGCCGCGGGCCTCTGCCGAGCGCGCCCAGCGTGCCCAGCGCCGCCGCCGCGAGGCTTGGCCCGAGTGTTCCGTCTCATCGGGGAACAGAGCTTCAATGCGGTCCTCTGATATTGATATTTTTTTAATAATTAGCAAAGTAATTTCGTTATGAAAGTTCCTATTTATAAGAATGATAAAGGGCAAAATCTACGCGTCTCTCCATTTTAAGGCAATCTAAAGCTGGGTACGAATCTGAGCGGCTCAGCTTGAGCCATGCTCGCTCCGCGCGGCGAGTTGCTCGCGAGCCGACGCTCGGATACGCCTTTGAACACGGTCAAAAGACCGACTCTCGACGGCTCGCCGCGCGCCCCTAGCCCGCTGCTCGCGCACATCGCGTGAGCGCATACGAATTTGAGCAAAATAGGTGAGCCGTGCGTGCCTCAACCCGAGGCTGCTCTAATTCGTACCCACCTTAAGGTAGTGTGGTGGCAGTAGCAGTTCCGAGCAGGGGCTGAGCTGAGCGAGTCTCTAATATAGAATTTTCCCTGGGAATAATAAAGGTAGATATTAAAGTTAAGTAAATCTTACCTATATTGACCATAATGGTATCTTTAAGGTCCTCCAAGTACCTCAGTTTGCTGCTGAAACTCTTTCGCGTATTCCTCGATATAGTATCTGCGACGACTTTCACGAACTTAAGTACATTTTCCATCGTGTTCACTTTAGCTCCGTTTTCTGTGGACTCGTCGTTTTTTTGAGCGTTGATTTCGTCAGTTTTAAAAGTTTCCTGTTTAGTTTGTGCAGTATCCAATCTTCTTATGGGAATGTTAGGTTTGATTATGTTGGTATCCTTGATGGCGTTCCTCTCATTTAAATTAGGCGGTTTTCTTACAAAGCGTACTTGCTCTTCTCGATCTTCCTCAAAGCTTTCTTCCTTGGTAACAAATTCTGGTATTTTGTCTTCGATTACTTCAAACGGATTCCTTTTAGTGTATCCATTGGGAACTTCAGCACTTAGTTCAGTTTCTTCATACTTCACTCTAGCCGGTTCTTGCGTGGTTAGAATTCTTTTCACGTTACCAAGATTAGAGACTCTTTGAACGACTCCTTTGCTCCAATGTTTCTCCAACGATTGGTTAATGTAAACTCGATTGCCTGGTGTTCTAGATGGTTCTGTGAATTCATCTGTCCTTGTATTTTCGTTACGTTCAGGTTGTGTGATATGTTTGGCATAGTTGGTGCTAAGTTTAACGTGGTTTGTGGTGAGTTTGGGGTAGTTGGTGGTGGTCCTAGGGTTATGCAGCTGCGTGATCTCGACCCACTCTGCCCGCGCGTGGGCAGCGACGAGGAGCAGCAGCGCCCGCAGCATGACGACTGAGCCTGTGTGCTGCGGTGTGTCGTCACGCCTCGACTGCTACCGTTACTCCCGAGATCGTTGTCTTTGTGACATACTCAGGTCACATTATTTATTTACACCATTATTGTCACGCTAGCCTAGTTGGGAGTGACCCTGCCTTCGAAGCTAGGTGTTCTGGGTTCAAATCCCGGTAAGGGCAGATATTTGTGTGATGAGCACAAGTATTTGTTCCTGAGTCTTGGATGTTTTCTATGTATTTCTCTATATAAGTAAGTTTATCGTTGTCTAGTACCCATAGTACAAGCCTAGAGCTTAGTTTGGGACTAGTTCAATTTGTGTGACATTTGTCCTGTGATTATTTATTTATTTATGTGCTTTGTGGATATACATACATATATTAAATCACGCCTGTTTCACATATATCAAACGCAGTATTTTTTGTTTTAAAAAAATATTTATAGTAGGTAAGGCGATTTCTTATAAAATTAAATGTGGAAAGTATATATATTTTGAATGCTGCAAATGTTTTTTGTTACCTGGCAACACCTTGTTTACGTTTTTTCTGTGGGAATAAAAATTCGACCTTAGCATAAAAACCAGACAAGTGCGAGTCGGACTAGCTCACGAATTCCGTAATACTTTACAATGTACAGACCAAGCAAAATAAAATAAAAAACGTTTCTTGAATAGGGAATTAAAAGTGTCTAAATCTAATCTAAATCTAACACTAATACGGTCCGAAGAAACCGCCTTGTGACAGACGGACGGACAGCGGAGCCTTAGTAGTAGGGGTTAGGTACGGATCTCTAAAAAGCAGCCGGCTAAAACCATTAAGTAAGAACTGTTTCCCGCGTTACGACTTCTAAAGGTGATTATTCGCTCTACGCTCTCGAACTACTCTCGACAGAGCGTTAAATTATCTAACTGCGCATTATAGCAGGGTCAACCTACGATGATCCCAGTGACAGCTCTTTTCAACACGCAAACACTTGTTTCTTTGATTTTACATACTTAAAAACTATATTGATATACCTAAACCGTTTAGTAATTTAAACTATAGTGGCGAAATAAAACGCTCGGCTATCCAAAACGGCATTTATTATTAAATGTAATAGTAACACATTTGTAAATCGCTCTTGTCACAAATAACCACTTATCCTAAAACATCGAGAGGCCGCCCTGTCCGGTGTTGCCATACACAATGTTTGACCCTTTTTCGTATAGAAATAGTTCAAGATCAGGCCAGGGCCGTATTTTAGTAGCTTACTGGTCGGAAAGTGACAGATGTTCTATAAACACGACCTTGAAACGTATCAAAACCATCGCTCTAATTTTTAATTGTTGGTAAGTGGACTACATTAAAAAAAACCCTTTACTTTTTTTCTTCCGATTTCCAAAACAAATGCACGTTAGTAGGGACCATCATTGTGAACAAGAAAAATTGGATTCCTGACATGTCCCCAAAAATAAGAAATGTATTGGATTTAGGTAACAAAACGGATAATTCCATACATATTTTTGGGGACACATCAGGAATTCAATTTCTCTTGTTCAGAATGTTGGTCCCTACCGACGTGCAATTTTCTTTCCGAAATCTTACAGCGGAAAGTATGATTATTTGTATTCATTTTCTACACATCTTAAACAATAATGTATTTTCGTCATATCTTAATTCCAGCCTATGGCGTTATAATGCATCATTTTAGTTTATTCGAACACCGCACTGGACCTAACTTTATACATAGTAAAAACCTCGTTATTTTTAACGTATATGGCAACACTACACAGAGCTCCCTTATATCAACAATCACCAACTTGCAATATGTCAATATATTATTAAAATATCAAACATTATGCATGTATTACGATAATGTCGAACTATGTTTTCGCAAGGATCACCACGCTGCCACCATTCTACTCATGGCTGCGTTACTGACTTTGCTATCATTATGTACACCAAATATGAATTTGGTATTTTGGTCTAAAATGTCGCGATAAGTTTTGATAATGGGGGAATGTCAGGGTTACATTGTTAACCTGTTACGGCCGGCCCGCTGGAAAAATGTCGTTAAATATTTGAAATTGGAACTCAGGTATGTCATATGAAGTTCAAAATAAATTTATTAAAAAGCCTAAAGCCTTTTAAAAAGCCTTTGGGCGTTACGCGGAACAAACTATACTTCAATTAATTCATTTGTATTAAATTTGCATTTATATTTTGATAATATCTTATTTCGTCACAGCTTTTAAAAAACCTCGTATATCATATTTTGTGATGTACGATTATTAAATTTTAATGTAACTCACGAAATATGAGATACGTGTTTTTTTTAGACGATTTACTTGTCTTATAGTAAAGTAAAAAATTATGAATGCTATATTCGCTAATTTTATATTAAAAACCTAACAACAAGCTACAGATTATGCCATAATTATATTCATTTCATGAAAAGTGATTGAATCCTCAAAATATACGAACAAAAAACATAAATAAATACTATAAATTTACAACATTGTACTTACTTACTATGGAATTCTATTGAATTCTCTACCTAATATATTATTTTTTTCCCCCGTATTCGGCGGGCTCCTGCAGGAAGTGAACGAGAATAAATAAAATAAATCTAATATGAAATATGAACCTAGCGAAAACATAGCTTCACCTGACCTTTACTATTGGTTTGACACTGCTCTAGGTACTAAAGTTATTCGCCAATTATAGTTAATCATACAACGTTAAACATTTCATTACGACGCTAACTAATTTTCTCAGGGTTGGTCCATATTTTCTTTAAAATCTATCTGCCAGTTAGGTACTATAGCTGGAAGATAGGCCGGTTAAAATATAACATACTTACTTAAAATGTCGTAAACAATAATACAGCAATAGGTAAACAATAATATTTAAAAACTCTGATGTCAAATACAAAACCATTAAAAACATAGTAAACAACAGCTATTTTAACACTTAAGTTATTGTGTAAAAAGAGAGATGTAAAGATAGTTTCAAATATTCTTACACATAATGAAATGCTAAAATATATAAAATAATTTTATCAAAACATTTTCTTACAAGAGATCACAGAAAATGGAAGCTTGCATTGCAAAGTTTATAAAAAAAGTAAAATGTATAAAAAAATCACAGTATAAAATATTATTGGAATGACTACGCGTTAACTTGTACTGTAAATGAGTAAAATATATTTGTGACGTAGTAAAGCGAGAGGGGTAGAAGATATAGTCTGTGCATTCTTACTTGTCTTAATTGGTAAGCAGGAATTTTGACTTAATTACATATAACTGTTAAGTTAGAATCTTGTTGACACGACAAGCCAAGTAAGTCCGGACGAACTATAGACATGTTTACAATTACATAACAATTGATCAGGCCGGACGCGTATACATCTACAATAAGGTCCCACCGCACCGAATTAACCCGTAAATCCTCATACAAAGGGGAAAAATCCCAAAATATATTTATATATTTATGTATTGAAGTATTGTAAAAAATCAAAAAACGTTGGCACAGCTTGCTTCGAAAGGAAGTCGATCATTTCAAGTTGGGTACGAAAGTCTAACTTACCTTACTAAATATTACAAATCGTCATTGGGGTCTTGCATTACCAGTGGCCGTCGGAACGGGCTGTGTTCGTGCACCTAAACCTACGGGAAGTCACTATGGAGTCGCTGATACCAACACGAGTAAGTAAGACAAAAAGGCCCATCATTCTTTACAATTTTAAGATCAATTATTGCATTGCGTCCGTCGGAAACGAAGATGGAATGTCTTACACAACTGAGCCAGCACTGCTGGTGGCAAAATTGTATTACTATCTCACTTGTGGGTACAACCCACCATAATACTATGAAGTTTTCCATAGTTCAGGCATTTCTGTACCTGTTCAGAAGTGGTGATGGCCAATAAGCTATCATGACCTGATTTGCATAAACGAACCCTTCGTAGGCAAAAAGAACGCGTCTGAAACAATCACATAATTCATTAACACATTTTTATTCTTCCTTTAGACGGTTAGCTTGTCTGTTTGATCTCTACTCTGAAACTAAAACTTTTAGGCTGACCGTCGCTGGTGTACCAGTTCGAAAGCTGTATTCGAAATAGTATAGAACACGTGGAACTACAATATTCTTAAGTGATATCACTGGGTACCATCAAATAGCATTTTTATGAGTAATTAGGCAGAACCAGTGATAGAAACTACAAAATTAGTTTACAGGTTTTTCAACAAGCAATCCTACCCTTTTTTTTAAATCTTATTTATTTGTATCTTTTCATAGCCTTGGGCAACAGGGCTGCCGTGATCAAGCCTGACCAAAGGCCTTCATTTTTAAGATTGTAAATAAATAAAATCCTAGTTTCATTTTGAACAGCACCCTAATATTTTTCAAATGCTTCCACCGTGTTATGCAACGACGTAATAATAATCTCAAGTAAATTACGGCTGCTAGGTTCCAGTGAGATTATTCGCGAGCGACTTCAAAGCAGACACCTCTTTTTGTCTAACCAGGGCCGGGGCAGTGTACGCCCGCTCTATACCCTTCATTGACTACTTACCTACGTTTAAGTCGATTTAGGCCGTTTCATAAAGTTACGAGGTCGACCTCCACAGATTCACACAACGTGGAGAAGCGCCGCATGTATAAACTGACCTCGAGTGATAATCTCGTTTCAAGACACACCGAAGTAAATATCGCGTGAAACACAGCCCTCCTAAACAAATAAACAGTATTTCAGATTCAATTGCGAAAGTAGATTCAATCCTCTCGTCTTAGTAATAAGGTTCTGATTGCTACACGAGTTTTATTCGAGATACTACTATTTTGCTTAGCAGGGCAAAGAGGCATCTCACTATAAATCAGTTTATTTATACGGCCCTGTATAGCTACGAAAGATTACAGAGAAAATTTGGATTGAATTGATAGTGTCACTTAGTTAAGGATAGTTCTTAGGGACTAGTAGACTTAATTTAGAAGAGTGGGAATTTAAGTTAGAGTAGGTAAACCATAGAGCACACAGACATCGAGATACTTATTAATATCGGCCAGTTCCAATCGCTTGGAAATAATCTCTCTGGTTTTAATAATTATATTTATTTTATAATTATTACTAAGATTGCAGTTTTTTTCATCACTACTACCTTTGAGGTTGGAAGGAGAAGCATTCACCTTTGAAATCCCAATGTGGTGAATATATTTTATGATAGTGTCTAGTTTAGTCAGCAGCAGAAGCTATGCATTCGAAGAGTTCAAAACGTCGTGTCTATATCATTCTGATCATGTTATTTTGCTTAGGTACTCTTGATGCTGACTGTACAATAAAGTAACCACACGTAGAATCGCATGTCTCCTGTTATTCTTGTCTAAACTATAGGTATACTTGTTTTATTATAAATATATTCGAAGCGATTGCAACAGACCGCGCGACTTCACAACAACATACACTCCACTTAACAAATTGACTACGGTAAGAGCGATTGGAAGTAACGCAACAATACAAAATGTCCTCCCATTGAGTCAATCGTCGAGTTTGCATTGACCCGCTATAGCGGTTAAAAATAAAAAATATAACTTTCAATGTAAATATTTCACAACAACCATTCTCTTTACGAGAAACATCGAACCTTACAGCTAGGGTTATTAAATTCATATAAATAAATTAAACAGTACAACGAAACAACTAACGCTAGAGTTCAAACGGTCTTGTAGGAATGCAGTAAGACAACCGAATTTAGAATTTGTTCAGTTGAGGTATAAATATTAATTGTTCGCACGCTTACGCTGTTTCCTAAAACCACCACCTACTGAATTCAACTAAGTAATGGTGCATCCGCACCGAAGTTATTTGTTTCAAGTTTCCAAGTGATAAGTATATCCATCACGCAGAATAGTATCTACAGGCAAAGTGATACCCCTCTGAGACTGTAGTACTACCACGTAGTTCAACTGGTAGTACAAATGATACACCGTAAGGTCACTAGTACCACCAGTAGTACAATTGTACTTGTTCATTGCAATACTCTTCACTGTTAAAAAAAGAAGACCAACCATTTTGCATCTTTTAAAAATCCTTAAGAAGGATGCTGCGTTTTACAGTGTAAACGCGGTGACATCAGAACCTGCAAAAAACGGTCCAAGTCTGTTGTAGATACGAACACCTATATTCAACATGCTCAAAGGCAGCTGATTACTGGGCAAATACACGTTCCATTATTTTTGGAAAAATTACGTTAACACCTTGATATAGATTTAAACTTACGAGATTTTCGCACATAATAATAAGTTAATAATATACACGGGACATAACCATATAACTGTATATTTTGTTCACATCTGGCATGTGTGTCATTTGTACTACGAGTTAAACATTTAACATTGTGGTCAATGACAAAACCCGAGGAACATTCTTGAATTTTTATTAGTAGTACTAGTGACCCTAGGGAGTATCATTTGTACTACCAGGTGAACTACGTGTATCATTTTTACTACAGTCTCAGAGGGAATGATACAAGCCTTTTATTTATAATGATAAAATATTTTTTACATTTTCGTGTATTTCGTGTATTTTACATTCTACCTGTTGGCGTTGGGAAATTAACGAAACGTTCCTTTCTAAATGGTAAATTCGGTGTAGATGCCCCATAAAGAAAATATATTAATTTTATTAGAGAACTGTTCTTCTGGGAGGCAATGTGAGCGTACCCGTGATTAACCTTTTGAACGGCTTACGTCAAATACAAATACGTCACTCACACGCCAAACATGTATTAAAAGTAATGCACAATTTAACTTACTCAATACGAAATAACGTCTCTTTTAAACGTTACCTGTGACCACTATAAGTGTCGGTGGCGTTGTAGGCACGACAGCTCATGACTACTTTAGGCGTCGTTGGCGTTCAAAAGGTGAATTATACAGGACGTTTCTGGCCGATGTAGGGAACATGTCACAGAGCACCTTGTCATAATTAGGCCGGATTTAAAGTTCAAGTTATCAACACCTGATGCTGGCGTGGTATATTAATTTTATATCTCCATTAAAATTGGACGCGCTTTATATATTTAGAACAAAAAGTTCTCGATTCGCCGAGAAATCTTTTCACCATAATTCGCAGCTTCAGAACAATAGTGACCCGATTCAAAATTTCAGGTTTCAAACTTCAAGTCATAAATTGATTACTATTACTATAGAGACCTAATTTGAAATTTAAAATTTCTGAATTAGGTCACTATTGTTCTGAAGATAATCATTCAATAGACCAGAAAATTCATCTAAATCGTGAATAGGTGTGGTCAAAATATACGTGTGAAGTGTGTCAGCGCGCGCGCACGACGAGCCAATGCCATCGCAGGCGCAGCGCGCGAGACGCGAGGGAGCCCCTGTACAGAACATAGTAATTATACAGTGTGTCCCTGTATAAGGTGCACAGACGAATAGGGATGAAACTAGATGCAATTTAACAAATAAAGAAACAGTGTCTTTTTTTTAATGTTTATTTAGACTTTTTGCTGTCAACCCTATCAGAACAAAGTGATAAATCGCCTCATATGAGGTTCATTGACATGAAATAAACGGTATTTCAATCCTAGAGTATTTCCCGTGTCACTCAAATGGGAAAAAAAACTAAAGGGTTGGCAGTAATCAAAATTATTTTTTAAATTTAAAAAAGTTTTTTTTTGTCGTTGAAATTGCATCTAGTTTCATCCCTATTTGTTTGTGCACCTTATTGTTTAACAATAACAGTAGACAGTCGCAGACAAACTGACCTAATCTCTACTAGGTTGTATTTACTAGTGGTAATGGACAACGATAAACATACTGTTAGACGGGAAAAAATTGGATTGGGAACATCACTAATTTCATAACGCATCCCTATTGCGTTTGACAGATAAAACAAAACACTCTCTCGGTGTCTGTGGAAGTTTCTCTTGGCGGCATTGTGCGCTTGGTAGATTATCTTTTGTTTGGAATATAATTATAGTGATGTAAACCAATTTGTGTGTATTAATACATAGGTTGCCCGTGTGGTTTCCGGGTTAGAATAGTGCCACTCCATGTCTTCCCGTGTGTACAGTCTCACTGTACATTTTTCCGTTTACGTTGCGACCTACTTTGGGCCGCCCGATAGCATTCAATATAAGGTAACGTTTTAGGTAATAATTTAGTGCATAACTAACTAGCTTACAATACGCATCAACTATTAACTATTTTACTGTAACTTTTATTACGTCAATAAATCAACATAAAGTGATCAATCTTTCTCTGCACTCCAACAACTATCTACATAACTAAAACAGCAATGTACAGTATCAACTGGACTGTACATTTTATGGTCCTTCGAACTAACACGGTATTTTGGACGTTTGTGTCTCTGTTGCGGTAGCGATCGGTTTACTGGCCTCCCACAAGCGGGTCTCACCAGTGAATTGAGAAGGCGCAATATCGTGATAGAGTGCAGGCGTGCTGAATACCTCCAACGACCATCCCACTCGGGCGCACGTGAGTAACAGTAGTGTCAAGTTGCAAACGTGAAGAAGGATTGGGAAGAAGACTCTACGACCCTGTGTCGTAAACCAACCAACTGAACAACTATCGACGGAACTACTGGGGAAAACTCTCCGAACTATATCTACTAATCAAACTTATAAGAAGACTTACCGTACAACATGAGCAAGCTTCAACAACAACAAGAAAACTTTGAAAGCATCAAAAATTTTTGTGCCAACTACAAAAAGGACGGCGCGTCTAGAAAAACTCCAGATTATCTAAATAGCCGGCTGACAACTCTCGATGCCCTTTGGGCGGATTTTGAAAATCTTCATGTGGCTCTCCACAAGGAGGTTGAAGATAAGAGCATCAACTACTTTACAGAAGAGATATACGAGAAAACAAAAATGATGTATGAGTCAACTAAATCTCATATACTGGGCTTACTGCATAAACTACCCGAACAAAATAGCTCCGTAAAATTTGATTTGACGGGATTGTTGGACGCCACAGTCACAACTGAACTAGGCGACGATGTTCAACTTTTACTTGGCAAACAAGAGTGCAACTTCAAAGCTCTAGATCGTGCAATGTCAAAAATAACTATTCTGGCCACAAACGAAAAATGGGAGTTAGAAGACAATCTCAACATCTTAAAGCTGAAATGGGAACCTATTGACACGCTCCATTGGGAAATAGATGGATTACTTAAAGGCTCTTATGAAAAATATTACACCATGTTCGTTAACATCGAAAGTAAATACGATAAAATGCGTAGACAACTTAGCAGCAAGATTTGGTCAACTATACACTACCAGCAAGCTGCGCCGAGAATGCAGATTCCAGAATTTTCAGGAAATTATAAGCAATGGATTTCTTTCAAAGATCTTTTCATAGAGGTTATTCACAACAATCCAACTATCAACAAGGCTCAAAAGATGCAGCATCTCAAAACCAAGCTGACAGGAGAGGCAGAACGATTGGTCCAACATTTGACCATAAGCGCCGAAAACTACAACGCATGCTTGGACATACTTAACCAACGCTACGATAATCGACGCTTACAATTTATTTCCTTCATGAACACCATGCTGCAACAACCGAACATACAACAACCCGATGCCTACAACCTGAAGAAAATGCATGACGTAATAACTGAATGTTTGAGCGGACTGTCCAACATTGGGCTAGATACATCTACGTGGGGTCCGATCATTGTGTATTTAATGACACAAAAACTTGACTCAAACACTCACAACGAGTACGTGAAGGAACTTCATGACCACAGAGAGGTTCCGGTCTTGAACGATTTTTTGTTCTTCTTAGAAGGCAAATTCATGGCATACGAAACCATGAAACGCCCCAAAAAAGACGCCGTCATGCAGCAAAAACCAACTTTTGGTAAAACCTTTAACCAGGAATACGCAACAAAGAAAAACCATTTTAACTACAACAAGACGTTCCCGAAAACTCATCATACAACTTATGGCCAATGTCCTTTCTGCGACGGAAGTCACGTGTTGATGCAATGCCAGAAGTTCGTTGCCCTAGATGTGACCCAAAGAAACAACACAGTTGCGAAACTGCGGATTTGCAAAAACTGTTTATTTAGTCACGGCGACAAAGAATGCAAATCTAACAAAACGTGCAAGGAATGTAATATGAAACATCATTCATTATTGCACAATAACGCGTTGAAAATAGCACCGACTAATAACGCAAATAACAACTCAAGGCAACGACCGACGACTTCAACTCAACCTCAGGCTTCTAATCATCATTTAGCTACAAAAGAGATGGAAGTCCTTTTAACTACAGTTCAACTGAAGGTGCAGAAACTCGACGGAACTCTTGTCACTCTTCGAGCGCTACTGGATCAAGGCTCGCAAGTGAATTTGATTACTCAAAACGCAGCACAACTATTGGGTCTTCCTAGAAAGAAACTTACTGCTACAATATCTGGAATAGGAGAACTTTCCGGAAACTGTAAAGGAAAAATACAACTGACGTGCAAGTCTTTACACTCAGACTTTACGTTCAAAACGGAAGCGTTAATTTTGACAAAGCTAACAAACAACCTACCTAACACCACGTTCGAGAAGGCTAACTGGCCGCATCTAGAAAACTTGAAGCTGGCTGATGCAGATTTCAATGTGTCCCGTCCGGTCGACCTGCTGCTCGGGGCGGACGTCTACGCTGATATTATCATGGACGGGGTACTGAAAGGCGAAAACCAATCTCCAATTGCTCAACAAACCCACCTAGGGTGGATTCTTTGTGGAAAACTAATAACTCTCAACTGTCACGTAACTTTAATCAACATGAACGAACTAACTAAGTTTTGGGAAAATGAAGACATCGCCCAAAGCAGTGACGAAATCTCCAAGGACGAGCAATGCGAACAACATTATACCAACACAGTCAAACGAGATGAGGATGGAAAGTACATCGTAACAATGCCTTTATGCACAAATTTTGAAGAAAATCTTGGAAAATCGAAGCAAGTCGCCATCTCTCAGTTTTTACAACTTGAAAAAAGACTGGAAAGGCAGAAAAAGCTAGCACAAATGTATAAAGACTTCATGAACGAATACATTGAGCTACAACACATGAAGCCTTCAACATCGTCTTCAACCACTGAATGTTTTCTACCCCACCACGGCGTTCTCAGAGAAAACGCTACTACTACTAAGCTGAGAGTTGTTTTTAATGCCTCTCAAAAAACTTCTAGCGGCCACAGCTTGAACAGCCTACAAAAAAAAGGTCCTAACCTACAAAAGGACATCCAAGCTTTAATCCTTAAGTGGAGGTCTTATAAATACGCCTTCACCGCTGATATAGAGAAAATGTATCGGTGCATTTGGATTTCAGAAGATCAACAACCGCTCCAAAAGATTATATGGCGCAATTCACCATCCGATATGTTAAAAGAATATCAACTTTGCACCGTAACCTACGGAACTAAAAGCGCACCCTGGCTCGCGATGAGAACTCTCAAACAACTAGCAATGGATGATGAACCAAAATATCCAGAAGCGGCCAAAATACTGCAAAACGAGTTCTACGTCGATGACCTCATTAGCGGTCATAACTCAATCGAAGAAGCTCGACGTTTACAACAAGCACTGATAAACTTACTTCGCGGCGGTGGAATGAATCTAAGAAAATGGTCATCAAACCACCCTGCTTTACTTGATTCACTAACTCAAGATCAGGTATCCACTAGAAAAATATTCGACTTCAAGCACGAAGACTCCATGAAAACGCTCGGACTCGGCTGGAACCCTAACATTGACACCTTTACATTCAACTGGCATTTTAATGAAAAAGAGAATAATCCCCTAACAAAGAGGGTGCTACTCTCCGAAATATCTAAACTATATGATCCGTTGGGCTGGATGTCTCCCGTAACGGTTATAGCAAAACTTATGTTCCAAAAAGTCTGGCTAAGTAAACTATCCTGGGATGAAGCTCTACCCAGTGACATCAAAAACGAGTGGCTGAAACTAAAAACTGAACTACCACAAGTAAACAACATGAAGTTAAACCGATGGGTTGGAACCTCAGAGAAGGAGATAGAATTCCTAGGGTTCTGTGACGCGAGTGAGAAAGCATTCTCTTGCGTCATTTATACCCGCACAAATAATGAACTCGGCAAGCCAGTAATAACTCTTTTAACAGCCAAGACTAGGGTTGCCCCCTTAGCACAAAAAACATCACTACCAAGATTGGAACTGGCCGGTGCTTTATTATTGTCTAAACTTATGAAAAAGGCAATAGAGGCGTATAAAGATTATAACATCACTCTAAAAGCTTGGTGCGACTCCCAAGTAGTCTTGGCATGGCTACAAGGAAATACAACAAGATGGGAAAAATACGTAGCAAATCGAGTTACAGCGATCAAACAAGTTATTCCCGCTGAAAAATGGCAGTATGTAAAGTCCGAACAAAATCCAGCAGATTGTGGTTCAAGAGGGCTTTATCCGAGCAAGCTGATCAACTTTGAACTCTGGTGGCAAGGACCTGCGTTCCTGAAAACCTACAAGAAAAACGAAGAAGCCCTTGACTTAACTTGTCATTTTACAAAAGATAAGGGCACTTTAACTACGACGCAGGCAACCCTAGCTGCAAAACAAAACGAAAACTTTATAAATGAACTATTACAAAAGCATAGTTCATTTACACGAGTAATCAGGGTCACGGCGTGGATAATGCGATTTAGTGCAAATGCACGCAATAACAAGAAATGCGACGCTAGCTACCTAACGACAAGCGAACTCATTGCAGCAAACAAACACGTGATACAACACGCGCAGAAAACGGCGTTTGCGCAAGAATACAAATTGTTATTGAAGAAAGAAACTGTCACGAAAAACAGCTCTATTTATAAGTTAAACCCTTACTTGGACGAAAAGGGAATTATTCGTGTCGGCGGACGACTCAACAAATCAAACTTGCCACCTGGAACGAAGAATCCTATAATACTTCCTAAAAAAGGGAGAATAACTCAACTTATTATTCTTCATGGGCACCTGCAGACTCTCCATGGGGGAGCGCGTCTAACATTAAGCTACATAAGGCAGCGATACTGGATCGTCAGCGGCAACAGAGCTGTAAAAGATCAACTACGTCACTGCGCACGCTGCCTACGCTTCAAGCCGACAGACAATTATCAACTAATGGCTGACTTGCCACCACAGAGAATTACCCCATCAAGGCCATTTACACATACCGGGGTTGACTTTACCGGCAACGTAGAGGTCAAGCTAAACAAAGGCAGGGGTGTCAAAACTTCTAAGGGCTACATAGCAGTCTTTGTGTGCATGGCCACAAAAGCTGTGCACATTGAGCTCGCATCTGACATGAGCACAGAAACATTTATTGCCGCGTTCCAACGTATGTGTGCCAGGCGCGGTACACCCAAACATATGTACTCAGACTGCGGAACTAACTTTATCGGCGCGTCAAAGGTTCTGCGAAGCGAGTTTGAAGAGTTCAAAAAAATTCTGTCACCAAGCTTCTTCGACGAAATTGGGAAGATGGAAGTGGAATGGCACTTCAACGCTCCTGCGTGGCCTACAGCAGGAGGGTTGTGGGAAGGAGCTGTAAAAGCCCTGAAATATTATTTACGACGGGTACTCGGAGATCAGAAGCTAACTTACGAAGAGTTCACAACATTACTAGCAAAAATCGAGGCCTGCATGAACTCCAGACCGCTCTGCGCACTCACCGAAGACTTAGATGAATTCTACAACTATCTAACTCCAGGTCATTTTTTAACCGGCACGCCTTTGATGTCATTACCACTCTCAGATCACAGTGACGTAAGAGACATTGACTTACGTCGACGATGGCAACTCACTGAGCATATGATGCAACAATTCTGGAAAAAATGGTCAAGCGATTACCTATCTCAAATACAAGTCCGTAGCAAGTGGAATAAACCAACGAAAAATATCAAGAAAGACGACATCGTACTTGTAAAGGAAGATAATTTGCCACCGGGAAAATGGGCGCTGGCTCGAGTACTGGAACTCCACCCTGGGGCCGACGGTTACGTACGAGTGACTACATTAAAAACTAAAAATGGCATCATCAAACGTCCCGTCGTGAAACTAGCTCCGCTACACGTGGAGCCCGACATTGATGACGATTCAGAAGAAAAACAAATAAATAAAAACGAAGTACGTCAAACAAACGTGAAGAAACCTGCGCGCTCTGCGAAAAGAAACATAACTGGGAAACAATGCTATCTATCGTTATTTACAGCATTGATAACTATAGGCACATTAATAACTGGGTCAAACGCCGCCGCTACCGCGCGCGTCACAACAATGGCTCAAATTACAAGTCTCGAACCTGAGCGGCCTGTCTACTATGACTCAATGGGCAAGATACAAGTAATTCACAATGAATGGACTTTACTTATGTATTACAACTTAACTAACTATTGGGATGGAATTCGTCGCATCGAGGCTTATCTTGTTGGAATAAACGACTGGTGCCAAAAAACTGATCCGAGATACTGCAAGACTACTCAAGAACAGTTGTACCATGAGATGGAATTACTAAAGTATTACAACAGTATTCTTCTCGCTCCACACAAACATCTATCTAGCCGGAAAAAACGTGGATTAATCGACGGAGTAGGCTACCTAAGCAACAGTTTATTCGGCATCCTGGATCAACGCTTTGCAGATAAATATAAAGAAGATATTCAATCAGTTCAAAACAACGAAAACTATTTACTTGAACTTATAAAAAACCAAACGTCAATAGTAGAACTCGAAAACAACGTCTTGAAGAAAAATGAAGATAATATCAAGCGACAATTTGACGTCATAGAAAACTTCATGGACCAGACCAACGTCCAATTTACGAAGATAGAATCAGAAATAGAGATAGCTATGGCTACCTCCTACTTTGCCTCAGCATCTTTATCAGCTTATTTACTTATGAACAACTTAAAGGACATTCAAGAAATGCTCTTCAATACACTAACTGATGTTTATAAAGGACACATCGACGTGCACCTAGTTACACCAGTCAACTTCATCAAACAGCTGAGTGACATCTCTGGAAAACTGCCGAGAACTTTATCTTTACCCGTCAACATTAGAGAAGATATCAAGGATGTCTACAAGTTACTGTACGTCAAAGCCAGAGTAACAGATAACTTTTTCCTGTTCGAGGTACATATACCATTGATTTCGGACGAGGACTTTACATTGCATCGTGTCATCCCTTTACCACTCAAAACTAACTCAGAAGCTGTCATCGTACGAACTAACTCGAAATACATCGCTATAAACTTTCAGAAAAACACTTATATTCCATTGATGGAGGAAGACTTGAAGCAATGCGCTCAACTTAAACCGAAATTTTTTATATGCAACAAAAATCTGCCAGTCTTCAATCTTCATAACAACAACATTCCATGCGAAGCGAAATTATTAAGTCATCGCACGACGTCGCCTTGTGATGTCACAACTACGTCATGCAAGGAGGCTTGGATCGAGTTGCATTCACCAAACGCATGGCTTGCAGTTTGCTGCGGATCATGCCCACTACGTACTATCTGCGAGAATGATGTTACGTCACACACATTGACGTCATCGAGTATCGTCACATTACCCCAGGGATGCATGCTGCAATCGAAGTACTTAACTATTTACTCGCATAATCAATACAATAGCAAAGTGACGATGGAATACAACTTCAACATACCGTCGTTTAACTCATCAGTAAACAAAATTGTGGATTTATCATTTCACAATATTTCACACTTATATTCATCTGATGACCAAGAAACAGCGGAGATCAGCAGCAGATTACGTTCACAAAAGGAAAACGAGAACAAACTCCCATCTGCGCTCACGAGCCACGATGTGCATCAATATGCTGTCAGTTATTCTCTCCTGGCAGCAGCCGTCTTTGCTGTCATTCTGTGGGGAGTGGGAAAGCATTACCCACAACTCTGTAAGAAGCGCAAACAACGCAGTCAATGTTCACTACGATCGGTGAAGCCACATTACGAAGATATCGAACCACAACCGATACCTCAAGCAAGAAGCTCCCGCCAAGAGAAGACACCGAGGGTGCTGACCAGCGAGGCGCAGCACACGCAACAAAATCCCGCATCGAATGATAACGTCGCGTTCAACTTTGATCAATCTGATTAATTTTGTATTTTTATTCTAATAGTTTTCTTTCTCTTGTGCTGTATTCCTGTTTCTTCTTGTAGGGGTTGCCAATATGTACAGTCTCACTGTACATTTTTCCGTTTACGTTGCGACCTACTTTGGGCCGCCCGATAGCATTCAATATAAGGTAACGTTTTAGGTAATAATTTAGTGCATAACTAACTAGCTTACAATACGCATCAACTATTAACTATTTTACTGTAACTTTTATTACGTCAATAAATCAACATAAAGTGATCAATCTTTCTCTGCACTCCAACAACTATCTACATAACTAAAACAGCAATGTACAGTATCAACTGGACTGTACACCGTGGATGTCGTAAGAGTCGTTAGGCGATGGGCTTGCAACCTGTCACTAATACACTGGTAAACAAAATTGATTGTTGCCTGATTGTGCAAAATGTGGTTACAGAATTATAAACATATCTTTTTAGAGGTGTTGGTGTTTCTGTAGCTCTGCCTACCCCACTCTGGGAATGAAGACGTGATGTTATGTATATATGTAATACATAGGTAAATTGAAAGAGAATGCGCGCGCGAGTAGGCATAACTCGGCGTGTGGAGGGTGTCGGTACTGACCGGAGTCACTGTGGCTGGGGGTGGGGGTGGGGGTCGGGGTCGGGCGCGGGCCAGCGCGCGTCGTCGCTGGCGTGCGTGAGGTAGCGGCGGCCCACGCGGCGCTCGAGCGCGCGCAGGTCCTGCCACGCCTGGCCGGTCTGCAGCCACGCGTGTGCAGGGTGTCGGTACTGACCGGAGTCACTGTGGCTGGGGGTGGGGGTGGGGGTCGGGGTCGGGCGCGGGCCAGCGCGCGTCGTCGCTGGCGTGCGTGAGGTAGCGGCGGCCCACGCGGCGCTCGAGCGCGCGCAGGTCCTGCCACGCCTGGCCGGTCTGCAGCCACGCGTGTGCAGGGTGTCGGTACTGACCGGAGTCACTGTGGCTGGGGGTGGGGGTGGGGGTCGGGGTCGGGCGCGGGCCAGCGCGCGTCGTCGCTGGCGTGCGTGAGGTAGCGGCGGCCCACGCGGCGCTCGAGCGCGCGCAGGTCCTGCCACGCCTGGCCGGTCTGCAGCCACGCGTGTGCAGGGTGTCGGTACTGACCGGAGTCACTGTGGCTGGGGGTGGGGGTGGGGGTCGGGGTCGGGCGCGGGCCAGCGCGCGTCGTCGCTGGCGTGCGTGAGGTAGCGGCGGCCCACGCGGCGCTCGAGCGCGCGCAGGTCCTGCCACGCCTGGCCGGTCTGCAGCCACGCGTGTGCAGGGTGTCGGTACTGACCGGAGTCACTGTGGCTGGGGGTGGGGGTGGGGGTCGGGGTCGGGCGCGGGCCAGCGCGCGTCGTCGCTGGCGTGCGTGAGGTAGCGGCGGCCCACGCGGCGCTCGAGCGCGCGCAGGTCCTGCCACGCCTGGCCGGTCTGCAGCCACGCGTGTGCAGGGTGTCGGTACTGACCGGAGTCACTGTGGCTGGGGGTGGGGGTGGGGGTCGGGGTCGGGCGCGGGCCAGCGCGCGTCGTCGCTGGCGTGCGTGAGGTAGCGGCGGCCCACGCGGCGCTCGAGCGCGCGCAGGTCCTGCCACGCCTGGCCGGTCTGCAGCCACGCGTGTGCAGGGTGTCGGTACTGACCGGAGTCACTGTGGCTGGGGGTGGGGGTGGGGGTCGGGGTCGGGCGCGGGCCAGCGCGCGTCGTCGCTGGCGTGCGTGAGGTAGCGGCGGCCCACGCGGCGCTCGAGCGCGCGCAGGTCCTGCCACGCCTGGCCGGTCTGCAGCCACGCGTGTGCAGGGTGTCGGTACTGACCGGAGTCACTGTGGCTGGGGGTGGGGGTGGGGGTCGGGGTCGGGCGCGGGCCAGCGCGCGTCGTCGCTGGCGTGCGTGAGGTAGCGGCGGCCCACGCGGCGCTCGAGCGCGCGCAGGTCCTGCCACGCCTGGCCGGTCTGCAGCCACGCGTGTGCAGGGTGTCGGTACTGACCGGAGTCACTGTGGCTGGGGGTGGGGGTGGGGGTCGGGGTCGGGCGCGGGCCAGCGCGCGTCGTCGCTGGCGTGCGTGAGGTAGCGGCGGCCCACGCGGCGCTCGAGCGCGCGCAGGTCCTGCCACGCCTGGCCGGTCTGCAGCCACGCGTGCGCCAGGGACTTGTCCACCGACAGCCGCTTGCGCTGCTTCACTTGCAGCAGGTTGTTGATCAGGTCGATCGCTGTCAGCATCCAAAAGTTGGGCTCATTCACCATTCTTATATTCTAACCCCCTTGCTTATAATCAGAGACCGGACAAATGGGAGTCATTGCTCGCAATAATGTGGACATGACTCTAATTTTAATTCAACAAATTAAATTACATTAATTGATTTCTTGCCTGCACTAATTTTTATATCTATTATTATTTTTTATATTAATTTATGTACATAAATTTGCTCCATTCCACACATCCATGGATTGCGAAAGGAGCTTTTCACCTAATAAGTTTATGTTAGCCGTGAAAAGGAACAAACTAACCACAGAAAATTTGAAAAAAATACTGTATATTTGCTTTATCAAATTTACACAATAACAAGTCTTCCTATCATTTATTTATTAATGATTAATGCCTTGCAAATGATCAAGTTATTTTTAGGGTAGGATAAAATCTATGAAGTCATGTCCATATTATTGAGTAATGACGCCCATTTGTCCGATCTCTGCTTAAAACTTGGTAGTTTAAGCCATGCTTTGTCGCTTTCTGTCGGATGCAAATGTCACAATTATAGAAAAGGACAAAGCATGGCATAAGCTACTGTTATTCCAGGTTTATAATTAAGGGGGTAAGGATGCTGACCAGATGCTGGTCATTTTAGCCACTTAATATGGAGTGTCAAACATAGAACATAGAGGTTAATTTGTACCTAAGATGTCACAAGTCTCTATTATTAAATGCCACACCAATAATGGTTTCCGATACATAATTAAATCACAAAGTACTTGAAATAAATCCAGTCTTAATATGTATAATAGCATAACATCTACACGAAGAAAAAAAGACTAGAATTATTTCCATCCAAAAAGTATTCGCAAGGAGACAACAAACAGCATAGTCTGTGAAATTATATGACATTTTCATTAAACTTATCGACATTATCCATCCACGGCCTACGAGTGTAAGACTAAGCTGGTTGCTGGTTGAAAACAAAGTTGCAATACCATCGATAATCTGAGGATAACACAATTTATACCTACGTAAGACACACACACGCACTTACACACACACACACACACGCACACACACGCACACACACAAACACACGCACACGTACTTACAATTTTACTCTTTTTCCTATTTGATATGGCTCGAAGTAATTTTTTAATTCACTTTCAATTAGTTTTAATTCTTTGATATTTTTCTACAATATTGTTTTATTACATTTAAAAACACCGATATATTTTGTAAAAGCGGTATCTCTTAATAAAATCAAATATAATAGCAAAGAGGCATCAGCAAAAATATTGTTACATAGTTTAAATTACTAAATAATTCCTTTTTTGCCTCTATAAGCTCTCGCTTCCGCTACCAATAAGGATTAAAGAAAAACATAATTAAAAATCCAAAATCCACTAACCGTCCGCGGAGATTTCCCGCCAAGGCGCAGGCGGGTACATGAAGGCCGCGTTCTGGATCTGCTCGCCGATGTCTTCGTCCTCGTTGAACGGGAACGTGCCCGATAGAGACACGTACACGATCACGCCGACTGACCACATGTCTAGCGAGCGGTTGTAGCCCTTATTTCGAAGAACTTCAGGAGCTGCATAAGAATTAGATTAAATGTAAACAAAGCTGGAAGAGAAAACACCAAGAAAGAATAATAGAATGGAATTTCAGGCTTCATGATTTTTGCTTCTATCGGAGAAATGTTCTCGAAAAAATTTTGGTTATAAAAATTAATTGATTTTTAAAGATTTTACCACGGGATGTTACTAATCCTTATTTTATTTTAATTTTTATTTATATATACACGTTCCCAAGTTTTCACAATCTATACGCCTCTATATCACTGACAGTAAGGTACACATATTTGATGCGATAGCTGTAATGTACAGTTATAGTTTTGACTGTACCACGACTAGTGACTCACCGAGGTAGGCGGGCGTGCCGACGACGGAGCGCCGGAAGGACTTCTCGCCAATGATGCGCGCGAAGCCGAAGTCGCACAACTTCACCTGCGGCAGATCGCCGTCCGAGGACAGCAGCACGTTCTCGGGCTTCAGGTCGCAGTGCACTATGTTCTTCGCGTGCAGGTGCTTTAGGGCCACCAGGATCTGAATCAACAGGTCCAACAATCAAGGCACAGCGACAGATACGTCAATCAGGACGGTTCAAGAACGAAAGTAAAGGGACATGATTCTGAACAGGATTTGTCACGTGCTCTCTTTAATCCCTATTTGATTGGCTATTTTCGTTAAGGGGCTACCTTGGGCCAACGGCACATAATATGAAAAAAAAATCTGTCAGTTTAATAGAGGATAACTTACCGGATTTCGGAGGATAGTAATAAAAAAGACTCCAATTTGCAGTTTTTTTTTATTCTTCTCTGAAATTACTTCCTGTTTTCTTTTTTTATAAAACTGACGGATATATTTTTATTTGTGTTTCGTTTGAAAGATATTAATGTCAGAAAATGTCTACTTCAAGTAGACATATAAGAAAAATATGTACCAATCTTTCGAGTATTACGTGTTGGTGGTACACTTCTTTTGTAGCGTATACACACACGACACTCCTGGCGGGAAATAAAACCAGAACTTATAACTTTCACCAATGCCGAGGCATTGCCACCACAAATCCAACGTTACAACGGCCAACCCACCTGCGCAACCAGATACTTGGTAGTCCTCTCCGTCAGCCTGCCCTTCTCGTGGCTCAGGATCATCTCGAGCATGTCTCCGCGCAGCTTCTCCATCACCACGAAGATGCGCTCCGGCGTCTCGAACATGCGCTCCAGGTTCACCACGCCGGGGTGCGACAGGTTCTGCAGGATGGCTACCTCGTTCTTGAGTTGGGCTTCTTGTTTGGTTGGGAAGCGGAGCTTGTCTATCACCTGGAGACAAAATTGGGTTGTGGCTTAACCTTTTCAATGATTCGATTTTGTTAATGAGAAGGCACACGAGCACTCAGGCCACCTAATGGTAAGTGGAATCTGAGACCCATAGACATTTGAATTCTCAAGACTGTAATCCTAAGACCTCAAATGCGTTGCCAACCCTGAGGACTAAGATGGAATGCCTCTATGCTAGTAATTTCATCGGTTGTCTTATCCCCACACCGGAACACAACAATGCGAACACTGTTGCTTGGCGGGTGATCCCTATGTATGCTTAAATCTTTAAAACTACGCAACGGATTTTGATGCGGTTTTTTTAATAGATAGAGTGATTGAAGAGGAAGGTTTATATGTATAATACTTTAAGCCGGAGCGAAGCGAGGGCGGGTCGCTAGTAAATTATATTTGTTTGATTTGACTTAACCCCAGTCGGCTTTCGGTTCAAAGTATTATGGGACGCCGACTTCAGTTGGACTGACCATTTTCAAAAAAGCAATTTCTTGCGTTTTGGAAGGCAGTTTTTTTACATTCATTTTACTCGTCATTTTTAATAATGATAATATTATGATGCTATTATGTAGTCCCACAAGCGATGTCGTCGTCGGACTCGAGTCATAGTCTTAAAACCATTTCAATGTGCTTCGTCACAGTGCCTCAACTATCTTAATCGAGATATTTTATCGCCATTCTTGAAATAGGTACCGTTGAGGAGTTGCGGTGGCCTTTAGTGTTCTTCATCATCAGTTCCACCTCACCAAATGATACTTTTTGAATGTTACTGAAAATACTAAAATCGCTATATGTATTCCTGTAATGCTTGGGAGCTCCCTCGATTTTTCCAAGATTCCATCATCAGATCCTGACTTGGTGGTTCACAATTTAAAGAGAAATCGATGAAAATATATCTAAGAAACATACACTTGAACATGGAAACTCCTCCTTGTTTTGAAGTTGGTTAAAACTCAATCGGGCGATAATATTTATAGGTACCTTGATAGCAACAGGTTGATGTGTGCGACGGTGAAGCCCCCCATACACAATGCCGAACTGGCCCGACCCCAGGACCTCATCAGGGTGGATCTGGTACACCTGCGCCATCTCCGCCCCTCGCCCCGTAACCGGCTCCTCGCTATTCTCGGCCTCTGCTGCAAAAAAGATCGTACAAAATAAGTTACCTCGTATTTTTAAACTTTGGGATAGTGAAATATGGCGATGATAATGAGAATAAATTATATATCACAGATCGTCAGTAAACATGAGGAGCAATTTCAAACATGCCTGATAGACATAAATATTAAGGTTAGTGAATTTTGTTAGTTGGCGCCCAACATGGGGCCTTGTGCTACAAGGGACTTTAGATAACGATTACAATTGACAACATTTCATATTACTAAGACTATAATTTCATTAGTTCTGTGTATTATTTGGAAGAAGGAAGACCAAAAGTTAGGATTAATAGTTAGTTTATTAAGATACTTATCCTAAATGGGTGTAACTCCCATTCTACGGCACAATAGACACATTACGTTACTCCAGTTTCTATTTTAAAAAAGTTAAGTAATATTACAAACATCTGATGATGTCAAAATTTTGTTCTGCGTGCGTGTGGTTTGCTTATACGATGAGTAAATATCTATCAATGTCAAACTTAAAGTTATGACTTTTTGGTCCTCCTGAAAAAGATGTATTCGTGCGTAGTATTGATAAAAAAAAAAAATTGCTGTGGTTCAGGAGGCAAAATTCTTTCGATTTCTAGTAATTTGCAAGTGTCACAAAAATGAAACCTTGTCAATAATTATGCAGCACAATCGTAGTTGTCAAAGTAATAGTGTGGTGTATGGTGTATGGTGTGTGGTGTACGAGTGAGTAGACCTGGCTGGGCGACGGCGCGCGTGACGGGCAGCAGCGCGTGGCGCACGGCGGTCTCCCAGGAGCGCGCGAGGTAGGCGCCCACGCCCGACTCGGGCGGCAGCGAGCCCGCGCCCGGCGGCCGCGGCTCCAGCCCCACCATGTAGTCCACGTTCGCGGTGCGGATCTCGAAGCAGTGCATCACGTCTGCAACCACTACACAGGTTATGCTCTTCAACCTTCCGGTCGGCTGGACACGACGGCGGAATTTGGTCCGAAGACGCTAGAGTTCCACAAGTTAAGATTGTAGTGAAGCAAGGCAGCAAAATCGAAAAAAAAATACTTGGATGAAAACATCTTTACTTCATAACGCTTAGCGTATTTTCAAAAAAATACAACCAAGTTCAAACTTATCATAAGTATTGAGTTCTTGAGAGAGATCTTGAAGATAGCTTGAACCCCAGAAAAGTACATAGATAGGATATGTCCTCCTCAAAATTTAATATTAATCGTTTCAGCGGTTTAACTCTGACAGCGTAAAAGATGGGTAAAAACTTAAGAGGATTGTTACGCCGAAAATTTTCACACAAAATGCGATAAGTTTCTCTCCCCTATGGAAACGCAGCCCGTTTCCACCAGAGCTATGCGAGGTAGTGAACGGGGTGCGAGAAAAAAACCACCAATAGGAGAGCTGCGCTGAGCGAGCTCAACAATTTTATCGGTGTATTTTTTCCTCGCACACCTCTGGTGGAAACGCAACCTAAATCTAATCCGATTTGGGATGTTACTGTTACTAAAAAAAATTACCTGTAAGTTATCAAAAACCGTACAAACCTACTTTTTCCTAATAACTACATGTTCAAAAGTCGTAAAAATCAGACTTGATCTAGGGGGTCCGGAAGGTTACACGCCCGGAGCTAAATTTGTATGGTTGCCGGGTTAGAATAGTGCCACTCCATGTCTTCCCGTGTATGTCGTAAGAGGCGACTAAGGGAATAACGGCTTGTAGTACTATTAGGCGATGGGCTTGCAACCTGTCACTAATACACTGGTAAACATCTTAGCCTACTTGTGCAAAATGGGGTTTCAGAATTATCAACAAGTCTTTATAAAGTTGTTGGTACTTCTGTAGCTCTGCCTACCCCACTCTGGGAGTGAGGGCGTGGTATGTATGTAATTTTTGACAGCTACGCAATTAAAAGTTGAAGCAAATTGTAGTGAAAGCCCTGGTAGTGTACCGTACTGACCGGAGTACGGCTGGCGCGCGGTGTCGACGGCGAGGATTTCGTTGAGCGGGATCTCCTTGTAGTACTTCGAGCCCTGATCCGACTGGAAGAGGGTTATGGACTTGCTGTCCAGCCGCCAGTAGTGCCGCTTGATCTGCCGATACCAACACACGAACGTTGCCAATAAATGTACACTTAGCCGATTTATACTTTACAAGATGCTTTGACGTGGAATCTGACGTCTCTAAACTTAAATTCATGGATTTTAATTCTAGAACGAAACTATTTGAAACTTTACAGAAATAGAAGGTTGTGTAAATAGAATTGTATTGTATAATATTGATTAAAATCTGAACGTAGCGAGGGAATTTTACAGTATGCACTGCTTTTCACGTCAAAAGCGTTAAAGTACAAGTGGCAAGTTTTACTAATAAACTCAATGTAAACTTTGGGGAACAGACTTTTCCAGATAGGTGGAGGTGAAGGTGTACATTAGCAAAAAAGAGTTCAGATAAAGAGGGCGCTGTGTATATGAAATTGACATGTTCCAATTTTTATCAATGTTCTATCCACCACTACGTCAAACTCCATGTTGCCAAGCCGTACACATAAAACCGGCGTCACTGACCTGTTTGTCCTTGTTGGTGAAGTGCACGAGCCAGCCCTCCTTGATGGCCTGCCCGGTGCGCTTCTTGGCGTGCTTCACGGACTGCACGATGCGCATGAGCGGGATGTTGGCGCTGGGCGACGACGACGAGCTGCAAGTAGGCTAGCGCTCACAAGCTCGGGGGGTGGGGGGCACGGGGGTGGGGGGATGGCGGCTCCGTTGTGTCGAGAGGTTAGGGGGACCAGAGTATTGGGAATAGTTTTAACTAATCAAAAACATGCCACTCGTATGTTTGACAAACGTATCGTTTACAAACTTTTATTTCACAAAATGTGTTTTAGACCAGGTTCGATAATGTTTAAAACCACAAAAATAGTAGGCTGAAACTCATTGGAAAAGGCAGAGAATTTAACAAAAAATAAAGCAAAAATAATTTACGGGCGATCTGACTTCGGGAAGTGAAGGGGGGGGATATCTTATTATTTGTTCTTTGCATTTTCTGAGAACATTTACCATAGTAATGTATATTTTTTACACCATCAGAAAGAAGATATTTCAAAGAACATAAAGCCACCTGACTTTAAAAAAGCAGACTTTTGACGTGAGATGTTTCGATTGAAAATTAGGGTGCTTTTTCGATATAAAGTCAAAATAAGGTTAAAAAAAAAAGAATATTTTAAATCAAGAAAATTACAGTGTGTTTGGGACATAAAATTATCACCAAATTTCGTGAAAAATAATATTATTTTGTAACGGATAAAAACAAAAAACCAATAAATATTTTTTTTCTTTAATTTTTGTTTTATTCTCTTCCTTTTCCAATGGGTTTCATCGTACTATTATTTTTTCACTATATACCATTTTCAAAGGCTTCGGCACTGGTCTATTTGTGCTTAAACCATCAAATCAAATTTAAAGAAATAAGAACAGTATAAGATTGTAATTAATATTTAGATAGTGAGTAAAACGAATTAGAAAAACAAAACGGTACAACACAATCACAAAAAAATACAAAACACAATGCACTGTTCCCAATACGCATATTTCCACACTTCCACTTGACAAAGAGGGACAAGTATCGCTCCACAGCAACATAATTCCATAAGCAATTTGATTGATACCAAGCAAATGCGATTCAACATGGCCCAAGCACAGCTTTAACGTCGTAGACTACTCCGATTAATTAATTTTCGTTTATATTGATCAGTGGCAGTACACATTTAGGCAAATTATTTATGTTCATAGGATTTGTGATTTGATCGAGGGTTCGGTACCGCCACACAGTTATTATATTTCGATTAAAATGTTATGTCTTTTCCAAATAAAAACTACGGTAATTCGTATTTGTTGTTTTTAATCAAGTTTTGTATTATAATCATACCATTGACGCTTGTGTATTTTAACGTTTTTCGATACTACAAATATAAAATTTTGAAAAATACATTTATTGTATAGAGATAGGGACCCCTTTATTTTTTAAGTTTATTTTTATTTTATAAGGAAATTGCATCGTAAGACTGAGGCTCATTATCGTTAAGACAGATGGACGGACAGCGTAGGCTTAGTAACAGGGTTCCGTTTGCCTCCCTTCGGGTACGGAACCCTAAAAGCGAATACTGTAATACCTGTAAAGTACGCGGTAAAGAGAAATCAGCTTCGGTAAGATGCAGCGTACAAAAATATCGAATAAAACACGTTTAACGAGCGACTGTATATCATAGTTTCGACTACGTACTCTCGGAATATCATACTATCGAATGTTCGAATGCTCGACTGTTATTGGATCGAATATTCGATGGGTCGAAAAACTTAGGAACAATAAATCGTCAAATCGAAATTGATGTTTCGATTGTCATTGCACAGAAGATCTCAGACCCGAATGTTCATTGGCTCGACTGTTACTGGGTCGAATAGTCGATGGGTCGAAAAACTTAGGAACAATAAATCGTCAAATCGAAATTGATGTTTCGATTGTCATTGCACAGAAGATCTCAGACCCGAATGTTCATTGGCTCGACTGTTACTGGGTCGAATAGTCGATGGGTCGAAAAACTTAGGAACAATAAATCGTCCAATCGAAATTGATGTTTCGATTGTCATCGCACAGAAAATCTCAGACCCGAATGTTCATTGGCTCGACTGTTACTGGATATTCGACTCGAATATTCGATGGGTACTTGAAATAAAGAGTTATCATTATCATATTGCAAGAAGGATAGCAAGAAGCGTTATTCACCTTATTAGTAATAAAACGTCTGAATTTTCAATAGATAGCAGACTTAAATACATCTTGAAAAAAGAATCGACGAATATGGATCCTGCAGGTGATCGACTCAGTCTTGATGTGACCACTGAAAATTCGATACACCACTGATCGAAACCATACAGTTCTAGATTACGTTTTGTCGATTGTAACTATTTCGGCCACAAGTATTTCGATATAGCGAATATTCGTTACAATATAATTCGAGCCAATAAACTTTCGATACACCACTGATCGAAACCATACAATTCTAGATTACGTTTTGTCGATTGTAACTATTTCGGCCACAAGTATTTCGATATAGCGAATATTCGATCCAATAACAGTCGAGCATTCAACCATTCGATAGTATGATATTCCGAGATTACGTAGTCGAAACTATGATATACAGTCCTTGACACTTCACACAATCATATTAAACTTTATTAAAATTTTGTTACTTAAACAATTAGACAGCCAAATATTGCCAATCACGACAGCTAAGATAAAACTTTTTCCGCCGTAGTTTTTTTTCAAAGTTTTAATCATCTCACGCGGTTGACTACGCGACCGCTTGGTCTCTCTCTCTTTATTTAAGAGCCATGCTCTTGTCGGTGGAGTAATCGCCAACCGCTCCGGTCCTCCGACAACTGCTTGACTTTCTGGTACGACCCAACCTTAACCCTTGCTTTTATCTGCTCAAAGTAATTTCTGCCTGTCTTACCCTCTATCTTTCCTTCTGTGATGTTTTTAAGGAAAAGGTCGTGTCGAAGCAGGTGTCCTATCATTGTTCCTCTTCTATTTTCTATTGTTGCTAGTAAATTCCTACTTTATTATATTTTATTCAACACTGGGTCATTAGATATTTTTTTTGCCCAACTTTTGCCCTCTATTCTCCTCCAACACCACATTTCAAAAGCCTCCAATCTTTCTTTATCTCTTTGAATCAGTGTCCACGTTTCACTGGCGTATAAGGCTATGTTCAAACGCTTGGTAGTTAATTATAATCAACAGTACAAACGAAGACACTGTTAACTGACCACCCGACTTTAATACGTTGCGATAAGGTTTATGTTCGTTGGTAAATGTTCAGTTAACAGTGTCTTCGATCGAACCCGAAGCATGTTCCTTCCGCTGCGTGCTGAAGCTGTGGCGGCTCCTGAATTATATTCCCTGAATTCGATTTCAACATGTTGAACAAAACAGGAGCCGGCGCTGCGTGTTGTGGAGCGGTACGACACAACGGGCCACCACCAGCCCCTATTTCACCATCCTGACAATGACTTTTCAGTGCACGGCACAGCTTATATCGCTGCTTCCCAAGAATAGTGACACAAAGCGAAATAGGTTATTTTTTGCTATTGATACAGATCGATTTAAAATAATATTTAAAATCGATTTGTATCAATCAGGGATTGTAAAACCGTTTTTGAAGTGAAAACTTTTTGTAATGGGTAATAAATGTTAAACTCGCGTCGGGACACGTGACCTGATCGAAAATTCGTAAGACGAAAACTTCTTTAGCGGCGTTGTACACTTTTTTTGTAATGGGTAAAAAATGATAAACTCGCCTCAGGACACGTGACCTGATCGAAAATTCGTAACACGGATGGAGAGTAGACAGCCGTCGCGGCGTAGGAGAGGAAGTATCCCCCTCTCTTTCTACGGCGCGGCTATAATGTATGCCTGCGCCTGCTGTTTCGTTTAGTCGGCGCAGGGCAACGTTTGTAAATGCACAACAATACAATACAATACAAAACACTTTATTGTCCACCAAACAAAAACATTACACAGAATTTTCACAATTTAGAAGACCCAGGTAAACAACAGGCGGTCTTATCGCTGATACTGGCACAACGTTAATATTCAAGTTTTCACTTCTGCCGGTACTCCCGGAGTGCAACCCGTCGTTTTTTTTTTAATATCTGTATTTTAATTGACAATTTGTTACCGCTAAAAAATAATACCTATATATTCGAATTAGAGGTATTATTGTCGTTCCACTTTTGTTTTTATCGCTATGTATACACTATTTACAGTATTAAATACCTGTATTCAATACCGCTATTCATTGCACCTGATAAGTAAGATGTCAATTAGACTGTAAGTAATTGTAATTTCAGACTTGTCTAAGGCGTGTCTGAGTTTTACAGAAACAAATAAACGAGTATATTGACACTGACAGGTTTACTGGTTATGGTTTTAGGGGTAATGTATCAAAAAGAGGAATTGTTCTCAATTGGCTATACCGATAATATACTTGAATACCGGTATTCATTATACCGGTAATCAGAGGTTTAGCGATATAAATAGCGAAATGCAATTATAACCGGTTATAGCTCATTTAAAACTGGTAGTCAGAACACCGGTAACGATCCCTGGTATCAATAGCGAAAAATTAATCTATTTCGCTTTGTAAATTAACCTATTCTTGGGAGGCAGCGATATGAAAGCTAGTGATGTATTAGCGTGTTAACTTTGCAATGTATACCGAATTGTCACCTGTCACGTGTCATTGTCGAGGTGGTGAGATAGGGAGCAGGAGTCCAGGGAGCGGTAGGAGGTGCGCACCTGCTGGGCCGCGAGGCGGAGCGCTCGGGCAGCTCGTCGCGCCGCGCCGCGCCCGCCGAGCCGCGCCGCCGCCGCAGCTGCACCTGGGGGCATTTATTTTATTTAATCCTTATTGCACAAAAGAATAACACTTGATATACAAAAGGCGAACATTATACTGCACTGAACATTGCACTACTGGCTGTATTAACATTGTATTAACTGGCTGTTAGGTTAGGTTAGATGTTTAAGATACCCTGAAATCATTATTTAGTGGTGGTAGGACCTTGTGCAGGGTCCGTCCGGATCGCTTTCACCATCTTATCCATTAAACACCCGCCAGGCAACAGTGTTCGCATTGTTGTGTTCCGGTGTGGGGATAAGACAACCGGTAAAATTACTAGCATAGAGGCATTCCATCTTAGTCCCCAGGGTTCGCGTATTTGAGGTCTTAGGATTATAGTCTTGAGAATTCAAATGTCTATGGTTCTCAGATTCCACTTAACATCAGGTTGCCTGAGTGCTGGAGTGCCTTCTTATTAACATAAAAAAATATATGGTTTCAGCAGAAAATAGCGTGCGATGAAATGATAGCTAGAGTCTGGCAAACGAAAGCTGTCCCAGAGAAAGAACCAGCAGCTTTTAACACTGACTGTACACTGAATAAACGGAGTTGATACTCTAACACTAATGTGAAAAGATCAAGAAATTAAATAGTATCAACTCCGTTTATTTAGTGTACAGTCAGTGTAAACAGCTGCAGGTTTTTTGAAATTGCCGCTGTTTCTCTGGGACAGCTTTCGTTTGCCAGACTTTACCCTTTATGGGGCGATACTAACCTCGCCGTCGGCGTTGTCGCCGATGCCGTCGGTGGAGCCGGCCTCGTCCGACTCGTCGTCAGGCAGCCGCGCGCTCTCCGACAGCTCGCTGCCGCCGCTGCTGTCCTGGTACTCTCCTATACAAACAGGTGCGTTCACTTAGATCGAGATCAAAGTATAGACTACCAATCAATATCTTACATAAATAATTAATTAATAAATAATATGTATCAGGGGACAATCTCACACAAGTCGACCTAGTCCCAAACTAAGCTCTAGGCTTGGACTATAGGTACTAAACAACTATAAACACACATAGAGAAACTAGCGACCGGCCAGTGGCTTCGCCCGCTGCAATTTTTTTCTTTCATGTCACTTAGGGGTATGAAAAATAGATGTTGGCCGATTCTCAGACCTACCCGATATGCACACAAGATTTCATGAGAATCGGTCGAGCCGTTTCGGAGGAGTATGGGAAGGAACATTGTGACACGAGAATTTTTAATATTATAGGTAGATACATACTTAAATACACAGAAAACATCCAAGACTCAGGCACAAATATTCACGCTCATCACACAAATATCTGCCCTTATCGGGTTTTGAACCCAGGACACCGTGTCGTCGTATAGTCTCAATTTTCCGAGTTCGGGAGTTAGGCTACTAGCACGACTTGAGCTTAGCGCGCACTACGGTGTGGTACGCATGCGTTTTCAGCTTCGCTGAAACGGATCGCAACGCTATAGTGAATAAACTCAATTGTTTTATAATTTAACAATCTCCATTAAATAGGATTACACCTTTTCATACATTTCATTTTCACCGAGTGATGTCAAACTTGCCGGAAGAAAACTCAGATCCCTAAAACTTTAATTTGACTCAATTTGTTTTACCCAAAAAGCAACCAAGCTAACTCTGGTAGTTGAAGTTGAGTGAATCACCTCTTATACTCTCGCGGTCAAAAAATACGGGTCAGAAAGCGTTTTTCATATTACAGAGGCTATTTCGAAGCCTTGGTTCCTCACCAGGGGATGCTTTTAGTGAAATCTGATGATTACCCCGAGCATCGATATAGTACTTCCAGAGTTCCTAGGATACTCAACTGATTGAATCTGTGGTTAACGCCGAAATTGTACAAGTTCAGAAAAACATCTAAAATGGCAATATAATGTAAGAAAATCCAAATACTGACCCAAACTCTCTCGCTGTGGTGTTAACTGAATGTGCGATCGGTTAGGTATCTTAACAACTTTTGGCCTCCTCTAATTAACCTCGGAGTATCCACCTTTAAGCTTCACTCAAAACAACCCCTGGCCTGCAACCAAGGCTTCGAAAAAGCCTCATTTGTATGAAAAACGCACTCACACACTCTGTTATTATTTGACCGCGAGTGTAGTTGTAAAACAATAATTGATTTACTATAAATGAATACGACACCTAACAATGTAAAATAAAATATACAATGACCAAATTAGAGTAAGAGGTGAAGGAGACAGAACAATGTTACGACGTCTAGAGCGAGACGGAGAAACCTGTGCAGAAGCGTGTTTTGGTTTGGTCGCTCCGCTGCGGGTCCGTACGATGATTCCAGAAGGAGATGAAACGACACCTTAAATAGACTTGAAGCCTGTAGATGAAGTTGCCGGCTCCATCCGATAGTCCAAACTGTTTTTGTCCTTCAAAAACACTCATCTTCTTTTTTTTGTGGTGGTCGGACCCTGTGCAGGGTCCGTCCGGATCGCTACCACCATCTTATCCATTAACCACCCGCCAAGCAACAGTGTTCGCATTGTTGTGTTCCGGTGTGGGGATAAGACAACCGGTGAAATTACTAGCATAGAGACATTCCATCTTAGTCCTCAGGGTTGGCAACGCATTTGAGGTCTTAGGATTATAGTCTTGAGAATTCAAATGTCTATGGGTCTCAGATTCCACTTACCTTCAGGTGGCCTGAGTGCTCGGATGCCTTCTCCTTAACATAAAAAAAAAAAAACAAACAAAAGCTTTGACGTAAACTAACCAACAGCTATGGTCTCTTTAAAAATGATCAGTTTGAATTGTCTAATACTAGAAGGGTGAGCATCTCAAAGCGCCTCACCATGTGAATCCCTGATCTCCCCTCCACAGTCCTTCGGCACGTCCGGCAGGCACTTCCTGTGCGCGTTGTAGTGGCAATCTTTGCACTGCATGCCCTGCTTGAACAGCCCGCGGAGCAGCTTCTTGCAGTGGCGGCACACGGTGGGCCGCGTGTACGAGTGCACGGCGAACGTGTGCGGGATGCCGAGCGACTGGCCCCACGCCGCCGAGCAGCGGGACGGCGACCGGCTGCGCTTGCCGATTGAGCTGCCCAGCTGGGGACCAACGACATCCAGAATAGACAAAATACTAGTTTAACGGATACATAATGAGGGGTGTTACAATCGTGTTTTAAGCTCTAATTATAAATAAATAAATATCAGGGGACAATCTCACATAAACGGATCTAGTCCCAAACTTAGCTCTCGGCTTGTACTATGGGTACTAGACAACGATAAACATACTTATACAAAGAAATACATAGAAGCATCCGAGATTCGGGAGCAAATATTCGCGCTCATCACACAAATATTTGGCCTTACCGGGATTTGAACCCAGGACCGCTGGCTTCGGAGGCAGGGCCACACCCAGCTTTGCCAACGTGTTGTCTGAATATAATCTCACAATTTGGACGAATTGAATACACCAAGGCCGCCGGGCCACATTTTATTGGCTTTGCTGCAACCCACAGTAATGCAAAATCTTGGTGCTTTATTTTTAAACAGAAATAGATAAGTATAGAAAACATCCGAGACTATTACATTAAACATTATGTAGACTTACACACATATTATAAGTACTCTAAGATGGGTTCAGAACCCGAAGGCAAATGACCTGCATGGCTAGCAGTGCTACCTGTAATATATCTATGGCTGCTAAGCTATGTTTTATATTGGTAAAACTTTAATTTAATTTTATACTAGAATTGGGGCCTATTTAGTTTGAGGTTTAGGAAGATGTTCCAAATTTGGTGTAATGTGAATACACCTTAATACGCAACTATCTAATCATTCGTAATACTAATTCAGATTCAGCCATCATGATGAGAGCTGTTTTTTTTAATATTACCTAATAAATATTATTTAATTTTAATATTTTAAATTATATTACCTATGTATAGTCTCAATGCTAAATGACGTGATCAAAAAGTCGTTGAACATGCAAACTCTTTGGTTGGATGCACGGCTTGGAAGTTGAAACAAAATTATATAAAAAAAAATGGAAAACTATAACGCACTAGTGCGGAATATCCAACTTTCCGCACGATATACAGCTACGAAAAGTACCACTTTTTGAGCAACTGTGTTAAAAAATATTTGACACTAATGGCGGCCGAGTTTAAAAAAAGACGATAAGGTGTCAAAGACAATATGGTTTGTCTTGGACATCTTATCGTATAATAGCGGCCCAGGTAACAAGTATTCTTCTTTTTTAGGGTTCCGTAGTCAAACTAGGCCCATCCGTCCGCAGCCTAGTGCAGAGACTCTTAGTACTAGAAAGCCGTAATTTGGCATGAATATACATATTACATCCGTTTATAAAATATTAAGCTTTAATGCGCTAATTTTTGTTAGAGTTAAGTGTCGGTTTGTCTCGATGCACCATTCCACGATAGTTAGAATCAAATAGGTACATAAGAGTGCATTGACCATGGTCCGACATGCTCTTGGCCGGATTTTTATCTTTTTCATTTTAATCTTTACTCAAGAACAAACAAGCGTTTTTTTTTATTTCGCACTAAAATTACCCATTAAGTCGCTTGGCCACCTGCCGCCTATTTCAACATATTGACAATGACACGTGACAGGTGACAATTCAGTATTCATTGCAAAGTTAACACGCTGATACATCACTAGGTTTCATATAAGCTGCGCCATGTACACTGAAATGTCACCTGTCATTGTCAGTATGGTGAAATGGGGGGCTGATGGCAAGTCGGGTCTGACACCCATATAAACGCTAGATTCTATAGGTAGTCCTTTTGCCTTTCCTTTTAACACCACACTGTAGGTGTTGTATTTTTTTTATGTTAAGGAGAGATTCCACTTAACATCAGGCCACCTGATGTTAAGTGGAATCTGAGACCCATAGGCATTTGAATTCTCAAGACTATAATCCTATGGGTCTCAGATTCCACTTCCCATCAGGTGGCCTGAGTGCTCGCGTGCCTTCTCATTACCATAAAAAAAAAAAATAAGATAGGATACGAACGATCAGTAACAATCGACAGCCAGGTCTAGCAATAAAAATTACAGAAGTCGACTGCCGTCTTACTCTGAATTTAAAGTTAGAAGAAGTCAGCAAAATTGTGCTTCTTGCTCTAGAACTGAAGTTAAAGCAAGACGGCAATCAACTTCTACAATTCTTATTTCGTCTAATTCGCGCTTAAGTATTCAATAGTAGACTAGGCCTAGGTACCTCTCACTTATCCCAATCTCTCAAGTATTACATGGATAAGATCCCTTATAGGGATAAGTTCGCCACAGTACATTATTTTTCTATCTTCATTGTATTTTTGTTTTAATTTGGTCGATAAAGCGTTTACATACATACCTACATATTTAAACACATCGTATATTGACAAAAAGTAAATGGCGACTTTGCGATATTTAATGTACCTAAAGCAAAAGATGTGCTGATATTTCTGCGATAGAAATAGAATATCTACATTCAGAAATATTATTCGTAGTACTGTTAAACTAGCTTTACTAACAGCGTCAGTATATAAAATTGGTGGCTAGTAACTACATGTCATTTTCTTAACTGGCCAGTAATTGACAATTTACGCTACATGAACCCTGAATCAATTAACACTCCTTTTTTGGGCACTGTGTACTTAAAATCTCAAAATTAATTCGTCGTTCGGTTTTATGGCTCCTTCGCATCACTCGTACACTCTTCTCTCGCTTTGGACGAGACGTCACTGTCTCTCCTCTACCCTCGCCACCTCCCACCCCTACATCTCGAGCCTCGTGGGCTCTCGTGCTTAGGGATAACTAGGGAGCTTCTGGCTCCACGCTTTGCAAAAACACTAGGGGTAGGGCAGAAAAGCGCCCGTGTAAGTAGGGCGCTCTGATTTGGTACATTGAGCCACTTACACCCGTATTTATAGACACAAAAAATAATTACTTATGCTAAAGTAATGACTTAAGAAACGATTTTAGTATGACTTTTGACATTACTATTACTCAAGTAATTACTTTTCTTGTCTATAAATACGGGTGTTAAAGATAGCATTCAACCCTATTACACTTTATCCCTTTTAACATTTTATAGCAATTAGGGCCAGGAACCGGCCCGCTATCCCTTTTAAAGGGTTTTGTATGGGTTTTTCTTAAGGCTTTACTTATCAAACCGTCTGCCAGACAAAACCGCTATTTCCTAACGATACCCCATTTTGTTCAGCGCTAACCATGTTAACCAATACCCTTACAAAACCCTCTAAAAATCTTTTTGAAGACTTCATAAAACACACGTTACCTTGCATCCTGTTCGAAGCAAGTAAACTGAAGCCGATTCAATTTAGTGCCAACCCAATGCCCTTAAACCCCTATAGTATACACGTTAAGTTTGAAGTTACTGCGCGGAGCGGCAAAAGATCCAATACAGTTCCATTTTCAATGGCAAACGTTTGTGATTGGCTCGTTTGCGTACGACATATTTTTTCCTTGTCGCACACACATCTTTCATAAAAGGGGCAGCTTTATAATAAGCCCTAAAATTGCAATGGAAACCCTTTCATAGGGACATCAGGGTTAATTAGTTACCAGTTACCAATTTCAAAGGGCTAGCCGTATCGTTAGGCTCTTCATTCGATAAGGAAAGGCAATCGTACGGGCTGTCAATTGGAATGGGTGGGAATATCCACCGGGCTAGCTATTCCAAGGGGTAGTGACCCTGCCTTCGAAGCTAGTGGGTTCAAATCCCGCTAAGGGCAGATATTTGTGTGATAAGCGTGAATAGCCATTTGCTATGAGAGTATTGGGTAGTTTCTGTTTTTAAAAGTGAGATCATATCTGTACTGTGGGTTAGCAACAAGTACAAGCCTAGACCTCAGTTGGGGACTAGGACATTTTTTTTGAGGTGTCCTCTGTTTCCTTTGTTTATCTATATGTCATTGGATGATGGGTAGCGTGGGTGTTCGAAATAAAACTCGGCAGTTACAAAAACATTTTATTAAAATAAACGTTAGTTACAAAAATATTTCATAGTCCCATATTACCCACCACCCAATCGTGATGTTAGTTCTTCATAACTTATACCTACGTTATTTTATAACAAATATAATTATATTTAATTTTACAAAAAACCTATACTTTAGTAAGTACCTATTATGGACGGAGTAGATTACCTAAGTAAGTTTGTATACAAAACAAAAATAAAGTTTGAAAACGAAATGTCTTTTTGGAATGTCAAAATAATTTATTTTATGATTACAAATGTCTTAATACTGTGTCATTTAAATAGTTCATAAAACATTTTTATATTATGTACATCGTCTGTTCTAAGCTTAAGATTGATCATACAACAGAAAAAAAATAGCATGCCCACAGCCCATCCAAATTAAAGAGTTGTCAAGTATTCCCAATAAGTTCGCGACTCTTTAAGACGGCGCCGAGCGTCCAGTAGCGCCCTCCCTACTTTTATTGTGTTTCCTAATGAACTAAAGTATTATCTTAAAATCTAAGAGTACTTTACTGTTGTACAAATGAATACGCAATATATAGCATACATGACACAGGTTATTTACCATTAACCTTCGTGTAGTCAACTTAACGGAAAAAGTGGCCATCTTTTCCCGTTAAGTTGACTACACGAAGGTTAAAGGTTATTGAGCTGTGTCATGAATGCTATACATTGTGTATTCATCTGTTCAACAGTAAAGCACTCTTTAATTTTAAGATAATACTTTAGTTTATTAGAAAACACAATACAAGTAAGAAGGGCGCTACTGGACGCTCGGCGCCCTCTTAATTTGGATGTCAGCAGGTACAGACTTGCGAGACGAACACACAATGGCGAGTAGCTCAATAAGAACTGCCATTAGAAGGCCATAAGACAAACTTTTAAAGCTAGGACCCAATTGGGTAATAATTATGGTCAAATTAAAATTCATTAAACGAACGATAGTGAGCATAACGCCACGATGATAGATAGTGTCGCCTCGATGGGCCATCATTCGTTTTAATTGCGTCAGAAAAACCGACAATGTCGCCATTATCCAGTATTAACTGGTGGTTGACTACACACGAATACCACAAGTACATTGTTGTGAATTTATAATGGCCTATTTCAATTCCCTATCAACCACTGTACAGTACGATTACTGTAAGTTTACCACGACAGAGTTCGCTTTCATTTAATTTTCAACTTTAACTTCATACAAATAAAGCAATTTTCAAAATACTGCTACCCACGTCTACCGATTTAGTAATAAAGTAATAACTATTTTATTTGTATGAGATGAAAGCTGAAAATTAAATGAGGGATATCCATCTGTCAGTAGTAAACTCAAAATAATTCTACTGTTTTATTATGACTAAAAATGTGTCGTCCTAAAGATTAATTAAATTAGTTAATTGTCAACAGTGTTGTGAAAAAAGTCATGCTGATTTTTCTCAAAACATTCTTTTTTCATTGTTTAGTGAGAAAAAAATAATAATATTAGCAGTGTTTTCTACGAACGCTTTGGACGGAATGACGTCATCTTGTTTCTAACCGCGTTTTGGTTTTTTCAAGTCAAGCACTAGCTGTGACGTAGAAAAGACCATGTGGCGTTAAAGCTCTTAGGCATTAGCAGAAATTTGTTTATTTATTTTTTCACAAAGTATTGAAAAAAAATATGTAATAGTTTACTTTTGAGACAAGCAAGCCTGTTTTTTTCAGAACGTCTTTTAAAAAACGTGCTGTTGTCAATTGTAATATTAATTTTAAACATAGAAGTGTATGAACATTAAATAAAATAAGAGATTCATCAAAATACTTTTCGAGATTCATTATTATATCGTTGTCTCAGATACAGGGCATTGTTATCCCCCTTTCTAGGGTAGCGGTATCGCTATAAGCCGTATATAGCATTAAATGACGCTACTCAAACGCAGTCTATGTACTACAAAAATAATGTATCCACTTTTTCACCTTATTGTATTATAATAAGGTCCAAAAGTGTATACATTTCATTGTAGTCGACTGAACCTAAACCAGATGGCGTGGTTTCTAGAACCGACCTTTTAAGAAATTACGCTAAGTATATTACACCTGTCACATAGCGATAATTCTACCCTATCGAACCTTAGCTCTAAGAACGTCTACAAATCATGGAGCACATAAAAATGATTTGTATTTCCATCCCCAGGTCTCAGCTAGAGTCGGACTTGACGTTCAGAAGGTCTGCGAGGCGCCTTACCAGCGAGTCGTCGTGCGAGGTGTGCGAGGCGTGCGAGGCGTGCGACACGCGTGACGTGGTGGAGGCGCGCGAGGGCGAGCGCGGCGCCGCCGAGCCGCGCCGCGCCGCGGGGCAGTTGGATGGCACCTTCACCGCGCAGCGCTTGTGGTAGTTCAGCCCGCAACCTGGAACAGACCGATCATTTACTCACTATTATACGATTGGCACTATTCTAACCCGGCAACCAAACGGGGTAGTATTATTATATAATTTTCAGTAGTATTCACTTAATGGCTGTATGAAGGTTTCAGCACTTTCAGCCGATCGCAACACAACACTAGGTTGTTGAAATTCAAGTACATTAACTGCGTAAGACGGAAACCAATTGTTAATCGAAAATTAACATGTTTTCAATATTTTACTTGTTACCGGCTTCAATATTAGGGCCTTTAAAATCAGTAGGGTCGTCTGTCAGACCTTTATAATCATAGACCAACGATCATTCAATGTGAAACTGTTTAGCCTATAGTTCATTCACTCTTACTTCATTCGCTCTCTCCTAATCACGCTCGGACAGCGAACGGACGTGCAAAATTCATCAGTTGATAATCAGTCAAGTTTTCATCTAGAATAAGCTATTAGTATACTTAAGGAATAACACAGATTGTGATAGTATATTAAAGTCTATGTCATAATCAAGTCAGCGGTCATATTATTTCAACACCACATAACCCCCAGCACCAAAGCACGAGCTTCCGACGAGGTCAACAGCAACACCTACGAGAGCTGCAGAACGACGCTTCGAACCCGCCGCCGGCGGTTCTCGTAGAGATCACCATCAACAGCGTAATCATCGCACATTTTTGGTAACCCAAGAGGGGAAGGTTTCAAATTCAGACCGGGGAATCAAACCCAAGAAGGGTAAATATTGCTACCCGTACCTACGAATCAAGGTCGCAGTAAGCAAACTCGCGTTGAAGCTCATTCAAGGTCGAGGATCGCAGGTGCCGATCCATCAATATATTGTAATCAATATACTTCACACGGATACCTACTACAGCAGATTATTCTGGAAGAAATCAGTGGTAGTGTCATGGTTCAGTGTTGGTGCGGTTTCATTATACTAACATTTGGTATTATCAATTCAATTTCAAGTCAAGGTCAGCATTTCATTTCATCGGTGCATAATTTGGATAGCCATTTTATTTCGTAACGGAAAGGGCAGTCGCAGAGGGCGCTCGCTTCGTTTCAAGTTCATTTCGGTCATTCAACAGTTCATTCAATCTTACGAACACTAAGTGATTATTGTTAATTCATGTAAGTACATTTCATTCACTCACTGGTCATTCGGATCAATCAATCGTACCTAATAGCTAGTCTGTGGTGAACCTATACTTCAGTCAGTCGGTCAGTCGGTCAATGTCAAGTGTCACCGACTGAATTATAGGTTAGTAGGTCACCGCTTGTTTGTTAATTGTTAACGGATTATACATATTATTATTATTATTATTTAATTATTCAACTAAATTTAAAGTAACTAATCTAAAGTGTCACTGTTTATTGCGTGCGATAATCGTTAAGATATTCAAAATGTCATCTCGCACTGTAAAGAATCAGTTTCGTTCGCGATATCGGATGCTGATAGACTTCGCAGGCACAATCACCGATGTCAGCAGTTCTATCGCAGCATCAGTGGCTAAAAGGCACTTCGACACGTATTATAGGGATTTGGTTACAGCATACGAATCATTGTTGGGTTTCTTGGACAATGATGTGTCGGAAGACGATATGGCGTTGTTCGAGGCGCAGTTTACGGAAGTAAACAAATTATTAATCAAATTAGAGCAGGCGTCGTCGGAGTCAAACGCCGAGATGTCAACATCACGCAAGGTCACGTCCAATCAGGTAATGGCAAAGTTACCACTCATAGAACTTCCCAAGTTTTCAGGTAATTTAATGGACTGGATTCCATTTTATGATTTATTTCAATCACTGGTTCATGAGCGGGATTTATCAGACGCTGAAAAGCATTATTACCTAAGATCATCATTATCAGGTGAAGCGCTTCATATAGTTAGACAGCTTCCGGTAGACGACAAGAACTACTCTGTTGCTCTAGGACTTTTAAAGTCACGATATCAGAACACAAGGTTGTTGCTCGATACATATATTGGTAGGATAATCAACTTACCCATCATCACATCATCAAGTCATATTAGGTCAGAATTTTATGATCCACTACAGGAGGCCATTCAGGCCTTGGATAAACTCGGTCAGCCTGTTAAAGAATGGTCATATTTAATTTTATACCTGGTCTTGCAGAAGCTCCCGATTAGGCTACGTTCACTGTTTGAAGAGCGGCATGGCAAGGATACCACGACCCTGCCCACCATCTATCAACTGCTGGAGTTGATGGATGAACAGTGCAGACTTCAGTTGGCGGTACCGTCAACCCCAGAACAACAGGCCACCGTCAGGAGTCCACGTCGGTCACCACCACCACGTGCACATCAGCCTGCAAGGCAGTCACCGCAGGCATCAAAGGGGGTGCTCTCTTCCCAAGGAATCATTCGGCCTTCACATCAGGTGAATGTTACAATTTCATCATGTTCATTCTGTTCAAATAAGGCCCATACACTGTACAAGTGTCCCGGGTTCCTTCAACTGTCACGGGGAGGGCGCAGATCATGGGCTTCAAGGACGGGGCATTGTTACAGATGTTTGAGGAAACATTATGCCAGCGAGTGTACTCATCGCAATTGGTGTTTGCATTGCAAATCTCCAGATCACAACACACTGATCTGCAATGCCGACACTAATACTCAACAGGTTCATTCAATTGTTCAATCCATGGATCAAGGATCAACTAGGGGTGAAGTGAATCAGCCATCATCATCATCATATGCGAGCCGTGTCTCGGTACATCAGGCACCAACCATGTCATCTGTGGGCAGTCAGGCCCAGGAGCGGTCTGTGCATTACCAGGAGGCTCCATCAGTGCAATCCTTGGGCCAACATCAGCCGAGGCCAACCATTGGTGCCAGAGCGCAGCGAGCTCAGAACACATTCAGTTCCCTCCAGTTTGGTTTTAGGCAAAGCCCTGATAGGGAATGATATGAGGGTACTGTTGGTGCAACTCAATGTCCATCCCATCCCATAACTATTTGCCCTACCGCAATAGTAATGGTCAGATCTGGTGATGGTACATTTGTTAAGGTCAGAGCCCTGTTGGATACAGGAGCTTGTGTTTCAATCATCAAGCAATCATTGGTTCATTATTTAAATTTGCCCCAACAGTGCAACAGTAATACTCTTTATGGAATTGGTCACCAGCCGGTTCAAACGCCAGGCACTATCGTTAAATTGGTCATCAAACCTGTCGGAACTCAATTACCAATTGTAGGTACTATGGCAATGGTTATGTTTGAATTAACAGGAAATATACCGCCATATGATATTCAACTCAGGGATCAATTAAAGTCATCAAACATTATATTTGCTGATAGCAACTTTGATAAGGCTCGAAATGTAGATATTATCCTAGGTACAGACATTCTCAATTATGTACTTGATGGTTCAAAGATATCAACTAATATTCCAGGGATAGCAGCTTATGGATCATGTTTTGGTCACGTCATTATGGGAGCGGTGCCGGGTCAACTGCCACCGACGACGGTCGCGGCACCCCACCAGTCAGCCGGCACATCAGTAGAAGACTACGGACTTCATGCAGTCAAGCTAGAGGAAGTCTTGGAAAGGTTTTGGAAGGTGGAGGAGCCCCCTTCGAAACCAGCTGTTCATCCTGAATATCTGGAATGTGAAAGGTTGTATAATTCAACTACTCAACGTATGCCAGATGGCAAATATATGGTGAGGTTGCCATTACTTTCAACAAGACCACCATTGGGTGAATCAAAGGCTTTAGCCATTCAGCGCTTGCGATCTTTAGAAAGAAAGATGGCTAAGAATTTGGTATTTGCAAATAAATACAAGGAGTTCATGAAAGAGTATGAAACTCTTGGTCATATGTCAAAATCAGATTTTCAGTTCGATTCTGAACATTTCATCATACCTCACCACGGTATATTCAAAAAGGGAACGGATAAAATCCGTGTCGTATTTGACGGGAGTGGTCGTACATCAACTGGCACGTCATTAAACCAGTGTCTTCACACAGGCCAGCCACTTCAAAATGATATTACCCAAATATTATTGAATTTCAGACGTCACCAAATCGTTTTCACTACGGACATCAAGATGATGTTCAGGATGACTTGGATACACCCTGAAGATAGGAAGTACCAACTCGTCTTGTGGCGGGAGAACCCGTCAGAACAAATTCAGGTATATGAGTTAAATACTAATACTTATGGACTACGGTCAAGTCCTTTCATTTCAATTCGAACATTGTTGCAACTGGCGGACGATTGGGAGGCTAGTCACCATGAATCACCCGCTTCAAACGTCATCAGACGAGATATCTTCGTCGACGATATTCTCACGGGCGCGGACTCGTTATCAGAGGCGCAACACCTCAAGTCAGAACTTATCGCGTTAATGAAAAGCGCCGGATACGAGCTCAGGAAATGGTCATCAAATTGCAATGAATTACTGCAAGACTTGCCGCAAGAACACTGCGAGCAACCACATCAGTTCGATACTGAAGACAAAAGCTTTATTAAGGTACTAGGAATTCAATGGGATCCAGTATCAGACTCGATGTCATATCAGATCAATGTACCGCTAGGGCAACCAGTCACTAAGCGTCATATCCTTAGTACAATAGCACGCCTATATGATCCGTGTGGATATTGTGCGCCTATTGTGTTCAGATTCAAAATGTTTCTTCAATCACTTTTTTCAGATGGATTATCATGGGATGAGCCTGTTAGCCATCACCAATGTCATCAGTGGAACGAACTCATTCAGGACTTAAGCTGTTTGTCAAATTTGCAGATTCCTAGATGTGTTGCACTACCACAAACAGTTTCATATTCGCTCCACGGATTCGGAGACGCTGCGGAGGCTGGATTTGCCGCGAGCGTGTACCTCAGGACAGTGGACACGTCAGAAAACGTCATGGTACGACTACTTTTAGCTAAATCTCGAGTAGCTTCCCTGAAGTCAAAGCAAACGATACCCAAGTTGGAGCTTAGTGCCGCTCACCTAGTGTTCAAGCTACTTAATCATGTAGCAGAGTCCTATGAAAGTTCGATTCAATTTGACAGCATCAATGCTTGGTCAGACAGCACCATTGTGTTATCATGGTTAAATACAAAACCTCACATGCTGCAAACATTCGAATGCAATCGAGTTCAGGACATTCAAAACTCAAAACGTAAGATGACATGGCGTCATATCAGATCTGAATTAAATCCAGCAGATGTCGCTTCAAGAGGTATGTCAGCAAAGGAGCTCATTGGATTTAATCTATGGTGGTCACCAGACTGGTTACTTAAGGCGGAGTCACAATGGCCTTCATTACCAGTTACTATACCTCATGATTTACCTGGATTCAAGAAATTAGTCCATGTTGTCACACCGGTAGAGTCCTGGCAAGACTCTTTATTATCACGTGTCAGCTCATTTAGTAAGCTCATCAATGTTACGTCATTTGTACTTAGATTTTGTAGGAATGCCAGATTACCGAAAGAACAACGGAATCTCACGTCATCATTATCACTGGACGAGACTCGTGAAGCCACAAAACATTGGATCAGGAAAATTCAGATGGATTCGTTCAAGGACGAAATCATATTAATCAAACAAGGAAAACTGGTTTGTAAGTCATTACAGAAATTAAGTGTATTCATGGATGACGAGCACTTCATCAGGGTCGGTGGACGACTCCGGAAATCAACATTACCATATGGAGCAAGGCATCCATATCTGATACCTAAAGATCATCGGTGGGGTCAATTATTAATTGAATATTACCACAAATCATATTGTCATGCGGCGACGAACGCCCTAATATCCATACTCAGAAGAGAGTACTGGATCACTTCAGCCAGGCGACAAGTGTCCAAGGCTATCAGAAATTGTTTAGTTTGTTTCAGATTCAATGCATCAACTCAGCCACCATTCATGGCCGATCTGCCTGCTGATAGAGTCACAGCAGCGCGGCCATTTTCCGGCGTAGCGACGGATTTCGCTGGCCCATTTTTGGTCAAAAGCAGTTTATTAAGAAACGCTAAGTCAGTCAAAGCTTACCTGTGTGTCTTTGTATGTTTAGGCACAAAGGCTGTTCATCTCGAGGTCGTCTCTTCGCTGAGCGTCGAGGCCTTCATCGCGTCATTCACGAGGTTTGTCAGTCGACGAGGGCTGCCTTCTCTTATCAGATCGGACCGAGGTACAAATTTTGTTGGTTCTAACACATATCTCAAGGAGATTAATCAGTTTTTGTTGGACAATGAGATTATCCTCAAGGAGGAGTTCAGAAAACAGAGTATTCGCTGGGTATTCAATCCGCCGGCATCGCCTCACATGGGGGGTCTATTTGAGGCTGCCGTCAAAAGCGCAAAAAACCTCCTCAAGAGAGAGGTTGGCGAAACTATTCTAACATTCGAGGAGCTGTCTACTCTATTTTCTAAGATAGAATCGATACTGAATTCACGACCTCTAGTTCCTATGTCAGAGGATCCTTGCGATTTAGAAGTTCTTACACCTGGTCATTTCATCATCGGTCAACCACTAGTCGCTTTACCAGAAGCGCACTGGAAGGAAACAAAGATGTCACGATTATCACGCTTTCAAATCACTCAGAAAATGTATCAGTCAATTTGGTCACGATGGCATGTTGAATATCTCAATACACTACAGACACGCAATAAATGGTATAGTCATGTTAACAATATAGACCTTAACGATTTAGTTCTTATCATAGATGAAAATTCACCACCTCTACAGTGGCGTAGAGGTAGAGTAATAGAATTGTTTAAAGGGTCAGATCAGGTTGTCAGATCAGTTAAATTAAAAACTCAATGTGGAGAACTTATAAGACCCGTGGTAAAATTATGTAAATTACCATTGGGAAGTGATTTCAATTGATCATTTATTTCCTATGTATATATTAGAGTTCAACCTAATATTAAGTCATGTTTAGCGGTAATGTTATGTATCATTATTACTATAAGTAGAGTTCATTAGGGACTTCAAGTGTTCAGTGTTCAACTTCCCCGGGTGGCGGAGGAATGTTAATCGAAAATTAACATGTTTTCAATATTTTACTTGTTACCGGCTTCAATATTAGGGCCTTTAAAATCAGTAGGGTCGTCTGTCAGACCTTTATAATCATAGACCAACGATCATTCAATGTGAAACTGTTTAGCCTATAGTTCATTCACTCTTACTTCATTCGCTCTCTCCTAATCACGCTCGGACAGCGAACGGACGTGCAAAATTCATCAGTTGATAATCAGTCAAGTTTTCATCTAGAATAAGCTATTAGTATACTTAAGGAATAACACAGATTGTGATAGTATATTAAAGTCTATGTCATAATCAAGTCAGCGGTCATATTATTTCAACACCACATAACCCCCAGCACCAAAGCACGAGCTTCCGACGAGGTCAACAGCAACACCTACGAGAGCTGCAGAACGACGCTTCGAACCCGCCGCCGGCGGTTCTCGTAGAGATCACCATCAACAGCGTAATCATCGCACACCAATCATAAAACTTTAGTAAATTGCCACTATATCCTTGGTCAATCCAGCGTTGTATATGATATTAGAAATAAATAATAAAATAAATAAATATCACAGGACAATGTCACACAAATTGACCTAGTCCCAAACTAAGCTCTAGGCTTGTACTATGGGTACTTGACAACGATAAATATACTTAGATAGAGAAATAAATACTTAAATACATAGAAAACATCCAAGACTCAGGAACAAATACTCGTGCTTATCACACAAATATCTGCCCTTACCGGGATTTGAACCCGGGACCGCTGGCTTCGGAGGCAGGATTACTCCCAACTAGGCCAACGTGTCGTCAGCCCAGCAAAACCCATCATCTTGTTTTGCGTAGTAAACTCGAGGATAATGCTATGATCTGGGATCCAGTGGAAGCAAATTATACCTTGCTTTTGGAAAGAGTCCAGCGAAAGTTCGCGAGAGACCTGAATAAAAAAAAAACACGGGTACTGTGCGTTTTTGTTTTTGGAATGATTAGACAGCCCTTTCTATCTTGCAGATGAAAGACGCAGCTGTTAATGCACTATTGCTTGCTACTGCACAAAATTGACAATCCGTCAGCTCTGGAGCGGCTGAGTTTATTCGTTCCTGACCACTACGTGAGGGCAGGAGTTCGCCGGCGACATCCTCTTTCTGTGGCTTTAGTTTCCGCACTCGTCGCGCTCGGAGCACGCCGACCGCCAGGGCGATTGATATGCTAAATGCGCTCACGTCGGGGGTCCAAGATGCTGACGTATTTGCTGATAAGTGGTCATTCTTACTTGTTTATATTGATAGGTTCTTGTGCAAGTGTTGTTTGTTACGTACGATTTAAAATTGTAACTAGCATAATAGATGATTTGGTGTGAACTGTACGCCTGGGCCTCTATTCTACTGCGTTTAAACGATATCCTGTTTGACGTGTTTTGGCATCGTTTTTAACTCGGTCGTCATTATTATCAATGACATAAGAGTTATCAAAACGTTGAAAATACGGAAACACGTCAAAAGCGATATCGTTATTACCGTGTAGAATACCACTCTCGTTATTGTGTAATAATAGCAATAATAATAATAATAATCACAGGACAATGTCACACAAATTGACTAAGCTCTAGGCCCCAAACTAAGCTCTAGGCTTGTACTATGGGTACTAGACAACGATAAACTTACTTATATAGAGAAATATATACTTAAATACATAGAAAACATCCAAGACTCAGGAACAAATACAAGTAATAATAGTAGTTTATTCACCAAGTGGAGTAAAGCACGGATTACTAATCGAGCCGACGCAAGGCCGTAAGCCACACGAGTATAGTAATCTGCACTTACCCTCGAGTGACATATACTACTTTATACTACAAAAATAAATATAGTACAAAAGTAACGAAATGAATTCTTTCCAGGAGGAACGAGCGCACCATCAAACAGGGGCTCTACTTACCTACTTTGAATTCGTAATTCGAACTTCGTCTATTGCTATCCCTTTTGCTCTCGATGCGTAACTAATTTGCAAAAAGTGACAGGGCGAATCGAAGTTCGAATTACGGATAACGCTACGTGTCAAAGTGGGTTGATTGATTGAAACCAAAACGGGATAATAATGGATTTTCATACGATATTACTGCCCTGATAACAGCAACCCAGAATTTTGAGAAGGTTTAATGAACGGCTTTCACAACTTAGTAGGGTAGTAATATAACACTTACTAACAAAGTGTAGTATAAATAAATGTGTATGTGGAGGCTGACGTACCCTCGCACTTGAGTCCCTGCCGCACCAGCCCGAACAGCATCTCGCCGCAGAAGTCGCAGAAGGTGGGCGCCTTGTAGGAGTGCACCGCCAGCGCGTGCGGCCGCGGCGCCGGCGCCAGCTCCGACTCGCTGCCGCATAGCAATGCTGCAACATAAACTAAAATCAGCGGACAATGTCAATGTGCGAGCTTCCTTCCTTTTCGCAGTATCATTATCAGTATTTATTTATGTATAAATAAATATCAGGGGACAATGTTACACAAATTGACCTAGTCCCAAACTAAGCTCTAGGCTTGTACTATGGGAACTAGACAACGATAAACATACTTAAATATCGAGAAATAAATACTTAAATACATAGAAAACATCCAAGACCCAGGAACAAATATTCGCGCTCATCAACTCATCACACAAATATCTGCTCTTACCGGGATTTGAACCCAGGACCGCTGGCTTCGAAGGCAGGGTCACTCCCAACTAGGCCACCGTGTCGTCGTGTGTGTGTGTATTTTGTATTTATCTATAGTTTTGTATGTATCTGTAGTTTACATATGAATATATTATATGACAATATGCCCGCCTCCGCGCCGGCTGTCTTCTGTGTGTGGACAGCTTTACACCCTCTGTATGCGTCAACACGTGCTAGGGTGTGTCCAGACCTGGCGATTGCGCCACTTGCGTGCGTTGCACCTAGTTCCCCCGTCCGCTGAAATGATTGCACGCCAGGTCTGGACACACCTTTAGGGTTACAGTTGGGTTGTTGGCACGGCACCCTACTAAATATTGCCTCCATTTTCAAGTTGAGGTGATAATTTATAATAAAGTTACTATCGGTGTTGACAGGAAATAATAATATAATATTAATATTCATATTTACACGAACTGTAATGGCTAGTTTAGCTGACTAATGGCTGTTTTGGACCTGTTTATACAGCAACAGCCTTCCGCATAGATAATTGCGTCACGTTGCACGCTGTCTCAGAAAGTTCGGAGCCTGGTGGTATGTGAGTGTCAATGAGCGACTCACGGTTGGCGGTGAGCACGATCTCGACGAGCGTCTCGTCGGCGACGTCGGCGGCGGAGTTGATCAGCGTCAGCACGTTGGGCGAGCAGTAGTCGTGCCGGAACAGCAGGATGCGATCGCTCAGCCGGTTCAGCCCGTTGTCCGGGATCTGCGCATATCGAGAAATAGGTAACAGATACAGAATGTTGGGGTCGGAAGGCGCTATTCACGCGACGCAACGTCAGCTGCACCATCCAAGATAGAACTGTACCCTTGCAATGAGTTACAGTCATGATACTCGCTAGAGATTATCAGCTCTGTCCTATTCCAACTACTACAATGTCTACAATACTGTGAGGGACACAGCATTCGACTCGCTAGCGAGTACGGTAATTGAAACTCATGGTAAGGGTACTTGTCGCATACAACCAAAGTCGGTGAGATAGGCATGTATTGGACGTAAAATAAACGAACTAGCGGATTGGTTTTGCACGATAGGTAAAAACCATTGGATTCAGTTTAATAAAAACTTGAACAGGGATGAATGGAAGCCCTGGACACAGAGCAACGGCGAAAGATAGGAGAGGGCTCTATCATTTTTTAAGGTTATGTTACGTACCCGAAAGTTCCAAACCGACCGAAGGGTCTGTCGTCTGTCACACAGGTTTTACAGGCAAACGGTTAAAGCTCTCTCTTATTTTATCTTCTTGACCCAAAAAGATACAAATTGACATAAATAATTTTAAAGCGTTTTAAAGGCTGGCTCCCATACAGATAAAGAGGGCGCAAATAAATTATTTGATGGACCCTGCATCGGGTGGGTTACCGTTATTTAGAGCTCCTCGACTAGATTAATACTTATTTTGATATAAATATCAACTTGTTACCGATTTGAAAGCGGTTTTTTTTAAATGAAAGCAGGGTTTTGAGCGGTGGTTCTTAGGACATGTTTCATCAAAATCGCTTCAGCCGTTTTTGAGATATTGAGCTGTTAGAGGGTAAAAAGCCCCCAAAGTAACGGCGACACCTACTTTCAGAGATGATATCTCTTAAACTGCCCAACCAATTTTCATGAAATTTTGCTAAGAACCATTCTGATTAATGTAGTTTTATTTTAAAAAAACTTGCATCCAAATCCGTTCATCCGTTTGGGAGCTACGATGCCACAAACAGACACTCAGATGGAGAAGTTTAAAAAGCGTGTAATAAAATAATAAATTAGAAATTTAATAAACCCCCGACTAAATAAATAGTCTGTAAAAAAAACCTCTAAAAAGTAAAAAATAATAAGTAGTGGCCCTAAGGGCTGATTGTTTGATAAGTAGATAGTTAACTGAACACCGACACTAACTAAAGTGACACGGCGGGGGATCGCTAAGTAAATGAAATAACATAAAATACCCCAGCTACTTAGCGGTCCCCGACGTGTCAGTTTAGTTAGTGTCAGTGTTCAGTTAACTATCTACTTATCAAACAATCAGTCCTCAGCCTTTACCCTAAATGTGGAATCATATTCAACCGGGTCGTTTGCTTTGGTCAGTGGCCGACCGGCGGCTGGTCGCTAACGTCTGAATCATAAGACAACAGCTGCCGCACCGCCCCGCCTGTGTTTGTGCGGCGTAAAGACGACTATATTATGACAAACTTCACTGTCCACTCGGATCTCTCAAGCACGACGTTGAGACACGCCCACGTGTCAATTCTATTTTTGAATGGGTGACTGATCAGTAATCAGTGATCACTTGTCTAAATATCTGACCCAAATTTGCATGTTTAATACAAAAGGCCCTTAATTTTAGTGTTCCGCAGTGAAACTCTAACCGCTTAAATGACTTTAAAGCGGCAATTACGCTGAGTCGATCACCTAATGCGGTCGCTTAACTTTTTTCAAACTACCACGGCCAACGAACGTCACCTTCAGATTGCTAGGCGGTCACGTAATTAGGCGATTGCAGGGCCCTGGTTTACTAAGCTACAAATAACAAGCGGAAGTCCCTTTCTAGCAAAAGGAGTTAGAAATAGACTTCCACTCAGGGATTGCAAAACCGGTTTTATTAAATACCTGTATTTAAATTGTCAAATTATTACCGCTAAAAAAATAATACCTATATTCGAATTAGAGGTATTGTTGTCATTCCGCTTTTGTTTTTATCGCTATGTATACACTATTTACAGTATTAAATACCTGTATTCAATACCGCTATTCAATGCACCTGATAAAAAAGACGTCAATTTGACATTATTACTAAAGCATACCAAGTGTAACAGGGTACGTCACGCGATGACATTATTGTGCATGGCTGGTTAACTAGAGAACCTGGATAAGTAAATTGATTGTGTGTATTTTGATTTACATAATAGATTTAAAAACTTTTACGAAAACAAATAAACAAGTATATTGACACTGACGGGTATTACCGGTAATGCTTTTTATGGGTAAAGTATCAAATAGAGGTATTGTTGTCAGTTGCCTAAACCGATCATGTACTCGAATACCGGTATTGATTATACCGCTAATCAGAGCTTTAGCGGTAAAAATAGTGAAATGCCATTATAACCGGTTATACCTCATTTTAAACCGGTACTCAGAATACCGGTAACGATCCCTGCTTCCACTTGTAATTTGTAGCTTAGTTAATCAGGGCCCTGCAATCGCCTAATTACGTGACCGCCTAGCAATCTGAAGGTGACGTTCGTTTGCCGTGGTAGTTTGAAAAAAGTTAAGCGACATTATAAAACAGGGCCCAGCTGTCACGCCTGTCGTTCGACGAATACGGCCGACTACCGTGTTCTTTACACGGTTGCGATATCGACTCAGTATAATTGCCGCTTCATACTCTTGCCGGGTCTTTAGGCTTCCGGTGCCGAATGGCAAAAACGGAACCCTTATAATTTCGTCATGTCCGCCTGTCCGTCTGTATGTCACAGCCATTTTACTCAGAGCCTATTGGCACTATATACTTAAATGAAATTTGGAGGATAGATGTATTCTATGAACCGCTATACAATGATGTAGTAAATTTGAAAAAATATATATATTTAGGGGTGGCACTCCATACATGTAACTAGGGAACGAAAAAAAATTTTGAAGTTACATCCAGGGATCGTTACCGGTATTCTGAGTACCGGTTTAAAATGAGGTATAACCGGTTATAATGGCATTTCACTATTTTTACCGCTAAAGCTCTGATTAGCGGTATAATCAATACCCCGGTATTCGAGTACATGATCGGTTTAGGCAACTGACAACAATACCTCTATTTGATACTTTACCCATAAAAAGCATTACCGGTAATACCCGTCAGTGTCAATATACTTGTTTATTTGTTTTCGTAAAAGTTTTAAATCTATTATGTAAATCAAAATACACACAATCAATTTACTTATCCAGGTTCTAGTAGACACTAGTTAACCAGCCATGCACAATAATGTCATCGCGTGACGTACCCTGTTACACTTGGTATGCTTAGTAATAATGTCAAATTGACGTCTTTTTTATCAGGTGCATTGAATAGCGGTATTGAATACAGGTATTTAATACTGTAAATAGTGTATACATAGCGATAAAAACAAAAGCGGAATGACAACAATACCTCTAATTCGAATATAGGTATTATTTTTTTAGCGGTAATAATTTGACAATTTAAATACAGGTATTTAATAAAACCGGTTTTGCAATCCCTGGTTACATCAGCGTGTGGGGTATTTTTACATAGGGCTTCTAAAATGATACCGAGGTTTTTAAGTGACTTTTTTACGTAAGTGAACAGTTGGCGAGATATACCCGTCTAAAGTCGTAAAAATTCTGTCCGGGTGGGTAGCTATTGAACTGTTAAATAGAACATTCTAATAAAAATTACAGTAGTAGAACATACGAAATACTTCCAACCAAAATTGTTTTGAACACGATACGCTGTGTAGTTGTTGAGATTTTAATAAAAAAAAAAAAAGAATTTCAACCATGAACGTTCATCCCAGCTACGGAACCCTTTAGGTACTGTGCGTGGTCCGACATGCACTTGGCCGGTTTTTTTTTTAAGTAAAGGCGGTTAGCAAACGTGGCATATAGTTGAAATTTTAATTTTGTAAACGTCCTGAACCTTAATTGTAAATTATACTAGACGTGTGATCTGTTTTTAACTTGACAGATTCTGCCCCTACGATATGCCATCATATTTTTTTAAATAAACTTAGTTTCCATAGCATTTCTTGCTTATATATCTGGTAAGTAAACACGAGTAAAATTGAATGCTTTTATCGCTTAATACGGCACCAAATGACGTTAAACAGAACATTAATTATTACTTATTGTTTTTTATGTTTATAGTAGGTACCTACTGTAACTTCATTTGATGCCGTCTCGGATGATTTTAGAATCAGGATCAGAATCAGAATCAGAAAAAGATTTATTGCCACACATATAACAAAGTAGTTTTACAGATTATTATTTTAAATAAAATAAAATAGAAAGTATAAACTACAACAAGTCTCATAAATGCTACGGCAAAAGGTTCAGAACTCAGTATATGCTGTGAGATGCGGGTCTACACAGCGCTGTTTTTCAGCCTGCACCTCCCTCTCAATGTGTGAATACTTAAGCCTTAAGGTTACACTGCATTACATACGATATTACAATTTATAAAACAAAACTTAACACAGAACAGGAACTTTCTTCAAGGACAACATTCAGTGGTCGTACTTTTAATATAAAACAGGGGTAATTAACCTTAGTAGGTATATACACTTAAATCGTGACAGGTATATACACGAGAAAAAAACCATCGCCAGAGTGACAGACCTCTGGGGAGGTACCGTATTTTTTTTAATCCAGTTAAGTATGGATTCACGTTTACTTCCATGTCATTCCACAGCGCCTCACGCTAAGCACACGTGGCTATCCGTCGTCGGAGATACTCAGCTCGTTCCAAAATACAGGGTATTTTTTTTAATAGGTGCACAAATTTTAATATTTGCTTCGCTATTGTTAATTAATAACACATGTTGTGTTATTTTTACTCTAGCTTATTTTTTTTTAGAGATATTGCCGATTCAATGATTCCACCAACTTAACGATATTCATGGACCCTCTAATGCAGGGGTGCGAAGAGAGGGGAGTGTTGTTAAGTAAGTTAATAAATGAAATTTCATCGTTGTAATATATTATTTTAACGATACAAAATCATATGTTAAAATTTGTGCACTGATAAAAAAAATACCCTGTTACAGAATTTCAAAACACCACAAATATTTGCTTAAATTACAAGCATAAGCATTGGTATTTTGCGAATGAGCGATATACGCGTACGCGCACGAAATGACGTCAGTGACAGACGTCGAGAACAATAGGTCCACGTGTAGCCTGCCCCAGAGAGATTTTAGCTTAACTAGGAACACATATAGTTTCGTCATGTATGTCCGTTCGTCCGTCCGTCCGTCCGCAGCCGTGGTAAAATAAAATCTTGTATTTTTTTTTGTTTTGTGTACCTACCCTGCTTGTAACGTGGGGATGTAATATTTTTTTCTCGTCCACCCCATAGTGTGAGGTGTCGATGGATAGGTCTTTCAAAAATATTGCGAGTTTGTAAAACCATTTTTTGATTAAGTAAAGGAACCGTTTATGAAATATTAATCTTTAAAGCGCAAATTTTTGTTAACAGTCAATAGATACTCGTAGCATTGCACTCGCATACTACATTTTGCAGTCGTAGATACAACCAGTCAGTGTCAACTGATCCAAGTAGTCCGTCTATGGATGCTTTATAGTCATCACGCATCTAGTGGAAGACTGGTCACAACTCCTAGCATCGATTGTTCGAGTACCAGCAGCAACAAATATACCATGTCATACCGATACGCTAGCCTAGTTGGGAGTGACCCTGCCTTCGAAGCTAGGGGTCCTGGGTTCAAATCCCGGTAAGGGCAGATATTTGTGTGATGAGCGCGAGTATTTGTTCCTGAGTCTTGGATGTTCTCTATGTATTTAAGTATATATTTGTCTATATAAGTAAGTTTATCGTTGTCTAGTACCCATAGTACAAGCCTACTCGTAGAGCTTAGTTTGGGACTAGGTCAATTTGTGTGACATTGCCCTGTGATTATTTATAACTGTAAATCACCGAAGTTTGCAAACAATCCTGCTGTTTTTAACTCTAAATCACTTTCATGCTAAACCCCGTAGAGCAACATGTGGGGTGGGCTAATGTGGGGTGATATTTGCAGAAGGATGTCGGCGGCCCGGGTGCTTGCCAATTTATTCTGAGTTCATCTTAATTGGGAAAGTGTATGGACGCCCTTTATTTAACGTCTGTGGTGGCATGAAGTACCTTTTCGTGAACGAACTTGACGGCGAGCTCCTTGAGCAGCGCGAGCGTGAGCGCGTGCGCCGGCGCCGCCACCGCGTCGCGCACCACGCCCAGCTGGAAGAGGAACGTCACCTCGTCCTCCATCCCCACCCGCTACCACCACCTCTGGAACAACGAGAAAGGGACATTAATAGAAGGTCACTCGATTAATAGCAATGGGTTTTTTTACAAGCTTTTATTTAACTTGCACAGGGCTGGAATTCTACAAGGTAATAACGATATCGTATTTGACGTGTTTCCGTATTTTCAACGTGGCGACTGTGACATAAACGATTCTAAAACACGTCAAAGCGATATCGTTTTAACGCACCTGAATAGAGGCCCTGGGCTGGAATTCTACAAGGTAATATAATAACGATATCGTTTTTGACCTGTTTCCGTATTGTCAACGTTTTTATAACACGGCCTCTATTCAACTGCGTTATAACGATATCAATGTTTGACGTGTTTTAGAATCGTTTATGTCACAGTCGCCATTATTGTAAATGACATAAGAGTTATGAGAACGTTGACAATACGGAAACACGTCAAATACGATATCGTTTTTACCGTGTAGAATCTCGGCCCTGTTCGCATGTAAGTATTATTGTCCGTCAAAATTTGCAAGTTAAATTTGACCCACTTCCCGGTTTCCAATTGAGCTGAAATTTTGTATGCGTATGTATATCGCGTGACAATACAATATTATGATAAAATGGGGCTGATCTGATGCTGGAGTCGGAAGGTGGTGACAGGATCTCCGCTATACTTACCGCAGACCCATCGAATTTGGACTCATTAGGTTGGTATTGATCAGCAGTAAACGACTTTGCAAAAAAAAGTACAGTCGGCAACAAAAGCTTGTCTTAAAAGTTAAATTTTTGACAGAAACTTATTTATGCTTTGAAGGTTTGTTGCTACAACTAACACTGCAATACTGCATCCGAAGCACGAACTGCACCCTCAGCATGCTGGCGCAGCGCTGGGAGACGCCGCCGCCGCCGCAGCAGCGTCACGTGCGTGTACACGCGCCACCAGAGGAACGTTTCACGAAGCTACAAGTTACAAACAAGTAACTAGTCTTTCTACCTCCTTTTACTAGAAAGAGAGCTTCGTGAAACGGGCCACAGCTGCTCAAGCTCGCAAACTTTGATTACTATGTTATTGTGTCTTTAGGGTTCCGTAGTCAAACTAGGAACCCTTATAGTTTCGCCATATCCGTCCGTCCGATAAACATACCTACTTATATAGAGAAATACATACTTAAATAGAAAACATCCAAGTCTCAGGAACAAATATTCGCGCTCATCACACAAATATCTGCCCTTACCGGGATTTGACCCAGGACCGCTGGCTTCAGAGGCAGGGTCACTCCCAACTAGGCCAACGTGTCATCAATATGTAGTCATGTATTCCACCGCCATTACCCATTACCTACTTATGGCCCCTTTTTTAGGGTTCCGTAGTCAAACTAGGAACCCTTATAGTTTCGCCATATCCGTCCGTCCGTCCGCAGCCAAGCTCAGAGACTCTAAATGCCGTACTCAGAGACGTCAATTAATTTTAATGTGTGATTAAAGTTGCTGCTGTCACTTTCTTTGCCATAGAAATAGAATAGGATAACACGTCATTTAACAAGCATTAAACTTAATTGACATCTCTGAGTGCGGCCGTTAGTACTAGAAAGCTGTAATTTGGCATGAATATGCATATTAGTCACGTCAACGAAGTGGTAAAATAAAGTCACGATAAAAAAACCTACTGTTTACATAACCTGTTTACCTACATAACTGCATATTATGATTAATAAAAAGTATGAACTGTTTTAAAAAACAAAAACGGCCTTCAAAAACGCAAGAAATAACTTCTTTTATAATGGTAGGTCAATCCAACTGAAGTTGGCGAACCACAATATTTTGAACCAAAAACCCGACCGACTGACCTACCATTTTAAAAGAAGTTAATTCTTGCGTTTTTGAAGGCGGTTTTTGTTTTTTAACCCGTTTATTAGGGCTTCTTTTAGGGCTTGTAGTACTGTTAGGCGATGGGGTTGCAACCTGTTAGTAATTCACTAGTAAACTTCTTGGCCTAATTGTGCAAAATGCGGTTACAGAATTATAATCAAGTCTTTCTTGAGTTGTCGGTAGTTCTGTAGCTCTGCCTACCCCACTCTGGGAATGAAGGCGTGATGTTATGGATGGACATTTATGTTTTGTAATAAACAATTGAATGAGAACAGGATGGTACACTTACAAGACAACTCCCGTACATATTCTGGCCAGGCTTGCTACAGCGTTTAACGTCCCACAGACCAAACTGAAGCGCCAAATTCAAAGCTCATTACAACTAAAAACTGCGAGAAATCCTCAACATTAAGAATCTGCATTTCCAGCACGCCGCTTACGTCTTTTTCATCACGGTTCGTAATCAAGCCACGTTAGTTTATTAATTAACCCAAATAACCTCAACATTTTACTTCTGGCGCTACTGGGTCACGTGTATCTGCGCGCGATAGCCCGATGCACCGAGACAAGCACTCTGGGACCTGGTAGAGATCAGTGTTTTTGTTTTGTTGGCCTAAGATTATAACGTTACTGCAGGGGCATTCTACTGTAGCAACGTGAACCGAAAAACCGTTAAGGATTTCATTAGCGCTGTAAAGTATTAACCAAGCTAGGACATTGTGACTCTCATAAGGGCGCGAACACTTACACACACACACGTACGCAGCTAGCACGCACACACAGACACACACACGCACATAGATAGACCTGGGTTCTTCAAGACGCATAACACGCCTTTGCAGTTTTTTTAACACCCATTCACATTTTCAATCTATGGGTCTCAGATCCCACTGACCATTAGGTGGCCTGTATGGCAGCTGCCTTCTCGTCGCAAAACATAAAAAAAAAAATGGCCTTATTTCTTTATGAACCAGATTTTCTTCCAGGTGTTTTACAGCCGAACCCTATATTGAAACCGCGAAAAGATAAGGCTTATTTCAGGTTAAAATTTAACATTTACCCATACAAATGGTGTCAAATTTTAATCCGAAGTAAGGCTATCTGTCCGCGGTTTGAATATAGGGTTCGGCCGTTTGACTAGTCAGTAATATTTTTTATGCCCATTCTTGACTCTTCGACGCAGTGCAATTGCTTTTTAACTCTCGTCGAGGATCGTAATACTCCATTTCTAAACTCAAATTAAGTTGACAGATGTTCAAGAGAAAGTTTTGAGCGATTTTTATCGCGTGCACATCTAAAAAGTTCATCTTTGCTTAGATCGGAGTCGGAGCTTGTTTCGGTTACGGGATAAAAGTGCGGCGATTCTCTTGGATTGTCCCTAAAGTTTTTATTAAACATTTTTATAAGTTATAAGAATTTTTATACTGGTCCTCAGTGATAAATATAAACAAGAATGTAACGAGCCGGACGACCTTGTTAAATTCGCGTAAATTATGTTATATTTACTGTTCGTAGGCACGGAAGATGTCAATCAACGGCCTTGTGTCGAATCAAGTAAAATTCTATCTTTAACGTTAAGTGTGTTGACTCCAATTTTAGTGTCCACTAGAATAAAATAAAATAGAAGAGAATAGGTACGGTACAGTTTAATGAGAAACCGAAGACTCGGATGAGGTTGTTGCTAATATTGCTATATTCTACATGCCAGCATTACGCTGAGTTGGGACCCTTTCGTGACTACGCTCTACTTCTATATCATTAATTCTCTGTCCAGCATACTGGCGATCACACCCAGGATGCTGATGGCGCTGTTCAGTGCACGCTCTATTATATTTCGTTCTATTATAGAGATTATCACCATATAGTAGGCGCAAATAATGTTGTTTACCATTTTTCCGCTACACAACAGCCCTATAGCCCTAGTACTGCTGAGGAGAATCAGAGCGTTCACATACAGGTTAAAGAGTCGAGGTGATGTCAAACCCTGGACACTGCATCAGCTCATCTTACAACGTTGACTTGGTTTTTGTACATATCGTAACATTCGTAACAATAATAATAAAATATTACAACCAGGTACATCCGTTTCGGTTCTTAACTTATGCCAATAGAAGAAGGCTTCTTGGACTTGTCCAAGTCCAAGTCCTATCTTCTCGAAGCTCGCGTAGAGGGGGTATGCTGGTCAGTGTAGTAGCGAACGGTATGCCTAACACGAAGTATCGCTGTGTCCGTCGACAACCCACCCTGGAACCTAACTGCCTGTTCTGCAATTTTAGGTGTTTGTTAAGTTGTCGATCAAGCAGACTGTCCACGATTGTCGTCGATTAAGCACGTTGGCTACCGTGGTGGCTAGTGATATGGGCCTTTAATTGGTCTTATCAGAAGGGTCCCCTGTTTTATTTTTAACTCTTGGCACAACCTCGGTTTTCATACAGTCATCAGGCGTATAGAAATGTCGAATGCAGAACATAATGCCACATCCACATACTTGGTGTTTGCCGCAAACACTGCAGGACGCAACTATAAGTTAAAATGAGATGGAGAAACATCGTGCTTACTCTAACATACAGTTGCGTCCTGCAGTGTTTGCGGCAAACACCAAGGCATGTGGATGTGGCATAAAATACAACGAGGGTATACGCGGCAAAAGAACTCCGGCATTCTTTAGATGCATATCTGATTATTGTGGCATTTCATTACATTGCTAAAAACTTAATGTCCTGTTTTTATATTAACCTGTCATGACTTGACATATCCATGGGAGTGTCTATAAATAACTCGACATTGGCGAAATAAACCTTAACAGTGAAAGCCATTAATAAAGATTAGAATTTGAATAGAGCACCTATAATATTAACATACATATTATTATCTGTAATTGAACATTACTAGTTATGTTATAACGGGCATTATATTGCCCGTGTAATTTAATTAATAAAGATAAAATAGTAGTTACATTTTTCAGGTGATTCTTAGATACATTTCATAAAAAGTATTTTGCACCAAGTCGAATTATTGGTGCTTTTCATCCTTGTGTACCTATGTTAAAACCTTTGAACATGTATTTTTGTTACAGTTGATGTTTGGTTAGGAGAATAACCCTCTTGTATATTTACGCGGATCCAAAGCGAAAGCCTTGACATTGATTGTGTAGTTTGAGGAAAATCATTCCGGACGAATGAGGACCATGTTCACCTACCACCAGTTACCTATACTTAATTTTAAACTCGGCCGCCATTACTGTCGATTAAACAAGAGCTGTCGTAACTTTGATAATACGATAAAATGTCACTGGCAATACCCATAAAATAAAAAATTATGGGTAATTGTATTAGGTTCTATAATAAGCTCCCAAGTAATGTTACTGAACTATCAGTAAATAAATTTAAGAGTTACGTTAAGCGTAAACTAATTTCTAAAGCATATTATAGTATTAAAGACTATATTAATGATAACAATGCTTGGGACTGAATTGCTTGTAATAAAATGTTTAGTCCTTACGACATAAGGTTGCGAACGTCGAAAAAAAAAAAGACATCCGACAGAGTTTCTTACAGGTTCTTCTCTGTTCGGTCGCGATTTGAACATGCAGTCAATTTAGGCTAAGTCGCTACTACGACGTTTCAAAAGAGTTAATTATTTTTAAACCTACTTGAATAAAGATTATTCTGATTCTGATTCTGATTCTATGGTTTTTACCAGTAGCGGCCCTGGTCTAAGATTCCCGTCATAGAAAATTGACATTTCTGGGCTGGGATTCTACACGGTAATAACGATATCATATTTTACGTGTTTCCGTAGTGTCAACGTTTTGATAACTCTTATGTCATTTACAATAATGGCGACAGTGACATAAACGATTCTAAAACACGACAAACACGATATCGCTATAACGCAGCAGAATAGAGGCCCTGAGGTTTCTTAAGAACGGTATCTCTTTCAAGATAAGTTTGTCTGTACCGGCCCTAGGAGAGGCGGTGAGAGTGTCAGTGGCCAAGTGGTTTCGGGCATCGACTCTCGATCGTAAGATGCAAAGTTCGAACCCCAGCGGTCGCTCTGTACTAATGAGGGTTTTGAACTGAATGGAGCATGGAGGGCCACGTTTCACTCTTTTCTAATGCAACCAGCTACGGATGGCTCTACCGGTTACGTACAGTCGAAGCCACTGATAAAAAAGTCCAAGTTCACATAATTATTGTTTTGATGTACGTCTTTCCAACTGTTAACCGGCGTTTAATTGTCGTTTACTGCATTTTCGGTTAACTGTCACGTGGCTCGAGCGATTCAACAATACTTTCTCCAAAACAACTTAATCGTAAGTTTATCGCGAAAACAATGACTTGTTGTTATGCTCTTGGGATCATATATAAGTCATCCTGGAAAACTGTGGAAGCGTAAAGAACACTTGCCAAATAATCTAGACCAAACCGTGAATATATTTAACATAGGCTTGTCGATAGTGATGAATTTTACCTTAAGCCGGGTACTCACTAGCGAGCTGAAACGGTTGCTGTTACACGTACAATTGTGATGTGTGCGAGTACTCGGCTCGCGAGCCTGTATTCTAATAGAAGCGCGATACTGTAACTGTTACAGGTCATGACTCCGTCGCAAAATTACCGACTCGCAAAATGACCCCATCGCTTGTAGCCCACATCTCAAAATGTCTGAGTCGTAAAATGACCACATCGCTTGTAGCCTACTTCTCAAAACGTCCGAGTCGCAAAATGACCAAATCGCTTGTAGCCTACTTCTCAAAATGTCTGAGTTGCAAAATGACCACTTCGTTTGCGTTACTAGGTAGGTTAGGTTCGTTAGGTAACTTCAAATGCCCGAAGGGCAAATTTCCCAAGAATAGCAGCCCCGCATGGCTGCCATGCGGGGCTGCGTCGACTTTGCTAAGACAGGCATAAAATGAAAAAAGCAAAGTGGTCATTTTGCGGCTCAGTCATTTTGAGATGTGGGCTACAAGCGATGTGGTCATTTTGCGACTCGGACGTTTTGAGAAGTAGGCTACAAGCGATGTGGTCATTTTACGACTCAGTCATTTTGAGATGTTGGCTACAAGCGATGTGGTCATTTTGCGATGTGGTAATGTTTCGATCTAGTCACTCTACTAGTGACCCAACAATTACTGTTGCACGTAAAATAGTGACGTGCACGCGGCTCGCGAGCCTGTATTCTAATAGAAGCGCGATACTGTAACTGCTACTGTTGCACGTAAAATAGTGATGTGTACGCGGCTCGCGAGCCTGTATTCAAATAGAAGCGCGATACTGTAACTGTTACTGTTGCACGTAAAATAGTGATGTGTACGCGGCTCGCGAGCCTGTATTCAAATAGAAGAGCGATACTGTAACTGTTACTGTTGCACGTAAAATAGTGATGTGTACGCAGCTCGCGAGCCTGTATTCAAATAGAAGCGCGATACTGTAACTGTTACTGTTGCACGTAAAATAGTGATGTGTACGCGGCTCGCGAGCCTGTATTCAAATAGAAGCGCGATACTGTAACTGTTACTGTTGCACGTAAAATAGTGATGTGTACGCGGCTCGCGAGCCTGTATTCAAATAGAAGCGCGATACTGTAACTGTTACTGTTGCACGTAAAATAGTGATGTGTACGCGGCTCGCGAGCCTGTATTCAAATAGAAGCGCGATACTGTAACTGTTACTGTTGCACGTAAAATAGTGATGTGTACGCGGCTCGCGAGCCTGTATTCAAATAGAAGCGCGATACTGTAACTGCTACTGTTGCACGTAAAATAGTGATGTGTACGCGGCTCGCGAGCCTGTATTCAAATAGAAGCGCGATACTGTAACTGTTACTGTTGCACGTAAAATAGTGATGTGTACGCGGCTCGCGAGCCTGTATTCTAATAGAAGTGCGATACTGTAACTGTTACTGTTGCACGTAAAATAGTGATGTGTACGCGGCTCGCGAGCCTGTATTCTAATAGAAGCGCGATACTGTAACTGTTACTGTTGCACGTAAAATTGTGATGTGTACTCGGCTCGCGAGCCTGTATTCTAATAGAAGCGCGATACTGTAACTGTTACTGTTGCACGTAAAATTGTGATGTGTACGCGGCTCGCGTATTCAATTTGCGTATTAAAAAATGGATTGTATTCAATTTGCGAATTGTATTTACCCCTTCTTACGGTACTTAGGTAGGTAAAAAATCAATCCTGACCACAGCAATGAAGTTTCTAATTTTTTTTAAAGTTGATAGTAGTAAAACAATGCTGTTATTACTAAAGGGCGGACGATGGATGCAACATGGTGACAAAAGCATAAGATGGGTAAGACTTTTATTAAATTTCGAATAATATTTATGTACAAAATATATGCAGATTTTTACGTGATTTTGATGTAATTCGCATCCGTCATCCGCCCATTAGTTTACCTTACACGCACAAATAAGTTTAGCATTGTTTTACTGCTGTCAACGTAATAAATTCAGAAATTTCGTGGTTTTGTAATGACAATGAGTCAGGATTGACGTTGCGCTTTTGGTGGGATTTGCAGAACCAGCCCCCAATTTCAGCACCTAGACCACGCCAATTCGGTATACATTGCAAAGTAACCACGCTGATAGATGTATCAGCCCAGAGTGATGCTGGGTTTCTACTAAGCTGTGCCCTGTACACGGAAATGTCACCTGTCACCTATCATCCTCGGTATGGTGAAATGGGGGGCTGGTGATTGCGGTATTCCCATACCGCTGAGAATCAGTCGTTTCCAATTAAACCGCGGATACATCAATATATCCTCTCGCTAAATATATTATAACATTTGCCACACAAACACGCAAACAATGTGTCAAAATTTTAAACAGATATTTGGTACCTGTCATACACACTCTTAAAAACAAAAGTTGTCTCTCCCGTGGTCAATAGTTACAAGCTTGTGTGCATATAAGTTATGTTTTATATGATAGGTCTAAAGCAGTCCTGACGGCGATTTTGCGGCGGGCATGCGATTAGCCAGAAAATTAGGCCTTAAAAACGTTAACTTTCGGTGTGTCCACAGGAAAGACGGTAACCTAAATCTGTGTATGACTCACCTACGAGGAGACAAATCTACTCTTGTCAGAGGCCTGCCACGTATCTGTGAGTCATCCTTTGATGTTGCAGGAGGGCTAGCACATGTTGTTCGTGACTTGTATGTCGCTCAGATCTCCCTTTCTATCTATAGTTTCTAACGATAGAGACGCACTAAGCGACAAGCGAGAAAATACACCTTGTGCTAGCCGTTGAGGGCTAGCACATGTTGTTCGTGACTTGTATGTCGCTCAGATCTCCCTTTCTATCTATAGTTTGTAACGATAGACGCACTGAGCGACAAGCGAGAAAATACACCTTGTGCTAGCCGTTGAGGGCTAGCACATGTTGTTCGTGACTTGTATGTCACTCGGATCTCCCTTTCTATCTATAGTTTGTAACGATAGAGACGCACTGAGCGACAAGCGAGACAATACAACCTGCGCTAGCCGTTGAGGGCTAGCACGCGTTGTTCGCGACTTGAATGTCGCTCGAATCTCCCTTTCTATCTATAGTTTGTAACGATAGAGACGCACTGAGCGACAAGCGAGAAAATACATCTTGTGCTACCCGTACTGGTATCCGTTCGTCAGTGATATTTACCTAAGTCTGTAAGTAATGGTTCTCCTTATCTTGTATCGATATAGCATAAGCCTAAAGCTTCATTTGGGACTAGGTCAATGCGTGTAATATTGCCCCTTGAAAACTATTTATGGGGTATTCATGGTAGAAAACTTAAACATAAACGTATTTTGTACGTCGCTCGCCATTAACTTTAACGATCCCCTCATTACAATGATAACGACATGTTTTATTGCAGAACTATGCTAAATATCTATAACTTGGTTTTTTATGTAGCTACAAGTTATGGTTAAAAATATACCGCACAAGTTTCTTGCGTTACTGACTTAGTAGTTAAGTTTTTAGTCCTTTTGATATGACAATAGTAGTTATATTTCCGTCAAAAGGTTTTTTTTTTAAGTTAAGGAGAAGGCACACGAGCACTCAGGCTACCTGATGGTAAGTGGAATCTGAGACCCATATACATTTGAATTCTCAAGACTATAATCCTAAGACCGCAAATGCGATGCCAACCCTGAGGACTACGATGGAATGCCTCTATGCTAGTAATTTCACCGGTTGTCTTATCCCCACACCGGAACACAACAATGCGAACACTGTTGCTTGCTGTTGTTGGCGGGTGGTAGTTGGTGGGTGGTACGTACAAAATATAACCAGCCTTTTGACGCAGTCGGGTAAAAAGGAACTACTGCTAATAATGGTCTTAAACTCTCCAATAGCTTTATGTTTCAAATGTAAAATACATTTTGATTGTGCGTTAATCTGTGTATGTATGAACAATTATATGTGTCAGGAAATCTTGGAATGAGCTTTCGTAGACTACCTCACGATTTCTTTCTAAAGAGACACAACAATATATCTATAAGAAATTTTTATACGTCAAAAATTAGATTGGCATGTTCATGATTACCTTTTCCAATTATGCGACTATGATTCCACCATACACACACTCACACTACCAAAGTAGTATAAATACTGAGCTTAAAAATGTAATGTAATTTATTTTCTCTTAGCTTTTATATTATCTTTAACGTCTTGTGCTCCATTTTATTTTTTTATATTTTACCTTTTAGTGTTCCTTCATAATTAACTGTTATTCTTGTTTTGTTTTTATAGTCCATAGATCTGATCTCTAGACAATGTCATTAGTAATGTTACCAACAGCCTTCAAATATGTACTACATTACAGCCACAACACAGGGAATCCTAGTGGGGACTACAGCAAGGCTTTTCATTATAACCTGTGTTTTATTACCAAATAAATTTTATAGCTTTATCTTATCAGGGGACAACCCAGGGGACAACTTCACACAAATCGACCTAGTCCCAAACTAAGTTCCAGGCTTGTACACACGAAGACACTGTTAACTGACCACCCCTAGACTTTAATACGTTGCGATAAGGTTTATGTTCGTTTGTAAATGTACAGTTAACAGTGTCTTCGACTGTACTATGGGTACTAGACAACGATAAACATACTTAAATACATAGAAAACATCCAAGACTCAGGAACAAATATTCGCGCTCATCACACAAATAGGCATCTGCCCTTACCGGGACCGCTGGCTTCAGTGGCAGGGTCACTCCTAACTAGGCCAACGTGTATATGGATGTCAAAAAGAGCAAAAATACTGAACTATTATTAACTTTGAAAACACATAATATTTATTAGATTAGATTGTTTTATCTCCTCACCGGAGCACAGCAATGCAAACACTGCTCCTATCACCTCTACATAGTCGGGTAGTGACACAAGCTTCTTCTTACTCTGTTGAATTTGAACCATTTATAAGCTCTAAATGCAATGACGGACATAACAGTTATGTTTGGTGATAAAGCCTGATTCCCGCGCGAAGGCCGAGGTACACGTGGCGAGCCGGAATGGGTTCCGCGTAGGGCGTTACACGCGACTGGGCGACCGGACACCGGCGGGACGGCGCGTAACCCGACGCGATTTTGTCTGGACACGACATTACCGCTTATCACATTAAGTATGTCGAATTTATTATCAGTCTGCGATGAGTCTTGGGACGGAGGTCAAAAGTGAATTTGACGAAAGTATTTAAATTGTCATTTATCAGCGGTACTTATGGCCCCTTTTTTAGGGTTCCGTAGTCAAACTAGGAACCTTTATAGTTTCGCCGAGTCCGTCCGTCCGTTCGCAGCCTAGCTCAGAGAGTCTTAGTACTAGAAAGCTGTAATTTGACATGAATAACATACTCGTATTAGTCACGGCAACAAAGTGGAAAATAAAATCTTAAAAAATAAATAAATTTATTACCCTTTTACGTAACGTGGGGATGTATTTTTTTTCTCGTCTACCTCAAAGTGTGGCGTGTCGTTGGATAGGTCTTTCAAAAATATTAATAAATAATTTTTCGATTAAGTGATCCGTTTATGAAATATTAAGCTATAAAGTGCTAATTTTTGTTAGAGTCAAGTGTCCGCCCCCCTACAGCCAAAACTACAAATACCTACCAAAAATCTGAAAAAATCTTAAATGAAAGAGCATATAACGAATTTTAAAGGAAAACTATTACGAATAAGTAGACATCATTGGTTCTTGAGATACAGGCGATTAAAGTGTTTGTTCCTACTAAAATAATCTAAGACGGCACCAATTGACTTTAAATAGAAAATTAGTTATTACTTGTTGATTTTTAAGTTTGTAGCACTTAACGGCTTCGGAACCCTACACTGAGCATGGTCCGACATGCTCTTGCCCGGTTTTAGGGTTTTGAAGTCAACAACCGCCCGAGACTGTAATTTGGCATAGTTATTCTTTACATTACGCAAGAAAAGGTGTAAATTAAATATTGAAAAAAATTATACAGCCTCTACCTACACAAAAAATGTAGTGTAGAATTGTAGCGGGCCCGAAGGGCCAAAGCATCCTGAAACAGGAGCTCCGGCGACACTATTAGATTGATATCTGGGATGAAAAAAAATGCAACAGGAAAAAACAGGAGCGTAAAAACTAAGTTCAGAAAAATCTGCGAATGGAAATTCTAAAAGTTTTTGTGATTTGAATGCGCATATTATCAATCAATGTGAAGGCTTGTTACTATTCCACCACTCGCGACTTTGTCATGTATACATAACGAGTTATCACCTATCAGCTGTCACTTTCATGTTTGTGACAAGACGGCAGGTGGTCGTTGCCATCGTTAACCTAAAAATGTGTGAACATAGAAAAGAAAACAGAATTTGACGAGATCAATGATTATTGATTATTGATTAATGATTAACTACAGTTAGTAACACATAACACATTGACGTAACGGAATCAGTGCCAGCTGCACTGTCTAGTGGTGCCTACACGTGGGAGCGTCGTACTTGGCCGCGGGATGTCCTTGTGGCGGCACGCGCGCGCGCATCGCGTATCACAGGCGTCTGTTGCTAGCTCAGAGTGCATCGAAATAAGACTAAAGATTCGTCCTGAGGTACTTATAGGTTGTACATCCTGTGGCAGTCTTATTGTATAAAATATGTGAACAATAGTCATTCAATATGTAATAGACTGTTGGAGTTATGATTGATGAGTGATGACAAATCCCTGAGTCAGACATATTTTTTTAAATTATTTTATTTATTTGCTTCTTTAAATGCCTCTTTAACTAGTGAAGATCGTTTATCAGATCCTGGTATCCGTTATTAAATTGGATTGACACAGGGTACATTCAGTTGTTCTGTACCCTATAGACATGTGCACTAAGACTACAATCGTAAAACAGCATTTTTAAGACTGCAAATGCGTTGCCAATCCTGACGTTATCCTGGAATGCCTCTATGCTAGTAATTTCACCGGTTTTCTTATCCCCACACCGGAACAGAACAATGCGAACAATGCTGGTACTTACGTTTAAGGATCGATCCGCACAAGCTCCCTACCATAACTAATTAGTAAGGTAGTAATTATTCAGAGAACTGGCTGCCGTTTCCACAAATCAGCGTAGGTTATTATATAAGCAATTAATCGAATGAGGGGACGTGCATGGTGCAATTTGCATCCATATAAATTAAATGACGCTCACGGGCGAATAGCACGTTGAACGTCACACGCGTGGCGCTAGCGATTCGAACTTGACCTAGTAGAGAGCTCGACTCGTGCCGAAATGTGGTCACGGCTAAGGACGAAAGGACCTAGGCCAAGGGTTTACGAGAAGAACTTTGAAATTAAACAAATATGGTTCCTTATCAAAATCTCTCCTGATATATAATGGGGACCTCTAATTTTAAAGCTGATTTCTCTTAAATATTCAATGAATGCATTCATACTATTATAGATGCGAAAGTGTGTCTGTCCCTCTTCACTCTTTGCTGAACTCAATGTTCTATAATAGATAATATTATTTCCGGCATCTGAAGCCGCTGAGCACGCAACTTATCCTTGAATTTGGGGAATGTGACAATTGTTTTCTGAGGGGTGTGAGGGCTGGCATTTTCAGCGATCAGGTATAGTTTTCGGAGTTTGCAGCAAAGATACTCGGTAAACAATTAGTTGTGTACCAACACGTTCTGCGACCTTCGAGAGGAATAGTATCCACGTGAACCAACTTGGAGACAAACATAGCCGCCATCTTTTTCGCCGTGCTGCGAAGACGAATAACTTTTGTCGCCTTGAGCTAGTCTTCGTAGACACTTACTCGAGATTGGTTTGTAGTTTCAGGCTCATATGCATATACTCGTATAATCCGCGACTCGTCACTAGATACAACGCTTAAACTGCATTTGAGCTTACTCCGTTGAATTTATTCAAAGTTTTGCGACAACAATTGACACGAGTCGTTTACTGCTCGTCAGACGTAAGGGATCCCACGGGAAATCAACTTTCGCACGCCTAATACTTCCTCATAATTTATATCTGACTCATTTGAATACCCTAATACTCTTGAACCTCCCGATATGTCACATGGCGGTCTTCCTTTATCAGCTGACGCACAACATCGATGTTTTCGTGCGTGGCTGCCGATTTTGGTTGCCCATCATGCACGTCGTCCGTGAGGGATACACGTCTATGTTAAAGTTCTGAATACCACCTGAATATTGTCTTTGAAGGTGCTTCATTACTAAAGGCAGCAATAATTCGGTCTCCACATTGTTTGTGTTAATCTACTTTTAAAGTCAAAATAAATCATAGAGGTCTTCAATTTTCACAGGACAGTTACAGTTTCAAAAGCGCGTCGGTAACTTTCAAAATGAAACCGAACTATTGCTTTTTATTTCTATGTGGCCAGTGTGTTAAGATAATGAATCTTTAGAGATGTGTCAAAAGTGGGTTCGTAAGTATTAGATTCCCAAATTTGCTGCCGTTCAAAGCTTGCAAGTCTTTTTTGAACCCCTTCCCGCTATCGTTATGGACTAAAAGGAATACATAAGTAAATCTGAGGATAATACACAACTCTGGTATCTAAAGAAGCTGTTCCCCTGGTGGAGTCGGCAAGTGGCAACAGGATTTCCGCTGTGCTTAACTTAGATCCAACAAAATGGGTTTCGTTATTTTGCTCTAGATAGCCAGGATTTCTTCAACAAAAGCTTTAAATAAGTTTCTGAAAAATATTTGTTTACAGAAACTTAATTTTTCAACGCGCCGCCTCCGCTTTTAGTGCGCTTGCGGCTTAAGCAACTGTAACAGCGTGGAAATACTATTCAGTCAATTCGGATGGACACATGTAAAATATAAGATAACGCGCCCAGTGCACTAGTTATCATAATCACCGATTGATAACATCTTATTTGTAAATAACGCGCGCCCGTGACCCGTTTTTGATATTAATTGAGCAGGCCACGTTCCTCGCGGGTCGTCAATGAATATAACAAGTGGAGCAAAAAACAAGCTTCAATAATCTGACTGCGTTTTCAATATTGTCGTGTATGTTTGTTAAATACCTATGAGGTCAGGTGGGGAAAATTATAGTCTTTCTATTTGTCTATATTAACTAAACTACTGGTATTATCTACCATGAGTTACCATAAAGCTGCAGTCTAGGTAGTTTTAACAATTGTTTCACCTCCCTTTACTCCACCTCGCCACATAATAAAAATGCTTGCGATTTTCCCGTACAGTCGTCCTTTTTTCACAGTTTCATTGTTCATCATGTTAAGACCTTAGTTAATTATTTAAGTAAATTGTCTAGCAATAAAATTGGTCAAGTAATTTCTGATTGGTGGTTTAATTCGATAAGTGATATTTGTATTGGGTGGAAAAAACGTAGTGAACATGCATGAAAATCAGAATTGAGTTCCATTGATACGAATTAGGAAAACGCAATACACTAAGTTTTGATCTGTTTATTAAGATTTTGTATAGAATCAAAACTTGTTAAAATTTCAAAACTTCTTTTAATGTTTAGATTTCGGTATCCTCATTTTATGTACGTAATAGGTATTTTTATTCAACGATATTGGCAACATTACACAATAGCAATGTGACCCGATTCTTGCCATCGACCAGATCAAGTGTTGCTTGTGCAGGACCTGGGTGTTTGTTTTGTTTTGATAGTCAGTGAAAGCTGGTAAACAAGATACTGTAGCAGGTCTCGACTCCTCGACTCTTGACCGACCGATCTTAATAGGTCGGAGGGCATCTAGATAGCTGGTAAAAGCTGTTCAACAAAGACACGAGGAAACGATAATCTGGCTCTGACGCTGTTGCTAAGGGCAACACGTCCAGCTGGGCGCCACTTGTCACGTTTAGAATTTTTCGTAAACGATATATATATATTTTTAATGGCAAGATGCCGGCAACCAAGCACACGGGGTATCTGATGGTAAGTTGGATCTGAGATCCAAAAACCTTTGCATTCTCAAGACAACAATCGCAATACTGCAATCCTATGGGACTGCAAATGCGTTGTCAACCCAGAGGACCAAGATGGAATGCCTTTAAGCAAGTAATTTCAGAGTTTGGGCTGGACACAACAGTTTTATTAATTCTAGCACAGTGGGCGTCTCATGATTAAGAGTGGAAGGCTTTTCATCCAAAAAGGCATGTTGACGTTTGCATAATAGGTACGTCAAAATTTTTGATCATGGATTGTTTAAATTGTGTGATATTTAAACAATAAGCGCTCCGAACCATTCTTCCTGTTAAAAACGGCCACGAAATTGACGTCGAGGTGACATCAGTGCATAAAGGACAAAAGATTCACTTGAACACAGGAATAGATAATGTAATTGTGGTTTATTATACAAACATAATAAGGACAAAATTAAATTTGTAATGTGCGGTGCATGAATAAACGCTTTAGGACGAATTATGAAATGACGCAAGAGTTGTTATAATAAAACGTTTTCCTCAAATAGCACATTTACTATTGCCAGCTCGGGCGCCGGTTATCATTTAGTTCGTAACAGAGTTAATAAATTTTACGATTCACATATATAAATCAAACAGTTTATAAAACAACAAACTCCAGGGACAGTGTAAAGTTTCCAGTGTTCTGAAAGGAAATGAAGAAAAGAACATAGGTTCAGGACTCGAAGTTTTCGCGATCTTGTTCAGGGAGTGATTGTCTAAGATGTTGCACCGACGCATGGGCAACGCCCCGGCAGTCGCGGTGTGCCTGCTCGCGCTATGCGTGGCACTATCTGCGACTACCCTACTCTTCGGCCTGTTCTCATGGATAAGCATCAAGAAATGGAGACAGTTCCACAACTACGTCTACCTTAAACTAATCGCTGTTAGCTCTGTGTTCATTGTCGCCTACTACTACGTGCGAACTACTTGCTATTACCCGTCTAACTTTGTTGTGTTTGTATACAAGTCTAATTACGAAGTTGAACTATTCCTCGCCATAGTTTTCAACATCATGCTTCATTGGCAGTTCGTGGCTACAATTACGTTTTACATGGATATTATAAAAGTGATTAATATAAATGTTCTATGGAGGTACAAGATAGCAAATTTCTTCGGTTGGCTGTTGCCTGTTTTGGAAATTGTCATCGACTTTACATTACAAAAGCACTACGTGAATTTCCTGCAGTACATCGTGTTAATCATATCAGTAGTGAATGCTGTGTTATATTTTACTATTATGTTTATGTTGGTGAGGATTGCTAGATGCGGTATTAAGGGTGGTGTGGAGGTGTTTCAAGATGTTCTTGGTGTGACGTTTGCATTCGTGACCTGTGGAGTCCCCACAGTTGTTCCTATCCTATTAACGTTTAGTAAAAGTGACTTAACAATACTGCTACTTTCTGAAGAGGATATAGCCTTAATTTATTCGCTGAACACCATCGCTGTCATAGTGTATTTTGTGAAGATGAAGGCGCATAAAGAGTTGTGGAAAGAATATCGGCAAATAAACAGCAGTTCAAGAAGTGACATAAGCTAGAAGAATCGTTTGTTGGTCAATTGCCGTATGAAATTATTCTGGCCTGAGCAAGTTAAGTTCCTTGGGGTGGCTTCTCGGATACCGACAGCCAACTTGATATTACTTACGCCTCTGAGTCGCGTGTATACGCATCAGCCAAACGGTACTCGGAGAAAATTGACAGTAGGTATTGTAAACTTAAGCTTAGTCCAAGTTTAGATAATGCTTAAATAGGTACCTTGTAAGTTCTTCTATATGTTGATTTCTGTAAGTAATTCGTGTATAATGACATTAATGACTGTTAGTATTAAGTAAAAGAGCTTATTCTTCCTAACGTCAAAAAAGGTTGTTTAATGTAATCGTACCAAATTAAAATTTCCATAATACGCTCTTATTAACACCCTATCTCGAATGCTTTATAGTTTTATGAGAAGATTGAAATGTTTTATTTTATATAGCCCATACGTCTGGCAGCGTAGCAGCCGCAATATTCAACCGCACCTATTTAATGGAGGCGTTATAAAGAGATATAAGTGATATAACTGATACGCGACGTGTGCAGTTTAGGATATTCAGCGGCGATGATCGTCGTTATTAGGGATCTAAGATGCGCTGGCGCGTTATTGTTAAAGCGCGGCTGTGTTTGCGTTGTTCATAAAGATTCAGTTGCATATGTGACTGTAACATGATATAATGGTAATACGACTATCATAATCAATAGTTTATTATTTAGTGTAAAACTATGCAGAATAAAGCACCAAATTAAAACGTCACACATTTTATTGATACGACACTGCCGCCACTCGTGTTACAAGAGCCTTCATTATGTGACAGTTGCATAAGTAACAAAAAAGACTTAATCACAAAGTAGGTACTTACTCCAGCGTCGTTTCAGTGACAGCGATTACGTCTTGATAATAATTACGTATTATGCTATTGTTCTTACAATAACACAGAATCCTTTTCTGTTCTTTTTTTGTTTACGCATTAATGTGAGCTTTATCACACTGACGATTTACGGGCGCGTTCAAAGCGAGGCAAGCGCGAAGAAATTTCACCGCGAGCTTGCAGCAAGTTCGCTGCGCGCTCGCCTCGCTTGAGCACATCGCCAGTGTGATACTCGTAAGGCTCAGCCGCGACTCGCAAAGGCTTGTCATAGAGTCAACATCTCTTGGGTAAATAGATGGCACGATGCTTCACATACATTTTATTAAACATATACTCCCAGAGAGGAGTAGGCAGAGCTACAGAATTACCAACAACTCTAAAAAACTTGTTGATAATTCTGTAACCACATTTTGCATAATCAGGCTAAGATGTTTACCAGTGTATTAGTGACAGGTTGCAAGCCCATCGCCTAACAGTACTACAAGCCGTTATTCCCTTAGTCGCATCTTACGACATCCACGGGACGACATGGAGTGGCACTATTCTAACCCGGCCACCACACGGAAAATCAATCGGTCATTTTATTATAAATATTGTAAAATTGCATACCGAAAGCACTATATATGTTTCGAGTTAAATATCCAACGAAACATCATGTTTTATACAAACGCTATTACATGGAGAGCATAGAAATGTTGCCAGTATAACGGAACTAATAATTCTCTATCATTAATTAACTACTTAACTATACTAATGCACTTATATCCGTCAGTAAAAAGCTAGTTTTTATCAAATACGAAAAGTGTAACTCGTCTATTTTCGGGGGTATGCGACCGCCTAGCAACATTAATTATTTATTTCATAATTTTGGTAACAAACCATCACATGACTAATACAGAATAAAAATAATTTGAATATTTTTGTGATGTCATTGCTGCTTTAGTACAATAAAGTGTTTACAAATAGTCCATTCGCTTAGATAGTGTCGTCGCCTTTGTATCGCGCCGCCTTTGCACGTGCCGGCTTTTTGTCAAAGGATGCCGCCGCGTAAACAAAGAATGCGAGCGAGCGGTGTATCCGCAAGTGAATTTGGCAGTTTACATCGAATTAAATTCGTATTTTATTACAATAACCACAAGTGCGTGCGGGTGTAGCGACACTATCTAAGCGAATGGACATTACGTTCAGTAACGCCGATGGATTAACTTGGATATCTTTTCAGTCCATTTCTCTATCGCATACCAGATTATAATAATTTCGACCAACTTGCCACTGTTTTCAGGCGCCTCAAACACCCTCTATCAGATTACGCTATCACTTGAAAAGCCTTTTTCAAGTCCCCTATTGGCCCTTTAAAGTATAGCACCTTTAAAACAATGACCTAAATGTTAAATTTTAAATTTCGAGTTAAGTCGTTATAGTAGGTAATAAATTTATGACTTGAAGTTTGAAATCAGAAATTTTGAATTGGGTCATTGTTGTTCTCAAGGTGCGGTATATTTCAGTAAGTATATGGCAATTTTTGCACTAAGAGGAGCTGTTTTCAGAGTTTGCATAACATGGACATACCTTGTCATTCAATAGTAGATGTGGTGTAATTTAATAACTAGTGAAATTATTTATTTAGGCGCTATTTTTCTGCTACGACCTAAAGAAAACAAAACGTCGCCATCAAAACAAATGAACTTTATAGCAAGCTTTTTTAGCAAACCTCTTTAAATAAAAGGTATATCCATATGCTACTATGAAAGTTAATCAAGTGATGTGATATAAAACTCAAGAAGAAATGCGTTGAAAATAGAAAATATAGAACAACTTAGTTATAATTATTACAATAATAAAGAAAATTAAGGCTAAATAAAAAAAAACTTACTACTTACTCGTTTTGTACATAATGCATTGTCATTTAAGTTTAATTATAATTAGTAAAGTTTTGTTTTCTTTTAATAATTATTTTTAACGTGTATCTATATTAATATCTACACTTGACATTAGTGACGTAAAAATGGCTCACTCCAGCCGAGCTCTGCTAAGAATGAAAGAGATAGCATTATTAGAAAGAGACATACATACATTTACAACAGATTATTATTAGATATTATTTGTGCACTCCTGCGAGATGGTATCGCTTGCAACAATTTTCTGGTTCACGTTCGGATGCGCCAGCCCGTATAAAACTATCATAGTGTTATTAGCTTATTTTATTATTCTAGGCATTGTTATGGTTGTTTATGGGTCATACACACTCTTAACAACAAAAGTTGTCTCTCCTGTGGTCAATAGTTAAAAGCTTGTGTGCATATCAGTTGTTTTTATATGATATGTCTAAAGCAGTCCTGACCGAGTTTTTGCGGGAATGGGCTTAGCCAGAAAAATAGGCCTTAAAAACGTTCGGTGTGTCCACAGGAAAGACGGTAACCTAAATCTGTGTATGACCCTTATATATTGCAATGTTCGGAAAGTTTTTGTTTAGGCGGCATGATGTCCGGCGCATGTCCATTGCAGCGGGCCGATAAGCCACATGCTTGGCTGGATAACAAAATGCACACGTTTACGGTACGAATGCACTTACAATACTTACGTATTGATTAACTGTCTAATAATAAGACACGGAAAAGTTATGATATTTCTCTATGTAAGTATGTTTATCGTTGTCTAGTACCTATCCATAATACAAGCCTAGAACTGGGTTTGAGACTAGGGTAATTTATGTGAGATTGCCCTATAATACACACTTACATAACATCACGCCTTCATTCCCAGAGTGGGGTAGGCAGAGCTACTCGTAGTATTACCATCTTTCTCTAAAAAAACTTGATAATAATTCCGTAACCACATTTTGCACAATCAGGCCAATAAGTTTTCGAGTATATTAGTGATAGGTTGTAATAATAGGATGCCCGTGTGGTTGCCGGGTTAGAATAGTGCCACTCCATGTCTTCCCGTGGATGTCGTAAGAGGCGACTCAGGGAATAAGGGCTTGTAGTATTGTTAGGCGATGGGCTTGCAACCTGTCACTAATACACTAGTACACTTCTTGGCCTGATTGTGCAAAATGTGGTTACAGAAATATCAACAAGTCTTTTTAGAGTTGTTGGTATTTCTGTAGCTCTGCCTACCGGCGTGATGTTATGTATTATGTATTTAGGTTGTTAGCCCTTCGCAGTACTACAAGCCCTTATTCCCTTAGTCGCCTCTTACGACACCCACGGGAAGACATGGAGTGGCACTATTGTAACCCAACCACTATAACATTTATATTATTTCGTATAAGAATCTGTACACATTGTATTATAAATATGAAAGTAAGTAAGAAAGTAAGCGCTTTCACGGATAAAATAATTTAGACGAATTTGGTATAGAGATAGTTTGAGTCCCGGAGAAGGACACAGGGTAAAATTTATTTAAAATTAAAGGTTTCTGAAGGAATAGCGATAAACGACTTCTTCGCGAATGGAGTTGCGGGAAAAGGCTACATAACACTTGTGAGTAATGAAACTGGTCACTTTGTACGAGTAATGAACCGTACTATCAGATCGTTATTTTTGCTCGTGAGTATTTTTAATCTATGTAAACTGGCGGCAACCCACATTTGCTATGTCTGCGAGTCTGCGACTTAGCCATATCAATGTAGGCACGGCTGCACGGAAATGTCAATATTTAAAAAAAACATACTATATAGGGTAAATCGTCTAAAGCAAAAGATAATACTGATATTTCTGCGATAAAAAAAGAATACCTAGATCCAGAAATATTATTCGGAGTATTTCAAAAAATAAATCATTAAAGAGTCATTTTTGGTCAAGGTCTTATACATGATAATTATGATAAAGGACCATGGGCAGAAATGTCCCCCCCCCACCAACAGAAATGAAACATGTCTCATTTAATAGATCTCAGCAACATTATGTATTTTTACTATGGAGACGATCACCAGATGTATGGGGTTTTCTTGGAAAACCATAATCGTATCGTATGGAATTTGTTTGAAAATGAACACATATGGATGATTTGCCTTATTTGGCCCTTGTTTTCATTAAAAAGATCCCATTGATTTTGCTACTAAAATAAGTATTTTGTCTTTTTTTGGGTCCTTATAAACATATAGACATGCATCCCGTTACTGTTGGTGGGGGGGACAGTGCCCATACAAATTTGCCCATTGTCCTTTGCTTATGACTTGCTTTAAGTGAGCTCTACTGTCCCTTAAATGCGTGTATCAAGTAGCCAATAACCCTGTACAGTCGACTACAAAGATTTGTATCCACTTTTGGACCTTATTCCATTGAAAAAAGGTGCAAAATTAGATACACACCGCGCTGAATAAGAACATTAACAAAAGTAACACGTGTAAAGTAGATAATGTCCCGTTATATAAACAAGGAAGCTTTTTTTCGCATTAGCGCATATAATCGTTATCAATAAAAACTGCAATCGCTTGTTATCACTGACTCGGGCCGAAGGTCAGCAAGTGCAATTCAACTGTAACATCCTGAACAGCTTAATCATCGGAAAGATAGCAAATGACATGTTATTATCGGGTATTTATTGGTGCAATGGCATAGCAACAGAGACCCTGGACAGGATTCTTAACACTGGGTACGTTTAGTTTAGGTAGGCTCAACGCTGTGCAGGGTCTGTCCGGATCGCTACCACCATCTTATCCATTAACCTACCGCCAAGCAACAGTGTTCCGGTTTTGGGTTAAGAGAACCGGTGAATTTACTAGCATAAAGGCAGCTTAGTCCTCATGGTTGGAAACTCATTTGAGGTTATGATTGTAGTCTTGTGATTATAGAGGTGAGAAATCAAATGTCTATGGGTCTCATATTCCACTTACCATCAGGTGGCCTGAGTGCTTGTGCAATGTGCATTCTCCTTGCCATAAAAGAAAAAGAAATAGTAACAAGAACTGTTAAATGTATGTAGTTCCGTTCGGTAGAGGACGTCAAACCTACAACCATGCGGGGCAGCACCAACACTCTCCTAACTTTCTTTGTAAACGTGTGTCTTCCTTAACCTGACATTGGCGAAATCACAGTGGCAACACAGCCACAAAGCAAAACTCTATCTATCTTAAACTCTTCTTTTGAGAGCGTCGGTGGCCTAGTGGCTAAGAGGGTCGGCTTGTGATCGTAAGGTACCGAGTTCGAACTCCCGCGGCCACCATGTACCAATGAGGTTTTCTAACTTAAGTACATTACCCGAGGCTCTTACGGTGAAGGAAAACATAGTGAGGAAACCTGCACATTCGAACAGCTGAGTGTGTAAGACGGTAATTGCACAAAAGATCCTAAAGGGATGGAAGTGTATCCGAAAGGGCCCATTAGAAAGATAAGATAGCACTCTCCTGAAGGTGATCGCGATTGGATGGACAGTCCTGTGGATGTCCTGGGTGGAATGTAAACCCTGACGAACTTTTAAAGTTTTACTAATTTAGAAGTCTATTTCACTAACATTTCGTCAAACTCATATTTCGTGATGTACGATTTAAAAATTATTTCTCTTCACGTTGAAGTCTAAAATCGTAGATCACGAAATATGAGATACGAGGTTTTTCAAAGTAGTGACGATTCGTGATGTGACTATGGATACTGGATGTCCTGTTGCCCGCGACTCAGTCCGCGCAGATGTAGCATTCAAATGGTGAAATATTTTTTGAAATAGGCCCAGAAGTTTTCGAGTATATTCATTACATACATACACACATACATACAAATCTTTCCTCCTTATAATATTAATTAGTATTAGTATAAAAGTATAGATAAGGTAACCAATTGACAAAAGGCAATCATAGTCGATAGCTTCTTTGAAATCTAAATTAAGAAAGTACTGGCTTGACTCGTCTCCTCATCTGTACCATCTCTTCTTACTTTTCCTAATTATTTATCGCTGAGTATGTTAATAACTTTTGTTTATATATGTACGAGTGTATTTCTTTATTTATTTATGTGTATTTCATGTTGCTTTAGAATAAAGTTGTTAGTTTCTATCGTTTCCTCTCTTGCATATTTTGTACTTTAGTATTTATCTATTGTTTGTTACATTTATTTTTACTCACTCTCCAAAGGTAAACTGAAAGAGATCCCTTGAAGGGTTAAGTTTGCCTTTGTACCACTTTTATTTCTGTAATTTCCATATTTTTGTAATGCAGTTGTACGCTTGCCGAATGCACCTTATTTAGAGCCACAGTGCAGTCGTGATAGTAAGGTACAATAGGTAGAATAAATCCCTGACCCACCGTAGAACTGTGTCGCAGTGACCTTATGTACAACCATTTATCCTGACACTTGTAACGATTTGATTTATAACGTTACTGTAACACAGTTCCACGGTGGGTCAAGGTTAAGTTTTTCCAATTGTACATTGTTTAAACGCCAACAGGAAACATGTGTGTATGTGTTGACAACACGTTAGCCTAGTTGGTACCGTAAACTTCAGGATTTTAAAAAGGCTATTGTATCGAACCTATTAGGTTAGGTTAGGTTTGTTTTATAACAACCTTGAAAACTTAACGGTTTCAGAAATAAAATCATATAGATGATAATCATTATCACGAAACGTTAGTCTAGTTGGTAGTGACCCTGCCTTCGAAGCTTGGGGTCCAGGAAGGTGATTCTCTCAACACAGCGCTGCATCGATCTTAAAGGTGAAGTTTTATCTGGCAAGTTTAAGCAGTCCCGTCGGAGCGTACAAAACACATTTTAGCGCGTGCCTTCTCAATTAGGCCGCTTTATACGACACTGAACTCGACTCGCCTGCCTGCTGCCTGATTTGTACGATCGGACGGGACTTCTTAAACTAGCGAGATAAAACTTCACGTTTAAGATCGACGCAGCGCTGTGTTGAGAGAATCACCCTCCCAGGGTTCAAATCCCGGTAAGGACAGATATTGATGAGCACGAGTATTTGTTCCTTGGATTTTTGTTTGAGTCTTCGATGATTTCTATGTATTTATTAATTAAGTATATATTTCTCTAAATAAGTAAGTTTATCCTAGAGCTTACTTTGGGACTAGGTAAATTTGTGTGACATTGTCCCGTGATATTTATTTATTATGTATGCCCATTATGTATTCTGAACTTTACAGGAGAAAAGATAGACCCCATTGACGACACAGTGGCCTAGTTGGGAGTGACCCTGTCTCCGAAGCCAGCGGTCCTGGGTTCAAATCCCGGTAAGGGCAGACATTTGTGTGATGAGCGCGAATATTTGTTTCTGAGTCTTGGATGCTTTCTATGTATTTAAGTATGTATTTCTTTATATCAGTATGTTAATCGTTGTCTATTACCCATAGTACAAGCCTAGAGCTTAGTTTGGGACTAGTTCAATTTGTGTGAGATTGACCCTTGATATTCATCACTCAATGTTATTAGAGATTCCATGTCTCTAACTTACAACAAACATAACCTTATCGCTGTAGAATATCAGATTGACTTTGGCGAAAGATGGGTCTTAAATTAACGCCCGTGACTGTACACTCTATTCCCTTGTCGCTTAAACGCCTTTGGCAGATTAGTGCACCGGTTCAAACATGACCTTAAAGTGACAAAGCACTACAAGTTATGAGGACGGAGTTTGTTATGTTACGACGTACTGTCGCGATGTGACCGATCCCGAGCGTATGATTTACGAGTACACTGTCCACATTTAGCGTAACAAGTCCTGTAGATATGCCACGCGGTCCGATCCGATGATGGAGTCCTATTGCGAAGACCTTTAGGTTTTATGTCTTGTTCTGTGGTAGCTTCGCAAGACACAATAGGCAACATTCATATTTTCTTATAATTACGCTCTCTGGAAAGTGCTATGAAAGAAAGGAATAACTGTATACGCGAAATAATTTTCGTGTATTTTTTTCATAAGATCAGTGAAAGATTTCTTGATCGATGAATGGGATGTGACTAAGTGCGTGTTATTCCATGTATAATGGGCTTTCAAATACAGTTTTTAGTAGACCTCTACCTCGTTTCGTATCAATGGTATAAATTAACAAACAAAAAAAATTCGTTATAAAATTTGAAATTTACTCTAATTAAAAGATTTCTTGACCCCCTACAAAAACACTATACTCGTACAAAATCGACGACAGTAATGAAGGCACAGCTGTTGTTCCATGTTTAAAATATAAGGACCTTACAAATAAATTCGCATTTATTTCGTAAATTACTATGTTTAAGCCAATATCGTTGAATATGACGTATATAAAATGATGGTGCCGAAAAATACAACCTAAACATTAAAAGTGGTTTATTTTTTTTAACAAGTTTTGGTTCTATATAAATTAATCAACGGGTCAAAACTTAGTGCATTGCGTTTTATATACTTTTTTAGGGTTCCGTAGTCAAACTAGGAACCCTTATAGTTTCGCCATGTCCGTCCGTCCGTCCGTCCGCAGCCTAGCGCAAAGACTATTAGTACAAGACAGCTGCAATTTGGCATGAACATGCATATTAGTTACGTTAACAAAGTGGTACAATAAAAAGTAAAACAATCTTTTTTTAGGGTACCTCCCCTACACGTAACGTGGGGATGCATTTTTTTTTCTTGTCTACCCTATAGTGTGGGGTATCGTTGGAAAGGTCTTTCAAAAATATTATGGGTTTGTGAAACAGTTTTCCGATTAAGTAATCCGTTCATGAAATATTAAACTATAAAGCGCTAATTTTTGTTAGACTCAAGTGTCCCCTCCCCCTCCCCCCAACAGCCAAAACTACAAATACTAAAAAACTGAAAAAAATAATTAGACATCTTTGGTTCTTGAGATACAGGCGATTAAAGTGTTTATACCTCCTAAAATCATCTACGACGGCACCAATTGACTTTAAATAGAAAATTAGTTATTACTTGTTAATTTTTATGTTTGTAGTACTTAACGGCTTCGGAACCCTACACTGAGCATGGTCCGACATGCTCTTGCCCGGTTTTTTACATTCTCTCCTAAATCGCATCAGTGAAACTAAATTCTGATTTTCATGCATGCTCTCTATCCAAACATGAAAACAAACACGCGTGCACATTCTTGTTTTGGCGCTGTGCTAGTAAGAAACTTCCATTTTTGAAACCATCGTGGTATCATTGAACGAGCTGGCGTGGCTACAGATCGTCCCGACTGCACCTCGATACACACATACGTTCCGAGCCAGACACAAATATTTGCTTTTTGCATACAAATGCGCCGAGACGAGGTCGTTTTTTGCATCCTCAAACAAATTGCAGGCAATTCGGGATTGCTTCTTAATAAAAACTAGTAGGTGTGAAACACATGGAAGATGCGACGTGCGGGTGTAGTGGTGACGGCACCGCGGCTGGTGGGAGTGACACTGACGGACGCATACCTATCATAGAAAGTTTCAAAATTGCTGTTCAGTTTATTTGTCCGTCAGTATATGTAAGTTTTCTTATTAATTACTAATCAAAAAAATGAGTTTTTTTTTAATTTAAATTAGTTTGAAACAATTCAAATTCATATTCATATATTTCAGACATTATACCTACAGATTCCATATACTAAAATTAATATTACTAGTTTTAAAATAATAATAAAAAAAAAATATTTCACACAATTAAACATTGATCATTGCCTGTTTTTGATCACTAAACTTATTTTGATAATATTATATATATATATATATATATATATAAGCTACCTGGGGGTGGTTATTATGAGCTAGCTATGCAGTTCATTTTACGGTGAGCGTAAAGGACAGAACTATGGTAGGTATATAGCTCTGTCCTTTTCTTTGAGCGTAAGCAGAACTGCTTAAATAAGAATTGAAGGATATTTAAGAAAATGACAACAACATGGCTGACTGAGCAATCTTTTTAAAGCATTAATGAGTTCCTATATTTTTGAGGATCAAACTGTTAGACAATAGTAAAGCGTAGTTAACCATACAAATAACGAAGACGGGAATAGTTCCTTTGTGCGACCAAAAGTATCCTTAAATTTGTATGGTTTCCCCCCGAGTGGTTGCCGGGTTAGAATAGTGCCACTCCATGTCTTCCCGTGGATGTCGTAAGAGGCGACTAAGGGAATAAAGGCTTGTAGTATTGTTAGGCGATAGGCTTGCAACCTGTCACTGAAATATCTCAGCCTACTTGTGCAAAATGTGGTTACAGAATTATTATGTCTTTTTAGTGTTGTTGGTATTTCTGTAGCTCTGCCTACCCCGCTCTGGGAATGAAGGCGTGATGCTATGTATGTGTATTTGTATGGCTAATTTTGTCGCACAGCGGAAATGTTTCATACAAAATTTCATTGCGTGAGTTATCGTGGCTAACTTTTTGGCCCTTACCCAAATGAGTCAATTTATTCTTATTCTGGATAATGTAATTTATATGATGAAAATGTGTACGCCTGTCTATTGCCAAACGGAGAGCCTATGTTATACCTTAAGACCATGTTGTACACTCACTTTTGACAAATAAACTCATTCATTCATTAATTTGTTGTACATATGATTTCAAACTAGCGACCCGCCCTCGCTTCGCTTCAGTTTTATAATTAACATCTTCGGTCCGCAAAGGTCGGTGCAAAGTAGGCGCAATATAAGGACTTAGATTTTTTTGACCAAAATACAGAAAATTTTAATTCGAGATGCTAAAATGAGCTCGTTTTGTAGAATATTATTTTTCTCTAAAATCAAAAATGACCTGGATATTGGACCTCAATGTTGGCACGATTTTAGGACGGAAAAAAATCGATGAATGTCGTTGTCATTACAACACCTATTTTTTATGATGTTATCCTTGCGAATACGCTAAAATAAGCATGTTTTGTAGAAAAAACATTTGAACTCTGTAAGATATTGCAATGTTATGTACACACATCAAACATAGCAACGAATCAGGGGCTCTTTGTTCTACTGGGTAAAACTATATCGCTTTTGAAATGTTATCGTATTGTCAATATTACGATAGCTAATTACTTGACAGCGTGAAGTTTATACAGGATATTTTTTTAATAGGTGCACAAATTTTAATATTTGCTTCGGTATTGTTAATCAATAACACATGTTGTGTTATTTTTACTCTAGCTTAAAAAATATTAGAGATATTGCCGATTCAATGATTCCACTAACTTAACGATATTCATGGCCCCTCTAATGCAGGAGTGCGAGGAGAAGGGAAGTGTTGTTAAGTAAGTTAATAAATGAAATTTCAAATTTAGAATATCAGTAGGAGAGGGGCTTGTTGTCTGATAAGCTGTACATAAAATTTCAAATTTCGAATATCAATACAGTGTATTGCATACCTACAGCTTGACGACCCATGTCATAATTTTTAGTGTGACTTTGTGTCCACACGAGAAGTTAAAAGAGAGATAAGTTGCAACATATTTTTTTTTTGAACTCGTTTTTTTGTCGTAATATATTTTATTAACGCTACAAAATCATATGTTAAAATTTGTGCACTGATAAAAAAAAATACCCTATATATGACACTGGAGATTGCACGGCAAACAATACCTCAAAGCGAAGAAAAATTACTTTGAACGACGCTTATGTTTTTTGTCCCTTTCTCAAAAACTCAGGATCACGCTAATGACAAGGACAAAAAACATAAGCGACGTCATTCACGGTTACTTTTCTTCGCTACAAGGCGTTGTTCGCCGGGCAATCTCAGGGCTGGGATTCTACAAGGTAATAACGATATCGTATTTGACCTGTTACCGTATCGTCAACGTTTTCATAACTCTTATGTCATTTACAATAATAGCGACTGTGACATAAACGATTCTAAAACACGTCAAAAACGATATTGTTATATATAACGCAGTTGAATAGAGGCCCTGGTGTCATATATAAAGCTTCTTGCTCGACAGTAATGGCGACAGTCAAAAACAATATAGTTTATCGATTAGAACGGAGCGCCTGAACGTTGACGTACACTTTAGTACCTTATCTATATAACGTCTATTAAACTGTCATATAGAAATAGAAATAGAAACATTTATTCAACGATCACAAAAAAAAAACAGTTCAAAGATTACACATTATAAAAATAATGGCAACAAACTACACATATATAGGTATTATATAAAATTGACAGCGATTAAACTGACAAGGTATGAAGGTGTAAACATGTTTATGACTTCGACTGTACTCGGACCATGTGTCAACTTGCATTATCAGCTGCGATTGTCAACTACTCGCACACAACACATTACACACACTAATACAAATGCAAAGCGGAACCGATCCGAGTGCAGACGGGTGTCGTCACGACACACATCGAGCTCTTATCAAAATAAGACACGTGGAGTGCAACCTTGTGCGCCCGCGCACGCACCGATACAAAGGCTCTTGTGCCAAACCTGACTTATGTTTTGGCCATTTATTTTTCGAATGACCAAGGACAGGACAATGATATCTTGAGATAGGTTCGTTTGCCGATTTCGACCGGAAACAAGATTATATATTATATTATTATTATTATATTATTATATTTTATGATTTTTCGACTAAGATTTTTTGATACTGCACAATATCAGACTTTTAGTAAATGAAATAAATATCTGGGGACAATCTAACACTAATAAAGTAATAAATAAGCCAAACCCCAAACCAAGTTCTAGGATTAGTCTATGTGTATCAACTGACAACGGTAAACATTTAGAGAAATCAAATATCTGTCTATATGTAGAAAAAATCAGCACACAGATGTTTTAATTGACACTTTATCCCTTCTAAGGTTGTCTGGAAGAGATCGCTAATCAGCGATAAGACTGCTTGTTGTTTACCTGGGCCTTTTAAATTGTGCTATTTCTCGGTAATGTTTTTGTTTGGTGGACAATAAAGTGATTTGTATTGTATATTTGCCCTTTACTTCATCACACTCAGATGTCCGAATGTGCAGGTTACCTCACGATGTTTTTCCTTTACCGTCTCTTTTATCGGGTAATGTACTTAAGTTAGAAAAACTCATTAGTACATGGTGACCGCGGGGTTCGTACTCGGTACCTAACGATCACGACTCGACCCTCTAAGTCACTACGGCTCCGACGCTCTAATATTAGCCCTCACCGGTAATCGAACCCGGGACCGCTAGCTTCGTAGGCAGCGTCACTACCAATTAGACTAACCGAGTAATTTACTGACATATTGTGTTAACGTTACACTAGCGATAAGAAAAGAAAGCAATCTTGTTAAGGCACTTTTATGCATCCTGTCAAGGCCCTGTTCCCTGACAAAGGACCCACCTTTCGGAAATATCCATTACCCTTGTTCCCAACCCTGCGCCGCGGCACTCTCAAGCCGGCGTGGGAGTAAAACGGATAGCCTACTTGGTATTCATCCTGACTACGAAAGTAGCGGGCCCGGGAGTCCAACTCCCGGACACAGAAAATATTTGTGTGATGAGCGCGAGTACCTATTTTCTATGTATATAGATTACTCGTATGTTCATCTTGTACAAGCCAACTTACGGCCGAACCCTATATTCAAACCGCGGACAGATAAGGCTTACTTCAGGTTGAAATTTGACATTTGCCCATACAAAATGTGTAAAATTTTAATCCGAAGTAAGACTATCTGTCCACGATTTGAGTGTAGGGTTCGGAGCCAACATCTTATAGTTTGGGACTAGGTCAATTTGTGTAATGGTGCGATATTGTCCTATAGTTTTTTATGCCACGACGGTGGCAAACTAGCGTACGGCCCGCCTGCTGGTAAGAAGTTACCGTAGTTTATGGACGCCTGCAACACCAGAAGTATCACGTGCGGGTTTCCGACCCTTTAAAAACCTTTTTACTCCTCTCTTGAACTCCATACTATAGTCTCCAGGGAAAACCCCCCTAGTGTAGTAGTGGTGGTAGGACCCTGTGCAGGGTCCGTCCGGATCGCTACCACCATCTTATCCATTAACCAGCCGCCAAGCAACAGTGTTCGCATTGTTGTGTTCCGGTGTGGGGATAAGACAACCGGTGAAATTACTAGCATAGAGGCATTCCATTTTAGTCCGCAGGGTTGGCAGCGCATTTGAGGTCTTAGGATTATAATCTTGAGAATTCAAATGTCTATGGGTCTCAGATTCCACTTACCATCAGGTGGCCTGAGTGCTCGTGTGCCTTCTCCTTAACATAAAAAAAAGGTCAAGATATCATTATCATATTCATAAATCATAACTGACGAGGCGTCCTTTAACCCAAACCGGAATCATTGACAGTTAAAAAAAAAACTGTTAACTTCAATAATTTCCTAATGTTACATGCTTATTTAGACTAAATCTTAAATAGGAATATTTTTAAGCGAGTCAAGTCATCATTTATTATTTAATTGTAGGTGTGTTGTACAATACACACCTACAATTGGGTTTGGGTAGGGGTTACCGGTTTACGAACAGTTTAATAAAAAACCGGTTTTCACAAAGTTTGTTCTATTGAGCGAAATAAACCGATTAATTTGAACTTCGCATCGCATTATATATATGATAGAGCGACGTATGCTATCTCTTTTGACGCCTGCTGTGGTGACCCGACCTGCGAAGCTCAAATCCCGGTAAGGGCACGGGCTGACGGCCCACCTGATGGGAAGTGGTCACCGCCGCCTATGTAAATTTGCAACGCCGGAGACCACACCAACGCATTGCCGGTCTCGAAGAAATTGAATGACACCCTTTTTAAAAAGCTCCCATATTTTCTATGTATTTAAGTATGTATTTCTCTATATATAAGCAAGTTTATCGTTGTCCGTACAAGCCTAGAGCGTAGTTTTGGACTAGGTCAATTTGTGTGAGATTGTCCCCTGATACGTTACGTTACGTCACCCGAAGGTTAAGGTCGGCGAGGCGTGATCGCGTGAGACTGAGTTATCCCGGTTAACGCAGAATTGGCAGTTCTTCAATTTTGTTCTTCCTATTTACCGGTAAATTAAATAATTACGTCTTTTTAAAACCGTTCCTTCATGAACCGGTTAAGGGATGGACGAAATTATTCCGGTTTTAAGAACCGGTTCCGAGTCCTGCTGTCACATAAAATCAAAACTGCATATATCCAGCTCACGAACACATCATCGCCGCGCGTGAAAATGAATTGGAAATATCAATAACAGATTAACCTGCTAACCTTACGGATCAACAATAGATGGTCCAATAGATGTTCTATAAGCGAGCCACAAAACCATACAAATATCTATCTCGGGCGCTGAACGAGAATTAAGTTACGAGTAACTGATGCATAAACAACACTTTTACTGATAGATTAACGGCTAGCGCGTGTTTATTAATTAAATTAACGGTAGTGTGAGATCTACATCGCTGTAATTGGCTCGTTATTGTCAACATTGGCTTTTATAAAGTAATAATGTTAATTGTGTCAATTATAAGTAAACATCACAGTAGTCTCCTAGGTACTAGCTGAGTTCACAAATACCTAAGGGATCCGGATGTTTAAGAACCACTTCAAGAAAAATTACCATTACAACACGGCACTAAATCATTTTATTTTGTTCTTTCGCTGCGAGAAGCGCAGAACCAACAACAACAAACAGCTCAAAGGTTCAATCTTAACTTTTGTTTTTCGGGTTGAACTTTTTCCCTTTAGTTTCGCACACGAAGTTATCCTTAAACGGTAAAGCATTGGATGATGAACTTAAGTAAGAAACGCCCGCGACTGCTGGGTTTTGACCTCTTTACCTTACGATTACGAGTTGAGATTATTAGCCATCTTCGCTCGTCGTTTGTATCTGTTTCTCACGATGTCGTAGTCACATTGTAGTCGTCTTGACGACTATATTTGGTACCTGCATCGAATATTTCGTGAACTGGATCATAGGTAAAAAATGATGCCCATGGCCATTTGCAATATCAAGACTGTAATCCTAAGAGCACAAGACTGGTTGAAGTACAATGCTATAGCTTCTAAAACGACGTTCGGGTTGGTATTCCTCTTTCACTCGCTCTAATACGCGCTTAAGCTGGTGTAACGGGGTAAACCCGAACCCAAAACACTTTTTCAGCTATTGCATTGTAGGTATACAGGGTATGTTTATTTATCAGTGCACAAATTTTAACATATGATTTTGTATCGTTAATATAATATATACCTACCGACAATAACCAAAACGAGTTCAAAAAAAACTTTTTTTTTGTTGCTCATTATCTCTCTTTCACCTTCTCGTGTGGACACAAAGTCACACTAGAAATGATGACATTGGTTGTCAAGCTGTAGGTATGCGATACACTGTATTGATATTCGAAATTTGAAATTTCATGTACAGCTTATCAGACAACAAGCCCCTATCCTACTGATATTCTAAATTTGAAATTTCATTTATTAACTTACTTAACAACACTCCCCTCTCCTCGCACCCCTGTATTAGAGGGTCCATGAATATCGTTAAGTTAGTGGAATCATTGAATCGGCAATATCTCTAATATTTTTAAAGCTAGAGTAAAAATAACACATGTGTTATTGATTAACAATAGCGAAGCAAATATTAAACTTTGTGCCCCTAATACAGTTTTTTTTACGTTGTCACTGGAGAGGTAGCCGACCAACAAGTCGCATCAACTTCCCTAAGAACGGATCTATCTTTCGCCGAACTATCTTTTATAGTTTCACCAGTTTCTCTTAGATTAATACAAGCCATAACAGAGATAAACAATCCGAGACATCGTTTATTCACTAATTAGTTTCCGATTGTACAATCGCCTGTGAGTAACCTTGGTATGTAATTAAACGTAGCACAACATCATAATTAGGTAGATGATCATACACACACATACATAACATCACGCCTTCATTCCCAGAGTGGGGTAGGCAGAGCTACAGAAATACCAACAACTCTAAACAGACTTGTTGATAATTCTGTAACCACATTTTGCACAATCAGGCCAAGAAGTTTACTAGTGTATTAGTGACAGGTTGCAAGCCCATCGCCTAACAGTACTACAAGCCCTTATTCCCTTAGTCGCCTCTTACGACATCCACGGGAAGACATGGAGTGGCACTATTCTAACCCGGCAACCACACGGGCGGGCGCACTTCACTTCACTTCACTTGATCACTTTTGTATTTTGCGGCTGTAATTTTAAGAAAAATATTGCATGTTATAAGTTTGGCAAGGTAAAAAAGTGTATGTTATACGACTGATTTACACAGTGACGGTTGGGAAATTCGTAATGCACGCGATCGGGAAAGGTAGGGTTCCCGTAGCTGCACTTACTGACCTTACCGACGTCACTGGTAGATCACGTGACTTTTCGTATGACGTGATCTACTAGTAACGCGATTGGTTAACAAACAATACGAATCGAAACGCTAGTTAGCGAACGCTAAGGAATCTTAGGATTTCTTTCTACGGAAACAACAATATATCTATGTCAGTAACTTTACTACGTAGGTCAGAAATTAGATTGGTAAGTCCGTAACCATAGTCCCCGTTAATCCACCAACATTTGCCCGCAAAGTAAAAACATTGAACTTGTTTTAATTACGTAAAAAGGAGCAAAAAAGCGGAAGTATTATTTATTTTGAAAATATCAAAATTACTACATTTTCTCAAATTAGCAAGATCAAAAAAAAATGTTGCATGTTTCAAGTGAAATTCAAATCAATAGTTCAGTTTTAGTATTGTATTGTATATTGAAAGTACTCGAAATAAACAGGATAATTTAAACTAATTTCTCGTCTGATAAAAATCAGCCACTTTCAGATAAAATATTTTATGTTTCCAAATGGTTTTATTTGTTGGATTTTAGTTTTGACCCTTGTATCTGTCAATCATAAAATTTTCACCATAAAAATAGTTACCTAAATATAGCAATTTTCTCCTCTTTCTAGGGTAAAACTTCTCTCGAGCCACTTCCGGTATTTATATTTTGGAGGATTAAAAAATAAAAATCAAATTTCATTCTATTACTATAAACTACTTTGCTAGATAATGTTACTAAAAGAAAAAGGTAATTTTAAGTTTTGTTTAGTGGCAGCAGTTTAAGTCTCAATTTTCTTATTAAAAAAAAGGAAAAGTGAACATAATGGTATTTGCACTATAGTCCTCACAACCCTTAATTTGATAGTGTCCAATTAAGGGTTACGCTATCCAAATAAATGTCCAAGCCGCGCGCTTTCTGAACTGCATATTCCACCCTCTAATATTAATTTGAGGAAATTGAGAAATGAGGGCTGGGTATTCTACTACCTATGTTAAAACGATATTGCCTTTGATGTGGTTTTTAACTCGGTCGCCAATACTGTCAAGTAAATAAGAGCTATCGAAACGTTGACAATACGGAAACACGTCAAAGGCGATATCGTTTTATCCCAGTAGAATAGACGCCCAGAATTTGACAATCGCATTTGAGATTTGTAAAAGATCTGGGCTGGAATTCTACAAGGTAATAACGATATCGTTTTTGACCTGTTTCCGTATTGTCAACGTTTTGATAACTCTTATGTCATTTACAATAATGGCGACTGTGACATAAACGATTCTTAAACGTGTCAAACACGATATCGTTTTAACGCACCTGAATAGAGGCCCTGTAAGGAAAATAAAAATCTATAATTGGCCAATGTTCTGTAAAATCTAAAACTTGTCATCCTATACTGTAATTTGTGCTGTGGATTTATTGTATAACAAAATAAATATATAAAAAAAATATTTTTGACTTATCATATCGCCACAAAACGACTTGGGGTTTTATAACTATACAACGTTAATGTTATTTATTATGATTATGTGCAATAAATAAACATTTTATTAATATTATTATCCCATTAAGGTAAAGACACCAGTACTCGACAAAGGACCAATGTTCGACACTGACTCTTATTCAAAGAAGATAAGAGTTATTCATTACACACAAACAAATGAATAACTCTTATCTTCTTTGAATAAGAGTCAGTGTCGAACATTGGTCCTTTGTCGAGTACTGGTGTCTTTACCTTAGGTAAGTACAAACAGGGGTGGGATTCTACAAGGTAATAACGATATCGTTTTTGACCTGTTTCCTGTGTTGTTGTCAACGTTTTGATAACTCTTATGTCATTTACAATAATGGCGACTGTGACATAAACGATTTTTAACGTGTCAATCACGATATCGTTTTAACGCACCTGAATAGAGGCCCAGTTATGTTTATAATTTAAATGTATTAAGCTCTTGGTGTATATCAGTAACAGGTACGGACCTTTTTTATGTTAAGGAGAAGGCACACGAGCACTCAGGCCACCTGATGGAAAGTGGAATCTGAGACCCATAGACTTTTGAATTCTCAAGACTATAATCCCAAGACCTAAAATGCGTTGCCAACCCTGAGGACCAAGATGGAATGCCTCTATGCTAGTAATTTCACCGGTTGTCTTATCCCCACACCGGAACACAACAATGCGAACACTGTTGCTTGGCGGGTGGTTATAATATATAAAGTTCAAAATACATAATGGGTCATAATACATAGGTAAAGGACATAATATGTAATGGTTTTATTTCTGAAACCGTAAAGTTTTCAGGATTGTTATAAAACAAACCTAACCTAACCTAATTGGTTCTATGTAATGACCTTTTAAAAAATCCTGAAAAGTTTACGGTTTCAGAAATGAAACCATTATATTGTGACCATTATGCATTATGACCCATTATGTATTTTGAACTTTATGTATTATGATTAGACCCCGGATTTTTGTCGCAATGACGACACAATAAGGTAGTTTGGGGAGTAAATGGAATGGTGCTAATTAATACGGTTACCTAGTCTATTGGTGTTCTACGGAATTAAATATTTATAATCAGACGATATTTTATATCTTAAGTCAAAACTTAATAAGGTTGTATAGGTTAAAATTGATTAATTGATAAAGATAATTCTAATATGTTTAATCATGTTCCATTTACTGGATGGAACGGTGTTATTTAATACGGAAAACTGCCAGATTTAACCGAACTAATTGTAATAACAAAGTCGGCATTCACGATAAAAATTACCTATTCAATTGATCAACGTTATCTTTCGATTACTGCAAACCATACATTTGTTCGTACATTAAACTGGTTTTTTTTCGGTCGCCAACTTTTTGTCTGTCAAAAACCCCTTTTAACGTACAAATGTATGGTTTGAAGTTTTGTATCAAAAGATAATTTTGATCAATTGACTAGATAAATTTTGTCGTCAATGTCCTTGTTATTTAAATTTATTAGGTTAAAAACCGTATTTATTTCTGTATTAATGAACACCGTTCCATTTACTCCCCAAACTACCCTATTGTGACGTCATTGCCACAAGAATCCGGGGTCTAATTGTGATACGATCCCGTCAGTAACGAATCGTATTACGTTAGTTCCATAGCAACCGCCGCACAATGAAGGCCCTCGTGAGTTCATGACGCGAGTTGAAGTCCGGCGGCGCCTCGTGCTCGAGTGACCGGCACGAGGACCATTAACACTAAGTACGTTATTATAAACTACACTTTGTTAGTAAGTGTATATAATTACTACCCGAATAAAAGCAGGGGCCGGCCCAATATCCTATTCAAGGGGTTTCGAATGGGTTTTTATAAGGGTTTGACTTAGAAACTTCGATTTGCTTTTAAAACCCGCTATCCCATTCAAGGGTCATCGAATGGGGTTTACGATATGCTTTTTAAAGCGCTATTTATAAGGGTTATCTGTGCTTTAGCTGTTAAGGTTTCCCATATAGTGAATGGTTAGTTTAACAAATAACTTAGTCATATATTTCGTTCCAAGAGGTTATTCTTTTAGTGGGGTATTCTATTGTGAGGTTAGTCTTTCAAAGGCTTTTATCGGTGAATGGGTGGGCGGGTCCCTGAATAAAAGGCGTGAAAGCTGTTCATTAAACCTCAAAAATCAGGGTAGTAATATTGAATGGAATTTCATAACTGCCCTGATATCAGGGCAGTAATATCGTATACAAATACACTGTTACCCCGTTTTGATTTTTTTAGAGGACGTTTCCCACTTTCTCACGCACGCAAGTTGCAACCTGCAAATCGAGGCGTATTCAGCTTCTTTAACGTCTTTTGGCACGCAAACTTTACGGAACGTTAAAATCACATTTAAAAAAAAATACTTTTGCTACTGCGGCTCTACTTTGAAATCCTTAATTCGAAGTTCGAATCGCCCTGTCACTTTTTGCAAATAAGTTACGCATCGAGAGCAAAACGGATAGCAATAGACGAAGTTCGAATTACGGATTTCAAAGTGGAGCCCCTGTTTGATGGCGCGCTCGTTCTTCCTCGATAGAAAACATTTGTTACTTTTGTATATTATTTGCCCCGTGTGGATGCCGGGTTAGAATAGTGCCACTCCATGTCTTCTTGTGGATGTCGTAAGATGCGACTAAGGGAATAAGGGCTTGTAGTACTGTTAGGCGATGGGCTTGCAACCTGTCACTAATACACTATAGTAAACTTCTTGGCCTGAGTGTGCAAAATGTGGTTACAGAATTATCAACAAGTCTTTTTAAATTTGTTGGTATTTTGTAGCTCTGCCTACCCCACTCTGGGAATGAAGGCGAGATGTTATGTATATGTATGTATTTTATTTATTTTTAAGTGTAGTATAAAGCAGTATATATCACTCGAGGGTAAGTACAGATTACTAAACTCGTGTGGTTTACGGCCCTCCGCTTTGCGTCGGGCCGCAAATGCATGCTCGGTTAATAATCCTTGCCTTACTCCCCTTGGTAAAAAAACAATAATCTACGAATTATGCAGGGTGGAAAAAATCTATGGGCCCTGAAGGGGAACTACCTTAAATCCTTTAGTTAGCTCAATTTACTGAAAGAAAACATTCCTTTATTTTTAAAAGAAACAAAACTGCATCCAAAAATCTTCTAAAAGATACCGACTTGGTGACAATGAGATCGCCTCGAAATTATATACAAGGTGTGTCTGACCATGGGGCTTTACATGTAGGTATCGATTCTACTCCTCAAATGCTACATCTTTTGTTCTACGACTTGGAAAATAACTTAATTTACAGTAAGTTATAGGTGATCAAACTTTCAAACTTTACTAGTAAAATCAGTGAATTAATTTATTTTTAATGAAATAAAAAACCTTATTTTTTTAAAGTCGTAGAACAAAAGGAATTCTTTTTGAGGAGTAGAATCGATCCCTACATTTAAAGCCCCATGGTCAAACACACCTTGTATAAAGCCTATTAATTAAAACTAAATCAGTAAATTAATGCATTTAACGAAGAAATCAGTGAGCATAAGTACATACATAAAAAAATACATTCAGTGGAACATAGAACCTCCTTCTATTTAGAAGTCGGTTAAAAACAAATACACAAAAGTTATGTATACATGTTCGTGTTAAAATATTGGTATCAATTGGAGACATGGAGACACGGATGCACCGGCGCTCTAATCAACCAAGGGAGATTTTCTCTTAGTTGACATAAAATGAATACAATAGTCATAATACTAGTTAGTTATAACAACCAAAGCTGACGGTCCCTGAGTCTTGGATGTTTTCTTACACATACATACATAAAATCACGCCTTCATTCCCTGAGTAGAGTAGGTAGAGCTACAGAAATACAAACATCTCTAAAAAGACTTATTGATAATTCTGTAACCACATTTTGCACAATCAGGCCAAGAAGTTTACTAGTTTATTAGTGACAGGTTGCAAGCCCATCGCCTAACAGTACTACAAGCCCTTATTCCCTTAGTCGCCTCTTACGACACCCACGGGAAGACATGGAGTGGTACTATTCTAACCCGGCAACCACAAGGGGTTTGGGGATGTTTTCTTTGTATTTAATATTTCTCTATATAACTTAGTTCATTGTGTCTATTACCTATTAGTACAAGTCTAGACTTGCTCTAGAGCATAATTTGGGACTGGATCACTGGATAAATTTGTGACATTGTTCCGTGATAAATAAAAAATCATAATAAAACTTTTTATATTAAAAAAGACGCGCGTTGAAATCTAAAACTAAAGGATTAGCAAATGTCACAGATGAAACCGTAATAACTTGTCGAATACAGGGGCTCTAGCCAAGATGCAAACGCTCCTAACGATATTCTTTTCTATCGCTCAAAATGTATGGGATGACATTCTCGTGCGTTTCGATAAACCACATGGTCGACTGTCATCCCATACATTTTGAGCGATAGAAAAGAATAACGTTAGGAGCGTTTGCATCTTGGCTAGGGCCCCAGGTCTGCGCATACGACATCGTATTTTGTCGAACTAGTTCGTATTCGTCTTGCTTTCTCAATTACCTTAGAGCCAGTGATTAGGCAGAATAGGCAGAGCTAATTTACCTAAACTTCGCAAAAGGACATAATATAGAGTGGTTACAACTGGGTAAAATATTAATTTAGTATTATCGAATTCCGGGTTTAAACTATTTCTAGCGAAAGTGTCATACTTTCGGATTTCCTATCTCGACAGAATAAGGTTTTAGTTTTAGGACAAGTTTATTAAATCGAAGAATTTTTAAATTAATTAATCCTACAATCGTAACGCAAAAGATGTAAGAATTTATAATAAGTAGAAAAAAAAAGTGCTAAAAAACTCTTAAGTCCAAAATTGACACGTGAGGATGTTGATACTCAGCATAAAAAATCCACACTATAAGAGGTGCTTACAATTTTTATTTTTATTTAAGGGCCGATTCACTATGAAAAGCAGACTATGGCTACTGGCTAGCTAAAAACAACTTTTTGACATTACGAACATGATGATCCCCCGTGTGGTTGCTGGGTTAGAATAGTAGGTACCACTCCATGTCTTCCCGTGGATGTCGTGAGAGGAGACTAAGGGAATAAAGGCTTGTAGTACTGTTAGGCTATGGACTTGCAACCTGTCACTAATACACTGGTCAACATCTTGGCCTGATTGTGCAAAATGTGGTTACAGAATTATCAACAAGTTTAGAGTGGTTGGTATTCTGTAGCTCTGCCTACCCCACTCTGAGAATGAAGGCGTGATGTTATGTATGTAAACAAAACATCCAAGACTCAGGAATAAATGGGTCATACACACTTTTAAAAACAAAAGTTGTCTCTCCTGTGGTCAATAGTTAAGAGCTTGTGTGCGTATAAGTTATCTTTTTATATGATAGGTCTAAAGCAGTCCTGACGGCGTTTGTGCGGGAATGGCCTTAGCCAGAACATTAGACCTTAAAAACGTTAACTTTCGGTGTGTCCACAGGAAAGACGGTAACCTAAATCTGTGTATGACCCAAATACTCGAGCTTATCACACAGATATCTGCCCTCACCGGGATTTGAACCCAGGACCCCTAGCTTCGAAGGCAGGGTCACTACCAACTAGGCTAGCGTGTTGTCCCACGTCACGTCACGTCGTTTATTTATTATAACATAATTATCAAGCTTCATTGTATCAACCTCCCACAAAACTGTTTTCGCATTTTGACTGTGGAATCCGCAAGGCTAGTACAATAACAGTTGTTAACAATAAAAAAGAACTTAAATTTAAATAATATTCAAGTAATGTTTAAACAAGGCTCTCTTAAACCTGTTTTTGTCAGGCTCCAATCTAACAGCCGCAGGTAAGCTGTTGAGGATGTAAGGCAAGCGCTTCTCAATAAGCCTGTCCCCATAGTAATTACTCAGACTGGGTACAACATATTTACCAGCGGCTAAAGACCAGCACGGCTAGCACATGACGGCGCGCGAGTTATGTCGCCCGCGAGATAGACTACACTCGCGAGCAAAAAAATCGACTCAAGCTGCACGTTTCAAGCTGCAAGTTCTTGTCTCAATTGCGATAAGTTAATTTCTTGTTGGCCATGTTGATTAACTGCCAGTAGTACGAGTACACATGTCACATAAATATGACGCGTTATAAGTCACTGTTCACCCTTCCCGGTCTCAGCTATAAATTAATTCTTATCGATTTATATAATTTATTATGGATCGCGACTTCCACCAACTGCAAGATTCCACTGCCCTGTTCTGGACTTGAGTTATTAAAAAGTTAAACTCTTCCTCCAAATATCATCAGACCTACTTAATAATCTTTATATTTTAATTAAATTGCGGCACAGGTCATAACGGGTCTATATTGATGACACTTGATTAAACTTTTGTTATACTTACCTAAACTGACTGAGTTAAATCCGGTTAAAATGTCTTCACAAATAATATTGACGTCTCCTGTCGAATTCAGTGCAAAAACATTTTGCTAACGCAATATTGAACCATACAACATCGACACCATATGGCATTCACGGCACTAAAATGATAATCAGCTGCATTCACAAAATACATATTGCATAATTAACAAGGTACTTAATGATTTTTTATCGTTCTGCGTTTATTATGTCAACAATGCCGCAAATAGGACACGCACGGTAGGTAGGCAACGGAAGATCAGATATATCTCTACCAGACAGCCAAACTCACCCAAGTCCATTTGGGTGTCCACGCGAATATACTGCTAATTGCTAGAAGGTTATATCTTAGTATAGCGGTAACATTCACGACGACTTAGTTCGTTTTGGTTCTTGAGGCGCAGAAATCAGCTGTGACAACAGCCGGATTATCGTCAGCAAATGCACTGGTGCATAAAAATTGTCTTTTTGATAGGTAAGTAATTAAATCTACATTTTTGATAAAGATGGAAACCTCGTGTAGCGTTCAGGTTGGAAGTTATTGGACAGATACGGCGACGCAAGGGCAGAAATATGTATACACTTTAGGACCTTGTCTATTTAACGTCACGTTTAAGCTGTCTTATGACATTGTGACAGCGATTAAAGCGGCAAGGTTCTAAAGTGTATACATATTTTTGCCCTTACTGACATGTTATTCTATTTTTCACTTACTTTTTAACTCGCCGGACGAATTACTATTTGACGATGCGTTAGCCTAGTTGGTAGTGACCCTGCCTATAAGAAGCTAGCGGTCCGGGGTTCGATTCTTGTTATGGGCAAATATTTGTGTGATGAGAACCAGTATTTGTTCTGTTTTGAATGTGTTCTTTTTATTAAAGTATGTACCGGTAAAATGGGTTGACTTTAGAAACACGAGGCGACTGTGAGAATTTTTTGAATCGAGATTTTAAGTCATAAGTTATAAGTCATAAGTCATAAGTCATTTATTCGTAAAGCCAATTTACACGTTATTACGAGGGTGGTATGATAAGTAGTGAGCCTACCCAAGAAAAAAATTTTTTTTTTTTATTTTTCGTTTTTATTTTTCTACGTAGTCCCCTTTCAAAAGTATGCACTTATCCCAACGCGTCTCCAACTTCTTTAAGCCCTCCAAAAAATATGTCTTCGGAAACTCTGCAAAATACTCCTCTGTGGCCTCTATGACCTCTTCATTTGACATGAAGCGTTTGCCTCCGAGCCAAGATTTCATGTTTGGGAACAAGAAGAAATCGCACGGGGCTAAATCTGGCGAATAAGGAGCGTGCGGCAGTATTTTGTAGCACAATTGATCCAGTTTGGCCTTGAAGATGTGAGATGAATGGGCCGGAGCATTATCCTGGTGAAATAACACTTTTTAGCGGGCTAAACGGGGCCGTTTTTTCTTTAATTCTTCATCAAATCGAGACAATAAATCGGAGTAATATTGCCCCGTGATCGTTCTTCCCTTCGCTAAATAGTCAATGTGGATAACTCCTTGGGAATCCCAAAAAACGGTGGCCATAACCTTCCCGGCCGACGGAACCGTTTTTTTTGTTGGAGCATTTTCGCCAGGGCAGGTCCACTGCTTGGACTGTTGTTTTATTTCGGGAGTATAGTGGTGGATCCACGTTTCGTCCACGGTAACATAGCGCATAAAAAAGTCTTTCGGATTATGTTTTATTAGTGTCAAACACTCTTTGGAAGTCGCTACACGATTCTGCTTATTTTCTTCTGTTAGCAAACGCGGTACCCATCGGGCCGATAACTTCCTCATTCCCAAATGTTTATGAACGATATTTTATACACGCTCCAGTGACAAGCCACATACCTCAGCTACCTCCCTCAACTTCAGTCTACGATCGTTCATCAACATATCACGGACTTTGTTGATGTTTTCCTCCGTGGTAACCTCACTTGGACGTCCTGGGCGGGCCTCATCAAACACAGATATTCTTCCATTTCTAATCTCGTTATACCACCGCTTTACTGTGGCAATAGAAGGTGAAGCATCGCCATATACGGTATCTAACTCAGTTTTAATTTCATCACGCGTTTTCCCATTCAAAAACAGAAAGCGAATCACTGATCGATATTGTTCTTTTTCCATTTTACACAAACAATGCCACTCGTTCTGTTTAAAAAACTATAAGTCATGAAGTAATTGACGGAATCATTTGAAACTGTCAATTTTCCCGCGTCCAAGATGGCGGATGTAGACAAAGACATTTTTAATATTCAGCCAAACTGCGTAGCTTCAAGGTTCATTACTTATCATACCACCCTCGTATACAGACCATATTTACAACCAAAATAAATATGTCGTTAACTTAAACTATTAAATATTTAAAATAATAATTAATGCAACATAAATAAAAATTACCAAATATCCTTAGTGTGTATATTTAAAAACTCTTTATAGTTATAAAACGGGTGCTCAACAAGCCAGCGTTTTAGGCGATTTTTAAAACTGCCCAAGGTTTGGGCGCTGGTGATGCTGTCGGGTAGGTTGTTGTAGACGGCAGGCCCCATGACATGTGTGAGCTTGGCCGACTTGACCAACCTGCGGCCCACGCCGACGAGCTTATGGGCATTACGCGTGTGGTAGTTGTGTATCATGCTATGTGTTTTGTACTCTTTTAGGTTTGACCTTACATATACTGCCACTTGTAGTACGACTATTGCTGTTAAAGTCAATATCCCCATTTTTTTAAAGTAGGGTCTTGCATGAGTGTTGTGCGGAACACGGGCGATTATCCTTACCGCGCGCTTCTGGAGACGGAAGACCCTCTCCCAGTCAGCACAGCGTCCCCATAGCTCCGCACCATACTGTATCAGCGAGTGCACAGTGGCGAAATAGCACGAGCGCGCGACTTCATCCGACACTAATCTGGTTACTCGTCCTAACGCAAAACACGCGCTTCCGATTCTCCCACTGAGTCTGTTAATATGATGGTCCCACTTTAGACCGGTATCTATTTCGAATCCTAGGAATCCGGTGCTATTTAATTGGTCTAGAGTGGTCCCATTCACAGAAACAGCAAGTGGTTTTGTGCTGCGGCCTGACAGATTAAAGACTAGGTAGTGGGTCTTCTTAAGATTTAACGCTAAACCATTTACATTAAGCCACTGTGCAAGCTGCGCCGCGGTTTCGTTTAGCTTTCCTTCGATAGCGTCCACCGACTCTGCTGTGACGATTGCAGCAACATCATCGGCGTACATGAGGATCTCTGCGGCCTCTATAGCCTGCGGTAGGTCATTCAGTAATAAAGAGAACAGAATGTTGGACACCGAGGAACCCTAAGCTGCGTATTGTTTTTTTTCTACTAAGCCATCTACTGTTGTCTATCTCTAGTAGCATTATGTTACTCCAAAGGAGTAGTCGCCAATGCAATAACTTGATATCGTCCCTTAGCTTACAACACCGCCTAAGTCATTTTTACCAACTTTACAGGAGACGTAAAAAACTGTCTATTTTAAAAAATCTGGGGATTATTCCTGTCATAACTTAATACATACTCTAGTTAGCGGTTAAGAAATAATTATTTATGGGTGGATCAACTTTTCGTTGTTGTTATTCTGTCCCGTAAGCCAGGAGACAACAGTGATAGAGTTCCTTAGAAAAATGGTTATAATATACACTACTAATACGCTTGGAAGAAAACCCATAAAAGAATGGGCTTGTAATTGCCACAAAAGCCAATGTTTGCCGGATTTATATACTTTAAAATCGTGGTTTTAAAGAGTGACCCAGGAGACGTCACCATGGCAACGAGCTACAAAGAAAAGTTGATTGACCCTTATACTTATTTTGACAATTTACTTTATTTTAACAAATTCTAAATTCTAAAAATTTAATTTCAAATGTAAAAACCGCCATTTTCGACTTGAGCGGTGTTGTAAGCTAAGGGACGATATGCGATTAAATGCAGGAGTTAGAGAAGATTTTTTTTTTAAATAATAAAACTAACCTTATTTTACGGTAGGTTAGTTTGTCGTTGTCTAGTAGAAACCTAGAGCTTACGTTGGGACTAGGTCAATATGTGTAAGATTGTCGCTTGATATTTATTTATTTAATCACCCTGCGACTGGCGAGCTTCCCGTAGTCCCACAGAGCGTACAAACAACATTTGGCTACGCGTGGGCCTAGGTGGTAGTGACCCTGCCTAAGCTAGCTGTCCCAGGTTCACTTCCCGTTACAGGCAAATATTTGTGTGAAAAACACAAGTGATTATCCTGAGTGATGGATGTTGTCTATGTACATATATCGTTGTCTAGTACCCTCAGAACAAGCTCAAAGTTAAGTTTGGGAGCAGATCATTTCGAGTGAGATTGTCCCGGATATTTATTTATTTATTTTAGGCACAGTAACAAATCACAAGCGGAAGAATTAGATCGCTTAACACTACATAGTTGTAAGACTTGTAAGCTTGCAACTCGATGACAACTGTGCACATCATTCTACTTTTACATTTCTTTATTAACTTAATATAAACACCATATTCAGACACTGACAAAAATAAAAAGAGTTAATACTTAAACGATTAAAACCTATAGTAAAACCATGGGCTGGGTTATATATACCTAATGTATTTTATTAATTATTAATATAATAATTGTAATAATTATAAATTGACATGTAATGTATTTATTATCAATAAATAATATGAATATGAATATGAATATGAATATATTTATTTATGTATATTTGTAACTTCTCTTCTTTGTAAGGTTAAATAATAAAATATATCGCACTGCTAGACCAAAACAGTATCAACTCAAAATAACTGTTAGATTTGTTTCAAGTCCAAACACATTGGTATTAAAGATGATTTAAAAATGTTTTGATCTAGCAGTGCGATATATTGTATTTAGGGTGAATTACTTTTTAAGAATAATTATTTTAACATTTATATGTTTATCGTTGCCGGAGCTTAGTCTAGGGCTAGGTAGCTTTTTCATCAGGAACTTTCTAATTTTACATGATAAAAAATTACCCTATGCCAGTCTATGAACTATTTATTTATGTCCCGAAGAGGGAGAGCCGGGACCCGTCCATTCCCAGACACCTCGATTGGTTAAGACGTTGGACCGTAAAAATAACAAACAAACAAACGCACTCTCGCATTTATAATATCACTAGTTTTTGCTCGAGACTTCTTCTACGTAGATTTCGATTAAGGTTATTCTTTCGGAAACTTTAGTTCTCCGGGGTAAAAGTAGCGGGGTAATGTGTTAATCCAGGGTATATATAAGGTATCTCTATTCCAAATATCATCCAAATCCATACAGCCGTTGCAACGTGAAAAAATAACGAACTAACACACACACACACACACACACACACACACACACAAAAACTTTCGCATTTATAATATTAATAGGATTCAGTAATGAAGCATACACAGCAACAGCCAACAACAAACAAAAGAGACCACATACCTACTTAACATGACCAGTTAATAATTCGGAGAAGAGTTCGTGAACAAAAACACAACCGTTGAACGTCTTGTTAATCCATAAAAAACTGTCATTTTAGACATGTGTGGGTCATACACACTCTTAAAAACAAAAGTTCTCTCTCCTGTGGTCATTAGTTAAAGCTTGTGTGCATATAAGTTGTGTTTTTATATGATAGGACTAAAGCAGTCCTGACGGCGTTTTTGCGGGAATGGGCTTTGCCCGAAAATTAGGCCTTAAAAATGTTAACTTTCGGTGAGTCCACAGGAAAGACGGTAACCTAAATCTGTGTATGAACGGTCTAAGGCGCGTCTAAGTTTATTGTACCTACTAGCACCGTAGATGTCTCAAGACGCACTTACACGGGCAGTTTTTTTATTTTGAGCAATAACTGCTCGTCAACGATGCAGACGTCTCATTCTACACTTTAGTGCTTTGTCATAATAAACTTTAAGCTGAACATCAAATGACCAGCATAACAATGACGATAACATTCACAATGACAAGGTTCTAATGCTCATATTTTTACGGGTGACCGTAAGTGCACCTTACGAGAATCACTAAATATATTATTACTGTCTGTAGGTACCTACTGTTGTCGAAACGTGTGAGACGCCATGACGACTGTTTCGTGTGGCACGTGTAAGCCGAAATGAGGCGCGCGCGCCGGCCGCGACATGCGCCTGCGGCTGTTTTAGTTCGCTTCCGCTTACGCGAGGATTTCTGTACGCTACCTACATGTAAGCGGTATTATAAACTACTAGTTTCCGCCCGCGACTTCGTACGCGTCTACATCAGTTCCCGAAGGAATAGCGATATGAAAGGTACCCTATGTGTTAATCCAAGGTATAAGCTGTTTGCATTCCAAATTTTACCAAAATCCGTCCAGTAGTTTTTGCGTGAAAGAGTAACAAACCATCCATACTTACAAGACTTTCGCGTTTATAATAGATTAGATTAGATTAGATTAGATTATTTATTGCTCAATATAAAATTACGTTACAAATTGCACATGTCAAGTTATAAGATTTTACATTAAGGTCGTCATAAATGAAAATACATGAAAGAAACACAATATGGGGAAGTTAACAAGAATATAAAACAGATTTACATAATAACAAAGATGTCGAAAGTTAAGAAAATAAAATCACAATAACAAACAATAAATAAAAAATAAAAAATAAATTAAATTAAAACTTTAGGTCCGTGTACTCTTTAACTGAGTACAACGGGTTATCTAACAAAAGGTTCTTAAGTTTGCGCCTAAACGTTTCGTCAGATGTTTCATCTTTGAGTGCGGCGGGAAGGTGCTCATAATATGTAGGGCCAATGACACGTGGATTTTTTCCTGCAAGCGCCATGCGACGAGGGACTGTGCGCAGGCGGCCCGTGCGCCTGGTTTGTTTGCCGGGAATATGGTATCGTGGAAACATGTTTATGTTTTGCCTTACGTACATCATGACCTCATACAAATATCCTGAGTAATGCGTCATGATGCGTTGCGAAACAAATAAATCCCTGCAGGAGTGTCCATGCTTCACCCCAACTACTGTACGCAGGGCACGTTTCTGCAAGACCATCACTCTTTTGGCATCCGTTGAGTTTCCCCAAAGAAGTGATCCATACGTCATCAGCGAGTGGAAGTGAGCAAAGTACACTTGTCTCAGCGCATCAGGAGAAATCAGTGGTTTCAATTTTCGCAAGGCAAAAGACGCACCACTCAGTCTATTACACAGCCCGTCGACATGGCTCTTCCAGGTAAGGTTCGAATCCAGTGTGAACCCAAGAAACTTACATTCAGTGCAAAGCGGCATGGGACTGTTCGCCACACATGGAGGCACTGTGATATTCCGCCCGGTAAACAACATGATATTCGATTTGTCCACATTTAACAATAAACCATTTGAAATAAACCACTTTTGCAGTTGTGTGGTCGCCTCGTTAATCTTTTTGCCAAGCTGTTCATATGTAGGTGCGCTCACGATGACAGTGGTATCATCCGCAAACAACACTGACAGGCCAGTGGTCACTGATGAAGGAAGATCATTGACAAAGATTAAAAATAGGGTGTTTCCCAATGATGATCCTTGGGGAATACCTAAGTTAACGGAACTAGTATCCGATTCTACCCTCTTCCCATTTATCAACATTTTGACAGATTGCTTCCGGCCGGACAAAAATGAATGAAACAATCTGTAAGCGGCTTGCGCAACGCCGTATTTTGACAGCTTATCCAAAAGTAATTTGTGGTTTACAACATCGAATGCTTTGGACAAGTCGCACAAAATGCCAGCCATCTTAAACTTATCATCCAAACCAGTCACAATACAGTCAAATACCTTATGCGCAGCTTCAGTAGTAGACATTTTTTTTTTATATGCAAATTGTCGGTCTGTCAGTAAGTCATTTTCTTCGAGGTGAGACATAAGGTGAGATGATATAATAGATTCCACCATCTTAGAAATAGTTGGGACTATAGAAATGGGTCTGTAGTTATTAATATTACAGCTGTCACCCTTTCCTTTATATACGGGACACACTCTATTAATATTAGTAGGATTAGCGTTTTATGTAATAAATATAAAGGTTCGTGGCAATGTTTAGATTTATTAAAGAAAAAATGGGCAGTGGAGTTAACGGGTCACATGGTGGTAAGATTACCGCGACCCATGACCGCTTCTGACACCAAGGAACCAAGTCACTGTCAAAAGTTAGGGTCAGCTTATATTATTGCAAACTTAAAAGCTCATTTGACGGCTCGTATCATCTATAATAATTCACAACAAGAATAACTAAAAAAGGTAAGTGTAGGATTGCTCACGCTTCAGGCCGAATAGAAACGACGTGGGTTAAAACTCTTAGAAGTATTTTATTACAACGTAACGTACAGTCTTTTGTTAATGAGTACCACCTTAAGTAACAGCAGGCGTTTCGACGGAGACACCGTACTACTACAAAAGCAGGTATTTGTTTGCTAGGATTACAATGGAAGGTGATCAATTACTTGAAGGCAACCAACCAAGTGCAATACTTGCTCCTAACGAATCTACCAAGTTAAGTTTTACATTATTGATATAAGGAATCTAGGGTTACCAAACGATTGCGCGATCTAATTCGACCCCAGCGCCATCTAGGGAGCGTTTTGGAACTACGGTCCTCTATAGCGCTGAGCCTGCGGCGATGGCGCGTATAATCGGGTAGTTGGCGCCATCTATTGTCACGCTTGGTGTACTACACTCCCCCCCATTTGTTCCCGAGGTGTCCCACCGAGGTGTGAGTTAATGCTTCTTTGGCCTACCACGACCACGGGCAGGTCGATTGTGAGCAGGTGAGGGTCCCTTTCGTGGTCTTCCTCGCTTCCTTAATGGTTGGACCGGTGTTGGTAACTCTTCTCTTAATCCAGTATAGGGAGTTAACGCCGACGCATGGTAGATCCCAAGACACAAGTCAGGGTTTGATGAGTCCGCCACTGCATATGAAGCGGGACCGTGCTGCTTGGTGATCATATAAGGGCCATCCCGTCGGGGTACAAACTTGGCACTAATGCCTTTGCTCGCATAACTTAGTGGGTGTAGCGACACCATGACCATATCCTTTTCTTTGTAGTCCGGTCTAGTTCGACGGTGCTGATCCACCAACTCCTTTCTCTTTTCTTCTTCCATCTCGTGTACTTCTCTGGTTCTTTCCATTACAGTAGCTAACTGCAGCAATTTTGGAGTTATTTCTGGTATAAAATTTTCTGAGAGTACTATTTGTCGGAAGTCGTGGTAATTGTCCTCCGTAGTCCTCAATTCTCGTCCGAAGGTTAGAAAGGCCGGAGATGTCGAAGGCCGAAGATGTCGATTTACAGACAGCACTATTCATGGCGAACCTGATGCTAGGTAAATGTTCTGGCCATTCTCGGTGATTGTTCCCAATAATCATTGCTAACTGTGTTTTCAGGTCCCGATTCTTTCGCTCCACTGGGTTTGCTTCGGGGTGATACACAGGCGTATAAGCGTGTTTGATCTTTAGGCAGAACGAGACTTGCTGCATAATGGCACTGACAAATTGAGGCCCATTGTCACTAATCATTCTTCTGGGAAACCCGTAACGAAGGAAGATTTCATTTATCAGAACCGTGGCGCACCTTTCTGCAGTGGCATCTTCTAGAGCGAATAATTCTATCCAGCGGGAATTTATGTCCTCTACTATAAGGATCCATGTTTTATTATCAGAAGACGGAGGTAGCGGACCAAAGAGGTCAAAAGAGATGACTTCGAATCGTTGTCCCAACGCGTGGGTTTGCAAAAGTCCAGCAGGCTTCTGGTTGGATGGTTTGTAACGCTGGCACTTGATGCATTGTTTTACATAGCTCTCGATGTACTTCCGCATACCAGTCCAGTAGTATCTTCGTGATATGGCCTGAAATGTCTTATCAGCACCATAATGCCCCGCTTTAGGGTCATCGTGATATACTGCCAGCACATTTGCCCATTCGTGCTCTGGCACCACTAACTGGGCTTCGTCCGAATCCGACTTGTGACGATATAGAAGACCATCTTTCATCAAATAGCCTTTTCCACTCCAATACTGGGCATTTTCATTGCCGTGGGCGTCTTCTAGTGCATGGATTATCTTTTCCAGCTTCACATCTTTAAGTTGCTCAGACCTTATCTCGGCGGGGCTACGAGGACGCAAATCTACAGTGACCAGACATACACCGCACTCAATCGCGGTACTCTCAGTGCACGGTGGTCTTGATAAGGTGTCAGCCACAACATTTGTGCGTCCTGGAGCATATTTTACGTCGATGTCGTGAGCCTGTAATTGTAGAGCCCATCTGGCGAGTCTGCCTGTCGGTGATTTTAGCTTCATGAGCCACTGTAAAGCTTGATGGTCAGTAACGACTGTAATAGGTGATCCTTCAATGTAGCCTGCGAACTTTTTAACCGCCCAAACCACAGCGAGAGCTTCTCTCTCAGTCGTCGAGTAATTACGTTCCGCCTGAGTTAGAAGCCTACTTGCGTACTCTATTGGGTGTTCCTCTTCTCCCTCTCCTTGCACGAGTAATGCACCAAGGGCGTATTTGCTTGCATCTGTTTTGATAGTATAACCCTTGGTGTAGTCTGCTTGCTTGAGTATTGGGGTAGATGTGAGATGATCCTTCAGAGCTTTGTACGCCTTTTCTTGTTCAGTACCCCAATTCCACACAGCCTTCTTTTTGGTAAGTTTGGTAAGAGGTTCAGCGAGATCCGAAAAGTTTTTTATAAATCGGCGGTACCACGAGCAGGTCTGCAGGAACGACAGCAAATGTTTTACATTGGATGGCGGTGGGCGATCTAGGATAGCAGACACCTTCTCAGGGTCTACTCGCAGGCCCTCTGGGGTTATCAAATGACCCAGGTACTTTATGCTGGTACATCCAAAACGGCATTTGTCTTTATTGACCACGAAGTTGTAGTCTCTCATCCTGGTGAAAACATCCCGCAGGTCCGTGAGATGTTGTCCAAATGTGGTGGAGAACACTATTAGATCGTCTAAGTAAGCCAATAGTTTGATATGGCTTAGCGTGACACGAAATTTATCAATGACCCTTTGAAAAGTTGACGGAGCGTTGCGAAGTCCGAAGGGCATTCTTAGAAATTTATAAATTCCAAAAGGCGTTATGAATGCCGTCTTTTCTTGGTCGCACTCCCGTACTCTTATCTGCCAGTAACCGGCCTTCAAGTCCAGAGTCGACATGTATGCAGTGGACTTGGCTTCGTGCAAGAGGTCGTCGATGCGAGGTATTGGGTAAGTGTCAGGTACTGTGATAGAGTTCAGTCTTCTATAGTCGATACATACTCTGACTGCCCCATTTGGCTTCGGGACCATGACTACTGGCGCAGCCCAGGGGGAGGTGCACGGGGCGATTACTCCTTCCGCAATCATCTTCTGTATTTCCGTCTTGAGAATCTCCTTTTTAGGTGGAGTCAGTCTATACGGGGGCACAGCTATGGGCAAATGATCCTTTGTATCGATTACATGTTCGACATCTTTCATTGGCTTGCCGTTTGATTCGAAAACGTCCTTAAACTCCTGGAGTAACTCGTCGAGTTGTGCTGTTTGTGTCGCGTCTAGTGCAGGAGATATATCCAAAGCGCATATACCTATATCCTCAAAGAGGGTTTCCGCGTGTGGGGAAAGGGTTATTTCAGCTTCTTCAATGTTCTGTATAGCGTCTCTCATCATGTACTCCATCCTTGGTGAGTATCCGTCGAAGAGCAGTTTCTTTTTTGAACAGCCAATCTTTGGAGGTACTTCGGCGGCTTCAGATCTCAGTTCCGTTTCAGTACGGGCATGCCCTTTCTTCGCCAGTATCCTTTCCCGTTGCATATCTATAGGAGCAACACTAACTCTAGGAGGCGTGGGGGCTTGACGATCAAACATAACAAATTTCTCGTGATATAATTCGAATTCTCGCTGCGGTTGTTGTATGTAACTCCATGTGAACTGTGCGATGTTCAAAATGATGCCAGCTTTTTGCAGAAAGTCTATCCCTAGCAACGTTCGGTTGTCGTCGGACTGCGGCAAGACGATAAATGGAGTTCTGAAACGTCGGTCACACAGACTAATTTCCGCCTCGAATGTCAGCACTTTCTGAAGTTTTGAGTGTCCATCTGCCAATGTGACTGTAGCCATTTCCTCACAGAAGTTTTGTCCACGTGTCTTCAATATTTTATACAATTCATTCGACGCGACGCTTACCTTGGCACAAGTATCTATATAAGCTCTGCCTTTAACACCATTAACCTCAATAAACACCATAGGTCGAGATCCTTTATCCAGCTGTACATTGATAGCACAGAATCCCAAACTACCTTTGTTCTCAGACACCGCGGTCTGTTTGCTGTTGCATAACTTGCAGTTACTGCGATAAACCCCCGGTGTACCACAACCGTAACAGGAAAAGTTCACATCTTTGAATTTAGGTGGCGCTGTATCCGTTTGCTCGTTACTAGCTTCCATCGCCTTCTTACGTTTTCTACATTCTTCTAAGACGTGACCTAATTTCTTGCAGAAGTTACACCGGACCACCTTTCTTGTGCGTGTCGGGGCCGTAGTCTCAGGCTTCGAAATATCTACGGTGTTTTCGTTGTCTACCTTATCTGTTTTTCCTGCTTTCTCTTTCAATAAGGCTTCTGTGCTGCGAGCTTGTTTTAGAAGGTCGTCAAAATCTTTAACCTTCTCCCTGGGAACTCTCTCTCTTATTTGCAGGTTTAGTAAGCCGTAGGTAATGTTTAGTTGCTGTTTAAGATTAAGCTGTTCGTCGCTGGGCAATTCTGAGAATAGCAACCTCTTCCTTGTGACAAAGTCATCCGTAGAAACGCCTAACGCTTGCTTGGTTCCACAGGCTTCTAAATAAATTTCGTATGCGGGTTTCTTCGGTGCGAAAGTGTTCCTCAGCGCGTCTTCAAAGTCCTTCCATGAAGTGATGGTGTCTTTAGTACCCTGCCACCATGCAGACGCGTCTTCCCGTAGTAATAGAGGGAGTCCAGCCAGTACATCGATGTCGCTGATATTCTCAAGCTTCTTAAAAACTTGCACTGCGGTAAGGAATGCTTCTACCGTCTCTCTGTCTGTGTAAGTATTATATAACAATAAAATTATGTCATTTAAAAGAACTGAGCGTGTTAATGCACTGTCAATAGCCTTTTGCATACTTATTCACTGTCTCAAACTGGCGAAATACCAAAGAAGGAACCTATCTGCAATATTGCAGTCAGCCCCCTTCTTTGGTATTACGGCAGCTCTTTGCACCGAGCATGATGAGGCATGATTCGCCCACCTATTCACCGATAAAAGCCTTCGAAAGACTAACCTCTCAATAGAATACCCCACTAAAAGAATAACCTACATACATACATACATAAAGTCACGCCTTCATTCCCAGAATGGGGTAGGCAGAGCTACAGAATTGCCAACAACTCTAAAAAACTTGTTGATAATTCTGTAACCACATTTTGCACAATCTGGCTAAGATGTTTACCAGTGTATTAGTGACAGGTTGCAAGCCCATCGCCTAACAGTACTACAAGCCCTTATTCCCTTAGTCGCCTCTTACGACAACCCGGGAAGAAATGGAGTGGCACTATTCTAACCCGGCAACCACACGGAACCACAAAGAATAACCTCTTGGAACGAAATAAATGACTAAGTTATTTGTTACTAACCATTCACATAAGGCTAACAGCTAAAGCACAGATAACCCTTATGAATAGCGCTTTAAAAAGCATTTTGAACGCCTTTTCTAAGTAAAACCCTTATAAAACCCATTCGAAACCCCTTGAATGGGATAGCAGGTTTTAAATGCAAATCGAACGGCTTTTAAGCGATACGGCTTTTCTAAGTAAAACCCTTATAAAAACCCATTCGAAACCCCATGAATGGGATAGCGGGCCGGTCCGTGGTACGTGGTCTACGACTTCATATTCTACCATGTTAAAACGATATTGCAGCAGCCTAGCGCAGAGACTCTTAGTACTAGAAAGCTGTAATTTGGCATGAATATGCATATTAGTCACGCCAACAACGTGGTACAATAAAATGTGAAAAAACAAAGTTTTTTTAGGGTATCTTCCCTACACGTAACGTGGGGATGTTTTTTTTTTTCTCGACTACCCTATAGTGTGGGGTGTCGTTGGATAGGTCCTTCAAAAATATTACGGGTTTGCTAAAACAGTTTTTCGATTAAGTAATCGGTTTATGAAATATTAAGCTTTACAGCGTAAACTACAAATACTAAAAATTTGAAAAAAAACCTAGATGAAAGAGCAAATAACGAATTTTAAAGGAAAACTATCAAGACGTAGACATCATTGGTTCTTGAGATACAGGCGATTAAAGTGTTTATACCTACCTACTAAAATCATCTAAGACGGCACCAAATGCCTTTAAATAGAAAAATTGTTATTACATGTTGATTTTCATGTTTGTAGTACTTAACGGCTTTGGAACCCTACACTGAGCATGGTTCGACATGCTCTTGCCCGGTTTTACAGTGTACTGTGTAGAATCTCAGTCAAGTCCTCTTTGACTAGGCGTTACTGTTGAAGAAGGTTAACTTATCTATTATGGATAGTGAGAGAACAATGTTTGGCGACGCGGTTAGCCTGGTTTGTAGCGGGCCTGTTTACGAAGCTAGCGGTTCTGGGTTCAATTGCCGGTAACGGCAAGTATTTGTGTGATGAGCGCGAGTATTTGTTTCTCAATCGTTGTTAGGATTGGATTTAGACAAGTAATTCTATATATATATTGTGCGACCTATAGTACGTTATCTAACCGAAGATATCGCGTAAAGTAAGAACATACATTAAGAAATTTGGTATTGAAAAAATAAAAATCAATATTTTACCCGGTGGTAACACTATTACCACTCTATAGTATGTCCTCACGCGAGCTTTAGCTAAATTAGTTATTTTAAAGAGAAGGCAGCTAACTGCATTTGTAATAGTATACTCGTAAGCATTTTAATTCGAATGTAGTTACTAATAGAGTATAGAATGCTTCGGCTACTAGATAGCAGTTAGGTGGAATGTGGGTACCTTCTTTGGTATTACGGCAGTATAACCTTACACCCTACATTCATGCATACACTAGAATGCACTTGATTCCACTCCAACTCCGTTCTCAACTTGACCTTTCTCCTAATAGAGGACGCGTATCATCATGTAAATAATCAGTCCCGTAACAGCATGCACGTGACAGCTATTTCGTTTGATAATGCCATCAAGCTGGCGTGATGATCGAGGCTGAAAGGTGGTCATAGGACCTCAATGGCGAATAGTAGTCCGTCAAGTTTGAACAGGTTTGGGTGATCTTTTAGTACCTTAGTGATAGTGGTACAAGTACAGTCGGCAATAATAAAGTGCTCTAAAATGCGTTCAGAAACCGTAGGAAATGACCAGCATTATTACAAACAATTTTACGATGAGAACTTTCTTGTCTGTGGTAGTAGGTAAAATGTGTACTGTAATGTTATTACAGTATCGATTTTTGTAAGGTTATGATGAGTTTAAATTTGGAACAGCTGTCAAAACTCAAAAAGGTCTCTATTCTAGTATTCATAGATATTAAAACAGTTATCGATACGAAACGTCAAATCAGTTTTTTTAAAATAATAAACTGCACGACATTTGATCTCGAATTGACACCATTACTGTTGTCATTTGTTTGTTGGTTTTTTGCTGGTACGAAAGTAGAATTGAGAAAAGTTGTTTGTTAGTTGTGTTTATGTGTGTAGACGAAGTAGTGTATGAAACTGTACATAATTAGGCTTTAAAACACTCGTAACACAGTTAAAACACACTCATATTTTAAGCCCTCTCATTATGCGTCAGTTGCATAAACTCCTATAGTTGTTGTTTTAACCAATTGGCACACCGAGTAAATAAACGATAATAAAAATAACACATACATTTACTTTTCTTTGTCTTTGACAGTAACGCGTCGTAAGATTGACAGGGACAACATGAATACTATTCATAATCAATCATTCGCTTTTGTCACAACTCTTTTGTAACAAGGTAACAACCATACATGTGCGAGAACTGCCAATGAGATGACCGGTTCAAGTTCTTTAAAAATAGCACGCCGTTTACAAACATACATTATATCAGACTAGGAATCCTTCCAAGGTCTTTTTATGGAGTTAAAACTAATAAATACCAACCAAGAGATATAAAGAGAAATATATATTTAATGTTGTAATTATGATCAAATCCAGCTCTTTGTTCTTTCAGTTTCTTTGTATCTTATACTAACTGAAACTCAGTTCATGTTTTTTTATGGTCATGTACAAATACTAAAAGATCTCCGCGGACTTAGCTAAAGGCTCACGAGCGTTTGACCCGCCCATCCTGTGTGTCAACCTTTGAACTCCTTTCTTCATAGAATAGTAATCCAATGCACTCCTATACAACTTTTTTAACACACGCAACAGGCTGTTCATTACTTACGAACTAACTTTAAATCAATAAAAACATCACTTACATAACTGAAAGTTTAGGTAAACTGGCATAACTCACCAAATTTGCAAGTCGTGCCGAGCGACCAAGAACCGGTCCAACTATAACTTAGATAACAACTTTTAATAAACATTAAACCCGTTTAAACTAAACTCGAGCTTTTGAAGATAATCCTCTAAGTTCACGGGCTAGTGACGTTCCCAGAGGGCTGCTTCGCTGACGACGGCGAGCGCCAGATCACAGCGGAATATAAAGCGGCGGCGAGGCGCGCGCGCCGTCAGTGCGAGAGTGCGCGGGCGCAGAAATGGTGTCTAGTGTACATGTGACCGCGCTTGCGTTGCTGTGTTGCGGTAAGTTTGCGGGAGAAACGCGATTTAAGCTGTGATTTTTTTGGGGTAAACGTAACGAAACCGGTTTTAGAAATTACTCATTTTCGGCGTCAAATTGTAATTGTTGATAAGATGTTCTTGATCATTTGATTCCGTTTTAGCATTAAACATTCGTTAGTTACTATGGCTTATCAACTTTGTAAGCGAAAATAAAAACAACATATTGCAAGAAACAAAGTCATCTAATAATAACAATGGCATTTTGTTTTAAAACATGACATATTATAAAATGGATTCGGCATATTTTTGCCATATTATAGATAATAAAACTACTAATTTATGTTTATCATATTTCTAAAAGCATTGACGTCGATTCCCCGCTTCGTCGCACCGTGACAGAAAGACAACCTGAAACACTAGCGCATAAATAATAAAATGCAATTTAAACTAATATTACAATACCCGATAATGAGCCATTGATTCGCAGAAGGCCAATAAAAACGTAAACAAATGCACATCGACCGTGCAAGAATGCATTTCGTAGCCGGCTTCGTAGAGCTAGTCGTAGCAGGTGCTACATACACGCGCGCGCGCAACTTTAACCTTAGGAACTTTAGCTATTTTTTTTAATAAAAATGATGGCTCTATTCTACTTTGTCTTTACTAGCCGCCCCTCCCGTTTCCGTGCCAGTTGAATAAGTGATAAAAGTAATAAAGCCTTTGCTTATGTCAAATAATGTACCTTTTATATACTGACATATTTTTTCAAGAGGCGACTAAGGGAATAAGGGCTTGTAGTCCTGTTAGGCGATGGGCTTTCAACCTGTCACTTATACACTAGTAAACTTCTTGGCCTGTGTAAAATGCGGTTATGGAATTATAAACAAGACTTATTAAATTTGTTTGACGACACGACGGCCTAGTTGGGAGTGACCCTGCCTCCGAAACCAGCGGTCCTGGGTTCAAATCCCGGTAAGGGAAAATATTTGTGTGATGAGCGCGAATATTTGTTCCCGAGTCTTGGGTGCTTCTGTGTATTTAAGTATGTATTTCTCTATAAAAGTATGTTTATCGTTGTCTATTACCCATGGTAATAGCCTAGAGCTTAGTTTGGGACTAGGTCAGTTTGTGTGAGATTGTCCCTTGATATTTATTTATTTATTTCTGTAACTCTGCCTGCCCCACTCTGGGAATGAAGGCGCGATGTTATGTATGTATGTATGTACGAGTATCTTCTTAATAAATTTAGTAATTAATCAGTTTTGAACCTTGGTAAGGCAAGCCAAGCAACAGTATTCGCATTGTTGTCTTCGGGTGTGGGGATAAGACAACCGGTGATATTACTAGCATAGAGGCATTCCATCGTAGTCCTCAGGGTTGGCAACGCATTTGAGGTCTTAGGATTATAGTCTTGAAAATTCAAATGTCTATGGGTCTCAGATTACACTTACCATCAGGTGGCCTGAGTGCTCGTGTGCCTTCTCATTAACATAAAAAAGGCACACGTGGTCACAGTCAAAGTGAAGAACTGATTAGAGACCATCCGTGTTGAAATCGTATCGCTTACAGTCGTATACCTTGCTATGACAACTCGTTTCACGAGCAGGGCCTCTAAGTTTTTTATAAGCTTACTACAGCTTACCTACCTACCAAAAAACTCTCACCTTGAAAGCAACATTTTTTTGGTTATGAACTAACAAAGAAGTTGAATGAATAAGACGAATTTTTGCTAGACTAGTAGAGAATGCCATTAGACAGTAGGTCCGAAATTTTAACTAATTATTTTGTAATATAGTCTATATAAATAAAAGCAAAATAAATATCGCTAACTAGGTTATGGAGTGAGTGCATATTTAACCGACTGTAGGTCACTTTGAGTCCATTATAAAATATTGAAAATGTTTAAATCGCGCCAACGTTTGAAACGTGTCACCTTAGTCTTAAGTATTTTTTTCAACACCAAGTGTCAAGTTTCCTGTGTCAGATGCTTCAGTAACTTTGAGGGTATGGATTTATTTGGTACCGCTAGCAAGCAAGGAAGGTTCTATAACCATGGATTCCTCTATTCAAAACGTCTCGTTAAAATTTGACACATTTTGTAAGTAGCAAATGTTTAATTTTAACGAGACGTTTTGAATATAGGAACCCAGGGTTAGATATCATGTTTCAATGTATGTCGGTTTGAAGCCACTTAAATCTTTTCTTATTCACCTCAAATGGTCGTTAAATCTTAACCTTATAATAAATAACATTAAAAGTAATAACATAATAAAAATCAATGAATAAAAACTTAAACAATAAATTTAATTTACATCGCCTTCGTCGTCGGAACTGTCGGTATCACTGTCATATTGTAAATTTATTACCAGGTGGTTCTGTTGATATATTTTTGCAAATCGGCTAGTACTAAATCTTCTGCATGTTTTACACACTTTGCCCAGTTGTCTCGGGTAACATTGTGTATTAAATTATTTACTTTATGTATTTATATTTAGTTTATATATAAATAGACTAGCGACCCGCCCTCGCTTCGCTCCGGATTAAAGTATTATACATATAACCTTCCTTCCTCTTCCATCACTCTATCTATTAAAAAAAACCGCATCAAAATCCGTTGCGTAGTTTTAAAGATTTAAGCATACATAGGGATATAGGGACAGAAAAAGCGACTTTGTTTTATACTATGTAGTGATTATATTACAAAAATAAAATACTGTTTCTTGTAGTTGTTTAGTTTGAGTTCTAAAGGTATTAGTTTACACCGCCTTCCATGAATTTGTGTCCTTGTCCTTAGTTATTTCTGTATCCAAGGTTGTCTGGAAGAGATCGCCATTTAGCGGTAAGAGCGCCCTATGATTTAAATGTACTGTTTTGTGTTCTGTTTTTATTTTTGGTGTTCGATTAAGAGAATTTGTATTGTATTGTCGACGGCTTGGTGAAACAGAAAATAATATTGACCTATGATAATTAGTTATCTATTAAGTATGTAGTCATTTAAAGTGTCATTCTATGGAACTTGCTAACTATGTAAACAAGCCGCCATACTAAAATTGACATTAGATGTCAATTTCAATATATTGTTTGTTTACATAGTTAGCAAGTTCCATAGAATTACAGTATAATAGCTTACATTTTAAAATTAGATCATTCTTTAATGGCCCTATTACTAAAATAATATTTCATATATTTCATCAATACTTCAAACTGTGTAAAACTATTAAATGCAGATGTACAAGTACTGTTTCATCGAGCAAGCGTATCATCGACAAGCAATATCGACTTTAGCCGCATCCATCTTGACAGCTCGGTCAATTTACCCCATCGGAACGACCCTTTAGCCCGTACTATAGTATGAATCGTGGAGGTTTTTTAATTGACCTTATTTCATTTGTATCAAATACACGATTTACGGGCAATGCCACGCATGTCAAAACAATGTCAAGTAAACAAAGCGAAAATTACTCGAGCAATTTTTTTTTTTAATATTATTGATTGCTACAATGTATAGATCAGCCAGCGCGTCGCTTATCGAATGAAAGTTCATTTCTAGTAATCGGCGGTGATAACAGATATGGGATTTGTGGGATTTGTGTGTAATCGACATCTGGCCCAAAACAATGCAGTGCATAGAAATTACCATAATTGCGACGCTTAGATACTAAACTTTATTAGTAGTACGAATAAGAATTAGAATAAGAGTAAGTTTATTTAATCAAAACACGTAAATAAATACCAGGGGACAGTTTCACACAAATCGACCTAGTCCCAAAGTAAGCTCGAGGCTTGTAGGTAATATGGGTACTAGACAACGATAAACACACTTATATAGATAGAGAAATACATATAGAAAACATCCAAGTCTCAGGAACAAATACTCGCGCTCGTCACACAAATATCTGCCCTTACCGGGATTTGAACCCAGGACCGTTGGCTTCGGAGGCAGGGTCACTCCCAACTAGGCTAAAGTCTCGTCAAACACATGCATTATCAGGCTGATATCAAACTAGGCTGGGCCTGACTCTTGAGACTCACTGAGTCGATTGACAAACTGCCTAGAGAGATCGCCTTGACATAAGAAAAAAAAAATTGTAGTGCTAATAATTTCATAATACCAATACGTCCAGCGCTCAAAACGACTTCTTATCTAAATACCTGTTTTTTTTTCAATATACACCAGATCCCTATTATGACAAAAATTCGTAACACTATACCAAAACATCTAAAATTTGAACAAGTCTATTTACCTACTTCCATGGCTGCTTCACTATCCTGACATTTTGAGACATAAATTTTTCAGCATGAACGGCTGGACCTATTTCGCTAATTCTTTTTTTGTTGTGTTCGTTATCGTCCGGAGAAGGTTCTTTTAAAAGAAAAAAAAGAAAAATCCATGGGTGGTCAGAAATTTGCAGCGGAGCGAAGCCGCCGGCGGGCCGCTAGTCAACTGTATAAAAACAAAAAACGAAAGGTTGGAAAAACTACACCATCTTTATTTTCGGGGAAAAACTATGGTAATATTAAAGCAGTTCTTCTCAACAGTGATCTCTTTTTCTAGGAAGTTTTGACAGTTTCCGTCAGTGTAAAATGGCCCTTGCGCCCTAGTTACTTGCAAAACAAAGTGTCATTATTAATTCATTACACCATGCATGTCTTACATTTCCATCACAGCAAGAGTCCGATTTAGTATTCATCGAACGATTTTGAGTTAACTGTTGTTAGTTTGAAACATCGCGAACTTTACTATGCCCACACGCATAGTAACCGTTTTGCACGGGTTCAATGGCTGCTAGATTGACGGAACAGTTAGATTTATAAACCTGTCACAATCAATTAGTTTTTAACAGCAAAATTCAGGTTACACCATAAAGTTTCGCACTTTATTCGTTCGGCTGAATATTGCTTTTTTAATTTACCCTATGGTATCATTAGAGAATATAGAGATGGTACTAAAAAAGCTTTGAGAACTTAGTAATTAAGACAAGGCGATATTTTTTTGTTTGGGAATTTGCTACTTATTTAAAAATGCTGGTTTTTTAGTATGATTTGCCACGATTTCTGTCTACCTCTATTTCATACAGCAAAAGATCCACAAAATGTATCAAAATTAAATAAATCTATGACTACAATAGACATCGAACGTATAGTTTCTTTGAAACGGAATTTAATTGCGTTAATTAATCATTATTAATTATTACCTCGACACTTCTATTGTATTGCAACGATCGTGGTCACAGAAGATTAAAATTAGTGGCCATCAATGTCAAAGTAATTTATCGAACTTATTACTGGATACCCCATGATGAAACGAGACCTTAACAATACGTAATAAGAGATAACAGTGAAATAACTAAGGACATTCCGTTATCAGTTGACGAGCGTAAATAACATTTCACCGTTTCACCAGGGTTCAACGGCACGTCCCATAAATGGCGACTGAAAACAAACTGCGCGCGTCATATGATTGGGATTGGACGCACGCTCCTCGCGATCGTAGACAAAGCACGCGAAGGGCCGTATTCATAAACTACAATAAGACAAAAGAAACAGATCAGTTACTCAAGAACTTAATATTGTCCATTATATTTTAGAAATTTCATGTCCACCGCGACCAATATTAAACAAAACGTTATTCACATACATTTGTGACACATTACATCGATGATATAACAAGTATGCCTAGCCAATAATTTATCCGAAATAGCGAGAGTATACCGGGCAATACAACAACCACTTGGGCAATAAAACAGAGTCAGTCTAGGCCGGTTCAAGCCATATCTTTATCCAGTTCATGCTGCTGCTTATTCTACCATAGTGGATTAACTGGAGTAATACCAAAATGAATAAGATCCCACGTTGCATTTTGCAGGAAGCCGAACAGTCACATGATTGTGATTTTAAAACAATGATAAGAATCGGCAATCATGCAATTTACGCCGACCTACATAAATCTGCCGAACGATCCCGCGGCGAGGGCGCGGGCGTAAGCAGCGTGCGAACCACGCACTTTATTGACTGGTGACCTGACTCAATAACGCATATAGAACTAAACTGATTATTTGATCCGAAATATTTGACGTACATAAATTGTGGATCTCTACCGTTTCGCACAGCGTTTCCCAAACTGATTTATTTCCCAATAATATCATTTGGGCAAACGCTTCAAATATTTCAGGATTTTTATAAAACCAACGGAACCACGAAATTATACACGATGGTCCTGAAATAAATCCCGAAATATTTACAGTTTCGGAAAAAAACGGTTGCCCAAATTATATTTATGGGTTTGGGAACTTTGTTGTGCGAAACGGACACCATAAATAGTATAACTGGAAACGAGGTGCTTCAAATGAAGTACATTAGGCGTAGCCTAGATGAAAACGCTGGTAACGTTTCTGTTTCCCATCTATTCGCAATGTATGAGGTTGACATAAGCGGTCGACTTAGCGTTATGCATCTTGACTTGACTAGGCCCTTAGTGAGATACTTCTAAAAAAGGCTGTCGGGTTTGTAGCTCTCTATGTCCTTCTCACATGTTCTTATGCTAGACTAATCGAGTTTACCCAAACCCTAGAGACGTTTTAAGACCTCTCACACTGTAGCAATATTACTATTTGTACAGGCGGTTACTTCCTAAATCTAGGAGTTCATTATCATCCTCATATTCATTTCTCGGACCCATTTTTTTAAAGAACGTCCTTACCGTGTAAAACCGAGACATCAGACTCGAAAATACGAATAACGATTAACTGTTTTAACGCCATGTTCAATCCAAACATCACGCCAGTTGAAAGACATCGCGAACGGACTTAGAAGCACACGTAACCCTGCTGTCAGCCTTGAAGAATTCATCTGTAAATATATCCGCCGATGACACTCAAAAGATCTAATTCCTCGCAAAGAGGTATTTCACCTTAGTCCTCAGAGTTTTCGACGCATTTTGAGTCTTTGCCTTCTCCTTGCCACAGAAAAAATATAACTGCCGTAACTCAAAGTATGTTATTTTGTTTCCAGCATGGCGCACAGCGGGTGAGCAGTGCGAGGTGCGCGTGCGCACGCGGGCGGGCTGGCTGTGCAGCACCAGCGCCCCTGGCGGCAAGTACGCCAGCTTCCTCGCCGTGCCGTACGCCCAACAGCCGCTGGGCCAACTGAGGTTCCAGGTAACTAAAAACCATTGTTTTTGTTGGGTTTTAGCGGTTGTATGTACCACTGGGGAAAGGCGAGATTAGTCATGGGTTATGGCTTGGGTAAACGCTAATGAAATCATAAGTAGACTCGGGTAATGGTTTGTTGCATGTACGTATTGTCACATAGTGAAAATGCCGCGAGCACACGAGAAATACATTCAATCAATTAACCATATCCTCTTTTACACGTAATATGGATGAATATCCTAGTGCTTCGTTCGAACAATTAACTCTAGCAGAACGATTTGAAAACAGTTTTAAAAATCAAACTTTCTTATCTACCTCTAATAGCTGAATTGAAACATTCCAGGAGCTCCAGCCACCAGAACCGTGGGACGGATGCCGCGACGCCACCAAACGAGGTCCCGTGTGCCCCCAGAAGGACCTGTTCTATGGCCCGACGTTGCAGACCAGCGACATGAGCGAAGAATGCATCCACGCCAACATCCACGTGCCTCTATCCCAGCTGACGAATGAGAGTCCGCTGCTGCTGCCAGTTCTAGTGCACATCCACGGCGGCGGTTTCGCTTTTGGCTCAGGAGAACCTGATTTACACGGCCCGGAGTACCTCATGCAGGATGGCAACGTTATCGTCATAACTTTTAACTACAGGTACGGGGGAACAAGCCCATTTTATAAATACGTCAGCAATTTGTTAAATTGCACACTTGTAGGGTTTTTTGGCTAGGTTGTTGGTTGTATAGTTTTATTCCTTGTCGCTACAGTCACGTAAGCGATGTCAAACATTGTGAAATGTGTCAATGCAATAAAGTACAAAAGTAATCAGCTACCTTTGACGCTGATAGTTTTACTTTGGGTCTTACGTAAAATGAAACCCATAATTTACATTGCAAGTTTACCGTCAATGAAGGTAGACAATACCGAACGCACTTTAATAACAGCAGAATCGTGCGTAAAGAGTTCAAACATGCTTAATCAACTCTGTTACATTGGATAAAACTGATGGTGAAATCTTTATGAATTCCAGGATCGGACCATTCGGTTTCCTTTCTCTGAATTCGACGAGCATCCCGGGCAACGCCGGGCTTCGAGACATGGTGACGTTGCTACGCTGGGTGAAACTGAACGTAGAAGCCTTTGGCGGAGACCCCGATGACGTTACCCTCTCGGGCCAGAGCGCCGGCGCCGCTGCCGCCCATCTACTATCGCTGTCAAAAGCCGCTGAGGGACTATTCAAGAGGTAACTCTCACACAAATTGATCAAGTCCTAAACCAAGCTTTCTTATTTTATCTTTCTTATTTGCTTAATATTAACTTTTATTGCAGAGTAATCTTGATGAGCGGCGCGAGTGTAAGGAGTTTTTTCACAACGTCGCCGACATATGCACAGTTCATAGCAGACTTGTTCCTCAAACAACTTGGCATCAGCGGCGCCGACCCCGAGGAGGCACACCGCCGGCTCGTCGCCTTGCCACTGGAAAATATCCTCGAAGCCAACAACTTCCTACAAGACTACACCGGGCTCACTGTCTTCACTCCAGTCGTCGAATCCGCGCACCCCGGCGTCGAAACAATCCTTGACGACTACCCCGAAACGCTGCAAGCCAAAGGCCGAGGCAAAGATTTACCCTTCATGATCGGTTTCACAGATGCCGAGTGCGAAAACTTCCGGCCTAGATTCGAAGAAATCAACATGTTGGAACGTATTAAGAATCTTCCATTGCTTGTGTTGCCCCCATCTCTGATTTACTCCACGCCGCCCGAAGAGTACGTCAGTAAAGTAACTCAAGTAACCCAGAAGTATTTTGACGTAACGTCAAACATGGATAAGTATTTGAAGCTATGTTCAGATGCTTACTTTGAGTATCCAGCTTTGAAGCTGGCTGAGACAAAAGCCGCGATTGGGGGAGCTCCTGTGTATTTGTATGAGTTCGCGTATGCGTCAGACTACGGTGCGCTGCGAGAGGCACTCAACCTCAAGTACAGTGGGGCGGGGCACTCCGACGACCTCTTATTTGTGTTTCGTGCCTCCAAGGCCCTCACGGGCAAAACCTTAACCCCAAGTGACGAGGAAATGACTCGCGACATGACGACCTACGTCATTGACTTCATGCGATACAGGTAAATAAACAGCTCGACATCCTGGAACAGTTTTCTTGAAATCGATCCATCCGTATATTAATTGGGTCACATTAAGCTACTGCAAAAGATAGGTCTTTTTTTTGTCACGCAAAGCAGTCCGATGTTGCGCTTCCTAAGCATCGCATCGGACTGCTCGATAGTCAGGTTACTGGAAAATACCAAGAGGAGGCTCTCTAGGTATTGTCCAGTAACTTGACTATCGGACCAAGTGACCGCTTTGTCAATCACTATAATATTGCCCTTTTCCAACGACCGTTTTCCCGTCGAGTCATTCTTGCCAAGCCAGTTCCTTGAGATATTTTAATAATATTCTTTTGTTTTTTTCAGTAATCCTACGGATAGTGAGCTCGATTGGTCGCCGGTAAAGAAAGACGATTTGCACTACCAAAACATCGTTGGTCCAAAGCGGAAAAAAATGACGAAGCTTAGTAGGGAACAACAGGAAATGATGAGGTTCTTCGACAAGCTCTTCGGCAGTGACAGTTGAATCCCAAAGAAGGAGAGTAATCGCGAAGTGTTGACTTTGATCAGTGTGTTTGTGTGTAGTGCGATGTTGAAAGTGGACGAGCAAACTCTGATAATGTTAAGTTAGTATCAACAATGTGGTAGCTCTAAAAAAATCCTTTGGGTTCGGTTAAAAGAGAGATACTAGTATAAGCCCGAATACTGTTTTAAGAGCTATTGTTTTGTACTAATAAGTAGTTTTTCTAGAAACTCGCTAGTAACAAGTTTGTAAGAAAAATATGGCGAACTGACTGTTGTTAAATTCGGTGTGAGCAAATCGACGGGAGCAATCGAAATTGTTATGAAGTTAAAAATATCATGTCTGTCAAAACACGAGCTAATTAACTTAAAAGAACAAAAATTATACATATATAATCGTGTATGACTGTAGTTACTTAAGCATACTAGTTTTGAAGCTATTATGAAAGAAAATAATCCTATTTAAGAATCAAAATAAGAGTAAGTATTTAGGTCACTCGACCAAATGGTCCCATGGATGCTTGTGTACCTTTGATTCTGTGCTACTTAACACAAAATATTTAAAATTTATAATCATCACATGAGGGCCCATTTACACGTCGGTAATATGCAGTAAATCTACTAGCGCTTCGGACAAGACCATCATTGCGGAGAAGGATCGCCGCAAGAAACTCCTGCAGAAAGTCATTGAATCAGCACAGAATCAAAGGGACACAAGCATTACGCAAACAAACCGAACCGATTTTTTAAATACAATTCATTTGCTGAAAGGGTGACGTAACTCAAAAAGTGACGCTATCTCAATTCGTACCAGATTGCTATTGAAACAAAGGTAGAATGTTATGAATTTCCTTCTGGGTTACGACATTTTTTCTGCAAAAGAAAGACATTTTCTAGCAACACTAAGGAAACGCGTCTATGATCTATCATTTAGGGGATGCGTATTTTCCCCGTGAATATAAAGCCCACAAAGAGGAATTCGATGCACACAATGACGTCTCCATGCTTACGTGTGATTACAGTCACAAACTTTATTTGTTAATCCACTATAGTACCCTGTCGCATGTAGCCAATGTTTAGTTTTAATGTATTTCCTTTCTAGTGACTTGACGCTGTCATCATGACAGGGTTCTATGGTCTTGGGTTTTATGGTTGTCGTTGGTACAAGCTGCAATTATTAAGCTATAGCAGTCTAGTCTTAACTGCATTTCGGTACTAAGTACCTTTTAACAAATTAATTGTCAATTCGATATTGGGTAAACACTCGTCTGACCATTTTTTAGCAAATTCACTAAGCCTACCAACATGTGTAATTTGAACGGTTCTATGCCTTTTCGCCGACAAATCTTTGACAAATGCATCGTTTCGCAACCTAATCATCTGCCAACCAGCTTTTATTTCTGTAACTACAAATAATTCAGGATTTTTATAAAACTAACCTAACCTAACCTATAGGGTTCTACACGATAGTCTAGAAATAAATCCAGAATTATTTACAGTTTCGGAAAAAAACGCGGGTTGTTCAATGATATGTTTGTGAAATGAATCATTTGTGAAACATTGGTTATGAAATGATAGGATCCCAAAATCCCCTAGTTTTTTTATGAAAATCCCTCTTCTGATGTAAATCCGTTACCAAGACGATTTGGATTTCATATGTTAAGAGTGTCTAGGTTTTTATGTGTTAGTACTTAACTTTAAGTGCTCTCTGTTGGATTTATAGGCTTTTGCATTTGAAGCCATAATGTTACCAATTTAACGTTTATTAAAGACATCAATTGTATTGTGTGAATAAAAGCGATAGTTATAAGAACAAAAATAATAATTATACTTTTATAATATTCTGCCTGTTTGATTACAAAAATAATACAAAAGTTAAAAAAGTTTTTTGACCATACCAGTCTATAAACGTTTTTACCAAGATACCAAGGGTCTAAGATCAATAGAGAATTTTGATAAATTTATTAGTCCAATAAGATCTCCCTCTCGTCATTCCATGAATGTCCATCCTGTTACCCGACCTCTAGTACTTTCTAAAAGATTTAAGCTGGTTTTAGCGGTCGGTCGTTCCATCAACGTCATGCCACGTGGCAGAATTTTGCTACCTGGACAACTACATATATGCTAATCCAGAATCAAGGAGCGATTACCTGAGTAACCTTATAAATTCCACGTTGACCTTACAGCATCTAAATCCAAGGGAGTTGCATTCAATACCAATGACTCGATTCTGGGCCCAATTCATATTGCAATCAGAACGTTGGCAGTGAATGTATTTATTACAGATCGTAAACTAAACAAAGCGAATGATTCGCGAAATGAAGTGTTTTTATGGAGTCTGGAGGACACTGAAGACTTAAGACGCCTTTAAATACGATTTTATTTACAAATGTACGTGATTTAAATTTATATTGTCCAATGGATCCAGGGAGATTAAAAATGAATTGTCGCATCGCTTAAGGACATCTGATAACAAGCTAGCAAGCAATAAATTAAATTAGGGATATGAACAATTATTAAACGAATTCTGTCAGAAGTCTTTAGTCCTGCAGAATTTAGGCTGCCTACACAACATTGCAAGTGCGCTAGCAGGTAAGATCGTGAAAGTGATCCGTACGGACCGTGCAAAAAATATACCGGCTTTGTTAGAATCGCATATTCATGCATGATTATCATTATGAATTCGAGTTGGACAGGATATCACAGGAATTATCTCATTTGCAGGTTACGCTAGGTGACCGGGTATTGTGCGTTGCACGCGTTGCATTCGGCGATAATAGCCGCAGTCGCTTATTGAAAACGGTCCACTGTACACATAACACGCAACAAATTGCTCAATCCTTAAAAGCGTGAATTTGCAGTCAGGTCAGACCAATTCATAGGAATCAGTAGACAAGTACTGTTGAAATCCCATTGAATAGGGTCCAACTCCAAAAATCTAAGTCTGAAGACACGTTAACACTCGTCTTCTCTATTTGGTCGTGAGTGCAGGTGAGAGGAATAGGGTAACAGAAGTTACAGTTTTGGTGCTTGTCCCCCTGAAGCCAATTATGTACAGACTACTGATTTTTGCCTGCTTGGTGAGGACGAGTCGACAAAACCTAGTCAACACTGTTCAGGGGAAGCTGCGAGGAGAACTGAACGATGGCTTCGTCTCCTACAATGGGATCCCATACGGAACGGCTAAAGATGCAGATGTCAGATTCAAGGTAGGAGTTTTGATGTGAGGTACATCACCGCGGTCTGGTATTACTAGCCTTGTAGCAATAAACTAGGTGTGTTAATTGTAATAAAATACTATCTAGTTCGAATTCTGGTCTTGGAAAAGTATGAAAGATTATTGAAAATCTGTTAATGCATTTTTTTTAGTTTTAAAATTTACGTCATGGTTACGGAGAAATAATTTCTGCATATCTAATAATTTCGAAGAACCCCATACGTTTTTCCTATATATGCATATATATATATAAAAAAAACAGTATTTATAAACTAAAGCCTGACTTTTGGTTTCCCTATTAAGTAAACCCAATGTCGCGCAGCATGTGAAACAAAAATGCGAAATCGGAAGTTTTTACAGCAAGCAGGTCTGGCACCCTCATGGCCAGGAACCCGTGAATCAACCAGATCTACATGCACGACGAGGTTCGTAGAAGAGTGCCTGCAGCTGGATGTGCATGTGCCGACGGCGGGCGGCGCACCCTGGCCGGTGCTGGTGTGGGTGTCAGGCAGCGACGGCCAGTACCATCCTGGCAGGCTGGTGCAGCAAGACATCATCGTGGTCATCGTCCATCACAGGTAAGGTTAGGACATGTTACTAGCGCATATGTGATGATTTGATAGCCTGCTTTCCTTGTATCTCATAAAAGCAGCAGTACACTATTGTGATTCAGTATAAAGTATAAGACAAGTAAAACCACTAACATGGATAGAACTATGATACTATGATTCTTTGTAGCATAAAATATCGTCAACGTAATCGCTAGTAGTATAACATTGGCTAGTATTTATTATTTATATTCCGTGCAAGAAACCTATGACCATCGTGAACCGTGCGAATCTGACAAATCATCTTACAATTGCAAGGCCCCACTTACTGACACAAAATATAATTATTCCGTTTCAGATTAGGCCCACTAGGATTCCTTTGCACAAAAGAACAACGTATTCCAGGCAACGCGGGCGCAAAGGACGTGGTGTCAGCATTGCGGTGGGTCAGGGACAACATTGTGGCTTTTAGAGGGAATCCTGCCCACGTAGTAGTTGGCGGGCAAGGCTTGGGAGCCGCTATAGTTGAGGGGCTGATGCTGTCTCCTATGGCTGAGGGTCTATTCCATGGAGCAATCATGCAAAGTGGAAGCATTCTGAGTCCATGGGCTTTTAACTACGATGCGGGAGAGCGGTCGTTTGCGCTAGGGAAGATGTATATAGATGGTGACGCCGTAGCTTCTTCATTACTTAAAGCTAACAATATAGACTTAGAAGACAAAGCTGACGACTTGAATTTGCCATATTTTCCTTTTGGAATGTGCGTAGAAACGGCATTCAAAAGAGAAGAACGGTTCCTCTCTGAACCGCCTTTTGATATGCTCTCGAATAGCAAAGTTCGAAGAGTTCCTTTAATCATAGGATTTAATAGCGACGAAGGATACATATTCGCAGGAGTATTAAAACAAGTTAAAATATTAAGAAAGATGATTAAAAACATCAATATTCTACTACCGGAAGAAATTAAGTTTTTCAATGATAGAGACATCAAAACTATTAAAGAAATATACTTCGACAGGAAGGCTAACATGAGAGATATCTTGGCGTTCCACAGGTACGTTTCCATTTGTTACAGGGAAGGTAAAACAACAATTAACGCAAATGAATTCAAATCTTCAATTTCAGAGACGCGTACTTCGTAAACCACGTGCATCGAAGCGCCCGTTATCATGCTTCGAGTTCCCACCTACCAGTGTATTACTACCAGTTCTCCCACACCAGTTACTTCGGGATTGAGGAGGAAAGTGGGCTGCCTAAGTCCGGGGCTGCCCACTCTGATGAACTGGCGCTTTTGTTTCCGATCAGAGGGCAGGAGCTGGAGGGAGACGATGGGGACGCGCAACGCAATCTGATCAGGCTTTGGACCAATTTTGTCAAGCATTTGTAAGTGTTATTTTCTTTAGGATGAAAATAATTCCATGATTAAGTTTTGGTAAATTGAACTGGTTCTGATGTATATAGAAAGGTTCTGATAGCAAAATCAGTAATGGCTTTGTTCTGATAGGGATCGACCTGATTCCACGGTTCCAACTTAATAGATTGCGAAGAAGCACGGGCCCTTACCAATTTGTATGCTAATCTGCTAGAGAACGCCCGCGACTCCTTACGCGTAAGATTAGTTTCTCTACTTCGACTATTTCTTCCCGGTGGTTGTCGAAGGTACCAAAGGAATTCATGCCCCTATGTCTTGAGTTTTAGAATGCGCTTGCGCTATGCGTTGTCTGTCAGGACTATTTCTTCCCGACAGTTGTCGAAGGTACCCAAGGGATATTCCTTCCAAAATTCGAGTCACTATTTCTTGAGTTTTAGGTTGTAAAGTTAAGAAAGATCCTATCTTACTGTAGGAAGGAGTATCCTATCCTACCCTATTGTATATATTTGTCATCACCTTCTTGAAATCGATTCTTAAGATTTTGATGAAAATATCGGTATAGGGGGTTTTTGGGTAAAAAAATCGATTTATTAAATCGTAATTCGGGTTTTTTCGGGGTCCGCCGAAAAATCGGGTTCCGAGGTATTACACATATATAGAGAGGAAACTATCAAATTGTTATTTAATAGTGTCATCTACATACACCCGAGTTGAGCTCTTTCGCCAAGGTACTATGTATATGAATGTATGTCTTTCAACATTTAATTATATCTAGGCCTTCTGTTTCAGGGACCCGAACAGCCCTGGGGAGCAGATCTGGTCGGCGACCGACGCGCACCGACCGCGCCTACTCAACATTGGCACCCAGCTCGAGATGATCGACTACCCACATGAAAGGGCCAGCCGCCTCTGGGACGACGTATACGAGCGTTATTATAATAAGCTTAGGAACTCTGTTTAATTATGGTATATGTAAAACTATTGAGAGAGAGTGGTGGTGATGATGGTGTCACGCCCTCTCTGGGTCATACACACTCTTAAAAACAAAAGGTGTCTCTCCTGTGGTCAATAATTAAATAGCTTGTGTGTATATATGTAAGTTATGTTTTTATATGATAGGTCTAAAGCAGCTGACGGCATTTTTGCGGGAATGGGCTTAGCCAGAAAAGTAGGCCTTAAAAACGTTAACTTTCTGTGTGTCCACAGGAAAGACGGTAACCTAAATCTGTGTATGACCCCTCTATAGACTTGAATGTAATTGCGATTGTTATTTGTTTGCAAAGTCGGTGTATATTGAATTGTGCAAAATGTAAACAAATTAGTACTGTTGACGCTATGTTTTTTAGGAAAATCGACGACTAGAAATTAAACGTCAAACCAGAAAAAATACATTTTGAAATACATCGACAAGAAAAATTGTCCAACCTGAATAACGTCTAAAATTGAATCACGTCCTATAGTAAAACTGTCCATTATGAATTATGATATAGATAGAAAAAAAATATGTCCATTTGTATTTACACTCTGAAATATGACCAATCGAACGCAATCATAAAAACGTCACTTTGAAGCTGCATACATTTTGATCTTACTATGAATTAATGAATTCGTAATAGACTTACTTTGTGCTTATTTAAATTTAAACCAAATTTTATGGACAAACACTTATCCACTTGTTTATAGGCGACACGGATTAAAGGGTGACAGTGCGAATGTAAGGCGTCTGCGCACACGTCTGCGATGTGTGGACGGACCGCGGATTTATCTGCGCATACGTTTGCTGATTCAACTGCTGACGCGTCTGTCGATTTGTACAGAAGGAGACAAAAAGAGTGATGACAGAGAGCAGTAGTTATACACATTATTTATTTATAAGTATTTCTCAAATTTTCTTATCGCAATTATACTGTACCTTCGCTGAAATGTCTGCTTTGTTTTTGTTTTGTACTGTTTAAATGGATATACTGAAAATCAGAGTCGAAGCACTTAATGCCTTGACATATGCTGAGTGGATTCCTTTTTGAGACCACTCTTAACTGTAATACTTACATAATTTTTTTTCTAGTTTTAAGCGTGTTGTAACTTTGTTGGGTTGTGTTTCAAATAAATCATAATTCATTCATTCATTCATTGATTCATTCAGTCAGTACCTACACCCCCGAAAGTTGAGTTGTTCAAAAGTCATCGCACTGTACCTTTAGTGCCCGGATTTTTATATCGCATACGAGTTAGAGTCGGAAATCTAGTTCGTATAATTTTTATTGAATAGGCGTTTTGTAACTATGAGAGACTTACCAATTTTCATGTACGGTTGTTACGCTGTGTAGATTATTAGTCATACCTGTAACAAATAAAAATATTTTCACAACAATATTAAGCTGGATTTTTGCGTTGTCAAAAGCATCTCTTCGACCTAACCATTTAAGATTATGGTATGTCCTCCTTTGGGTTCTGATAAAATTCTAAATATCTAAATTCCTAAGCACAAAATATCTAAAGGCAAAACTTTTAAACCCAAAGTTTGTAATGTACGAAAAAGTAGGAAACTGATTATTTTACACATGCATACATAACATCATATCACGCCTTCATTCCCAGAGCGGGGTAAGCAGAGCTACAGAAATACCAACAACTCTAAAAAGACTTGTTGATAATTCTATAACCACATTTTGAACAATCAGGCCAAGATGTTTACCAGCGGTATTAGTGAAAGGTTGCAAACCCATCGTCTAACGGTATTATTATATTTCTTTAATCGAAACTACAATAGTTGGGATTTCTATTACAAGATAACTAAACCGATTATAAGAGATCTTTTCGCTTTCGCTTCTTGAAGATCACATCAACCAATTTGATTCATAGAGCACAATGGGATTACGTCAAATTTTAGGTCATAGTTAAGTTATTAGCTTATGCCATGCTTTGTCCCTTCTGTCAGATGCAAATGCCACAATTACAGATAAGGACAAAGCATAGCATATATAAGCTCCCCTTCGGTTATTCCACGTTTATAAGTAAGGGGAAAGAGTCTCTTATAATACTCAGAATAACAAAATGTTTTGTGGGACAAGCTTTTGTTGCCCACTGTACTTTTTTGCAGTCATTTCCCAAGACCAACCTAATAAGTCCAAACATGGTGGGTGTACATTAAGTATAGCGGAAATCCTGTCGCCACATTCCGACTCCAACATCAGACCATTTAGACCATTCAGACCAGCTTTATGGTGGCATATAATTATATTGTCATCGAAGTTCGTAAGCCTTACGTAGGTATACCAAAGGACCCCGAAAAAGTTGTTAGGAAAATGTGGTTTCAGTCAATTTTCATGAAATTTAGATGTGTTATAGACTTGAGTGTCCTGATCAAAAGTCCTTTTGGGTGCTACCACGGTTTCTGAATCCGTTCCCGAGATACGATCGAATTTATACCTACAGGCAGATCCATGTATTTTCCCGGCGTTGTGTTGTTTTAAACCTTAACCTCTGTTGTGATGATATGGACATAAACCACACAAACACCACACCGACTAAATGTGCCACCTAATTGTGGTGGGTTACCTAATTGTAATGCCATTTCTCTTTATTTTTTGCCATATTTAGTCGGTGTGGTGTTTGTGTGGTATATGTGCTTTTGCACTGACATTGACATTAGACATGCAATAGATAACTTCTCCATATCATCACAACAGAGGTTAAGGTTTAAAACAACACAACGCCGGGAAAATACATGGATCTGCCTGTAGGTATAAATTCGATCGTATCTCGGGAACGGCTTCGGAAACCGTGGTAGCACCCAAAGGGACTTTTGATCAGGACACTTAAGTCTATAACATATCTAAATTTCATGAAAATTGACAGAAACCACATTTTCCTAACAACTTTTTCGGGGTTCTTTCAGCTCAATCGGTCCCCGGGAAGTGTCTAATCTTCCTTGCAAGATTTGACCCAAACATACACACTTACATTGTACACACATACTCGGAACTTTACGCCTTTATTCCCAGAGTGGGGTAGGCAGAGCTACAGAATTACAAACAACTCTAAAAAGACTTGATTATAATTCTGTTACGTTAATTTGCGCCATCAGGGCAAGAAGTTCGCTAGTGTATATCTACGGTTTACATTCATCTGGCATAACTTTTTTTGGCATAATCATCATTTGGCATACAGTCTTTTTTTTCAGAAAGAGTATACTTTTCAGGATTGTTATAAAATAAACCTAACCTAACCTAATTGGCTCTATGCAATGCTATTTTAAATAATCCTGAAAGTATACGGTTTCTGAAAAAAAAGACTGTATGCCAAATGATGATTATGCCAAGTGATGATTATGCCAAAAAAAGTTATGCCAGGTGAATGGAACCCTATATCTACATTGTAAGTTAATAAAAAGCTTGTAAAAGGATATAATGAAGCTCCTCTTTTTGACACTCTATTAAAATATATTATTTAATTAAATTAGTCATAAATAAAACAATAAAAACTAACAAAAAATCGAGTTTTCTTTGTAATGAGCCCTAACTCTATCTAGTGCAGTTTAAATTTACTGGCACCAACCTACATGCGACGTAAAGCGAAATACGAGTTTTGTCACCATGAAACCGGGTGGCTTTTTAGTGGTTTAACGATTTTCTATGCCGTCATTGTAGCCACTCATACACGAAATCACGAAAAGAAAAAAAAACATCGAATAGGTATTAAAATAAATAAATAAATATCGTGGGAAAATCTCCACGATTGGACCTCGCAGAGAGACCAAGTTAATTTAATTTTGATATAAAACAACAAATATTTTTTTGTGAAGTATTGTCATTATTAGGCTAACTATTTGTACGTAGGTATTTTGAGCACTAGAAATATTGAGTTTTAAAGTATTGTCATAAGACTCATAATAATGCGTTTTGTACCATTTTAATTTTCGAAATGTTTTTTTTTCAATTTTAAAGTGCATTGACGAGTATTACGACATAATTCTTCTGCAATTTCGTACATTAGATTTTTCGAAGATTGTCTTTAGTATGTATGTATGTACTTTCCTATGTAAACACTTTATTGTACTTAGGCCGAGTTGTTTGATCAGTAGTTAAACTAATTGTTAAAAAAACATAACTAATGGTTAAATGTCAAAGAAATGTGTAAAATTTTTGATTCTTTCTTTCGAATTTTAACAATTATTTCAGTTAACTACTGATGCTTAACTACTACCCTTAAACAATTCTATTACAAAAATAAAAGTAGTACAAATACGAACTTATACCTTACTTTAGTTTAGTAATTTCGTGCTTAGGAATAGGGATTTTAGAAATTGTGCTACGGACACACTTTAAACGGGGTTTAAAAGTGTATTAACGGAAAGGCAGCGACTGGCATTGCTGAAATCTATGGATGACAGTGACCACTATCCATCAAGTGGAAGATATTGAAATGTAATTACTTAATTAATTTAGGCAGCAGCAACCTTCTCAACAACATTACAAAAGTTATGGCAGCTTCAAATATGTTTTATTAAAATATACATTCCCAGAATTCGCAAAAAACCTTTAAGATAACCTGGTTTAAAGTAAAAAAGTAGTACAGGCTACCAGCCCGTGACTCCCGCCTCGTAAAAGTTGTTCTTTTCTTCCGAGATATGTCAGTTTCCGGGAAAAACACGACATCTGTACCAAACTCATCGATCGACACACAATCGCATTTGTAATATTTATTTATTTATTAAAAACTATCGTCCTTACTCTGCGCATTTGCTAAAGTTTACGAAGAGTTACGAAATATTAGTAACAATTGTAATAACTTTAATTCCCTTAGCCTATTATATTTCGTCACCACAGCCAATATGCTTCAATAGCCCATTCAATGGATTTGTTTACACGACAAGGATTGTTTGTGTAGAACGTAGAACGAATGTTGTGATAGTCGCTCACTTGGGTCCAAACATGGATAATGGAGAACTGTGTAGTTGTTTAATGAAGACTGCGGTGCTGGCGACCCTGGTGGCGTGCGGCTGGTGCTGGCCGGGCCCGCTGGCTTCGCACCTGGACGTGCTTACCACCGAGGGGCTGGCGCGGGGGTACCTGGCCCCGGATCCTCCGCACTACGCCTTCCTCGGCCTCCCCTACGCGCGCCCGCCCTCACCCCGCGACAGATTTAAGGTCAGCTAATTGTAATCAAATTCGTTCAGATCGCTATCGCATTCGCTAATAGTGATTACGGGGAGCAGTACTGACATTTTGCACGCAACAGTTAGCATAAAATTCAGTCGTCGTGTTCTGCCAATGTGCCAACTGGGGCGTTCGAAAGGTTAAAGTGATGCGAAGCTTTCATTTGTAAAGTAAACGAACACATATGGTGTACATCAATGCGCAGAAGGAAGCGTAAACCACTCAACTCCTCGGTGTAGTATCTTCAATATCAGGAGAATGTTGAAAACAATAATTGATTTTGCCCATACTAAAAGATGCACGCAATTTCGTATTAGTAATCCTACTACCTAGAAGACCGAATTTTTACGAAGATAACAAATTTAATCAAAATCGAAAACGTGAACACACGTATAATTGTTTGTTTATTAGCATCGGATTGGATATTTATTCAACATAACGGCCGTAAGGAACTCGATGGTGCAAAAGGTGTATAAATAAGTAGTGAAAACAAAAGCTCGTCTCAAATCGTTACGATGGTATCTTTCTCTATTTGCAACGCGTTTACACTAATATATAACAGATTAATACTATTGCTAAGTGCGCCTTGCACAAATATTATAAGAAATCTCTCTTGAAACTATTGCTATTATAATCTCGCAGGAGTATTTCCGCAGGCGCCCGCGCCGCCGGCGCCCTGGGACGGCGTGTTCGAGGCGGGGCACGTCGTGCGGTGCGCGCAGCCGCAGCGGCGCGGCGCGCACGGCTGCCAGGTCGTCAACGTATTCACGCCGAAGGTTGCGCAGTCGCTGCCCGTCGTCGTACATGTACACGGCGGAGGATTCACTAACGGGTGCGCTTTTATATCGGACGACGTTGTTGTCCTTCTCAATTTTGACGAAGTTTGTGGGGATAATGAGGCTTATGGTGCAATCCAGACAAAAGGCGGACGACGAGGACGCGACACCATTCGCGCGTCGCGTCCGCACCTTGTTTCCTCCGTATCTTTTGCGTCGTCTTTGGTCTGACCGTAGTCTGCAGGCTGCGTAAAATACGTCATTATAAAGCTATAATGACGTATTTTACGCAGTCTGCAGACTACGGTCAGAGCTCTCAGGTCTATTGAGCATTGTTTTAAGTAATGGAATCAAAATCTTTTATTAGTCTGTGGAACTTTCAGCTGATATTTTCAATCATATAAAAACGGTCCCGAGTAATAGTTATAATAATATTTACACAGCATGACTGGTGATGCCGGACTTTCTGAAATTCAGGATTTTCATTACAAATGCTTAGCACGCACTGCACGCATCTTAAGCGAGCGTACTTTTTCATTTCCTATTACTCGTAAATATATACATATAGAAAACATATTCATAGCTGCCACCGTCGTCTCTGATAAATTGTCCCTATTTTTCGGAACACCCCCAAGACTGTTAAGTCATGCAAAAAACATGTTTAAACATATGGCAACAACAATCACAAAATCAAAAGCTAATGGCTGCCGTCGTATGTTTCAGATGGGGAGCCCACGATCCGCCAACGCGCCTCCTCGCACTGAGCTTCGTAATAGTTACGTTTAACTACCGCATCGGCGCCGAAGGCTTCCTCTGCCTTGGCACTGAGGACATCCCCGGCAACGCAGGCCTTAAGGACCAAGCCACTGCCCTATACTGGGTCCATAGGAACATTGAAAAGTTCGGAGGCAACCCAGACGACATCACTCTCTATGGAACTGGTGCTGGAGCAGCATTGGTAGAGATGCTCTACTTATCTGGAGCAACGCAGGGTCTTGTGCATAAAATTATTCTAGAGTCAGGTTCTGCAATCTCACCAACATCTTTGGGATACGATTATTATATCACAGCTCTGAATCTAGCGGTGTCTCTAGGATATGAGCATGAAGAACATGGAACACCAGATGACCTCAGTAATTTTTTTCTAGATTTACCAATTACTAGTCTGCTCAACGTCTCTGATAAGTTCACGCCTTGCCTTGAAAGTAATTCAGATTCAAAGATACTTTACAAAGATCCAGTTCAACTTCTGTATAATGGCTCGATTGATAGAGTGCCCATGCTGATAACATATTCAAAGGAAATAATAATTGAATCAAATTTAAACGCAGATACAGTCCAAAGAATTCACACTTTGCCTGGTAACTTTGAAGAAATGTTACCAAACAACTTGCAATTTGAAAGTCATAGCTTAAAATATAAAATAGGGAACCAAATAAAAGATTTGTACTTTGGGCAGCTAGTTGAGGGCATGGATATTGCCGAGTGCTACGAAAATTACATGAATGATCTGTTCAGTGTCTACCCCATGGTCAAGACAGCAACCATGCATGCTGCTGCCAGCGAACAGCCTGTTTTCCTCATGGAGTACTCAGCGCAAGATAATAAAGGAATCTATGAGTACATTTTTAATAAAGAAGCATTAAATTACAACGAAGAGCTGACAGCTCAGAAATTTGTCAGACTATGGAGTAATTTTATGCAGTACAGGTAAAAAATACTATATAATTAAAGCCTGACAAGATCCTATTTAGCCCTATTTCAATACTAATTTGTATTGAAATAGGGCTAAATAGAATCTTGTCAGGCTATACCTAACAACAACCACAAAGTTTGTAGCTAATTGTTTATGGAATCTTTTTTCTATTTTATAGTGACCCCACACCTTTGGCAACATCGATTTTGCCGGTAATGTGGCAGCCGCTTACATTTAGAATAAAAAGTGATAAGCCAGACATTAGCACAGCACAGTGCCTAATCTTTGAATCAGGCAGCACACTCGGCATGAGCCGGCCTTCCTCCAGCCACACGCTATCCATATGGGACCGTATTTACGACAAGTGCTATAAATTCCATACACCAGATTGTAACAAATGATTTATGTGCTGTTGTAAACCACTAAAGATAGCTTTAAGTTTCAGAAAATATCAGTTTACCACTAATTGGGGATTTCCTTGATGTAAATAACTAATTACCATTATGTTTAATAGGCAGTAATGACATACAAACCTGTTATTGCATGATCCAGCTTTTGTTATCAACCTTTCTTAAATTATTACCTGTTGACCTATTTTAATTTAAATGATACTTCAATAACTAGCAAATGTTCATTCGTTGTTGGGATAATGGAGCTGATTAACACCCTCACTACGGCAAAATATTTAACTCTAAATTAACCATACTTTTATCGGTCTGATTCGACCCGATACCGGAGCGAACGTGTTAACTAGCAATAACCACAACCTCATGGTTATAAGAGAAAGTGTCACTGTGCAGCATCAAAACAAGATTCCTATAAGACTATTTCTATATTGCATATGATCTCAATAGACTTTATTTGATAAATAGGATGTTTTTATAATAAATAAAGGGTGCGTGTAGTGGGCTCCGATGTTTACGTAGGGGCACACATCTGTCCCAGTTAAAAGTTATTACTGGAAATTGCTTAGACCCAGGATGTTACCATCCCTAGCCCTTCTCCACACCTCCATATTAAACACAGTTGTGCAGTCATAAGGGTAAATATTCATAATGAAATCGATACATTGACGTAAAGGTTTCAAGAAAAAATATCGACGTCGTCGGAATCTACCGTTACCTGAACTTTCGGCGCTCCGGGCGGGCCAGCCGCGAGTCCTCCACCAGCACACGCTTGCCGAACTATAACATATCGCTCCCGGAATCCTTTGCACGACACGCCGCGTTGCACTGAACAAATGTAATTAGAAAAATCAACAAGTAAAAATACACAAGACAAACATGGACTGAGCACCCGTCACACACTTGACATGACACGGGTTACGTTCGGAAACGATTGCGGTATGTGTTAAGGTCCGGTTCATTCATTACTTAATTATTACGCTAACCTACTTATTAAAAATATTTTTAATATAACAAAAAGCAGTCATAGGTTCACAGCTAAAATTATCAAAGCTTTCATCTGGAATCAAATCTAACAACAAAATTCATATTTCTGTAATTTGAGGCACAAAAGTTGATTTCTAAACGGAAGGGGCGTTTTTAGACTATTTAAATGTAAACACGCGTGCTGTTCAGAACGTAAATACTTTTACATAAATTATGATGATATCGGTGATTGTCAATGATAATATTTATAAAGCAATATAAAGGAATCATCATTGGTGATTGTAAAACAGGGTACTGATTTACCTCCGAAAACGGCATATCGTAAACACATTAGCTCAGTCTCTTTCTCTCAATTTAAACACAAGCGATTGAAGCGATAAGAGAAAGTGATGTAGCATCAATAGTTACGAAATATAGTTTCGGAAATTGTATTGTCTTGTCTTGTCTGTTTTGTAATCTATAATTATATGATAAATTTATAAGGATAAAATATTAATAATGTTTTCTAACTTCCATTGCTAAAAGTAATAAATATTATTAGAGGCAAAATATATTTATTTAAGTAATTTACTATCTTCATTTATACTTATAAAATAGAGAAGAAAGCGTAGCTAACGTAACGAGCTCCACCATTTGTATTTCGCATGGACATAATAATAGCATAGACCCCGTGTAGCCAACTGTCAAGCGTACCAGGTTTTTTCCACTATTACTTTTGTGTACAACACAGCTTGTAGCCAGATGCCCATTGGCCGATGCCTGACATGCTAACCCTACTAAAAATTAAATAAAGACGTATAGGTAGAATAAGCGGCTAGTCGAATAATGAATTAGGAAAAAGTGTCACCTTATTTAGCAGGATAATATTTGTTGTTTGCCCGTCATGCTCTTTAATCTTAATAACTCTGACCGCACTGGTCGGATTTATTAAGATTAAAGAGTTTAAAATATGCATACGTATTAGTTAAGAAATGGAGTGTGTATTAACGAAAATTAATCCAGAATTTATTAGCTTTCATTGGTGAGTAGTGTTTTTCCAATAAAACTGTTACAACTTATAATTAATAAAAAGGCAGTATGCAGTAAATGTATTTTTTTGCATTTTTTAATTTTCTTTCGTAAGTCTAAGGTTGGAAATACTATTAATTTAGCCTTGTAATAAGTTAACATAATTGATCGATAAACCGCACATTATTAGCTGCAAACTAACGCACACTAATAAAGAGTAACACAATGCCAAACCTAAAAAAAAATACATATTTGAAAGCGGTCATCATAAAGATGATGAACATTTTGTAACACGTCCGACAATATGATTCTAGAGAAATGCTATTTTTATACTCCGTCTATGCTACTATATGTCTGTGGTATTTCGTTACCCGAACTTGTAGGTTGTACGGTGCAAGCCAAGTGCAAGCTTATGTAGCTTTGCATATTTATTAGTCTAGGGAAGGGTCTCCCTCGCGATCCCTAACATTGTTTGTCCTAAAATCACTTGCCCGAACTGTTTTGCTCTAATGGGCATTAGCCCTAATGATCAATTGCCATAACAATCATTTTTCATAATGTAATGATTGCCCTAAAACTCATTTGCCCGAGTATTTTTTACCATAAGTATTAATATTCCTAATGTTATTTGGCATATTCCTCAAAATCCCTTATATTGCATGAGCGAGCGAGCAAGACCTTCCTGGGCAGAACCGACTCGGCAAGGTTAGGTTAGAAGGCTATGGCGGGAGCGAAGCGCAGCGAGCTCCCGCCTTAGCCTTCGAGGTTTTTTTTTTTGACATTCCTTGAAAAAGCTATGCTGATCATTATGCTTACCGATAATTATGACACATGACTATTATGGCACATAACGTTAGGATGAAGAATCAATATGGCAAGTGATGTTAGGAAATAAAACATTATGGAAAAAAAAAATCATCCATACGATGTTAGGAATCCTAAAGATAGGCCATGTGAGCGTTAGGACAAGTGATCATTATGACATACAACGTTAGGGAATATAAAAATAGGTTTAAAAACTTTAGGGATTCAGATACAGATCCCTAGGGAATCGTTGGACCGTTATCTATCAATGCTCTACGGGCTTTTATACGGATTTATATTACAATGATGACGTCATTTAGCGGCATGTACAAGTAGTCAACACTTTTTGCTATAAAATGGACCAGGCAAACTGCTTTTTGAAGGAAAGCGGTTAAAAAATGGAATAACATAAGCTGCTTGTTAAAATAATAAGCTTTTACTTTATTTAAATCCTTTATTATTAGGTACTATACTTTTAGGAATGCTTTGTTTAAAATATTTACAAATTATATTTTAGAAAAAATATTCTTAGAAACTAAATTAAAATTCATACATAATATAATATCACATCATTACTTTTTGCTTAAGTGGAACGCCAAAATCTTTTTGTACGAGTACGTATTTTATTTATTTACATGTAGTGACAGTGACGTACTTAGGTATACCACCTGAGGCACGAGGCAAATTCATCGGTTGGGGTCCTTCTTTAATATATAATATATTTTTAAATAATTATTAGGTTCCTCCTGAGCCTGTGGAAGGGCCCAACTTGTCACTTTGAAATTAGAACTTTGTCTATTGCTATCCATTTTACTCTCGACGTTAAATTAGTAATTCTTCGACGAAAGTTAAATAAGTAATTCGATCTTCGGGTCGCCCCGTCACTTTCTTGCGAATTAGTGACGCGTAAAAAGGGATAGCAATAGACGAAGTTCGAATAACCGATTTCAAAGTAGAGCCCCAGGCCGGGGGCCCGTGTCATTCTGCCCTCTCTGTCACCAATAGTTACGCCACCGTGTGGAAGAGTACCTACCTAATTCGCAAATCGTCAAAATTAAAGCATAAATTGTCATCCTTAGTCATCAAGAATTTAAACAAAAATATAAACCACAATTCTGTAAGCCACTGATACACAATACGAAAACTACCGGCTACAAACTTAAATAAACTTATTTATATAAAAACAGCTAAGTTATCAAAAGACAGAACAGACACAAAAACATTGTTGTCTAACAAACAGGGCCTCTATTCAGGTGCGTTAAAACGATATCGTTTTTGACACGTTTAAGAATCGTTTATGTCACAGTCGCCATTATTGTAAATGACATAAGAGTTACCAAAACGGTGACAATACGGAAACAGGTCAAAAACGATATCGTTATAACGCACTTGAATAGAGGCCCTCGATTATAATTAAGAATAGCAATTGTTTACTTGTCATTGCTAATGCTGTGGTTTCACCCGTGCCCAGTGCCTTCATTTGTACGTATTTTTGACCGTTAAAATTAAACGAGATCCTTTGTCAGCTGGCATTTAAAGGGAAATCGCTTAAAGAATGCGTCCTTAGTTGAGCTTACTGGTAAAACAATAATTCAGATTAAAATGGATGCACAAACGTCATGGTGCTTTGCAATTGCACCTTCATGCTCTGCTCACGCACACGTAGGTACCTATGTAGACAAAAGGCCGAAATAATATATTTTTTAAGGGAATAAATCACATGAGGTGTTTAGGCACCCGAGCAAAGCAAGGGTGGCTATAGTACGAGTGTCATTAGGGCATATTTTACTAAAGAAAAATACTATACTGTTCTCATCAATTGCGAGAACAATCAATTGGCAAGACCGACAAATTAGAAATTGCAAGCACTATCTTTTTTACTCTCTTACCGTCAAATAAAGCAGAAAGAGGCAGCTACAGATTTTGAATTACCTAAGGAACCTAACAAATGCTATGGTTGAACTCATAAGGTCTCTTAACTATTTATTGACAGCGTGAAAGCTGATATAATGATTGAAGATCGAGTGCTAGTTGATGTAGTTTTTTCTTAGATCATGCCCTGAGATTAAAATTATGTATAAATACACTTGGCGTCAAAAAAAATCGTACCAGCGGCCTCACAGTCATAATTTACCCTAAGATGAAATATGGTTTAGGTAGGTGCGTTTTTTTCACGCCGAGTACCTATAGGTAAACTATGTTCTATCTTAAGTACCTATATGGGAAGTTTTTCTTGTATTCCAAGTATTTTCCTGAGAAATAAAAAAGGAGCTTAACATTTTAGTACTCTGCCGCGATAGATTTACCTATTAAATTCCAACCACTCTCACTTTAACACGTTACTGCGACAAAGTACTAAAATGTACAGCTATGTATATCCTTATGAGTTCAACTGTACATAAATAAATTTTCAACAGCATCATGTTGTCGAAGAGCGCGGTAGGGGGGGCAGGTTGGCCCTATAACGAGTTACGCGACTAGCTGAACCTACACCGCCACCGGCGTAAGTACCTCTCCAACGACATGAGTAATTTGTAGCTGGCTGTATGTGCCTTTCTAGGGAAATTAAAAAGATAAAGTACTTTAGTCCACAGAAACAAAACAAGTAGGTATCAATTTATTCCGTCTAGTTATGGATCATTTAAGAGCAAGAAAAGTGAAAAAGCAAAAAGGCAATATGCTGTTCTGATTCAAGATTGGAGCTATGTAATCTGTTTACCATTAAATACGAATATGATGATTTAATGACACAAGCCAAAACAGTGCAAGTGTAACCGCCGCCAGTTGCAAAGCGCTATTTTACGTCTAAATATATTTGAGAATAGTGTTTTGTAACACATGACATACGTTAATGAAATTCGAGCAACAAAATTTTGTAGAAATATCGGATATTTATCAAATTTGCTGATAAGTTGTTACTCCTTAATTCTAAATTTATCCAGTCACGTTACAAATCTACAATGTTATAACGAGCTTTTTAATCAAAGGCATTAGTTTAATTATTGCTTTTGTTTGATATTCAACTCTAATCAAGTAATGGCCTGAATTATATTTGCTCGAATATTATCACAGGCGTTTAATTGCGCGTCGTTGGTCTTTTAAAATGATTGATTTATAATCCTTAATTATATTTTTTAACATTTGTCTGTAATACGTCATTCGATCATAAATACTTTTTGCATCACATTCATTTTTCAAAAAGGCGGTATTCAACAGCGCCATCTATCTCTCGTTAAACGTGACTGGACGTGACGTTTATTGACAGTGTTCCGTGACGTCAACGACGGTGTTCTTCCGCCATCCGAAGCAGAAGTAGCCGACGGCCAAGCCCAGAACTAACGCGACGCACAGCCATACGTTGTAGGTCATGAACACCAGCATGAGAAGGTATGAGGAGGTGGACTGCAACAAGTGCAGCAGCGTTTGTATGAAGTGGCCTGATGACAGCATCGAGTATCTGGAACAGGGAAGATAAACTAGGTTAGAAGAAAAAACCTATTAGCACTGCGCTGATAAACTCCTTTACCCCTTTTCGACTCTATTTAAATGACGTTAAGGAACAAAAGTGGTGAAGGATTTCTCAGTCGACTATGCTATCGAGGAATTTGAATGTTTACAGCTTGACATGATACGTAAATTACATTACAATACGTTTGGCACGTGACTGTAGTCACTGAAAAGTTTCTACTTAGGTACTTTGTATTTAACAAGATTAGTAAAATGCGGGTGTGTAATGTAATGATTTACTCGTACATCACAACAAAATTGTGATTAAGTAATAATTTTAATGTTTCGTGTAATTTATTGTAATTTGTAATGATACTTATGTTAAGTAGCTTTAGCAAATGGCGTTATTCAATATGAATTTCATACAAAATGTTGTTACGATAAATGTCGACTACCTATTACTGCTATTACAAAAAGAAACACAATTTATTTTTACGCCGGACGTGTATTAATAGGTTTTTAGGTTAATGAAATTATGAAAATTGTTTTAAGACAGTTTGAAGTGCAGCGTAAGACTTCTACTACCCACCCCTACCTACTGTTGACGATTCTATTGCTCACGATTTACCGTATGAAGTAATATTTCACAACTCGACATGGATGAAATCATTGTATCTAAGAATATACGTACGAATAGAACTTCACCTATCTGTTATACTCTATGTGTTATTATATTCCAGGCTTTCGATCTAACACTTATGGCAATATTCCTCCGTGGACCGTGACCCACTGACCTTGACTAATATAATTAGGTATTTCTACAAAGTATTCAAAACAATGGTTTGACGCAAACGCACGATAATAATGTCTAAAGCGATATGGTTTTACCAATCAGAAAAGAGGCCCAGGAAAAGACATGTACAGTCAGCCAATTTGATTCCTAGGCCACTACGGACTATGTCAACGTGTCGTTGTAAACCAAAATAAATGAAGTCTTTTATGTTTTGGTTGGTAACGTCCTGGGCCTCTATTCTAATTGGTAAAACCATATAGCTTTTGACATATTATCGTGCGTTTTTACAATACAGTGTTTTGAATCCTATAGGAATCTAATTGGTTGACTGTAACTAGTTGTCTTGTTGAATGTCGCATTAGGAATGATAATGTAATATTTGCAACACGAGCACTCAGGCCACCTGATGGTAAGTGGAATCTGAGACCCATAGACATTTGAATTCTCAAGACTATAATCCCAAGACCTCAAATGCGTTGCCAACCCTGAGGACTACGATGGAATGCCTCTATGCTAGTAATTTCACCGGTTGTCTTATCCCCACACCGGAACACAATGCGAACACTGTTGCTTAGCGGGTGGTTAATGGATAACATGGTGGTAGCGATCCAGACGGACCCTGCACAGGGTCCTACCACCACTAAAACGATATGATATTCGCAATATACGATTTTCGCAAAACATGATCTTGGCTTAACATCATTATTAGCAAGACATCCAAATAGACGGTGTCGACGGAGCTCCGCACGCGGAACACCTATTTCTGGGTGGTTTATTGCTGATGTATAAGTAACTAACATAACCTAAACCTATGTACGATTCTATAACCAAATTTTATTCCACTATTTGCAAAAATTGCAAATATCATGTTTTGCGAATACCATGTTTTGGAAATGTCATGTTTTGCGAATATCATGTTTTGTGAATATCATACATACATACATACATACATAACGTCACGCCTTTATTCCCAGAGTGGGGTAGGCAGAGCAACAGAATACCAACAACTCTAAACTTGTTGATAATTCTGTAACCACATTTTGCATAGTCAGGCCAAGATGTCCACCAGTGCATTAGTGACAGGTTGCAAGCCCATCGCCTAACAGTACTACAAGCCTTTATTCCCTTAGTCGCCTCTCACGACATCCACGGGAAGACATGGAGTGGCACTATTCTAACCCGGCAACCACACGTGAATATCATCTTTTGCTAATATCATGTTTTGCGAATATGATATTCTGCGACGTACAGGGTTATCGCATCTATTGTCAACGTAACAAGAGCCACAGAATAGATAAGAGTACAAGAACAATAGCTCTAATTTACTCGACAGTAATGGCGGCCGAATTAAAAACAATACGATAACATGTCATGTCATGTCATGTTGACGACACGTTGGCCTAGTTGGGAGTGACCCTGCCTCCGAAGCCAGCGGTCCCAGGTTCAAATCCCGGTAAGGGCAGATATTTGTGTGATGAGCACGAGTATTTGTTCCTGAGTCTTGGATGTTTTCTATGTATTTAAGTATTTATTTCTCTATCTAAGTATGTTTAACGTTGTCTAGTACTCATAGTACAAGCCTAGAGCTTAGTTTGGGACTAAGTCAATTTGTGTGAGATTGTCCTGTGATATTTATTTATTTATTGTATGTCAGAAGCAATATGGTTTAACTGAATAAAAGAGTCCCCAGTGACTTTGCAGTTGTGACGTTTCAAATGCCGCTCGGGTATTAGGCATTAGTCGGCTGGGAATAACTACTTAGGCACTATAATACTATAGTAATGAAAATGAGTAACGGGAAGAACAAGATAATTAGTATTTCCACGTGTTTCATTCAACTACGAGTCAAGTCGGTATGTAAATGTGGTTAAGAAAACCTATGAGTTAGTTTAATTTCGTAATTTCAACGAAAAGTTATTGCTGTACGAGGTTTACTTTATGACTTTAAAATTTATTGTAGCTATAAAACTACTCAACCAGGCCTCTATTCTTCTGCGTTAATAACGATATCGCGTTTGACGTGTTTTAGAATCGCTTATGTCACAGTCGCCATTATTGTAACTGACATAAGAGTTATCAAAACGTTGACAATACGGAAACAGGTCAAAGACGATATCGTTATTACCGTGTGACGTATATCAACGACGTGTTTCCATATTATCAACGTTTTGATAACTCTTATGCCCGTGTGGTTGCCGGGTTAGAATAGTGCCATTCCATGTCTTCCCGTGGATGTCGTAAGAGGCGACTAAGGGAATAAGGGCTTGTAGTACTGTTAGGCGATGGGCTTGCAACCTGTCACTAATACACTGGTAAACATCTTAGCCTGTTTATGCAAAATGTGGTGACAGAATTACCAACAACTCTTCATGTAGTTGTTGGTATTTCTGTAGCCCTGCCTACCCCACTCTGGGAATGAAGGCGTGATAGTATGTATGTGATAACTCTTATGTCATTTATAATAATGGCGACTGTGACATAAACGATTCTAAAACACGTCAAACGCGATATCGTTATAACGCAGTACAATAGAGGCCCTGTATAGTAGTTATTAATGTTATTATTTTTAGTTTACGTTCAATCATCTTGCGAACGCAAAAAATGTTTTCTGCTGGAACCATTATGTTTTCAGGATATCTTAAACATTTATTACGAAGGTTAGATAAAGTTAAACTTGTAACAAAAAAAAACACATGCTGCAAGAAATGGTTTTCCATGAATTAAAAAGAATGCGTAATGATACGTCTGTTGAAATACCTAAATTTAATATATCAATTGCTGCGACAGGGTACCTACTTATGTGTGCAGCTTCTTATGAGTTTGACTGTACCCTTTTGTTCTATACCTATATTCTATTATGTATTACATATATAAATAAATCCCTATTTCCTTTCGTCACGGCATCATGCGTGAATGGCTGGACCGATTTAACTTATTCTTTTTTTGTTGTGTTAATGTCAGGAGAAGTTTGTTAAGAAAAAATAAAAAAAACCGGGCAAGAGCATGTCATGTGTTTTACAAACATAAAAATACCTAATAACTAATTTTCTATTTAAAGTCAATTGGTGCCGTCTTAGATGATTTTAGTAGGTATTTATAAACACTTTAATCGCCTGTATCTCAAGAACCAATGATGTCTACTTAGTCGTGGTAGTTTTCCTTTACAATTCTTTATATGCTCTTTCATTAAGGTTTTTTTCTGATTTTTAGCGTTTGTAGTTTTGGCTGTAGGGGGGGGGGGACACACTTGAGTCTAACAAAAATCAGCGCTTTAAAGCGTAATATTTCAAAAACGAACTACTTAATCGAAAAACTATTTTCACAAACCCGTAAAATATTTTTGAAAGACCTATCCAACGACACCCCACACTATAGGGTAAAAAAAATACATCCCTAAGTTACGTACAAGAGAGGTACCCTAAATTTTTTTTTTCTTTTTATTTTACCACTTTGTTGGCGTGACTAAATATGCCAAATTGCAGCTTTTTAGTAGTAAGTATCTGCGGTAGGCTGCGGACGGACGGACGGACGGACATGGCGAAACTATAAGGGTTCCTAGTTTGACTACGGAACCCTAAAAAGCGCGGAAAATAAGAAAATTTAATGTCTATATTAATTTTACTGATGTAACCTTAGCGCTTTAATACGCGCCAGAAAATAAAACTATGAAGGTTGTGTAACATAAACATAAAGCATTAGAATAAGAAACACTATATTTTTTAATAATTATACCAATTTGAATGCAATATTCATAGTTACCTAATATAGGACAGCGTCTGACGGGTCAGCTGGTGACGAAATAAAAACAGATGGCTTTACTTTGTTAGACCCAGTGCGCCATAAAAAATACATAGTCAAAGCAATTTAGATTATACTATATTTCAATGAATATAACGTTAATTATTATTTGTTTCTACTTGAAAATGGCATTCTAGCTCAAACGTAATTGAACTTTACTTCGTTGCTGGTAAATTCAAATTCCTAGTAACTAAAATCTCCTTGTTTGCAGTAATGTGGGCTTTACGAGGTTGATTGACTTGACTACAAATTATGTCCTTAGTCCTAGATCCTGAGTTAGGAATCCCTGTGTTACTAGATCCTGCCCAGTACAACATTTAAAAAATATGTATAAAATCAAATAAAATATAACACTTGGGAGCCTTTCGCTTCGTCAGAAAGTTTTTGCCTAACTGATTAATTTCCCAAAGAAATCATTTAACCAAACTGCTTTTTTTCCAAAGCTGTAAATATTTCCGGATTTATTTTAGGACTATCGTGTAGAAACCTAAGGTTAGGTTAGTTTTATAAAAATACTGAATTATTTACAGTTTCGGAAAAAAAACAAGTTAAACAAGTTGTTTGTTATTTAAAAAAAAAAAAAACAAATCATGTTCCTATTTTCTAAATTCTTACTTAGTTAATGTAATGCTTGGTGTATTATTTAGCAGTTAAAAATTATAAAATGTAAATCCGTGACTGGCCGGTGATTTGTATACATAATACTTTTTTTTAAATTGTTATATATTGAGCTGTGGATTTTGTTTCCATAAATAAATAAATAGGTCAAATGATATGTATTGTTTGAGAAAACTTTAAGACGAATTTAAGGTAACCCGTAACACTTACTTAACAACAGCTGTCCCGCCGCACCCGCCGTTCGCTCCACACTCGTTCTTGGTGATGTTGACTTGTGAGTCCCCCCGGATGGTGGTGGCCCTGGAGTGAAGCGCCTCCCGGTAGTACTTTAGACCCTCGTACAGGATGCCGGCTAGGAAGATCGCCACAGCTGAGCCGAACAGCTCCAGGGCTGTGGTGGTCATCCAGCCGTTGAAGAGGATTTCTTGGCAGACACCAGCATGGAACTGGAAGATGAAAAGTTTTTCTTTTTACCAGATTTGTATTCACTTGCAATGTTAGTTTGTATAGTTTAGGTCAAATCTTGCAAGTAAATTTTGAACCAGTTCCCGTTAATTGAATGGACTAAACTTTGGATCACATGTTAACCTGATGACAGTGCAATAGTATGGTATGGTATCTTAAGAGCTGATTTGATGATGGAGACGGATGGTGGCGATAGGATCTCGGCTATAAGTAGGTACTTTACGTAGAACCACCGCGTGGGGACTCCTTAATTTGGTCTTGATAACAGATAATGACTTTGTAAAATCAGTATTTGGCAACAACAGTATTTTTTTAACAGAAACTAATTATTTGTACCATGACTAAACTCTCTTCTCTATTAATATAACTCTACCATTACGAATTTACTATCTTTCGGACCGCAGAAATTGCGATTAACAAAAATGGTACCAACATTGAAAACGTTCTTAAAAAGTTCAAATTCTTTGAGCAAGACCTAGGAGGCCTAAATAAGTTGTCTTTTAAAATCTATTTTACTATAGAAAGATGTTACTCGTATGTCTTAATCAGCATATACATTCTACCAAGAAATAGATATTGAAAATAGAAACAAGACCTACTTAAACTTAGGGTACGATTTGGTTATGGCAGGGCCATCAATAGACACTTGATGGGGCCATATCTCCACTGAAGGAGTAGGGCTTATTCCACCTAATTTGCATAATGCCTAATTTGTCAATACTCTTAGATTTCAAAAGGATTTAGTGTCAAAATACCTAAATCCCAGAATGCCTAACTTTTTGTCTCATGAGTCATGACACCTTAATTTGAATACGGCTGAATTTTAAAATGTCTTATTCTCATAATGGACAAACTTTACAAAAGCTTTATCTCAGGATAGGTACCGTATGTTCAAAAGAACCAGGTACCAAAATACCAAAATTTTAAATAGGCTAGTTAACCTTCATGTATAATTTGATTTACTGAAATGAAATATGAAAAATGAAATTCGGCATTTTAAGGACAAGTACTTACATTTCAATATTTAGGCATTTCGGACATGAGACGTTTTAGGTCAAAGTCATTTAGGACATTGGTTAATTTTTGGAATGAGACAAATTGATATTCGGGTATTATGAGCCCATGGCAATTTGAAATTAGAATCAGAATCAGAATCAGAAAAAGATTTATTGCCACACATAACACAGTAGTTGTATAGATTATTATTTAAAGTAAGATAAAATATAAAGTATTAACTACAACAAGTCTCATAGATGCTACGGCTAAAGGTTCAGAATGAGGTTAAATTAGTAAATCAGGTATTATAAAAATTAGGCGGAATAAGCCCTACTCCACTGAAGTTGTATTAGTATAAGTAAATTTCCCTAAAATAAACAAGCTATACATTAAGTCCTATCTACTCGAAGGTAGGTAGGTAAAAGCAGTATATCATCGTAACATTAATAATCATGGCGCGCGTTATTTTCGACTTTCCCACGCTTCAGTATGTCCTATTAGGTATTTGCCGCATCCTGCTTGCGTTCTGCGGAGCCCAAAACAATGGCCTCCTCAAACCGCAACACTCGCTACTCGAGGAATGCGTCCCACTTACACACTCCAAATTATATGTGCATATTGTGCTCGTTTACTTGAAAGTTTCACCGATTCCTTACAGTTAAACAAGTAAGTACAAATTTTTAAAACAAATCGGGTCTAGACGATCACAGTTACTGTGCGTTAGTACGGTACAATGTACGGGTAGGTTGTGCTTCTGAGCATGATTGATCACGTTCGATATTTCCTGTTAGAGTTTTAACCCCTGACGCAAAAAGAGGGGTGTTATGTGTGTGGGTGTGTGTCTCTGTGGCACCGTAGCTCTTAAATGGATGAACCAATTTGAATGCTTGGATCAAAATATCAATACCAAAACAAATCAAATCAAATTCATTTATTTCATTACATTTAGAATTTTCGCTATACTGATAGTAGGTACATAGATTGTGGTAATGAAAAGGGCGCGAGCACAGCCTACCTACTTATAATTAAACTTATAGGGCCATTACTTATTATTTTTTACTTTTTAGAGGTATTTTTACAGTCGGGGTTTTTATTAATTTCAATTTTTTTGGGATAAAATGTTCTCTGTGTCCTTCCGTACTGTCTTTATTCCAATGTGAAAGTGTGTGTTTGACGACACGCTAGCCTAGTTGGTAGTGACCCTGCCTTCGAAGCTAGGAGTCCTGGGTTTAAATCCCGGTAAGGGCAGATATTTGTGTGATGAGCACGACTATTAATTCCTGAGTCTTGGATGTTTTCTATGTATTTAAGTATATATAAGTAAGTTAATCGTTGTCTAGTACCCATAGTACAAGGCTAGAGCTTAATCTGGGACTAGGTCAATTTGTGTGACATTGGCCTGTGTGATATTTATTTATTTCATTTGTTTGTTTGTTCCGCCTTCACGGTCTAACGCGTCAACTGATCAATAACACAAACCAACAGACACTTTCACTTTCACATTAGTTAATGTTAATAAGGATTGCTCCGCTCTAGGCACAGCTTTTCTCGTGATAGAAAGGGTCCGAAGTATAATTCTGTACAGGCTGCTGTCCGTGCTGGTCTGTGACTTCATTTACATCATTGAAGCATAGCATATCACACTATCAATGTTATAGACAATATTGCAGCTTAATTCACCTCGCTATAGATGTATTTTTTTTTGTGTTGGACGAACAGGGGCCCTAGCCAAGATGCAAATGCTCCTAACGTTTTTCTTTTCTATCGCTCAAAATGTATGGGATGACAGTCGACCACGTGGTTTATCGAAATGCACGAGAATGTCATCCCATACATTTTGAGCGATAGAAAAGAAAAACGTTAGGAGCGTTAAAATTTTGGCTAGGGCCCAGAGCGATCGTTAACGTGTTTCTTGTTATAATAAAGGTATTGTCAATAAAATCGGTAGCGTACGAGTATTTGGGTCTTTTGGTGTTACAGGATTCCTCAAAACGTTTTCCTTCATTAAAACATCAGTTACAAATGTAATCTCTTATGTAAATTCAGGGAAACTTAAGAGGTGTGATCAGATTTCGATTTAAAACCACGGGCTTTCGTTCAAGAACTTTTAACCGGCTTAAAAAAGGAGGAATTTTATTACTACTGTGCTGTGTAAATAGTAAAAACCTAGCTATTTTTATTTAAATTTTCGCCCACTTCCGCTACATACTGATTTCAGTCACTATCATGGCCTACCGCAAACAGTAAACAAGAGACAACCGCAGACGGGGGAGATAGCTAGCGGTGACACTGTAGTTATTTGGGACAATTGTAACCTTGTCAATGACAATGTTGCCATGCTTTGGCGTTTTCTTATTTGCAATATCTTCCATAGAATGAAGAAATAATAATAAATGACACGATCTAATGCCTGTAGTAATAGAAACGTGTCAGATATATTCCTGGTGGCTGAACGAAGAAACAATCGAGAAGTTTTGTTGTGCTCACCACCATAGCGTGGCCGTGCGAGGAGCAGCCCCCTGCATCCCCGTGGGCATGGGCGTGGTCAAGCGTGGGCATGACGTCGGTCATGGCGTGCATGTGCGCGTGCGCACTGTGGTCGTGGGCGGAGTGGTCCATGGTTCACGGGTTTCTGAAACGAAGGAAAGGGATTTGTTAGAAGGGACCACGCATAATTTGTTTCTTACGCTCTCTGTTTTATTTTACGAATATTTGTGGTTATGTTTTTCATAAGATATGTAGCTTTAAAAAGTCATAGTTGCAAAAAACACTCAAAATTGACGACAGGATTGTTGTCACAGCTGTTAAACCATGTTTAAAATATACGGACCTTTTATAGAAAGATGCATTTATTTCAGAAATAATTAACTATGTTTAAGCCAATATCGTTAAATTAAAATATTACGTAAATCAAATGAGGATGCGGAAAAAAACTATCTAAGCCTTAAAAGAAGTTTAATATCTATTTATTCGTGTTGTCTTGCTCGAATTTTAAAAGTGGCACACGTGTTGCCTCACAACGCCATTTCCGAAACTCTTATAGGAACTGATTATCTAGCACGTGAAGTAGAAGGGGGGGGGAAGGAGGAAGGGGAGAGGTACATAGGAGTGCAGTTAAAAAATCTTTAACTTTGGACATTACGGAGACAGACAATAAAACAGGAGATGTATTGTAAAAGAATATTACCCAATAATAAGGTAAAACAGTCCGAGTCACTAACGCGAGACAACGTGTTAGTTTAAACATGACGTTACTGCGACATAAGGTACTGAAGTGTGTACACATTGTTAAAAACATAATTTTAATATAGCAACATTAAGTAGTTTTTAAAATGGTTGATATGGCAACCTTTCTCTTCTTCCGAGATATTACACCAAGTCTGCATAACGCTCTTGCCTTTAATTTAATTTCACTAAACACACACCCAGGAACCTACTAATTGTTTGTGCTTTTAACACACATAATAATCTAATATATAAACTTGTCGTGTCACAATGTTCGTTCCCATACTCCTCCGAAACCGATTATTATGAAATTTTGTGTAGGTCTGAGAATCAGCCAACATCTATTTTTCATACCCATAAGTAAGTGACATGAAAGAAAAAAAAATGCAGCGGGCGAAGTCGCCGGCGGGTCGCTAGTAATATGCATTATTAAATGGTGATTTTATTCATGTCATTTATTATAGAAGTTAGCCGGTGTACCTGGAATTCGAGCACCGACATATTCGAACACCGATATCTTGAACTAGCATGGCAGCCTAAAATTGTCATGTTGATCGAGACTGAATCACACACGAAATTACTAAAATAAATGTATGTATTCCACCAATAGCGAAAAAAATTTACAAAGACAAAAGTACCACTTTTCGAGCAACTTTATTAATATGTAAAGTGAAAAATGGCTGATTGGTGACGTGCCCGTAGCGGTGCCGTGGCCAATGGTGTATTAACACGATGTAAACAGGTGTGAGGTGAAACACATTTACATATGACTTTCAGCAAGTAGTCAATAATGCGCGTCTGAATTAAATACGAGTAGGTATTTACTCAAACAATGTTGTTTAAAGTCAAGGCGGTGCGTCGCTTTATTTTTCTTACAATATAATTTCAGAATGAATACCCGGCCAATATTCGAGACAGCCTAATTTTCTTTTCTGTTTATTGCTGTTTTCTTTCTCTTTTCCTCTCTACTTAGCAAAACCGGAATGGGACAAGCTGAAAAGAAACTTATACATTTTGTATTTTTTTTGTAAATTTTTGATATTTAAGAACTCTAATGTATGTTTTTTTTGCCATTATATTTTAAGTTGTAAATATTGTGTATCTTAATTAGTAACTTTTAGTCGCTTCTTAAACGACTGTTGTACTCGTGCTGTGTTTGCCTGTTAGGTATTGGATAGCACTGTTTTTTTTCTAGCCATGATATTTTTCTCATGTGTATAGTGTTATATCTGTTGGCATTTAATAAATAAATAAATACATATATTGTACATACATAGATACTAATATTATAAATGTGAAAGTAACTCTGTCTGTCTTTTTTTTAATGTTAAGGAGAAGGCACACGAGCCTGATGGTAAGTGGAATCTGAGATCCATACACATTTGAATTCTCAAGACTACATTCCTAAGACCTCAAATGCGTTGCCAACCCTGAGGACTAAGATGGAATGCCTCTATGCTAGTAATTTCACCGGTTGTCTTATCCCCACACCGGAACACAACAATGCAAACACTGTTGCTTGGCGGCAGATTAATGGATAAGATGGTGGTAGCGATCCGAACGGACCCTGCATCCTACCACCTCTAAACTGTCTGTCTGTTTGATACCCTTTCACGGATAAATCGCAGAACCGATTTAAGTGATATCTGGTATGGAGATAGTTTGAGTCCCGGGGAAGGACATTGGGTACTTTTTACCCCGGGAAATTGGAAAGTTCCCGAGGGAATAGCGATAAACGACTTTTACGCGGACGGAGTCGCGGGCACCAGCTATATACATTATATCTTAGGCATTGTCAAATACAACATATCATCATCGTCATCATTTCATCATCACCCGCAAGACCTCCACAGACGCAGACCTCCACTGCTGAACAAAGGCCTTCTCCAAGGTTTTCCACAACGAGCGGTCCTCTGCTGCTGTCATGCAACAGCAGCATGGCATCATATCAGCCCTTAATTATTTTATTCCTGGACATAGGCCTCCTCCATTCTCTTCCATTCCTGGCGGTTATGAGCTCTCTGCATCTAGGCCCGCGTGCCGTCTGATGTCATCCACCCAGCGTTGGGGTGGCCTTCCGCGCGCTCGTGTGTTTCCGCGTGGTCTCCGCTCCAATACACGTCTGGTCCAGTGACTTGCATCCATCCTGGCTATTTAAAGCCCACTTTCGCTTCGTAATGGTGGTTACAACATCGCACATCTTTGTTTAGCCTATGATCCATTCGTTACGTGTCCCGTCACACAGGGTAATTCCGAAAATGGATCTCTCCATAGCCCTCTGCGAAACTCTGAATTTGTCAGCAGAGTACTTCGTAAAGGAAATGTCCTTTGTTCAAATACATCATATCTATCATGTTGCATCAAATGCGTTTTCCCTAGTCACCATTGTCGGTGTAGTCGAACTTATAAGTAGCTGCATTCTTTTGTACCTTGCCGCTTTAACACGTTTGATAGACTAGTGCATCAGTTTAAGCATGATGTTAAAGCGACAAAGCAATAATGCGTGTAGCTACTTATAAGTAAGGTCGACCGTTCTTATCTCGGCCAGGTTCATTACCCGCGCACGCGCAGCGCAGAGCCGACCCGATGCGCACGCGGCTGGGTTTCGGCAGATCAACGATGATTCAATAAATTTAATAATCAAATTATACCTACTAGAATTCAATAGAAAAATCTTGGTTCTAAAATAAGGCATCAACGAGTAGTCCACCTGGGGCTCTTGCTTTAATATTTTCAAGCTTAGAACTCGACCTTCTTTTTTAAAGTGTCCTTAATTATTATCCATATAATATTCCTAATAGCCTAGCCTAATAGCCTAGCCTATTTTTATGATTATGTTTTACAAATACTTAAGGATTTGTAATCTAATCAGTGATTTGTAATTCAATTATGTTGTCCTCTGACGTCACGGACGCACGCGCAGTTATTATGATAACGATCGTTTTAATGAAGGGTAATCCCCGCATACCATACATGTTCTGGGGCAAAAGGTCACTACAGTGGGCAGGTATTATTTACTTGTAATTATTTTCCTTGTACTTATTTATAAAAAACTAGCGACTTGACCTCGCTTCGCTTTCACCTTCCTCTTGAATCACTGGATAAAAAGTAGCCTATGTTCATCAGGGATAATGTCGGCTTCTAATGGTAAAAGAATTTTTCAAATCAGGCCAGTGGTTTCGGAGCCTATTCGAAACAAACAAACAAACAAATCTTTCCTTTATAAAATTAGTATAGAAAACTAATAATTTCTAAAATAGTTGTCTTACAAGATGAAAGGTTGTAATTTTGTAATCCTGCGGTGCGTTTAAAAAACGTAAATGTATGTATAAATAAACTTACTTTCTTGTTTTAAAACTAATTAATTAAATATCTACAATACTTACTATACTTACATAAACTTGGTATAAGGTGGGGCGGGGCTATTGCAACTGAGGGGGTAAGTAAGTGTATGTTTTTTTTAACGGGAACAAATTAAGTTAAAACTCTTTTTTTTATGACATTGATAAGGCAAACGAGCACACAGGCCACCTGATGGTAAGTGAAAACTGTGACCCATAGACATTCGCATTCACAAGACTGCAATCCTAAGACTGCGAATGCATTGCCAACCCTGAGGACTAAGATGGAATGAAGCTTCGTTTAATAAAAAAATAGGTACTTAAACTACTATAAGAGGGCGCTTAAATTGTTCTAAAATGTTCTATTCCCTTTAAAAATATATTATACATTTACCTCCTTATTTGCAATAGCCCCGTCCCACTATATAGTAAGTTTATGTGCAAGTTAATTAGTTTTAAAATGAGAAAGTACCTTATATATTTACGTTTTTATTTTAATAATTTTTTCGACTAATCACGTAGACTATTCGGTATAGCCATATTGCTAATGACGTTTTATAATATCGTATTGTGTTAACTCGGCCGCCGCCAATACTACCAACTAGGCAAACGAAATCCGACGACATCGACAAATTTCATGTCTTTACAACAATTTGTTTCTGCAATAAGAAATATAAAAAAAGGAAACAAGTTAAACAATTAAATGCACTCAGTTGTTATATATATTTTTTGTTTAAAATTTATGTTGTAATTTAAGTCTCGTCTGAGCAACAGAAATGTTATTAGTTATAAGTGGAAACTGTTTTGGCTTGTGAATTGTCTAAATTACTTATACATGTGTGCTTTTTCCGCCTGTTTGTTTCCCAATAAAGAAACAATGAAATAAATAATATACGATTATACACTGTATCACCCGTAGTGCGTAAACAATTGATTATGCACTACATCATAATCAACTACTAAAGCTGTGTGTAAAAGTCGGGTAACAATCGGCTTGCATAATGTAACGTAAACCCCTGAATGGTACAATGGTGGTCGCCGCGCAGGTGCGTTATCGCTATCAGCGCGACCTACATTGTGATTGGAGGGACCGTTGTGCAAGATCAGCTTTCGCTGCGCCCGCGCACAAGCTGGCTGCTCGTTGTCCGACGAGCGTGGTAGTGTTGGCGGGTTAAGACTTATATTCTGACTGTCCTTATGGTCTACTGTCAGTAAAATCCCGACCTTGGTTTTTTTGTTTGGTTATAGTTGTTGACTGGTAGACAGAATAGATAATAGATAAGGAACAATGATAGGACACTTTCGACACGACCTTTTCCATAAAAACATCATAGAAGGAAAGATATAGGGAAAGACAGGCAGAGGAGGACCAAGAAGAAATTACTTAGAGCAGATAAAAGAGAGGGTTAAGGTTGGGTCGTACCAGAAAGTCAAGCAGTTGACGGAGGACCGGAGCGGTTGGTGATTACTCCACCGACAAGAGCATGGCTCTTAAAAAAGAGAGTCAACGGTATACTATTACTAAGCTTCCACTGTCCGTCCGTCCGTCTGCTAATCCGTCGGTTCTTGGACATCCAAACAACAACTTTTCGGCCAATGGTACGGAGATCTCGGTGCGCAAGTCTGACTCGCACTTGACCGGTTTTTAATTTAAACTACTTGAAGGTTGGATATGTTATCCAGCGAGCCCGACAGTGAATGGGCCGACAACGGCCTCGAGCTTGCGCAAGCCGTTCTGCTAGGAGTTAGACTGCAATCAGCTTTGTTGTTCTAACGCCACCGCTCGGACTTTTATCGTGGAGCCATCACAACCCAGGGGCCCTAGCCAAGATGCAAACGCTCCTAATGTTTTTCTTTTCTATCGCTCAAAATGTATGGGATGACATTCTCGTGCGTTTCGATAATCCACGTGGTCGACTGTCATCCCATACATTTTGAGCGATAGAAAAGAAAAACGTTAGAAGCGTTTGCATCTTGGCTAGGGCCCCAGGAAGAAATAACGATTTTCGTTTTCTATGGCATCACAATATTTTTCGAGTCTGCGACCGCACTAGCACACGAGTGAGGTAGATATCTGATATTAGATTGATTTTCAGGAATAGTAACTATGTCTTTAATAATGATTCCGTTTATAAATTATATATTTTTTGATCTAAATCGACATGACACTGGCTAAATTGGAATATGACGAATCAGGAACAAATCAAGTTACCGACAAAAGCGTCTCTTTTTGCAGCTGTCTATCAATTGTTTGACCTACATTGACCTTCGGCTACCCACGCAAGCCGATAATTCTGGATGGCCCCTATTTAATGACCGTTAGGAAAGAAGAATAATCATTGTCTTCACGACATCCAGAAAATCATGTTGCCTTCCCAGACTCTTGTGGTGCTACTTGTGGCCGTGATTGGGGCGTCAAGTGAGTACATCAACTAAACTCTGTTTTTGGAACCAAATCCTGTTTCATTTTGCTAGGGAAATTTAATTTATAACTCTTTTCTCTTCAAGGTGCTGAACCACGGAATTATGCGGCTCAACCTAATAATACCTAAACAACATGAAGTATAAAGTGCTTTTAGCCGAATAAATGTTTCTTTCTTTCTCCTAGACGATCTTGGTCGTAAGAGCAAAGCCAACCGGTACTTCCTTATTATTACGTATCCATAATATTGAAGATTAAATGGCTGGAGAATTGCACGGGCAATTCCTGCACTAGACGTAAGATTAGTGGATTGGTTTACGATTGGTGTAATTTTATGACGTAACCACTGAGTAGAGGGAATCAATTATCTTTTACACTAGAAATCAAGGAAAGTTTATGTTTGTAATATCCAATTATAATCCGTAAAACCATTTTAAATAATTGCGGGAATTGAACTCGTTATGTCTTATACTTGTCAATTTGAAAGTTTTAAGCGGTTTATTTTGTATGTTAGCCTGGGTTCTATTTCCGTCATGGCATTGGGTGTTTTCTATGTATACATACTTATTTCTTACTAATACTAATATAATAAACGCAAAAGTTTTGATGTTTGTTACTCAATCACACCAGGATGATGTGAACAGATCTAGATGAAATTTGGCAAAGAGATAGATTATTACAGTTAAGTCTGGAATAGCACATAAACCACTTTTTATTCCAGAAAAAAATATTGTTACCAAGCGAATAGTGATAAAGGTCTACGCGGACGGAGTCGCCCGCAAAAGCTAGTAGTAAATATTTTCGGGGTGTATTTACACCTCATCTTTAGGTAGTAGCTTACTTCGAGTAAAGAAATAACCAAACCAAAAAAAACTTTTTTGAGACATGTTTTTGCTGCCGACTGTACTTTTTTTTGGCATAGCCATCATCTGCTTATCAAGACGACTCTAACGAGCCGTAACACGACGGGTTTATCATGTGCCATTTAGGAGTTCCTATGGCCACCTTCCGTCTGTATCATCAGACCAGCTCGATCGTGCCATATTATTGCATTATATGAGGGGACAATCTCAAACAGATTGGCCTAGTCCCAAACTAAGCTCTAGGCTTGTACTATGGGTATTAGACAACGATACATACATACTGTTACGTACGTGGGGGTAGGTAACTGATAGAAATGCACGAACACACCGATAATTAAGAGCAGACTTTAATTAACACACTCACATAATCGTTACAAACAATTATATTACTTATAGATTCTATTCTACCTACCTACCTAACCATATCTACTCGTAACACCACGCCTAACATCACGCCTTTATTCCCAGAATGGGGTAGGCAGAGCTACAGAAATACCAACAACACTAAAAAGACTTGTTGATAATTCTGTAACCACATTTTGCACAATCAGGCCAAGAAGTTTACTAGTGTATTGGTGACAGGTTGCAAGCCCATCGCCTAACAGTACTACAAGCCCTTATTCCCTTAGTCGCCTCTTACGACATCCACGGGAAGACATGAGTGGCAACAAGACAACGATAAACATACTTAAATAGAGAAATAGATACTTAAATATATAGAAAACATCCAAGACTCAGGAACAAATATTCGCGCTCATCACACAAATATCTGCCCTTACCGGGATTTGAACCCAGGACCGCTGGCTTCAGAGGCAGGGTCAGGCCAACGTGTCGTCATTGTCATAAGTATGCCAAATTTCAGCTCAATCAGATAACGGTATGTGACTAAAAATTTATTGCAAATCTTGACGGACAGCATACTTACATACGAACAGGGGGGTTATTATGACCTAGCTATGCAGTTCAATTTATGGTGAGCGTAAACAAAAGCATAGTAATGTGATAATGTCATAATACACATCGCTAACTCGTGGCATTTAGGTAGCACTGGACAGATTAGTGATGAGACAAGTTTTCTAAATGTCTTGTTAGATAAGATAAAACAATAAATTAATATTGCCTACATGGTCTTAACATATCGTATCTTCATAACAAAAGTGGCCTAAGTAAGTCAGAAATTGTAATTGATTGTAATAAATGTATGACTTGAAGTTTGAAAGCTGAAATTTTGAATTGGGTCACTATTGTTCTGAAGCTGCGAATGACGAAGTTGGTTTGATCACTGGCTTAAAAAAATCTATATTGTGATTCATTTACACGTAATAATTATTACAAGACGTGTCGCGAAACATAGAATTTTTCAAAGTAATGGAGGAAATCATTAGAGAGCATTCAGAACTCCTACTACAAGGTGACAAGGTAAAATGCACCCGTTTGCAATGTTTATATAGTTTGCAAGACATTTAATATGAACAAGCACTTGAAGTCCAAAAAGCACATCACAGAATCATTTGCTACCTCACCTTTAGAAGATTTAGTTTTAAATTTGCCATTTAGATTCAGAATCTCATTAAAATAAAATCATGCTTACATTGTCATATCGCTAGTGTGTTAGAAACTGTCAAGTGCTACATAAATGCCGCGAGTTAGCGGTGTGTAGTCATAAGAACCCCCCAGTGCAAGTAAAATAATAGCTTGTAAAAAATAATCAACATGATGTAAGTTTCAATTCTGAGGTACCACGACTACGAGTAACTGCCATGATTCAATGAGTTATCACGATACCTAGTTGCGGTCCAATCAATGCTGCGGTTTTCCTCGCGATAGCAAATTATCGTGGGTTTTTTAACAATGTACACAATTCTAATTGTCGTAAATCAATTAAATCATACATGGTGGAATCTATTATTTTAATTTATTTTAATCATACATGGTACAATCTAAGATGGTGGAATCTATTATATCATCTCACCTTATGTCTCACCTCGAAGAAAATGACTTACTGACAGACCGACAATTTGCATATAGAAAAAAAATGTCTACTACTGAAGCTGCGCATAAGGTATTTGACTGTATTGTGACTGGTTTGGATGATAAGTTTAAGATGGCTGGCATTTTGTGCGACTTGTCCAAAGCATTCGATGTTGTAAACCACAAATTACTTTTGGATAAGCTGTCAAAATACGGCGTTGCGCAAGCCGCTTACAGATTGTTTCATTCATTTTTGTCCGGCCGGAAGCAATCTGTCAAAATGTTGATAAATGGGAAGAGGGTAGAATCGGATACTAGTTCCGTTAACTTAGGTATTCCCCAAGGATCATCATTGGGAAACACCCTATTTTTAATCTTTGTCAATGATCTTCCTTCATCAGTGACCACTGGCCTGTCAGTGTTGTTTGCGGATGATACCACTGTCATCGTGAGCGCACCTACATATGAACAGCTTGGCAAAAAGATTAACGAGGCGACCACACAACTGCAAAAGTGGTTTATTTCAAATGGTTTATTGTTAAATGTGGACAAATCGAATATCATGTTGTTTACCGGGCGGAATATCACAGTGCCTCCATGTGTGGCGAACAGTCCCATGCCGCTTTGCACTGAATGTAAGTTTCTTGGGTTCACACTGGATTCGAACCTTACCTGGAAGAGCCATGTCGACGGGCTGTGTAATAGACTGAGTGGTGCGTCTTTTGCCTTGCGAAAATTGAAACCACTGATTTCTCCTGATGCGCTGAGACAAGTGTACTTTGCTCACTTCCACTCGCTGATGACGTATGGATCACTTCTTTGGGGAAACTCAACGGATGCCAAAAGAGTGATGGTCTTGCAGAAACGTGCCCTGCGTACAGTAGTTGGGGTGAAGCATGGACACTCCTGCAGGGATTTATTTGTTTCGCAACGCATCATGACGCATTACTCAGGATATTTGTATGAGGTCATGATGTACGTAAGGCAAAACATAAACATGTTTCCACGATACCATATTCCCGGCAAACAAACCAGGCGCACGGGCCGCCTGCGCACAGTCCCTCGTCGCATGGCGCTTGCAGGAAAAAATCCACGTGTCATTGGCCCTACATATTATGAGCACCTTCCCGCCGCACTCAAAGATGAAACATCTGACGAAACGTTTAGGCGCAAACTTAAGAACCTTTTGTTAGATAACCCGTTGTACTCAGTTAAAGAGTACACGGACCTAAAGTTTTAATTTAATTTATTTTTTATTTTTTATTTATTGTTTGTTATTGTGATTTTATTTTCTTAACTTTCGACATCTTTGTTATTATGTAAATCTGTTTTATATTCTTGTTAACTTCCCCATATTGTGTTTCTTTCATGTATTTTCATTTATGACGACCTTAATGTAAAATCTTATAACTTGACATGTGCAATTTGTAACGTAATTTTATATTGAGCAATAAATAATCTAATCTAATCTAATCTAATCATGACAGCGTTCTCCGATAACGTACTTTGCTTTGTGAGAATGCAACTGGCGGTTTCTTTATGCTTTGTATGAAAGTCAGTAGGCCATTAGGTTTATTGGATGTTCGCAAATTGTCATTGTGCATTTTACATTTTTATTTGAGTTTGTTTACACGACTTCCCAATTGAAAAGGCGTATATTGTTGGCAGGGTTCTTGTACAGTCGACTACAAAGTTATGTAACCACTTTATCTCTTTATTACAGTGCAATAAGGTGGTAAAGTAGGTAGATACATCTCTACGTAGTCGACTGTACTCGATTATAAATGTTGAATTGTGCTTTTATTCCACCGGTCAGGTGGGGCAAGACTCACACAGACACACACATACACACAAAACACGCACGTACGCAAATGAATTGTAAAAAGAAATGTTTTTATTTTAATTGATACTTACCTTACATTTTACTGTTGGTATCTTCGTTAAAGATAAAAAAAAAGTGACATTCGGAAGACTGCCGATGCTTATGGGTCATACACACGCTCTTAAAAACAAAAGTTGTCTCTCCTGTGGTCAATAGTTAAGAGCTTGTGAGCATATAAGTTATCTTTTTATATGATAGGTCTAAAGCAGTTCTGACGATGTTGTTGCGGGAATGGGCTTAGCCAGAAAATTAGGGCTAAAAAACGTCAACTTTCGTTGTGTCCACAGGAAAGACGGTAACCTAAATCTGTGCATGACCCTAATAAATGATTCAATTTAATATGTCTAAAACAGTAAGGTGCCAAATTATGTACATATTATATTTACCTCATGTTTCGCTTACCCTCGCTTTTAATCACAAGCTATAGATGTATAGCTTAAGTTAATCATCCGTTTTACGTACCAATGTTACAGAAATAAATTTGATTTTATTTGAAGTGCATCGACCCAATATGGCCAGATGGTTTGTTATTTTTACCCCGTTGTCGCACTTACTCCACACGAACCTAGTTTGTTGCATCAACGTAAGATGGTATTACTAGTATCCTATAAGCAGTTGTTGATATACTAAAGGTAGACGCACTAGCCCCTCCTGACCTGATATTGACAAATTTTAGCTCGAACTGATTGATTAGGGTACCTATGGTCAAAATATTCCTGGGCACCATCAGCAGCGACAGCGATTTGACTCATACTTTTTACCTATAGTTAGTTTAGTATTTTAAGTTAATTTAATTAGTTTCGTTTTAATATTAGGTAGATTCGTTTGTTTTATTTTATCTTAGTTTAGTTTTCTGCTTTTACCCCGTGTGGTTGCCGGGTTAGAATAGTGCCACTCCATGTCTTCCCGTGAATGTCGTGAGAGGCGACTAAGGGAATAAAGGCTTGTAGTACTGTTAGGCGATGGGCTTGCAACCTGTCACTAATACACTGGTAAACATCTTAGCCTGACTATGCAAAATGTGGTTACAGAATTATCAACAAGTTTAGAGTTGTTGGTATTCTGTTGCTCTGCCTACCCCACTCTGGGAATAAAGGCGTGACGTTATGTATGTATGTATTTAGTTTTCTGCTAATTTATATTGTACAAATTAATGAAATGAAATAAGAGATATTTGGTTCCTAAAAATGTGCAGGTATTCTGATTTTTAAAAACTGCAAGTTTTTTGATTAGTTATGATTATAAAATCGTGTGGCAAAAGAGCTCTACATTCCACTCGGTAAAGTAAAACCGTATTGCTGCTGACAGGTATTGTTTTAATCTCGGCTGCCATAATTTGGTTGATACAACAGTTTAACTTATAGTTATAAAGGCTGCTGCAAACCTCATCATAGGTAACCATCGACACTAAAGGTTAGGTGGATTTCATCGAGGAGTTGGAATGGCTTGATTAAATCCCACCCACACGTAAAATAGGCGCAATAATTGGAGTTCCGGACATCAACCCAGCAAAAAAATACATGGTTACGGTGGGGAAGGGGGTGCTATAGTGAATCTCCGACAGAGGCCTGGTCACCACAAACAACGATCACTGGCCCTGGCAACATAACAACTGTCGGATATTGCGTAACGACCAGAAGATCGTGGAAGCAGAGGAAGAATTGAGCAGGTTACAATGGGATGTCATAGGGTTATCGGAACTCCAGAGAGACGGGGAAGCCAAGATAACCGCGGTGTCAGGCAACTTGCTCTACTTATTTTTGGGAGGGCGATCAACAGTCCCAGGGAGATGTCATGTTTATAATGCAGAATTTACTCGTGAGGGTTCTCTATCGTTCGACCGAATTTCATACGTAATAATTTCACTTGCCCGAATTTCATATGAAATAATTTTATATGCCATACGAAACATGTGCCATAATATTCATTAGCCATAAATGCATTTTTTCTGAAACCGTAAATTATTTAGAATTGTAATAAAACATAATGGTTCGGTCATTTGGAAAGGATGGATGAAAAACGATCGACGAAAGAAATATACAGTGCAATAGTGAGTGGAAGGGTCGGAAGGGGCCTCCCTAGGCGTACTTTTTTTACTAAAATCGAGGAAATATTGGAAATGGGCCGAATCTTAAGTACCCGAAACCGACGTGCATGCATGACTCGATGTATGAATGTGGAAGAAGCTAAAGAGATTTGTCAGGATCGTAGCAGGTGGAAAGAAGTGGTCTCTACCTACCCCTCTGGGAAACAGGAGTGATTTATATATGTATGTATGTAATAAAACAAATCTAACCTAACTTATTGGGCTCTATACGATGGCATGTAAAAAAATCCTGAAAGGTATATGATTTCAGAAAAAAAATCTTTATGGCAAATGCTTTTTATGGTGTGTGATATTTGTGACCATTATGGCAAATTAAATTATGAAAAATGAAGAGCTACGCCTCGTGAGTAACGTTGTGAAGATCGAGATGACGTGTCGACCAGGGTAGCGTGCCATTGAGCTTAGAATTACCCGCCGATATTCGCTAAAGGTAATAATGGTATGGGTGGTATGGGTATATTGGGTGTATAAACATGATAAGTGATGTTACTACTTACGCCGATGTTCTATGACAAGGGACTTGACTTGTTAAACTGGCTCGTTTGTACCAGCTACGGTATCTAAGAGTTGACAGTTTGACAACGCATAAGTTTAACTATTCAGCGAGGAAATGCTGCCACTTTCTTCGGTACAATGCCACAGGGTCCTTTTTAGACTTAGCTTTTTAGTTTTATTTTCATTTGTAAGTAGTACTTTATATGGTTTCAATAAATATACACAGAAATGTTTCAAAATATCTGCGGTTTAGGAGATCCGCTGCGCGCGCAATGCGGCTCACCTTGAGCCGAGATGCGCACGCGGCTACCTGTGCGATACTAGTTATTACTACCTCGATTAAAACTTAACCTCTTGAGTGCTCCGATCGGCGAGTTACGGAAGCGGATCGAAGGTCGAAGGGGCGAAGAGCTCTAGTAATGGGGGATCGAAGGCTTCAAGCTTCAACTCACCATCACCTTAACTAGCGCCTTGACAAGCGCTTTTTGCCGTTTAGAAATATCTGTAAAGCCACCAATGACTTTTACCAACGTTAGAACATAGCCCGTTGCTCTTACAGCAAAGGTTGAAGAAAAAAAATCGTGAGGAACCACATTCAAACAGCTGAGTGTGTGCGAGGGTTTTCCCAAAAGATCCTAGGGTCGAAATGTTTCCGACGGGGCTAATCTCTGCTCTGTTACGAGAAATAGCGGTATCTCAAAAAAAAATCTTGTAGCAAATGCAACTTTGTCTCTAAAGAAAAAAGGCTGAAAATGCTTTGGCTATTAAATTTGAGATACCGCCTATTGGGCTTGTGAGGGCAGATCTATACTAGACAATATTCGAGTGGTGTGGACGTTGAGCCGAGCGTTTCTGCGGTTCACGCCACTTGAATATTCGACGCCGAATGCTCATTAGTCATTACACGCAAATACTCTCGGGGACGCTCCTTAACGCTAACATAAACGGTTTTCGGAAATTGACGAAATGTAATATAATAGACATAACGGTCGACGAAACTGTCCGGCAGCTTACTCGTGTGTGTACATTATCCTGTACATTTTCGATAACGATAACATTCACAGAAGGCGTCTTGTCTAGACAAGACCACTCCACTGAACCCATAATGGCTTCCACCACGTGGTATCGAAAAACATCAACGGTTGTGCCACCCCACCGCTATTCAACGCGTAGTCAAACAACAACAACAATGTTATTTGCTTGTCAGTGTGTAATGAGTAAATCGTAGCACATTGTTCGTGCGCGCGCGCAATTGCCCGCGTCCGGAGGTGGTGGGGCCAGTGGGGGCGGGGCGGCGAGCGGAGCGGGCAGCGGAGCGCAGAGCCGTCCAGGGCAAAGAAACTGATCAAGTTGTTAAAAGAAAAGAGGGATGGTAAAAATTTGCTTAAAGATAAAAAAAATAATGCTGTTAATTTCCGAATAAATATTGGTGGTAAATATTAAATAAATATATAATAAATGCGCTGCTATGATTAGGTACAATTTAAAATAGGCCCTTGATATATATTAGACAGATAAAAAAATAGATAATACAAATCAAATAATTTAATCTTTTTTTATTTCATATTTAAACAGTATTTATTACTTATTACTTAAAGAAGCGATTGCAAATAATTGATCAAGTTAAAGAGCATTCAACATGATAATAAATTAAATTAATGACTGTAGCATCTGTAACAACACTAATTTACAATTATGAACTACGGTGGTGCAGGTTTAGTGTATGAAAGTGGTGTAGTGTGTTTCCTATGAAAAAAATGTAACAAATGTGGAGACCATAATATCTCCTTTCGTCGGCATCGCAAGATTAAGAGAGCGAAGAGGGAGACGAACACTGCCATTTAAAGAGTTGTTAAAGTAGATTTGCATAGCTGTAGACTAACACTTGAAGATTCTAAGTTTAAACGCTATAAACGCATTGTTGTGTTCCAATGCGGGGAACAGACAACCGGTAAAATGACTAGCATACAGGCAATTTCATATTTAGATCAGAGGCCCTAGCCAAGATGCGTTCGTTAATTAGCGTTTCTATTCGTTTTGTTTTTAAACCAATCGTTTCACTGATAGATTGCGTCATACGAAAAGTCACATGATCTACCAGTGACGGGTTTAGTTTAGAAACGAAACGAATAGAATCGCTAGTTAGCGGACGCATCTTGGCTAGAGCCTCTGGTGGCCTGTGCTCGTTTTCTCTAAACCATGAATAATTAGAAAGATAAACGCTAGTAGTGGAGCCCTAAGTGCGCGACATCAGCCATTGTTCTCCAGATGATTCGCAGCAGGGAACTCGTCATGAACCCCCGAGTGTTTCGTCTTGTGTTGTGCTGACATTAGACATTTCGTAAAAGCGGACCTAAAAAGAATAAATCGACATCCATTTCAGGATTTACCTATGTTATCATTATATCCAAGACTGCTAGACAAGCCTCCCATAAAGATCGATACAATAATGCTCGATCTTATCGATCTTATTTATTTATTTATGACTTATTGGAGATCAAACAGCTTACAAAATAAGATAGAAATTAGATAGCAAAAAATCTATTGAAGATTGTCACTGATAGAGATAAAGTAATTCAACATAGCAGAAATATCAGCAAACGCAGGCGCACGTCGCGCTACACAAAGAGCACAACCACATACTCGTACACGCGAACAAACTATTCTACAAAGTAGAAAGAAAGCAGAAAGTGAATAATAAAAACAGTTTAGTTATCAGTTTAGTTAGTTTTAGTGGTGGTAGGACCCTGTGCAGGGTCCGTCCGGATCGCTACCACCATCTTATCCATTAACTATCCGCCAAGCAATAGTGTTCGCATTGTTGTGTTCCGGTGTGGGGATAAGACAACCGGTGAAATTACTAGCATAGAGGCATTCCATCTTAGTCCTCAGGGTTGGCAGCGCATTTGAGGTCTTAGGATTATAATCTTGAGAATCCAAATGTCTATGGGTCTCAGATTTCACTTACCATCAGGTGGCCTGAGTGCTCGTGTGCCTTCTCCTTAACATAAAAAAAAAAAAAAAAAAAAAAAAGTAAGAAAAACTGACTGACTGACTGACTGATATATCAACCCACAGCTCAAACCGCTGGGTCTAAAGATTCCAAATTTGGCACCTAGTTTACTTGCCAGGTCTAGATCTAGAGGTGATCTACGAAATAATTTTTCGAAATTCATCCCCTAAGCGGTTTAAAATAGGGAAAGTAGCGGGAAACTAATTCTAAGATAGTTTGACTGCGTAACCGCCTTAGTTCTTGTTAATAGAATTAAGGAAGCATAGGACAAAACATAGCGTTTTAAAAACTAACTAAGCTATGTAAGTTAGACAATGTCGTTGGTAGACCCAGGAAACTGTTTGAAGCCGGAACAAGCTCGTTGTATCATAACATCGGCCACTTGCACGATTTGGTAAACAAAGTATCACCTAAGTCTGGTCAACAGCTATGTTTAGTAAATGATACCACCCCGCAACAGCCGGATGCTTACTATCTGATACAAAACTAAGCTAATAAAGTATTCTAAATATTTGTTCAGTAACTTGATTGCGATTGGGCTGTTTTCATCGGTAAGGATCCATTTTGATATACGTGGGTGACGCGAAAATGTTGCTGCAAACTTTACGCTGATGTAAATGTTCGTATCTCAAAGTGATTAAAAGATATCGTCTTCATAGTTTTACAATTTGTAACAGGAAGAGAAGTAAGTAAATCCTTTCGTCTGAAATGTCACATATAGAAGTATGAGAATATCTATCAGTATAACTAGTGAAAGAACAAGAGGTCACCAAAAATGTAAAACCGAATGTCGCAAAAGCAAAGCAACGAAAGATAAATTTACTCGTGTCAGTTGTCTCATTATACACGTTCCTATGTAGTTTAAAATAATTGCACTGTTAGAACCCACAACCGTAAAATGACCGTTACGTTTGCCTTTTAGGTACACGAACACTTAATCCCGTGTGGCTAAAACGATAGCGGTCAGAGGATTTAAAAGGCTATCTAGATTTTACATCTTGTTAGGATAATACACTCTCCCAAACACGAAATGTTAAACTAGGTTGAACATTTGTAGGCCTAGCGAGGCCATTAAGTATCACTAGAATAATCTTAGGCACAACAGTGAATAATTGTTTTTTTTTTGTTTTTTTTTTATGTTAAGGAGAAGGCACCCGAGCACTCAGGCCACCTGATGGTAAGTGGAATCTGAGACCCATAGACATTTGAATTCTCAAAACTACCTATAATCCTAAGATCTCAAATGCGTTGCCAACCTTGAGGACTAAGATGGAATGCCTCTATGCTAGTAATTTCACCGGTTGTCTTATCCCCACACCGGAACACAGTAATGCGAACACTGTTGCTTGGCGGGTGGTTAATGGATAAGATGGTGGTAGCGATCCGGACGGACCCTGCACAGGGTCCTACCACTACTAAATGAAGATGATGATGGACGAATTTAAAAGAGATAAAGTATAAACAGAAAATCACTGAATACTTTTGGCTCTGCGAGATAGATCGTAGAAAAAGGAACTAAGGAGGTACAACAGGGCCCCTAGCCAAGATGCAAACGCTTCTAACGTTTTTCTATTCTATCGCTCAAAATGTATGGGATGACATTCTCGTGCGTTTCGATAAACCACGTGGTCGACTCTCATCCCATACATTTTGAGCGATAGGAAATACAACGTTCTAAAACACGTCAAACACGATATCGTTATAACGCAGTTGAATAGAGGCCCTGGTCCTTTACTTAAGTTTTTCACCTATACTCTATTTTGTCTGACTCTTCTTGGACTCTACTCTTTTCTTTATTATACTTGGCACCATTATTATTTAAGAGAATAGTTACGAAACTGTCATTTTGAACCGATTTCTGTTATTTACAGCTTAAATAGAAAAGCGGTCGACTTTGATCCACAGCAACTTTCAAAAACTAAAGGTCGTGTTGCAACTCAGTTTTTGTTTAATTGGCGTTCAAATACCGTAGTTGGGTAAGATTCGTGTTAAGAAATTTAAATAAATACTTAATGGAGGTAATGAAAAAGTTGTGAGGCGAGAGAATGTTGCATGTAAATAAGTGATGGACGACTCGTTACTCAAGAGGATCGTCAGTAGCTAGGCGTTGGAAGATTAAGATAGAAAACAGAATAATGCAAGACGTTGATTACGTATTTGTAGTTTGTTCGACTTCAAATCAAGGAGGAGGTTTTCAATTCGTCGGCATATTAAAAAAACATTTTTTTGTTCCCCGATTTCACAAAAACCGCTGGACCGATCTGAAAATATTCTTTTATGTTCGATGGGGTATACTTTCTAGTTGGTCCCATTTCCAGCAGGTCAGGATCTGATGATGGGATCTCGGAGAAATCGAGGAAACTCCTCGAATATTATAGGAATAAATATACGTGGATGACATAACAGTATTATTATGATCACTAAAAGGTATGAAATAAACTAAATGTTTTAAAAAACTAAAAACCGTCTTCAAAAAGCAAGAAATAACTTCTTTTAAAATGATAGGTAATGGTCAAACCAACTGAATTCAGTTTGGACTGACCTATATTACCTATCATTTTAAAAGAAGTTGTTTCTGGCTTTTTGAAGTCGGTTTTTTGTTTTACTGTTACGATCGATACAATGCAACTTAATTAGAGGTTATTTCTGTTTAAATGGCATGAGGAAGGGCGACAAACACTACGTAGGTAAAAGCGCTCTGAAGGTGCTTTTCCTCCGGCGTCGAGTCGAGACGAAGCGAACCGAGAATTGAATTTTGTATTAAAAATATTAAATTCCCTCCTCGTGTATCTTCGGTGGAAATGGTTATTTTAATACAAATAAAAACTCTCGCACCGCCTCGTCTCGCCTTGCCTTACCTGTAGAAAAGCACCTTGAAGCCCATGGATATTTGCAATACCAATATTTAGGGTTGCCATGCGTCCCGTATATACCACCGTTTTTGTCCCGATTATCAAAATACACATACCTAAAGCCTTTCGTTTAACGTCAAAAAACAAAAAGACTTCCTAAAATCTACGTCAAAATATGATTAAGCTAAGGAACAGGAATCTCTTACTGCTCGTTCTTCGCAACAGTAATTAATTGAATTGATTTTTCATGTTTATAAACCGTTAAGTACTACCCAAATTTATAGTTTTTATTCAATTGGCACTAAGAAGTCCCGTATTAACATTAACTCCCAAGTTTTATGCCAACCCTAACGAAAACTACGTAGTTCTATTTAGGGTTGGCAAGTATGCCCAGCCGCTCCTACTTTGAAATAAGAACGAAAGGAATGGAATAAAAGTTACGTTAACGCCATCTTTTATTCTCAATCAATTAACAGTGACGAGTGAAAGGAACAGGACGTCCAAAATTCTAAATTAAGTGCTAAACCAACATGAAAATATTTGTACGAACATTATGCTTTTATATTACCTTTAGCTCTTATATCCTTGACGGTAAGAGTTACTATAACGTCGACAATGTAATTGAAATCGATTCGCGCTTCTGTCAGTGTTTCTTCGTCTAATAAACAAAACTCAGATGCCATAGAGAGTCTATTGGCTGTCTCAAGTGTCTCAATCGGAAATCGTAATCCGCCGAGAAGATCGCGAAGGTCGGTTACGAAACCTGCGCGCGCGGCGAGAGTTGACAGTTATGGCCTTCCAAGGGCCTTTTGACATATTTTTTAATTGTAGTGACGCACTGTTGATCAAGCTTTAAACTTTGTTATAAATCATATTTTTGACGTAATATTAACGTAACAGTTAATTAAAAAAAATCGGCATGTTCAGTAGCTGCGTAATCGATTCAACCAGAGTACATACAACAAAAAAAATTGAGATTCGATTCACTTTTAGTACCCTTTTGCAGTAAACCAATGATTAATTTGGACGTAATATTTAACCGTGCTTTGACGCTGTCTCATTGTCAATTGGCCACATCAGACGACGGAACACATAGACGGAAGCACCGCTATCAGCTGACTACCGCCATTGTTGCGCCGGCGCAGAACAAAACGACGCGTTGAACGTCCAAACCACTCTTCTATACTTTTAATATAATTAACGGATCTACATATTTAGTCTGTGATAGCTTGATAAGACAGTCTGACTCAATGTTATCTCTGGTTTATGACTTCCAAGTTCAAGATAGCTGTTACTAAGCCTGTGTCAATTGAAATATGATATAAAAGATGTAAATTGAAATGATGCCTCTTTGACACATAACCTCAAATATTCATCAAGCAACTTTTTAGGTTTCCGTGGTCAAATTAGGAACCCTTATAGTTTCGCTATATCCGTCCGTCCGTCCGCAGCCTAGCGCAGAGACTCTTAGTACTAGAAAGCTGTAATTTGGCACGAATATGCATAGTAGCCACACCAACAAAGTAATACAATAAAATGTAAAAAAAAAAAAAAATTACGTACCTCCCCTACCACGTAACGTGGGGATGTATTTTTTTTTCTCGTCTACCCTATAGTGTATTGTGTCATTAGATAGATCTTTCAAAAATATTATTGTGACAGCAGTTTTTCGATTAAGTAATCCGTTTATGAAATATTAAGCTTAACTACAAATACTAAAGATCTGAAAAAAAACCTAAATGAAAGAGCATATTACGAATTTTAAAGGAAAACTATCATGACTAAGTAGACTTCATTGGTTCTTGAGATACAGGCGATTAGAGTGTTTATACCTATCTACTAAAATCGTCGAAGACGGCACCAATTGACTTTAAATAGAAAATTAGTTATTACTCATTGAATTATATGTTTGTAGTACTTAACGGCATCGGAACCCTACACTGAGCATGGTCCGATATGCTCTTACCCGATTTTTATGTTTGTAGTACTTAACGGCTTGGGAACCCTACACTGAGCATGGTCCGACATGCTCTTGCCCGGTTTTTATTTATAATAAAGTATCACTAAAATTATTTAATCTTAAATTCAATATGAAAGTAATGCATTACCAATTTAACAACCTCCCCAAAAAAGTGGTACGAGTAGGTCTTATCTCTAGGCGTCTATCATGTCATCGACACCCAATTCATCGAATATATCATTTCATCGAGTTTCATATCATCGAACGCTATTTTCTGCTGAAACCATGACCTGAAAACATTATGCTATCAGCATATGGCGTTTGATGAAATTAAATTCGATGAAGTGATGAGTTACCTCTTTATCTTCTTCTTCCAGTGCCTCTTCAATCGTGAAGGTGGGCCGTCAGCGTCACTAGGCTACGGTGCAAAAAGATAAACCATTTTAATGTTGGTTTTTTGAAAACGTTGACAGAATCTGGCACAGTTTTACCAGTTCCGCGAACTTCAGCCGTGTCGTATTCATTATCCAACTATTCTTTCCGAAACTCTAAACGAAATATTCACTAGAAACCCAAACGTTCAATTTAAAAAGGTCGCAAATGCAATAAATTTTGGAAACACGTGTGTCTTATTGTAAAGAGCTCAATTTGCTTTGACAATAAACAAACGGACTTATTACTATTCTGCAGCGATCTCTTCAATAGACTCGCCGTTTTGCGTCATCCAGTCACACCGTGTTTACTGTAAAGTGGTTTTCCATTCCGAGATTTTTACAGGTGTGACAACATCGGACTTGTTTAGAAATTCTTTAGCCACTCTGTCGGAGCGGATGAATTTATTGTTTTCTTGTAAAGACAAAGTACTATTATGATCCAAAGATGGTCGAAATAAACGTTATTCGATTTGATTTAACGTAACTTCAGATTGATGGAGAGAAGGGTTTACCCTTGTTTTGTCGATAATCGTTCATAGAATATCATTTCACAGAATTTTTACTTCATTGACAGGGTTTTCTAGGCGCAGGGGTTAAGATTTTGTGAGAGTCACAAGTCTAACCCGACCTAATATACGTAATTAATATTTAAGATAGCCTGAAAGCAACAAGGCTTCAGCAGAAAATATCTTTCGAAGTGAAATTCGATGAAATGATCCTATAAATATACTGAATGTCGGTTAAACAAGAGGAGACTGGAGAGGAGTAGTAGTACACATTTCAATAAAAAAAACTATAATTTAACAAAATACTACAGTGAATGGCATGCAGCAGAGAAAATTAATGCTTCGATACGAATTGATTGCTTAGCGTAGCAGTAAAATGTCAAAATGTATAAATTGACATATCATCGGTGAACCTGCAAACCGCGTAACTAACCAATTCAATAAGTTGCACAGTGTACCTTACTGACTTACTCGTCAAGGTGTATTTTGCAACTTATTCAATTTGTTTGTTACGCGGTGTTGCAGTGTCACCTAAGAATATTATTATTAGGGTGGGGTGAAATGGGCCGTATGTGCTGTTTCGACTATTGCTGATCTATTGTGGCAGGTACAGCAGCAGAAGTAGCTACGCAAGCGAAGAGCTCAAAATAATCTGCACTCGACTCTATTTTGAAGAGAACGTCGGGTCTAGATCATTTTGAGAATGTTATTTTGCTTATTGTACCTACGCCGGTGGTAGCGATTCTGATGGCTGAAATGGAATTGACATAAACGCTTGACGTCGCGACAGTCTGACACCTTACGTCAATCCTAAACACATTTTCGATGACGATAACGTACACCGAATGCGTTTTGTCTAGAGCCTCTCATGTCACACATATTATTTTATATAATCCATGATTTTGAGTAAACATCTTAAAGGTAGACAATTCCATTACTTCACATGCAGCGGAAACCTTCGTAATGTACCAACAGCCGTTTACATTTCAGACGCGTTATTAACACCATTAAATGTATATCGAACAAGTTTCTATAGTTAGAATGACTAGATAGTAGCACTAGATAGTGCATAGCTCGGATGCAGTCGGACTTCGAAGTAGTGCATTTTGGTACCTTTTTCGTGACGTAAAAAAGTGAGAGTTGTTTGAATTTAGTACATCAATAATTGTGACAAGGTACTAAAGTGTAGGTACAGTCAAGGGTAAAAATATGTATACACTTTAGTACCTTGCCGCTTTAATCGCTGTCACAATTTCATATGACAGCTTAAACGTGACGTTAAATAGACAAGGTACTAAAGTGTATACATATCTTTGCCCTTGACTGTACATATCTATCCTATCCCTACTTTGGAGCTCGATCCTACCATCAGCAACACAGTTAACTGACCATTTGTGAATCTTGCCACCTTACAATAAGGTTCACTAGTGGTCATGGTCAGTTAACAGAGATGCTGTTTTTATTTATACATACAAACAGCATCATACATACCTACTATGTATGGTCCATAGCAACTGACTCGTCTTATTTAGTATAAACGTTTATAACCTCATAATGCATCATTAGTGGCTTCAATGGTCCTTTTTTAGGGTTCCTTAGTCAAACTAGGAACCCTTATAGTTTCGCCATGTCTGTCCGTCCGTCCATCCGCAGCCTAGCTCAGAGACTCTGAGCTAGTACTCCAAATGACAAAATTAAATTATGATTGTTTTCTAGTGCAAGCTGTAATTTGGCATCTTTGGATTGAACATAGATAATATTATAACCTTGAATTACGTCTCGTATGTGTTGGATCTCTTTCCAAAGCAATAAAAGATATGCAAGATGTTATGGTTGCTTTTCTTGGTTTTAGGAGAAAGATATGCCAAAGATACGTTTCTTAATTCAAGGTGATTCTTCTAGCTTTGTTTGTCCGCTGTGCACTCTCCATAGGTTAGAAGCTTCTTGGTCAGATGCGTCGCGGTGCAGCAAGACGTAGGAAAATCGCTGTCCGGGTTCATGGACCGCGGAACGCTGCATCCACACATTTGCCATTGCACCAAGTAGTCGATTTCAATCGAAAAGATCGCTCAAGTCGATAAACTAGCAATTTAATCTGGGCTAGAACAATTTAGAATAGATCGCATAGATTTATTTTGTGCCTTCTTAATAAAATTTAAAATTACTAACGGTGTTCATTTAATTTTAGGTAACATAACCTTTGCATAATTGTGTATATTTTATTAATTAGCTTTTAAGCATGCTGCCATGATTTTAATTTGCAGCTCTAAACACAAAACCAGACGGGTAGACCGATTGACGGATGATAGGCTTATGAATAAAGTACATTTGGTACCCTTTACCCGTGTGGTTGCCGGGTTAGAATAGTGCCACTCCATGTCTTCCCGAGGATGTCGTAAGAGGCGACTAAGGGAATAAAGGCTTCTAGTATTGTTAGGCGATGGGCTTGCCACCTGTCACTAATACACTAGTTAAGTAATATCTCAGCTTACTTGTGCAAAATGTGGTTACAGAATTATTAACATGTCTTTTTAGAGTTGTTGGTATTTCTGTAGCTCTGCCTACCCACTCTGGGAATGAAGGCGTGATGTTATGTATGTATGTATGTGGTACCCTTTAGGTAAAAAACTCAAAAAACAACATCTCGTAGCAAAAATCAATAATTGCTTCGACCAAGTCTGTCCCCGCCACTCGTGGTATCGCAACATTCGTGATCGACGCCACATGCCTCAGATAATAGCACCTTAGGCGACTCCTGCGCACTCTAACCTGGACTTTACCCGTTCGTAGCAAGGTCTAAGGAACAACGCCAGTCAAGGCCGTTAGTACAGCGAGGATAGAATCCCACCGGCCAGCTTACACGACTTCAAGTTTCGTTTTTTTCTGCACTTTAGTAAATTGATAGGTACCGTCTCTAGTGAACCCTAGCATGTAAAATAATAGATACTGGATAAATAAATACCTAAAACTAATATCAGGGGAAAATCTCACACAAATTAAGCTAGTCCTAAACTAACCTCTAGGCTTGTACAGTCAAAGACTTTAATTTGTGACCCACCTTAGGTTCAAAGTCAATCTGACATTCTACAGCAATAAGGTTGATAAATTTACAAACGACTTGACATCTCTAAGGACATTGACAACTTCAAGCCGTTTTTTTTCAAATGGACCTTAAATTTACGCTCCTGACCTTACTACTTGTACACAACGATAAACAAACATACATATAGAGAAACTAGCGACCCGCCAGCGGTTTCGCCCGCTGCATTTTTTTTCTTCATATCGCATAGGGGTGAAAAATTGATATTATTGGACGACACTCTGACATACCCGATATGCACACAAAATTGTATTAAAATCGGTCCAGCCAGTTCAGAGGAGTTTAGCAACAAACTTAAATACATAGAAAACATTCAAGACTCAGGAACAAACACTCGTGCGCATCACACAAATATTTACCCTTACCGGGATTTGAACCCGAGACCCCTAGCTTTGAAGGCAGAGTCACTACCAACTAGGCTTTCGTGTCGATATACGAGTATACCTAACTAAACCGAGATGCATTAGAAGGCTAAAATGCGAACAGTGGAAAGTGGCTCAACATTCCCATGTTGTGACTGTGTCATCTACATATGTATACAGAGGGTTACTCATCACTTCATCGAATTTCACTTCATTGAATGTATCATTTCATCGAATTTCATTTCATCGAACGCTATTTTCTGCTGAAACCATTAATCTGAAATCTTAATCATTAATTACGTAGGTTAGGTTAGGTTAGATGTTTAAAACACCTTGAAAATTCGATGATATGATACATTCGATGAAAGGTGTTTCGATGAAATGATAGACAATGACAGGGCGATTACTAAATCGAAATAGTCCTCTAGAAGGGCGTTTTTTGGCAATACAGTACCCGTGTTTGTCTTTCGTTCATAGTCCTCATAAAGTACAATGGTATTACTTTTTGATATCCGTTCGGTACCGGGCTACATTTACAAACATTTTTGGCGACACGTTTAGCCTAGTTGGTAGGGCTTGCCTGCAAAGCTATAGCGGTTCCGGGTTCGATCTTATAAAGGCAAACATTTGTGTGATGAACGCGAGTATTTGTTCCTGAGTCTTGGAAGTTTTTTTTAATTTAAGCATATATCTGATCTTGATATTTATTGGTGTCCAGTAATCATAGAAAAAGCTCAGATTTTATTTGGGACTAAGTCTTTATGTGAGATTGTCCTATCATACTTTATTTATCTATACTAATATCATAAAGAGGTAAAGTTTGTCAGTTTGTGAAGTTGTAGGGGTAATTCCTGGATGTACTAAACTGATTTTGAAAATTCTTTTACCAATAGAAGGCCACGTTATCTATAATTATCATAGGCTTTGTTTTATTTTTCTACGCGGACGAATTTGCGGGCAACAGATAGTATATCCCCCGTGTGGATGCCGGGTTAGTATAGTGCCACTCCATGTCTTCCCGTGGATGTCGTAAGAGGCGACTAAAGGAATAAGGGCTTGTAGTACTGTTAGGCGATGGTCTTGCAACCTATCACTAATACACTAGTATACTTCTTGGCCTGATTGTGCAAAATGTGGTTAAAGAATTATCAACAAGTCTTTTTAGAGTTGTTGGTATTTTTGTAGCTCTGCCTACCTCATTCTGGGAATGAAGGCGTGATGCTATGTATGTAGATAGTATATTAATAAAGCTCAAAAAGCAGCTTAGTCCAATGCCCCGCTGAAGCGGCCCGCGGTTACGGATCCCATGATCTTTTATTGCCACGAACCAGATCTGTTACTTTCCAAGAACGTTAAATTAATTTGCTAATGGAGAGCATCGTTCGCTCTGACGTCATGTTCTACACCGACAAATACATCGTAGGTAGTTTCTGAGTTTGATAATAATAAAATAATTCCTCAATAAGTTGATTTGATATGAAACAGAAGAAAAAGGAACCATCATATTCTTAAACAAAGCGCAAAGTGCGTGAATCAATTGAGTCAATAGAGTGCAATACGAAGTCAGAACGACCAAACTAAAGTTTAATATCATATCTTAAACCAAAGAAAACCACTTGTGTTCATACGATAATTGTAATAAAACCACGTAAGTTGAAAAACAAAGCACAGATCTCGGAACAAGGCGTAACTCCGTGACCGGCGTTACGTGCGCCTGCGACGGTTTACGATGCGATAAACACTTTAATGAATTGTTGTATGCCACTGGTAAATGATTTATTATTACTATGCTGCATTTTCCACTTAATGATAATAGTAATGTGTCACACGTTGTTTTGAAAAGGTAATAATTCAAACTTGTTTAAATATATCGTTTGTTTTTTTCCGTGTGGTTGCCGGGTTAGAATAGTGCCACTCCATGTCTTCCCATGGATGTCGTAAGAGGCGACTAAGGGAGTAAAAGCTTGTAGTACTGTTAGGCGGTGGGCTTGCAGCCTGTCACTAATACACTGGTAAACATCTTGGATTGTTTGTGCAACATGTGGTTACAGAATTATCAACAAGTTTTTTAGAGTTGTTGGCAATTCTGTAGCTCTGCCTAACCCACTCTGGGAATAAAGGCGTGACTTTATGTATGTATGTATGTTATATATATCGTTCGATCATTTCAACTCGGCTTCTACTTTTGGAATACACTTTAAGTTAACGTTTCATAGGTTAATAATAGGAGAGTTAGGACTATTGCACTATATGGAAGCGAGGCGTGGACCCTAATACAGAGGGACAGGGAGAGGCTGAAAACAATTAAGATGTGGTGCTGTAGAAGTATTGGCGAGGGTAAAGGAGAAGAGAAGGATACTGGAGAGTGTAGAGAACAGAAGAGAAGGGATGATTGGCCATTTATTGCACGACTTGCTTATCAAAAACATTATAGAGGGAAAGATTGAAAGAGAGGCAGAGGAAGACTAAGGAGAAGCTACGTGGACCAAATTACTCAGAAGGTGCATGTTGTGTCGTATAGAGAGAAGGAGCTGGCAGAGGAAAGAAAAGATTGGAAATTACTCCACCGACAAGAGTAGTAGTAGTAGTCTTAAATTAAAAGTAGAGAAGTCTCGTCATTTACGTGAACTTCTTAATTTTGTGGAAAACCGAAAAAAATGTCTAAATATTATTAACCTGTAATAATATTCAGGCTTTTTTTTCGGTTTTCTACAAAATTAAGAAGTTCCCGTGTATTACGAGACCGTGTGGTTGCCTGGTTAGAATAGTGCCACTTCTTGTCTTCTCGAGGATGTCATAAGAGGCGACTAAGGGAATAAAGGCTCGGAGTACCGTTAGGCGACGGGCTTGCAACATGTCACTTAACACTAGTAACATCTTAGCCGGATTGTGCAAAATGTGGTTACAGAATTATAAACAAGGCCTTTTGGAGTTGTTGAAATTTCTATAGCTCTGCCTACCCCTCAGGGAATGAAAGCGTGATGTTATTTATTTACGAGTATGTGAAGAAGTATAAGTTATTTTTACTGTTCAATCTTAAACTGTAGCTTAATAAACAAGAAAGGAACTACTCGTATAGCTATTTTTTTTTAAACTTAATATTACTCCTACTTAATATTATAAACGCGAAAGTTTGTAAGTTTATTACTCTTTCACGCAACAACTACTGCACGGATTTAGGTGAAATTTGAAATGAAAACAGCTTATACCTTAGATTAACACATAAGTTACCTTTCATATCGCTATTCCCTCGGGAACTGATTTATACGCGTATGAATTTGCGGGCGGAAGCTAGTTATACAATAAATGCTAAAGCGTATTTTTTTATTTGTTTGTCTTCAAACACATTTAAAAGCTAGTGTCTAGATTACTTATATTCTGAACGACTCGACAAGTTATCTAACTCGTAACAGCGCCGGAAACCGGCCGGCGCGGCGCGGACGACATTTGCATAATGTCGTCGCACGCGCATATAAACACGGTGCTTTTACGAGCGCAGGTCATGTCTTGTGACCTAAATGTGTCTTTAGTTGATGCCAAAACCACCTATGTAAATATTTCGGTATCCCGACTTTTCACCAAATCATCATTTGACAAACTATATCATTTTACAAACTTTCTTTCGCAAAAACGTGTGTGTGCTTAAACCATTACCAGTGCTCGGAATAGGTAGTGCCTACTTACCTAAACTTCAGAGGAGGACCTAACTAAGAGTGGTTACAACCACCAAAAAATATTATTTATTATTATTGTTCGCGGGATTTCCCGGGATTCATAAGAGTACCTAATCGACATATACTCAGACTCGGGGTCAAATTATTAACTAAATGCAATTGGTTAATGCCGATAGTTTGAATGGTTACGTTGAAAACTTAAAAGTCGACCTCGTAAGTGGCCGTCGTCGAACATCAAAATGAGCCCGAAATTTTCTACCTGCATTATGCGACCCTGCTGATAACAGGACGCTCTATAAGATGGTGCGAGTGCGACGTGCGTCGATTTTCAACACAGTACGTTATATTATATGTCACGACACGCATTTTTCTGAATTAAACTATTGAATTTTAATAATAATTTGACGCCGAGTCTGATTATATGTCGATTAGGTACTCTTATGAATCCCGGGAAATCCCGCGAACAATATTAATAAATAATATTTATTGGTGGTTGTAACCACTCTTAGTTAGGTCCTCATCTGAAGTTTAGGTAAATAGGCACTACCTATTCCGAGCACTGACCATTACATATTAAAAAGGTTACATAGGCTTAATGAATATGTTAGGTTATGTCTTATGTTGGACTTTTGACCACAAAAAATTTTTAAATGGAAGTATCTCTTTGCGAAATGAAAGATTGTCAAATGATGATTTGGTAAAACATCTATTTCGTATTTTTCCAATTAAGCAATTTATAGTCGCGCCGGGTCAAAAATCCCGTTTTGATAACTTTCAACTCAGTAGAAAATTTGTGACTGTGACAAGTTTGAAGTTATATTTCGTACTGCGGTGACAGCTATGCCTCTACAATGGCGCAACTATACAGGGTATTTTTTTTATCAGTGCACAAATTTTAACGAATGATTTTGTATCGTTAATATAATATATTACGACAATAAAACGAGTTCCATTTTTTTTTTGTTTTTGTTGCAAATTATCTCTCTTTTACCTTCTCGTGAGGACACAAAGTCACACTAGAAATGATGACATGGGTTGTCAAGCTGTAGGTATGCGATACACTGTATTGATATTCGAAATTTGAAATTTCATGTACAGCTTATCAGACAACAAGCCCCTCTCCTACTGATGTTCTAATTTTGAAATTTCATTTATTAACTTACTTAACAACACTCCCCTCTCCTCGCACCCCTGCATTAGAGGGTCCATGAATGTCGTTAAGTTAGTGGAATCATTGAATCGGCAATATCTCTAATATTTTTTAAGCTAGAGTAAAAATTACATAACATGTGTTATTGATTAACTATAGCGAAGCAAATATTAAAATTTGTGCACCTATTAAAAAAATACCCTGTATAGCTTTGGATATAGCCCGCGAAGAACTAACATTTTGTTTTTCCCTTCGGGGAATCACAACATTTCAGTGACGGAAAACAATTAAACGTTTGTCCAAATTCAGCACATGATCATAGATTAGACTACACGTGTGACGATATTCTTACAAATCTGTGATTGAAAGACAAACAACCAAAAGAGTTACAAACTTCCAAACCCTTAACTATACATATTTACCCTTAGCCTGTAGCCTTAACAAATTTAGTGTGTAACCTCGCGCGAGTCCGTGCCATGGGAGGTACAGTCGACGTCATAAATATATTTACACTTTAGTACCTTGTCACTTTCATTCACTGAGACAATTTCATATTTATTTATATGTAATTGTCTCAGTGAATGAAAGTGACATGGTACTAAAGTGTAAACATATTTATGACGTCGACTGTACAAAATTCAACGCAATTGGGATTGTTTATTTTGCTAAACCCCCCTATTTTTATTATTTTTATCGAAATATAAAGTATTTTAAGAAACTAAATTGAATATTTCAGCAATTCATCGCTCCAATAATTATTTCTAATTTATTGAAAATTTGAGATCGGACTTCTCGTAAATTACATATCGCGGCTGAATCTATAAATCAGACACAAGAAAGACAAAAAAAAGACAGTCGATAGTTAGTTTAGTTGTCATCTGTCAATGTCACCGTTCATGCTCCGTTACAATGACAGATGAACTTTTTTTTCATAACTAAAGTCCAAGACTTTAACAGATTCAGCCAGTGAGGAAGGTTACACAAAAGTCATTTGTATATTTGTGAAAATATCTTGAATCATTGATTATTTTTTTGAAGTAAATGTCTGATTTTTTTTCAAAACCTCATAGCTCGAAATTGTTTTCGAAATAATTCTTAAGAAAAAAAAATAACGAACCCAATCTAGTTAGTAAAGCAACGAGGTTAGTTTGTTGTTCAAACCTTACGGTACGGTCTAGGACTTTAATTGTTACTCCACTATGGAACTCTGTCATAACTACAGCGTTATTATGACGGTTTCCGCAGTGGCATAACAATAAAAGTCCTTGACTGTACCACGACCGATCGACAGATAATTTGTAGCCCGGAAACTGCGAAGGGTTTTATCTCGGAGTGCCGGAGGGATTAGCGATTAACGACATACGCATGACGGTACCAATTGAGCTTAAACGAACATATAGCCCGATGCGGTCGCGGTGATGGAAAATTATCGTGAGGTTTTATTGTCTTTTTATGGCATAGATAATGCAACACAGGCAGGATGGTAAGTGGGATCAGGGACATAGACATTTGCATTCTCAAGATTACAATCTTAAGGCTTGCTATCCTGACTGCAAATGCGTTGTTACTGAGAACTTAGATGGAATGCCTATATGTTAGTAATTTCTTCGGTTGTCTTATCCCCACACCGAAACACACCACGATTTTTAGTGGTCCACATCATCGCTACCACCATCTTATGCATTAACCTACCGCTCAGCAACTGTGTTCGCATTGTTGTGTTCCGGTGTGGGTATAAGACAACTGGTGTAATTACTAGCATAGAGGCATTCTATCTTAGTCCTCAGGGTTTTGCAATGCATTTGAGGAGGGAAATAGTCTTGAGAATTCATATGTCTATGGGTCTCAGATTCCACTTACCATCAGGTGGCCTGAGTGCTGGTGTGCCTTCTCAACAATGCGATAAGGTGGTGGTAGCGATCCGGACGGACCTTGCACAAGCACACCAACAACATACCGTACAACCTTGTGTAAGAGGGCACAAAAGTCCCTACAGGGTCGAAGTATAGGAGCATATCCTTGATAAATTACAAAATGATAGTCTTGTATGTTCGCGCAAAAAGTTGGTTATAAGGAAGTAATTTTGTCCCCTATGGGCCTTTAATACTTGGTAATAAAGTTGAAAATAGCCTTGTCGGGAGCTGCGCCGGAGTGGGCCATTTGGTTCAATTTAAAACAATAACCCGCTCGTTCACGATTAAGTGTCGTGGTCAGATTTCGACGGATATTAGTCGTTTGGGTCTTCGTGTCGCTAAAAGGATTGTGATTGGTTTCAAATTGTGTAAGTGCACTTCGCCAAATACTGTGGCCTTAGTAAAACGGATATCAGTCAACTAAGGTCGCAAATAATGGGCGGTTTTCAAAAAAGTGTACATCGTTAACCCTTCAGTCGGCAAGATGAGTTTGAGTTATTGTCAATCATTAATTGTTTTTTTGACAGCAGCTGTTATACGGCTGCTTGCCGCTTGAAGGGCTAAGGACAAAAATTAAAAACTTTAACTTTTCCATTTCGTCACGAAAATTAACGTATCAAAATGTACGCCTATATTTCGTGACCAAGCGACCCGCCCTCGCTTCGCTCCGGATTAAAGTATTATACACATAAACCTTCCTCTTCAATCACTCTATCTATTAAAAAAACCGCATCAAAATCCGTTGCGTAGTTTTAAAGATTTAAGCATACATAGGGATATAGGGACAGAAAAAGCGACTTTGTTTTATACTATGTAGTGATAACCGAGCAAAGCTCGAATCGGTCGCCCAGCACGGCTAGCACATGACGGCGCGCGAGTTATGTCGCCCGCTAGATAGACTACCTGTCTTTTTCTAACCATTCTAATTAGACAAGGACGGGTAGTCTATCTCGCGCGCGACGTAACTCACGCGCCGTCATGTGCTAGCCGTGCAGGTACTAAAGGCTGTAACAGTTCAACGACTGATTAAGTCAAGGCAAACAGCTGAGTCCTTGTGAATTAAAGAAAGTAGGTATTTATAAGTCGTTCGAGTCATTATCTTATCACTGTTTGTTTTATCGCTGCGCGACTCAATAATCATGCGTTCGGACTAAATTGATGCGCATGCGACGTTTAGAGTTAACACTAATGTATATTTAACCACCCGACAAAAAAGAGGGGTGGTGTAAGATTAGTGTCTGTGTGTCTGAGGTGTATATCTGTACTAGCTGATTTCCTCGACTCCATCCGCGAAGAACTCGTTTATCGCGATTCCCTCAGGAATCGTCAATTTTTCAATCTAAATTGGTTCAGTGAAACTGTAACGTAACAGACAGACATTCAGACTGAGTTACCAATATTACTATAGATACCTATAGATGAGTTTTGACCGATTTGGATACGATTAAAAAAAAAAATATTTAAAAACCCCCGACTAAATAGACCGTAAAAAACCTCTAAAAAGTAAAAAATAATAAGTAGTGGCCCTAAGGGCTGATTGTTTGATAAGTAGATAGTTAACTGAACACCGACACTAACTAAACTGACACGTCGGGGACCGCTAAGTAGCTGGGGTATTTTATGTTATTTTATTTACTTAGCGGTCCCCCGTCATACCTTTATATGGCTAATTTCGTCACAAAACTGTCAAAAATTTAACTTTTCTTAACTTTCCTTAACTAGGGTACACTTTATTTTGAAAATGCCCCTACACCATAGTGTGGGGTGTCGTTGGATAGGTCTTTCAAAAATATTATGGGTTTGTAAAAAAAAAACATACAGCCAAAACTACAAATACTAAAAATGTGAAATGAAGGGCAATTTATAAGAAAACTATCACGACTAAGTAAACATCATTGGTTCTTGAGATACAGGCGATTAAAGTGTTTCTACCTACTAAAATCATCTAAGACAGCACCAAATGACTTTAAATAGAAAATTAGTTATTACTTGTTGATTTTTATGTTTGTAGTACTTAACGGCTTCGGATCCCTACACTGAGCATGGTCCGACATGCTCTTGTCCGGTTTTTTCCGGGTTGTTATCTCTTTCACAGTAAGTTTCTGTACTAGCGGAATCTTGATATTTTTCGATATGAATGAATCACTTTATCTTCTATATAGTAAAAATGAATCGCTGAATGTGGTGCTAAGCGCAAATCTCGAGAGCAGCTGAACGAAAGCAGATTTCCCTAATTCTTCTTTTATTGTGTTTGTTACTACAAGGAGAAAATACTTAGGTACCTATGAAAGAAAAAAACTGAAAAATCCACCGGGAAAGTCAGAAACTTGCAGCGAGGTGAAGCAGCTGGCGGGCCGCTAGTCTGTGATATGTGATATAATTACAGGGACGTAATATCGTGTATGTAGTGTGGCGTAGGTTATGAATGGCCAAACCCTATATTCAAACCGCGTATAGATAAGGCTTACTTCGGGTTGAAATTTAACATTAGCCCATACAAAATGTGTCAAATTTAAATCCAAAGTAAGGCTATCTGTCCGCGGTTAGAATATAGGGTTCGGCCGTTAGAGATTTATAAGTCATGTGAGAGTTAGAGATAGGTATGTCAATATAAAATTAAATTACCTAATTTGACTCCCAATATGCTTTGCATAAATCTATACATATGTATAGGTAATTTAAATCAATAGAATAGTACGATTATGTAAGGAAACCTTATTATATTATAGCCGTAACTTCGCAATCTTATCTATCACCTACTTTTTATCAAGCATGTTGCTCATAAGCACTTATAACGATTGGATATCGATGAATTACTAGCATAGAGGCATTCCATCTTGGTCTTCAGGAGCGGCAACGCATTATGGTAAAAATAAAATTTTAAAACCGGGCAATAGCATGTCGGACCATGCTCAGTGTAAACCTACACTGAGCATGGCCGACCGAAGCCGTTAACTACTACAAACATAAAAATCAACAAATAATAACTAATTTTCTACTTAAAGTCATTTGGTGCCGTCTTAGATGATTTGAATAGGTATAAACACTTTAATCGCCTGTATCTCAAGAACCAATGATGTCTACTTAGTCGTGATTATTTTCCTTACAAATTCGTTATATATGCGCTTTCATTTCAGACATTTTTCCGTTTTTAGACGAAACTATAACGGTCCCTAGTTTCACTACGGAACCCTAAAAAACCGGGGGCTTGGATCAAAATATTAATACCTACTTACTCGTATGATTAAACTTATAGGCCCAATACCGTAATTTTCACTGGTAAATGCCCAATAACATATGAAAGAGAGATAAACGAATCATTAGGAACTATAATAGAATGGTTAAATAGCAATAATTTAATAATTTAGAAAAAACTAAAATCATGACATTTAAACAAAGAAAAAACCATTTAAACATATTTTATAGGGGACAACGAATTGAAGAAACAGATGCTACAAGGTTTTTAGGTTTAAATCTAGATAATAATTTAACACGGAAGAACCAAGCTGACACTATATGTAAAAAACTGAATCAATTTTCTTTTGCTTTGTATAATCTGAGAAAAGTTGTATGAGTCCGTGGTGTTAACTGCATACCACGCTCATGTAACATCGACTCTACGATATGGAATTAATTTCTAGGCAAATTCAGCTGATAGAGAAATTATCTTTAGAGCTCAGAAAAGATGCATAAGATCATTGTGTGGCATTCACTATCTTGACTCTTGTAAACCGCATTTCCAGAAATTACGCATATTAACTTTTCCAAGCTTATACATATATGAAATAGTTATTTTTACAAGATCTAATCAACACTTATTTCAAAATGTTAACAGTCTTCGTCTTAGAAATAAAATCAGCGCAACGTGTTCTAAGACCGCTTTATTTCGGAAGAGCATACTCGGGATGGCTCCCAGAATCTATAAAGTACCAAAGGATGTAGTAAATATGGAAACTTTGGCTGAATTTAAACACAAATTACATGAAAAGCTTACTACACAGTAAATGAATACTTGTGTGACTACAAATAGTTGACGAAATCCGAGCATGTGCATGCTACAACTTCGTTAACTGCATCTACTATGTGTATGCCTCGCGGCGCAACATGGTGACACTTCCTAATATTTAAGACCTTATGTACCTACCTGTGTTAGACAAATAAATTATCTATATCTTTATCTTTACTTATTGTTTTTTTAATTTTTAGAGGTTTTTACAGACTGTTTTGAATCGGGGGTTTTTATTTTTTTAAATATATTTTTGAAAACTTCTCCTGAGTGTCTGTTTGTGGCATCGTAGCTCCCAAATGGATGAACAGATTTGGACGCAATATTTTTTTTTATAAAGATACATTAACCAGGATAGTTCTTAGCAAGATTTCATGAGATCAGTTCTGAAAGTAGATGTCGCTGTTATATCGGGGGCATTTAACCTCCTAAAAGCTCAACATCTCAAAAATGGCTGTAGGTACCGGTTTTGATAAAATATGTCTAAGAACCACAGCTAGAAAACCTGCTTTGAAATAATAAAAACCGCATCCAAATCGATTCATGAATACATTTAGAGCTACAATGCCACAGACACACACTTACATCAAGCTTATAACACCCACCCTTTTTTGTATCGGGGGTTAAAAATGTCTACTAAGATTATTAATGCTATATGGATTTCGTAATTAAATTTGTGTTAATTAACCTTTGTTTACTCGTTAAAAGTAACAATGCGTACATTAATGGAATAAATTTTACGTACAATGCTAGGCGAAACAATCAATTGGCCTTCGCTTCGACTGTTTAACACTGAGTGCCCCTACTCGCGATTATAAATAATATTTTGACCGCCAGGTGTGTCGAATATTTTGACCGCCAGGTGTGTCGGTAGCTCTTTAATGTATCACACAGTACAATTAATAACTCGATCGTGTTTTCTGTAAAAATTAGGGAATGACGCATTTTTATAATCAATGTTAATTTCATAAATATCTGTACACTATAGTAGCAACCCCTATAACGTCATGTTTGAAGTAAGGCATTCGTTAAACCAAATCAGTCAAAGTACAAGAAAATCGACTTTTCCTCAAAAGAGAGAAACCTCGAAAAATTAGAATCAAATGGGGAGAATAGCGAGAACTTATAAATGTTACACTGCCATAACCTATTAGGATTATGGGGTCCAGAGAAAGACAGGCATCGTAAGAATAGAAGTTTTTATTGTTAGTCCACACAAATTAATGGAGATAAATAAGGATTCACATTTTATCGGTAATGCTCGTCACAAGAAGGCTTATCACAAAGAGCCACAGATAGACAACTACGGGTGTCACAGATACAATAGCAGGTACAGAAAAGGTGTGTTTTGGTTGCACTATAACATAAATATTACAAAAAAATAGGCGATAATCTTACACAAATTGACCTAGGCTATGGCTACTAGACTACGATAAACATACTTGTATAGAGAAATACATACTTAAATACATAGACAACATCCAAGACTCAGGAACAAATTTTCGCGCTCATCACACAAATATCTGCCCTTACCGGGATTTAAACCCAGCACCGTTGGCTTCAGAGGTAGGGTCCCAACTACAACTGTAGGCTAACGTGTCGTGTGTGTGTGTGTGTGTGTAGGATAACGTAAATAGAGAACATACATACTTTTTTCTTATGCTTTCTGGAAAGTGATAAGAAAGAGAGGAATAACTATATATGCGAAATAGTTGTCGTGTATTTTTTCATAACATATGAAGATTTAAAAAGTCATAGTTCAGGTCAGACCTGCTGTTGTTCCATGTTTAAAATATAAGGACGTTTTAAGTAAATTTGTATTTATTTCGTAAATTACTATGTATAACGACGACACGCTAGCCTAGTTGGGAGTGACCCTGCCTTCGAAGCTAGGGGTCCTGGTTTCAAATCCCGGTAAGGGCAGATATTTGTGTGATGAGCACGAGTATTTGTCCCTGAGTCTTGGATGTTTTCTATGTATTTAAGTATATATTTCTCTATATAAGTAAGTTTATCGTTGTCTAGTACCCATAGTACAAGCCTAGAGCTTAGTTTGGGACTAGGTCAATTTGTGTGACATTGTCCTGTGATTATTTATTTATTTATTTTATTTATAAGCCAATATCGTTGAATGAGGATGCCGATGAAAAAACAATTTTAAATAAGTTTTGATTCTTTGTGAAAAAATAATAAACGGGTCAAAACTTACATAGTGTATTGCGTAATATACACTTTTTTTTTTTACTAAATCGTGGCAATGAAACTCAATTCCTATTTTCACGCATGTTCTGTATTATGACGGTGTATTGAGGCGGTCACCCATTGCTTTGCGCTTGTGATTGATTACACACTCGTAACTTTGGTACCAAAATGATAGACAAGGAACTCTAAATGGTGAGACTTCGGTGTTTGTCTGTCTAAGTATGCATCTGCAACTAAGCTATCAACTTGGCATAGTTCTAGTGCTTATCCGCATTATATGGTAAGTAGGTACGTAAAAATAGTACATTGTTGCCGAGGGTAAATTACGCGATTTATTTACAGGGCCGAAACCAATTGATTCCATTCATTTCTCAACGATTGCGAGGAAATATAACCTTTTTTTTCAACTATTCACGTAATTTGTTAGGTATGAAATAGTCTAAGACTATATTTTTGTATGAAAACAGCCTATCATGTTAGTGAATATTTCTGACCCCAAACCAGACCAAAAATGTTAATATTTCCGAACAGTGTTGAGGAAAATACTTTTTTTTTAGAAACGGTGTCAAATAGCCTATAATTAATCTAACATAAAATAAGGCGAGTTTTGTAAGGGCTTTCATTGCGCAAAGCAAAACTTTTTTACCCGACTACGGCGAAGCAAAAGGAGGGTTATGATTTTGAGCAGTATGTATGTATGTTCATCTGTTCCCTCATAACTTCTAAACCACTTATCATAATTGTAGTACTCTTAAAGTACCTTTTTACGAGGGACATAATTTAGCTACTATTATAGTTGTACACATTATTCACTTACTCGATGCTCGAGTCTGATTCTCACTTAACCGGCTAATTATTAATTATCTGTGACAAGGTGGGTGAACAAGAAATCGCCGTGACGCTACGTGTCGCGTTATTGGTTATCGCGTGACGCCGGCGGCGGCGCGGCGGATGGAAGCAGTTAAGCTGGCTACGGTTCGCGGCGTGTTTTGACATCGTAAACGTAATCAAGCGCGATAAAACCGTTTCGCGATAACCCCCCGTTTTTTTTCTAGTTTTTAGCATAAATGCTTACGCACACAATTGTATTTTCGTCTTAATACTTGATGGTTATTAGTGTCAAGACTCAAAGGAAATGTAAATATAGAGGTCAATGTGTAGTGATCTCTTGTTTTTAAAAACGACCGTATTTAAGATAGAACTAATTCAATGATAATATGTGTTGGCGAACTAAGCTAAAATACATTTAAATTATGAGTTTTATTTGTATGCACTTTGTAATTTGTAATTTCGGTGATCCTAGAGCGGGCTCGTTCTTTGCGCAGCGGCTCGGTCTGGCTGTGCAAACGGGGAACGCGGCCAGCATTTTAGGAACCATGCCACAAGCGGGTGAACTGCAAGGGTTATTTATAGTTAGTATTTAAAGACTTTTTTTTTTGATAGAAGTTTGTAATTTCTCAAAAAGTGTTAACCTATTTTAATCTACTCTCCAGCTTATTAACCTTCGACATAAGAAGCACGGAACGGTGTCTTTTCGTATTTTGGATATTAAATAAATAACGAAGCAATTATTAAGAAATCATTTATATAATGTAGGTACAAATCAAACCTTTTCATATGACACCCCCACTTGCTGTCATACCCTCAACCGTTACCCTTCATCTGGCATAACTTTTTTTGGCATAATCATCACTTGGCATAATCATCATTGGCATACTTTTCAGGATTATTTAAAATAGCATAGAGCCCAGGTTAGGTTAGGTTTATTTTATAACAATCCTGAAAAGTATACGGTTTCTGAAAAAAAAGACTGTATGCCAAATGACGATTATGCCAAGTGATGATTATGCCAAAAAAAGTTATGCCAGATGAATGTAAACCAGCCTCAACAAGTAATCAATTTACTCAAATACACAGGATGGTCTTATATATCCAGCGATATAGTGTATACATACCTATTTAAGCATTTAAATGACGTATTGGTAACGAACTACCAACCCAAACATGAACAACATTCTAACTTATTTCAGCTACCGGTCTAATTATTCACCAGGTGTCTTGCGTGTGCGCATGCTAATCTATCGTAGTAACATAATGTAACATAACATAATCCAACCAGATTATATCAGTGGTTGCGTGTACTCGTAACGTAGCAAGGTCGTATGCTGGCACCTTCGCGACTTAGAGGCTAAACACTAAATAAACAATGTAGCACAATCTCGAGAGGTAGTGGCGGCAGGACCCAGGGCAGGGTCCGTCCGGATCGCTACCACCATCTTATCCATTAACCACCCGCCAAGCAACAGTGTTCGCATTGTTGTGTTCCGGTGTGGGGATAAGACAACCGGTGAAATTACTAGCATAGAGGCATTCCATCTTAGTCCTCAGGGTTGGCAACGCATTTGAGGTCTTGGGATTATAGTCTTGAGAATTCAAATGTATATGGGTCTCAGATTCCACTTACCATCAGGTGGCCTGAGTGCTCGTGTGCCTTCTCCTTAACATAAAAAAAAGGTCAAGATATCATTATCATATTCATAAATCATAACTGACGAGGCGTCCTGGGATGGGTATGTGGGTCATACACACTCTTAAACAAACGTTGTCTCTCCTGTGGTCAATAGTTAAAAGCTTGTGTGCATATAAGTTATGTTTTATATGATAGGTCTAAAGCAGTCCTGACGGCGTTTTTGCGGGAATGGGCTTAGCCAGAATATTAGGCATTTAAAACGTTAACTTTCGGCGTGTCCACAGGAAAGACCCACCAGTGTATGACCCACATATTTGTGTGGGAGAATAAGTGTTATAGCTGAGTTTTGGATGTTTTTTTTTTGTATTCAAGTAAGTATGAATTTCTCTGTACAAGTAAGTTTATCGTAGTCTAGGACCCGTAGTACAAGCCTAGAGCTTAGTTAGGACTAGGCCAATTTATATTTTACGACCCGCCCTCACTTCGCTCCGGATTAAAGTATTATACATATAAACCTTCCTCTTCAATCACTCTATCTATTAAAAAAAACCGCATCAAAATCCGTTGCGTAGTTTTAAAGATTTAAGCATACATAGGGATATAGGGACAGAGAAAGCGACTTTATTTTATACTATGTAGTGATGATTTATGTATTTATACTTTATCGCACCATCTCGGGCCAAACAGAGACAAGTAGAGGTTGGTGTTAATTTGTGTAAGTATGTCCCCTTGTTTTATAATCCTACCATTTATGTCTGTATATTCTGGTTGCGTTATTTTAATTGATTGGTTTGTCGATTCAGATAGACGATGTGTTAAGTGCGTTGGCCTTTTTGATTAGTAATTACCTATCATTTCATTAGGGAAGTTAAGAGAATACAATGATTACAAACCCTTGAAATCGTTGACATTTTAAAATATCCTGGCGTTTTGTATTTTTAATTCATCAATATTTTTATATATTGTCATTATTTTCAATAATCCTATAGGCATAAAGCCCGAGGGAAATAATTAAAGTAAGTAATAATAGTACGTCCAAAATCACTCGACATAACTGAATATATTTATCCAAGTAGGTACAATAAACGAAAAAATCAATTAGAAATGAATCGGTCAATTAGTTAATAGGCCATGTAAACAAAAAACAGATTGTTTACCGGATCATAATAAAAGAAAATCATTTACAACTAATGATATTTAGAGTCAATCAACAATTTGAGGTCACACGAAGAGCACCTTTACCGAATTCCGTCTTCTTCATAACAAACAGCATGAATGGCCATGATCTTTAAAATGCTAATATAGCTATTGAATATTGTTTTATTTGTTTGTGTAACGTAACGTTAAACATAACTTTTTTTTATAAACATAAATTCACAATCTTGGGTAATGCCTTACTGAAGGCTAGGTTCAGATGTAATTAATTAGTTTAATTTTTTATGCCGACACCTTACTTATGATTTGCCAAAAAAAATATGTAAAAAATTGGTCAATGGTTTGTTTTTACGAAAACACTTGGTAACTTAAAACACTCACCGAAAGTTACGTTTCGAATTAACATAAATGTGCTACCTTTTTTCTATTCCACCTATGTTACATTATGATTAACAAGAAACACCAAATTAAAAAAAAAACACTGAAACCAAATTCCATATTCACAAGAAAACTTCGTTAGTAAAAAAACACTTACCAAAAAACGAAGTGTTTTTAATCCAAAGTAGTCAAGCGTATAAGAACACACGTAAACTCGGCGGGTTGTTGGCGTTATTAAATGCGCGGGCGCACGGGCACTCGGGTCGGCGCGCGGGGAGCGTATGGCGCGTGGCTGCGCAGGCGCCGGGTGGCGCAATCACCAGCTACAAGCAACAAGTTGAAAGCCGCGGTTTGTTAAGTGCATGTATTGCAAGATTCGATAGTGCAACGTTGTACCTTTGCAAAACAAGACATCTATGTCTAATGTTTTACAAATAATACTTGCTGTAGTAGTCATGCATGAATCAATTTTATTTTATCTACCTATAAACTTTTATATATACAATCACAAATCGACCTTGGCCTGTATAACGTACTAATAATACATAATCACTACATAGTATAAAACAAGTCGCTTCCCGCTGTCTGTCTGTCCCTATGTATGTTAGATCTTTAAAACTACGCAACGGATTTTGAAGCGTTTTTTTTAAATAGATAAGAGTGATTCAAGAGGAGGTTGATATGTATAATACTAATTAATACTTTAACCTATAGCGAAGCGAATGTGGTTCGCTAGTGTATTATAATTTACTAGCGACCCGCCCTCGCTTCGCTCCGGATTAAAGTATTATACATATAAACCTTCCTCTTCAATCACTCTATCTATTTAAAAAAACCGCATTAAAATCCGTTGCGTAGTTTTAAAGATTTAAGCATACATAGGGATATAGGGACAGAAAAAGCGACTTTGTTTTATACTATGTAGTGATGTGTAATTGTAGGTGTCAGCTCTATTGAAAAAGAGTAAGAAACAATATACGTACGAGAAAACGTAATTAACATCTAAACATAATACCTACACGTCTTTACATAAACTATAGGTAACATGTAAATAAATAATAATCAATATAAAATGTAAAGCCCTTTAGCGCATTCTCATTATAAACTTAACCCTGAGCATCAAATGACCAGCATGGTAATAATAGTGACACGGTTCTAAGTACGTTTTTATTACCGACTGTATTCGATACGACTTCAATCCTACACTAAAAGATAATCGTTTAAGGTAACCATATAAAGTGCTAATTAATATTAAAACTACGAGTAAAACTAAAAAGTCTAAAAAGGCCCTGTGACATTGTACCAAAGATGCTGGCAGCATTTCCTCACTGAATAGTTTATTGTCTAGGTTTAATTAACCATTCTATTTAATGAACATTTCGCATACACTCAAACTGACATAATAAATAATAAATATAATCATAGTTTAGGTAATGTATTGTAGAAAAATATTACCTGTTGTTGAACCTGTTAGTATTGTATTATTTACTGCATACCAAGCTTTATTATCTATTACAGACAATATCCTGTAACATCTCTCTCATAGCAAAAGCAGCTATGCTAAATAATATTTATATCACGCTAACAGACAGACAGGGCTAAGAGCTGGGCGAAGGTGCCCCGCTACGCGGGGGTCCAATATCTGGATTGTTAGGCTCTCCGGGCCTGACGCAAGACTTTGGTTAGTTAGTTACTTTACCTATTTTTAAACCGACTTGAACCTAAATTTAGCTTTGAAACTGTAAATTTAAAATACGTTATAGCTATTCAATAATTATTTACTATAACAAAAATACTTGTATTACGTGAACATTGTAATTCTGTGTAATGTTTTTGTTGGTGGACAATAAAATGTTTTGTATTGTATTGTATTGTATTGTACCTTTGGTATGTTTTCAAATACTGTTATATGAATGTTTATTATACCAGATGTTACTTTATATGCTACAAGAGTATGTCATGTTTTTATATCAAAAGTGCATTATATCCATTGAGAATTATACAAGCTTATAATCTAACGTCTTTCGTAATGAAGATCGAAACGCAGCCCTCAGAGCCCACAAGTTGACGTAGCACACGCAGTTATTATTATTTTATGCCGCAATCGAGTTTAATTTAAAGATTAACCACTCGATCAAACACACACACACACACACACACACACACACATGATACCACGCCTTCATTCTAGTGAATTAGGCAGAGCTACAGAAATACCAACAACCCTAAAAAGACTAAAATAGGAAGAAAAATATGTAACATTTGTTAATAAATTAAAAACATATCTTATTTGTAAATGCCCGTACTCTGTGCAAGAGTTCATGGATTATTAATAAATAATATTAAGAAAATAGAATTATAATAGATACAGAATAATTAATAAGAGAACGCAATATTAGATAGTAATTCTCAAACCATTTCTTTTATAATTGTAGGTACTTAGTTTTTAAACAATTTGCGATGCCCTAGTAGGGTCCATGTATGTACTTTTATTTTTTAAGACCACCTTGTAATACATACATAATGGTTATGCAAATAAATGAATATGAATATGAATATGAATATGAATATGAATATGACTTGTTGATAATTCTGTAACCACGTTTTGCACACAGGTTTTGCAACATTTAATCTGCAACTTTTGAAAATAACTTATTGTTAACCAAATATTACTGAATTTTGATTTTCCAAGCAAGCAATGTATTGCGAAAACTACGAAGTTTGTGGGCTGAGTAGATGTCAACTAGACTATTTGGATGGAGTACATTGAAAATGCTATTAAGTTTGTTCGAAAAAATCCCAAATATTCAATTACATATTTTTTTTAAGTTGTAGAACAAATGTTGCTACGTTTATGGAGTAGAAACGATCCCTCAATTTATTGCTCCTATTACAGGCAACACCCAGTATGTTAATGTATTATTTATGTATTATCAAACAATCTAACAAATAAAATCTACATTTTCGGTTGTTCATCCAATTCTAAAAGTTGGTTAAACGGGTTAAACAAATCTAACTTACTCACTTTATCTTACATAATACGACAACTAATATCAGCACGTTAAGATATCAAATAAGGAAATGCACGTGTAATGACTCATCAATGTTTAATAACAGCATTCCAAATGTCACGTTACGCATGAGCCTGTGTGTAAGTAAATCAGTGAAAGGTCGCCGTCTTTGTGTATAGTGGTAAAGCCTGCTCAACAGTATTTCAACAACGAATTGACACACACACACACACGTCACGGCGCGTGGCCCGTGGGTGAGATTCAGTTCACATTAGTTGTAATTGTCATCTTTCATGGCCTCTATTCTAAACTATATTGTATATGACACGAACAACAACAAAAATAGTAGTACATTGTGCATCAAGGCAAGTAAGAAGAGGATAACCAACGAGTTTGTGATCCCCTTACTGCCCGTGATACACACAATGTTTTCATCACATTTACAAGGAAATAAAAACCTATTAAAGTAAACTTCAATCAAAAATAAATGGCACTCGAATCGCTAAAAGAGATTGTCAACATGACAACTCAACTTTTTTCAATACATTCTTCCACAGATAATGCTAAGAACTGCCATTAGTTTTCAAACTTGACAGGCCATACTGCCGGACTGTACCAATTTTCAATTTAAATTTTAATAAAAATAATTGCAAATGTCTCTGAAATAATAATGAATTATAAATATAATGCATTTCAATGTACCGCATAAAATGTATATGCAGTAAAATTGGTTTACACCTCCTTAGTCTGAAATGATGTACCAGTGGGTTTATATTTTAAAATTGAAACCATTACTGCCTTGGGAGGTAAATACCTAGGCTATAAGTGCCCTATACGCCTGCGTGTTATGACACCCTTTCCGAGCATGTGTAATGAAAAAACATTTCTTGATCGCAAAATTTGTAGATTGTGTCACAAGGGAGCAAAATGATATATTTACGGCGGCGAGGGCGTACATTGCATCCTGAGCGTAGTGAGGGATTAAGGTGTTAACGCCCAAGGTGGAAATAACTTTCCTACCGTGTGACACGTTCTGGGGGTGATTCTCTCAACACAGCGCTGCGTCGATCTTAATTCGTGTTGGTCGTTGGTGAAGTTTTATTTGGCAAGTTTAAGAAGTCCCGTCGGAGCGTACAGAACACATTTTAGCGCGTGCCTTCTCAATTAGGCAGAAGGCAGTGAGTCAAGTTCAGTGTCGTATAAAGCTGCCTAATTAAGGAGGCACACGCTAAAATGTGCTTTGTACGCTCCGACTGGACTTCTTAAACTTGCCGGATAAAACTTCACCTTTGAGATCGACGCAGCGCGGTGTTGAGAGAATCACCCCCGGTAAGAATTACAAAGTAGAGCGGCTCGAGATTTAAGTTTAACAATTTTTAGGTTAGATCTAAAGTGAAATATACAAAAACACGAGCAGTTTATTTTAAACTAAAGTGTACACGTTTTGTTTATAACTCGGCCGCCATTACTGTCGAGTAAATAAGAGCTATAGAGTCGTCAAAGTTAATTGTTTTAGTAGGTAAGCAGAATAGAGGCCCACCTAATATAAATGTTAAGCATACTTAGAACCTTGTCATTTTTAATGTCATTGTCACTGTCATGCTTGTTATTTGATGTTCAGTTCGAAGTTTACTATGACAATGAACTAAAGTGCTTAACATTAGCGTTGTGGTACCGGTACATGGTTACCCACACGTATTGAGCGCATGGTTAAAGCGAAAAAGTCGCGCAGGCGCAGTCAAACAGTTGAAGGTTACATCACATCGCTTCCTATTCGTCCGACTGACCGATTTCGACCGACGCAAGACAAACATAACATAACGGATACAACTTGAAATAATCCACAAATCAGAATCACAATGTAACAATTCCAAATACCGCGCACGTAATTTTCAACTGTATGCGACCACACCATAAAGTTGTAAGTCAGTTGTGTTTAGTTTGTCGTTACTATTTAAGTTAAGAGGTACAGAGTAACTTGTACTGCGGTTGGTAAAGATAAGTTCGTCATGTGATTTGTATTCAATGACATACTATAAATCGTTTTTTCTATAGTTACGTGATAACATACAATATTTACATTAGATTCGTAATGGGTTTTTTAGTGGACTCGGTGTACAGTTTGAGATTGTGCGTACTAATGTGATGCTTATTGCCGATATGAAGACTTCATAATCGTCCATATTTCGTCACACCCATGCTAAATTCGCAAATGTGTAATTTGACTTCAAAAGAAAATGACGTAAACGCCATTTGGTAAAACAGCGAATCAGGGCCTCTATTCAACTGCGTTATAACGATATCGTTTTTGACCTGGGCCTCTATTCAGGTGCGTTAAAACGATATCGTGTTTGACACGTTTAAGAATCGTTTATGTCACAGTCGCCATTATTGTAAATGACATAAGAGTTATCAAAACGTTGACAATACGGAAACAGGTCAAAAACGATATCGATATAACGCAGTTGAATAGAGGCCCTGATTCGCTGTTTTACCAAATGGCGTTTACGTCATTTTCTTTTGAAGTCAAATTACACATTTGCGAATTTAGCATGAGTGTGACGAAATATGGACGATTATGAAGTCTTCATATCGGCAATAAGCATCACATTAGTACGCACAATCTCAAACTGTAGGTACACCGAGAACACTAAAAAAACCCATTACGAATCTAATGTAAATATTGTATGTTATCACGTAACTCTGAATGTCTGTCTTGGTCGAACCACCTGATGGTTAATGGTAACTAAAACCCACAGACAATTGCAATCACAGGCTTCAAATGCGTTGCCAACCCCGACGAATGGGATGGAATGCCGGTTCTCTTATTCCCAGTATTCCCACAAAAGGACAAAACAATGCAGTGCTTGGTGATGATCATGATAACTGAGTGGTTTTTTTAAAACTTCGTATATTTATATAGTTTTGTTTTTTATACAAAAGACATCAACGCGTCCAAAATTTGCAAAATATTTAATAGGAAATAGGATACTTATATATACTAGGACGTTGTTCTTTTAATAGTATTACAATTCTAACAGTCTCCTCAATCATGGTCAGGTTAACTGTAATCGAAGAGATCCCTTAATTAGAACAAGTTCGCCATTGTACATGTTAACCTTAAGCTTATTTACAAACTTACTTGTATTGGTTTATTTTTGTGCAATAATGAGTTTACATACATACTTTCTTTTTAATGCATATCTTGCAGGTGTTCAGTACACGACGTTTACTACTTCGACGCTGCTCGACCAAGCCACAGAATAGATAATAGTCCAAGCGAGATACACTTCAGTGAGGCTAGACAAGTTGCATTCGACAATCGTTAGCGATTAGGTTTCGAGAGACAAACGTACGGAATTGACGTGAGCCACCGAGATAGTCACGTGGTACTATCTCGGTGGCTCACGTCAATTTCATATATTTTTCAATCGAAACATAATCGCTAACGATTGTCGAATGCATCTTGTCTAGCCCCACGGAGACAGAGACATTCGACTCGCTAGCGCGAACATGTAACACGACGGGTCGACCAACTCACGAAAAAAGTACAACACCGATTCAGGAAGGCATTGACTCTTGCTTCAAGATGGCGCACTTCTAAAAGCGCCGCACGCGCATGTTACTTAAGCCAATATAATTGAACAGGCATTCCCGTTATTGAATAAATCACTTGCACGCAGTAAATTCGTTAATTCATGTGCACTAGCCATTTGTATGTAGATCACGGTCCAGTGCATTCTCCTGCGCAACTTGAGAGCTAAGACAGTACTTTGGCACGCGCACGCGCTGGTCGCTTGGCAAAGCGCAACATCACGTGGCCACAATACTTTCTTCCATTATTTGTATTCAGCTAGCAGTTTTCCGCGATTCCGTCCACGTAGAAGTCGTTTATCGCTATTCTCTCGGGAACCGTATTATTTTTCGGGAAAATATTACCATATGTCACTCCCTGCAACTTAAACTATCCCCATACTAAACCTCATCTAAATTTTGCGGTTTATTCATGAAAGCGTAAGTAACAAACAGACAGACAGAAAGAGTTACCTTTACATTTACAATATTAGTATGGATGGATACCATCCGATGAAAAGTGAAAGAGGTGTTAAAAATTCAAGCAACTCCTGCGTGCACACCAAATTAATATACTCCTCAAAAAAATCTGCTAAAAGGAGATAAAGGAGACAAGATTAATGCCAAAATAATATAAATTCTTGGCTTGAATATAAAATATTTGATTATAATAGTATTTATACTTGAAGCGTAGTTAGTCATCTGTTTTAAAATGCAATAGACGTACACATAGCTTATCCCAATATAATTATACTACTCGTGAACCACATTTTAAAATCTGCCGACTATATTCGTAATTTTATTCAAATATAGTTTTTTAAGCTTAGTTGAGTATTGTTAACCGCTTCTATTTATCTTTAAGTAGTAATAAAACTGTATCTTAGTCGAGTTAGTTGCGTCGTGGATTCTACAGACAATACTTGAAATTAATTTTATAGTTTTCTGAATGCACCCTTTGTGTACTAAGAAGACACAAATCAATCAAAGTAAATTGGCTATCACTATTGATTTATCACTATTGAGCATTGATTTCTGAAATGATTTATGTTCCTAGAGTGAACAGGCTTCTATTATGCATGCAGTATAAACATGAATTTTTGATAAAATAACTGTAATCAGAGTTAGACATACCATAACTGTCTGATTAACTCTAGGTTAAGTTTTAACTCTAGGTAAAAATATTGTTGTTAGCCCGCCTAACCGCGCATGATTAAACTCTGAGTGTGTTCACATAATGAGAGGTCATTTCGGTTGATTATATTTTAGCAGAAAGGACAATAAAAGTTATACTTCGTTTTTTTTTTAGATGAGAATATTATTATATTTAGGTTAGAATAGTGCCACTCTATGTCTTCCCGTGGATGTCGTAAGAGGCGACTAAGGGAATAAGGGCTTGTAGTACTGTTAGGCGATGGGCTTGCAACCGGTCACTAATACACTAGAAAACCTCTTAGCCTGTTTGCGCAAAATGTGGTTACAGAAATACCAACAAGTCTTTTTAGAGTTGCTGGTAATTCTGTAGCTCTGCCTACCCCACTCTGGGAATGAAGGCGTGCTGTTATGTATGCATGTAATATTATCGGTCAGCTTCGCACATGTTTCCTTTAATAACGTAACCAACGTAGTTTTTGTTATTAATTACTTACTTGTTTTTAATTGCTAGTTTTTACTTCGTTAAAGGGAAAAACGGGTGCAAAATACGGGCAATTAATAGGGATTACAAAACAAGTAAACTTAAAAATCCTGCAAAATAATTCTTATGATAATATTAGCTTTAAACAAGGATCAGACGGATTACTCCTCAGGCCCCAGAAGTATGGTCTGACAGAAAGCTGTTGCCCAAATTGTAAGGGGTGTTCTTTTTCTGTATCTTCACCCTCTACTTTACAACACAAAAGCCAAAGTGTTAGTTTGTTAGTTTGTACGGTTTATCGCCTCAATTTAATCGATCAACCTTGTTAACTGTTAGCTGAGACGACTAAAGGGTTATTTTTATGGTCCGCGTAGATTTCGACTATCGTTGTTCCCTCGGGAATATTAAAATATTCCGGAACACAAAGTACCCTATGTTTTAATCCAGGGTATTCGCTATCTCCATTCCAAATTCCATCCGAATCCGTCAAGCCGTTGCAGCATGAAAGAGTACAAACTAACACGCACACAAACTTTCGCATTTATAATATTAGTACTTAGGTTTATTGACGAGTCAAATCTTAAAATTGATAATGACATACATACAATGTGGTAAAGTAAAAAAAAAATCGTCATATAACTTAGTGCGCGGCAAAAATCTGTACATATACGAGTACATATGTGTACCTACAAAAGCTTGGTTCTGTACCTTTGATAATTTCTAAGGAAAAGTGAGTGGAACATACTCGTACAGACGGAACCCTAAAATAAAAAAGCAAGTGACAACATGAAAAAAAAACTTAAATTTTACACTGTTTGCAGTTATCTGTAGAAAAACACATACATACATACATAACACCACGCCGTCATTCCCAGAGTGGGGTAGGCAGACCAACAGAAATACCAACAACTCTAAAAAGACTTTTTGATACAATACAATACAATACAAATACTCTTTATTGAACACCAAAAATAAAAAATAAAAACAGAACATGGAACAGTACATTTAAATCATAGGTATACAACAGGCGGTCTTACCACAATAATAATAATTCTGTAACCACATTTAGCACAATCAGGCCAAGATGTTTACCAGTGTATTAGTGACAGGTTGCAAGCCCATCGCCTAGCAGTACTACAAGCCCTTACTCCCTTAGTCGCCTCTTACGACATCCACGGGAAGACATGGAGTGGCACTATTCTAACCCGGCAACCACACGCAACTACACAGCAACCACAGGTAGAAAAACACGTTTTAATTTAATGGTTTGTATTTATAGTCTGTACTTTTAGGTATTTAAAAAAGTGTAAACAAACCAAACCACGTGGCTCTGCTGAACTCTGCTCATCAACCAATCCAAGCTGTTTGGTCGAGCTTTGACGTATCAGTGTTCTGCTCCTATTGGCTGACAAACTGTCATCTGTCAATGTCACGTGGTTTTTTTGTTTAAACTTTTTTAAATACCTAAAAGTACAGACTATAGCTAAAGGCCATTAATTTTGAAATAAATATACCTATCTATTTTCACTATCGTACATCTAATTAAAAACAACCAACTCTATGCATTATTAATATAATAATAGTATCGCAACTTGAAGATGAGGATCTTAAGACTATGTTTACCTCGGAATGGACGTCGGGCTGTCGCGAGCCTGCGCTCGATTGCCGAGGATCGTGCGCCCGCGCACGGGCCGTTTTATGCACAAATCGTGTGCAAACCAAAGGTCTTCACCTCGGGAAAGGCGGAGTAGGACATGCGTTGATGGGAGGAACCAAGGATCCAGGAGCTAATTCTTTTTTTTTTAAGTTCATTTTATTTGTATATTGTAATAATATTGTAGACGTTGTGTAAACTTGTGTAGCTCTTACGTCAAGTGAATAAGAGTATTATTAGTAAATATTTTTTTAATAAATACTGCGGAACACACACACAAATAGACCTACTCCCAATCTAAGCTTTAGACTTATATTACTGGGACTAGTAGAGGAACTTAAACACAAAAACCATCCAAGACTCACGAACAAATACTCGTGCTCATCACACAAAAAATTGCCTTTACCGGGATTCGAACCCAGGACCGCTTGCTCCGTAGGCAGGGTCACTACCAACTAGACTAACGCGTTGTCAGATAGCACGAAAAGCGCTTTATTCGGCGAGGAAAGCCAGAGGAGATGCTAGTTCTAATTTTTATCTCATCTTATAGATGGGCCCTTTCGGATACATTTCGACCCTTTAGGATCTTTTGTGCAATTACCCTCTTACACACTTAGTTATTCGAATGTGCAGGTTTCCTCACGATGTTTTTCCTTCACGATATAAGCATCGGGTAATGTAATTCCGCAGCTGTTAAGTACTACAAATATAAAAAATGACAAGTATTTAGTAATAACTAATTCCCATTTTAGTAGGTATAAACACTTTAATCGCTTGCATCTCAAGAACTAATGATGTCTAATTAGTCTTGATAGTTTTCCTTTTTTCAGATTTTTAGTACTTATAGTTTTGGCTGTAGAGTTTTGGGTGGTCGGGGGGGTGGCGTGACATTTGACTCTAAAGAAAATCAGCGCTTTAAAGCTTAATATTTCATAAACGGATCGGACGGGTGACTAATATGTATAGTCATGCCAAATTACAGCTTTCTAGTACTAACAGTCTACGGGCAGACAGACGGACAGACATGGCGAAGTAGTCAAACTACGGAACCCTAAAAAAACTCATTGGTTTACTTGGTGGCCGAAGTGGTTCGAACTTTGTACCTTACGATCACGAGTCCACTCCTAAGCCACATTACGTTTTAATCGAGACCGAACGTTGAACGTTGATGATTTAGTTGCAAAAGCGTTTATTGTTCGTTGTAATTACAATATTTAGTTTGACGCCTTTACTGACAGTTTAACTACGTTTATACAACGAACAGAGTTAGTTATAACCACAATAAAACTATTATATGACCAAAATTCGTATAACTCTTTATTTATGGGTAAGGACCACAAAGTTGGCCACGCTAACTCACTCAATTAAATTTTCTATTAAACTTTTCCGTTGTGACACGATAATTAGCCATACATTTGTAGGGATTATTTTCGTGTCACAACGGAACTTTTTTCACTTTTGCTGTTTGTATGGTTAACTACGCTTAACTATGGTCCAACTATTTGGTCCTTACCCTTATACGACTTCTTTGCAAGTTGCGTAGTCACCGACGTTCTTAAGTCCTAGTCCTACTCAAGGCCTATTGTTTTTCAGTTCTTGCTTCTGAGGCCCTAGCCAAGATGCTATCTAGCGTTTCGATTCGTTTCGTTTTTAAGCCAATCGCGTCACTGGTAGATCGTGTCATACGAAAAGTCACGTGATCTACCAGTGACGCGATTGGTTTAAAAACGAAACGAATCGAAACGCTAGTTAGCGAACGCATCTTGGCTAGGGCCTCTGTTAAGTTGATACCTTTGATTAATCATCTTAAGGCAGCTTTTCTCAATGTAGGCTCCGCGGAGCCCTGGGGCTCCATAACATGAATAACAATGTCATGTAAAAAAATCGTTTTTAGGGTTCCGTCCGTAGTCAAACTACATGTCCGTCCGTCTGACTGTCTGTGGACAGCTTAGCTCAAAGACTCTTAGTAGGTACTAGAAAGCAGTTATTTGTATAATTCACGCCAACAAAGTAGTAAACTAAAATCTTCGAAAGGATTTAATAGGGTAAGTACCTCCCCTACACGTAAAGTAGGTAGGCTTTTTTTCTCGTTTACCCCATGGGGTGTCGTTGAATAGTTTTAAAAATATTACGATTTCGTATAACCAATTTTCCGATTATGCTGAAGAAATAAGTCCGGGGTCCGTCCGGATCGCTACCTTATCCATTAACCAACCGCCAAGCAACAATGTTCGCATTGTTGTGTTACGGTGTGGCGATAAGACAACCGGTGAAATTACTAGCATAGAGGCATTCCATCTTGGACCTCAGGGTTGGCAACGCTCTTAGGATTATAGTCTTGTGAATTCAAATATCTATGGGTCTCAGATTCCACTTAACATCAGGGGGTTATTATGACATAACTATGCAGTTCTCTTTACGCTCAGAGCAAAGAATACAGCTATATAGCTGCCATAGCTCTGTCCTTTACGCTCACCGTAAAATGAACTGCATAGCTAGGTCATAATAACCCCCCAAGTGGCCTGAGTGTTCGTGTGCTTTCTCCTTATCATAAAAAAAAGCGGCCAAGTGCGAGTCGGACTCGCCCATGAATGGTTCCGTAGCAGCAAGTAACATAATATAAAAGTTTGTTGTAGCTTTGATCAATGTTTTTATGACGTATTAAAAAAAACTACTTACTAGATCTCGTTCAAACCAATTTTCGGTGGAAGTTTGCATGGTAATGTACATCATATATATTTTTTAGTTCTATCATTCTCTTATTTTAGAAGTTACAGGGGGGGCACACATTTCAACACTTTGGAAGTGTCTCTCGCGCAAACTGTTCAGTTTAGTAGCCTCAATATCATTTTTGAAGACCTATCCATAGATACCACACGTATGGGTTTGATGAAAAAAAAATTGAGTTTCAGTTCTAAGTATGGGGAACCCCCAAAATTTATGGTTTTCTTTCTATTTTTATGTAAAAATCTTAATACGGTTCACAGAATACATCTACTTACCAAGTTTCAACAGTGTAGTTCTTATAGTTTCGGAAAAAAGTGACTGTGACATACGGACGGACAGACAGACAGACATGATGAATGTATAAGGTTTTCGTTTTTTGCCATTTGGCTACGGAACCCTAAAAAATATAAACAAAGAAATTGCTATCCCCAAAGTCACCCTGAGCAAATCAGCTGAAACGTCCACCTCGCGCTCGCGCACGAGTACGACCGAACTTGAACGATAGTATTAATTGATATTAAAGCTGATGATAGACGATTGGAGCCGTGTGCAAAGCGGTTTAAGTAGTCGCTTCACACTCGAATGACAGACAGAAAGTATCGCCTATCTACTGTTGGCCGTGACCGCGGATAGATCAGTCCCCTATTTCACCATCTTAACAATGACAGGTGACAGGTTTCAGTGTACTTGGCGCAGCTAATACGAAACCCGGTGATGTATCAGCCTGTTAACTTTGCAATGTGTACCGAATTGTCACCTGTCACGTGTCATTGTCACCATGGTGAAATAGGGGGCAGGTTACTCCGGGTATATTATAGTCATTACCAATACTTTTTTGTAAATAATCCTAACCTACCGCCAGGCAGCAGTGTTCGCATTTTTGAGTTCCGGTGTTATTACTAGTAGGTATAGAGGCATTCCATCTTGGTCCTCAGGGTTGGCAACGCATTTGAGGTCTTAGGCCCGTATTCATAAACTGATCTCAACTGTAATGCTCGTCTCAAGATGCGGTAAAAAAATGACCGTTTTCTATGGCTTGACGTTTACTTTGACGTTTCTTGTGACGGACACCTCAGTCGAGATGAGTTTATTAATACGGCCCTTAGAATTGCAGTCTTGAGATTATAATCTTGAGAATTCAATGTCTATGGGTCTCAGACTTGAGTGCTCGTGTGCCTTCCCATTTCCATAAAAAAACAGATTGCATATTAGAGACCGACATGACATTATTTTCATGTAAGCGTGCAAACGAGTGACTTCGTACAGGAAACAGGTTGAATTGTTGAGATAGCGGAGCTAGTACTTATTATTTTAATTGCGAAGTATCTCCATCTCACTCTCTCCGCGCGGAAGAAGACATAGAGCCATCTCTTCTGAGCCGTGTCCTCTTAAACAATCTGAGTGTCGAATACTTATAATTAATTCTCAAAAAAATATTTAATCGGACATTCGTGATTGAAATATTAACTTACAAACACACACTTTATTACACAGGTGAAACAAGATGCAATTTCGCCGTCAAAAAAATAAAAATTTGGTGTCAACACATAGGGTATCGGAGCTATCGCTCCGATACATAGGGTATCGGAGCGAAAGTTAAATATCTCGCCTCATATGAGTTCTATAAAAATGAAAGAAACGGTTTTTTTAATCCTAGAGCATTTCCTGTGTATATTAAATAAACGACAAACACAAAAAAACTATAACTTTAGAAAAATGTGTTTATTTTTGGAAATTCCTGATATTTCCTAGAATTACTTAAAAATATGCCTATATTACCTCATATTACTATTAGCTATAATTATTTATTAACTCATTATTATTAAATTAAAAAAAAAGTTACGTGTCTAATCCAAAAATGTAATTTTTGATGCGTGGTCAAAAATATTATGTCGATTAGTATGCGTTGTCTTTTTGTGTTCGGCATATTTTTTTCGTTTTTCGTTTAATTACATCTCAATAGAGCTCATATTATGAGGCAAGTTAATTTGTTCTGATAGACTGGACAGCAATCAACGATTTTTTTTTATTTTTTTTTCGGTGAAATTGCATTTAGTTTCATCCCTATTCGTCTATGCACCTTATCCAAGGACACACTGTATAGACGGGTGTAGTCAATGTATGTGTATGTCAATGTATGTACGTTTATAAAATAACAAAAAAACTAATAGTTATTATTATATCTGAGTCAAACGAAAGGAGAGAATCTCCTTAAGTGTAAATCACACGACACTAGCACTACACAGTGCCGTGTGCAAGAAGGCTTTTCAACAATTTTAATCAGATACAATATCAATCATCGATCAATTATTACAGTTCAAGAGAGATACTCGCCCGGAGATACTAATACACGGCGAAATTAGCGATAATTTAAAAGGAATTCATTTCATTTTATTTTAATCAAACAATGGATTAAATTCCAGCTTATTCATAGTTAGTAGATTTGTTGTTTACAAAGAACACGATTGATGATGTAAATTTTTATTAAGCTATTAATAATATTTCGCGTGGTTTGTATGTTTGTATGTAAACAATTTACTGTACAAAATAAAAAGAAAAACAATACGATTAAACAACATAAAAATTGTAATTTATAGTGACATCTAATGACAAGTAGCGGAACTTAGTGTAAGACGAGAATGCTTGAGCACGTGACCGCCGTTAGCCTCCAGTTTACTTCTACTCGCCGCTAGATGGCTGTTACTGTGCACAAAAAGTCATTTCAGAATACCAAATTAATACTCGATTCAATAAAAAATGAGAAGAGACAGATACGAAATAAATGAATGATTGATCTTATTTATTTAAGTTCTTGATAACTATCGATAAAATGTATGAATCACTATTTCATTTTTATCAACTGACTGATAGGAATAACTACCTATCTATTCATTCATTTAGTACCTACAGTCAGGAACCTAATAATACAAGTAATAAAAAGGTTATAAACTTATAAAAAGGTTAGCAGGTATAATACAAATGTATTTTTAACAACCCAGGAAGCTAACGCTTTTCTAGTCTTCAAAGATGTATTTATTTATTGGTAGGCTCATAAGTAACCATCAACATAATCAGCATAAAAAGAAACATGGCGTGGAGTTAGTAAATGAATTAACAATGGTCATCCGAATAAATAAATACCTTAAGCAGTAACAATACATGAGTTGTTGCTGGTTGAATATTGTTATATTCTTGCGATAGCAAAAACATTGTTGTATTATTATTTAATTGTATGTTGCTTGTAATATGTTTAAACGCATATCAAATACATGTTCTCATGATGTTATAAAATAAAATAAACTTTGAATTCAATACAAATATCGCGTCTACAATGCGTAGGTACCTACTACAAGCCTTTTATTCGACCTTAACCCACCTTATTTCTATGTCGTACTTAATCATGTAAATAAATAAAATAAATGTTGTTATGGTAGCTTTTATTCAAATCAATGTATTACAAAAATGTATACAACATGTGCAATATAGCATTTATAATAATCATACCAGCACATACGAGAGCTCCAGGGCAATACCTTATGGAATAAGTTTACTACTGTATTCTGCAAACAATCATTTGATTTCATTTGATTTACTTGGCAGAGAGAGCTGGAATAACGTATATAATGTGATTATGATAGGCGGGTGAAAAGCAAAAATTGTGTACATAGTTAAAGACCTAATTGATGTCAAAGTTTATTTGAAAAAAATATTTTCCTTTGTATATCGCAGAGTAACCATGACTAATTTTCGTACAATATTTTTGCAATTCACCCATACAAGCAAGATAAATAAACCAGAGAAGAATAAAGGTCCTGGCGGGCTCTGTAAACGTAAAACTCTCGTAAAACCTTATTGCTTTGAAATGTAATTGTTTTTACCTTGGCTGCCATTACTGTCGAGTAAATAAGAGAGATTATCAACTTACTAACATTCTAGGAAGTCGATTTTAACATCGACATAGTCATCAAATTGACTTGAAATTTGGCGTGTTCAGCGATTTCGATGTCAATACCATTATTGTGGTACTATCAAGTTGGTTTGGTGATGGAGACAGAAGGTGGTCATAGGAACTCCTCAATGGATTATGGTGAATCTGTTGAGTTTGTACCAAAGATTGAACAAAATACGTTTTTAACAAAAGAGCTCAAACGACGACGCATGAGTCTGTACACTTGTTTAACTCGTCTTTTTACAGCGAGTCCATCGGCAGTGTTAGAAGTACAGTCAGCAACAAATATGCTACTTATATTTAAAGTTAATATGAGTTAGCCTATATCCTTAATAATGTTATAATGCCCATACAATGTTAGAAATAATAGGTAGATTAGATATCAATAGTAAATAAAAACTGAATAGCTGTAACTAGGCTATGATGACTATGGGGTAGACTAGGTATGTACTGTTCCGTGTACTGTTTTTTTTTTTTTGGTGTTCAATAAAGAGTATTTGTATTGTATTAGTTTTTGTAATTAACAATTGTTCGCCTGCCTAGAACATATTCATTTTAATCCCATTAAAGCTAAATGGGTAAGAATCAAAGACTTGGCAACGCTAACTCACGCAAATAAATTTTGTATGAAACTTTTCCGTTGTCCCTCGAAAATTAGCCATACAATTGTAAGGATACTTTTCGTCGCACAACTGAACTTTTTCCCTGTTCGTTGTTTCTATGGTTAACTACGCTTAACTATGATCCAACTTTTTTGTCCTCACCCAAATGCTGGGTTATGCTTTCAAATTATTTTTAGTGGGTGTGGTGTGCCGTGTGGGTTCCGGGTTAGAATAGTGCCCTCCATGTCTTCCCGTGGATGTCGTAAGAGGCGACTAAGGGAATAAAGGCTTGTAGTATTATTAGGCGATGGGCTTGCAATCTGTCACTAATACACTAGTAAACATCTCTCTTGTGCAAAATGTGGTTACAGAATTATTAACATGACTTTAGAGTTGTTGGCATTTCTGTAGTTCTGCCTACCCCACTCTGGGAATGAAGGCGTGATGTTATGTAGGTACGTATGTATTATTTTTGTCACGATGGACCTGAATATTTCTCTATCATTTTTTCAATCATTCTACTTCAACCTTGTTGCCTGCATTATTTTTTGTACAGTCTAGCGTCCCAGGGACATGCGCCGGCGCTTTGTAACGTGACCCGCCGCGCCCCGCCCCGCGCCTGACCCGCCCGGCGCCAGTGACCGCCGCTAGATCCATAAATCATAATGCGATGGTGTCGACGTTAATATAGTAGGGTACGACACGTTGGCCTAGTTGGTGGTGACCCTGCCTACGAAGCTAGCGGTCCCGGGTTCAATTCCCTGTATGAACAAATTCGCACGTTTATTTCGAGAGTGACACTATACAAAAAAGAATTTCATTCAAAAGTATATTACTTTTAACCGCAATAATGTCCCTATTGAAATGGTTTTGTTTTTAGTTTAGTGTCAGTCTCGAAATTAACGTGTATTCGAAATATTTGTGTGGAGAACGAGCATTAGCTCCTAATTGCATGTACAGTCGAGTTCAAAAGTATGTATACACTTTAGTACCTTGTCTATTTAACGTCATGTTTAAACTGCCATATGAAATTATCCAAGCGATTAAAGTGACAAGGTACTAAAGTGTACACACACTTTTGAACTCGACTGTACAAGCTTGAGCTCGGAACTAGGTTAATTAGTGTAAGATTGTCTCCTGTTTTTTAACTTTCTTTAATTGCCTTTTCATCAAGGTCACATACGATACCTAATCCTATATAGGTACCTCTGATTTGAGTCTCCAGATAAAGGAAACTGTTTTGACGACGCGTTGGCTTAGTTGATAGTGACACTTCTTAAGAAGCTAGCGGTCCCGGGTTCGATTCCCGGTATGAGCAAATATTTGTGAGACGAATGCGAGTAGGTATTTGCTCTGGGCTGGGATTCTACACGGTAATAACAATATCGTCTTTGACGTGTTTCCGTATTGTCAACGTTGTGATAACTCTTCTGTCATTTACAATAATGGCGACTGTGAAATGAACGATTCTAAGGCCCCTCGCACTTTAAGCCACTAGTGGTGACCACATTATGTCGCGTTTAGTGGCGGCGGCGACTGGTAGCCTAATGTGCGGGAACCCAAAATGTATGGAGAAACGCGTCCGAAACTTGTGGCAGGCACTAGTCATTCTAATGTGGTCGCCACTAGTGGCTTAATGTGCGAGGGCCCTAAAACACATTAAACGCGATATCGTTATACCGCAGTAGAAGAGGCCCTGAGTCTTTGGTGTCTTCGATCTCTTTAAATAGGTATATAAGTATTTTGGTCGATGTCTATTACTTGTCTATTGTCTTGGTTATTTATTTATTTTACATACTTATACTCGCACATCTATATGTCATATAGAAAACATCCAAGACTCAGGAACAAATACTCGCGCCCATCCCATTCGATAAAATCAGGGATTATTTAGGTGTTTTGGTGTTACTGGTTTGACGCCACGCTTTTAATTTTGTAAATATTAGGGTCCCAGGGAATTGCATAAAAAGACAATTTGATGAAAAAGGAATTGGGTAAAAATGTAGCTTGGATTTTTATGGTAGGTACTTGGATGTCATGGTCCATGGTCCGAAGTCCACCTGGACTTGGTTCCGTGCCCATGGCTCGATGAAGCACGCTCTTGACCTACCAGTTGTATCACTAATTGTGTTTGACTTGTTAAATCTCGCCGCTAATCAAATAATTCGCTTGTTAGTTGTATTCAGCAAATTTGCTGCTGATGGGTGATAAGATATGCTATCTAGTTGCGTGGCAAAATAGTACAACTCGAGTTGTACTGATAAAAGCTGTTTTAAGGGGCATGTATCATAATACACGTTGAGGTTGCTGTGGTTGCCGACCCCGAGTGGTCGCCGGGATAGAATAGTGCCACTCCATGTCTTCTCGTGGATGTCGTAAGAGGCGACTAAGGGAATAAGGGCTTGTAGTATTGTTAGGCGATGGGCTTGCAACCTGTAATACACTGGTAAACATCTTAGCCTACTTGTGCAAAATGTGGTTTCAGAATTATCAACAAGTCTTTATAAAGTTGTTGGAACTTCTGTAGCTCTGCCTACCCCACTATGGCCGCGGCGGTGTTGGTGGGTCTGGCGGGCGGCGGTCCCCACGCGCCCCGCTCCCCGTTGGGTGCGTTTGAGCACCAATTTAAAGCGCAGCTTGGACAATATATAAAGTTTAAAATACATAATGGGTAATGATCATAATTCATAATGATTTATTTCTGTAAACGTAAACTATTCAGGGTTGTCATAAAACAAACCTAACCTAACCTAATGAGTTCTATGCCTTTTAAAAAATCCTGAAAAGTTTACGGTATCAGATATAAAATCGTATTATGAACTTTATATATTGAACTTTACATATTACTAGCGACCCGCCAGCGGCTTCACCCGCTGCAATTTTTCTTTCTTTTATATCACTTAGGCGTATGAAAAATAGATGTTGGCCGATTCTCAGACCTACCTGATATTCACACAAGATTTTATTAAATCCAGCCGTTTCAAAGGAGTATGGGAACAAACATTTTGACTCGAGAATTTTATATATTAGACTAGCGACCCGCCCTCGCTTCGCTCCGGGTTAAAGTATTATACTTATAAACCTTCCCCTTGAATAACTCTATCTATTAAAAAAAACGGTATCAAAATCCGTTGCGTAGTTTTAAAGATGTAAGCATACATAGGGACAGACAGCGGCAAGCGACCTTGTTTTATACTATGTAGTGATGATACGATCCCTGTTTTAAGATCAAATAAGCTTCTTGCTGGGGCTCTACCAAAAGGAAAGGAGAGTTGAATACTCCTCGGTAAAAAAAGGTATTGAATTGTCAACGTTACGATAGCACCTATTTACTTCACTGAAAAAACGAATAGGTTTATTTTACCTATACTGCCCTTCTAAGTCAATAAGCCGTACCTTAAATTCAATGGCCAAAGCAGATTCAATCGTATATTGTTGAAAATAAGGTTGTATTTGCTACAGGAGTTTTGTCTTAGATACTGCCATTTGTGTAAACAGAGCAGTAATTAGGGTTGATACAGGTCCTACCCGTGAGTTTAGTCGAGATCTATGGAAACTTACCAAGATAAGCACCAAACAGGCTGCATTACAGGCTTATCATGGATATTGTTTGCTCCCTGCTCAGATACGGCATTATTGTTTGGGGTAACTCCAGTCATGTAAAACGTGCACTAATAGCTCAAAAACAGTGCATTAGAGCAATTTGTAATGCTGATATCCTAACATCTTGTAGGCCGTTATTTAAAAGCCTACAACTTCTAACTGTACCAAGCATGTAGTTTGTTTATTCGTCAAACTGCATCCAGAACTTCTTAAAACCAACAAAGACATGTGTTATTTTAATACAAGGTATCCAAATCGCCTTGTTGGTCCCGCTCAAAAGATTAAGTTTTATGGTAGGAACGCATATTGTATGTCCATTGGCATAATCGATTGCATGATGACATTAAACAATTGCCTATTAGACTATTCAAGACTAAACTTAAGAGTTGGTTAGTGCAGAAATGCTTTTATAGTACTGAAGAATATTTTGATTACTTTAAACATTGACTGTGACTTTTTAAATTTATTTTATTATGATTAAGTATGAATTAATTGTATGCATGTATAAACTATCGACCCATGTAGACCTGAAGATTTTATTAACATCGCTTACAATTTTATTCAATGATTATGATATTTTTGCATGCCAGATACTGGCAAAATGTGTGTGATTCTTAAAACTGTAACATCTTTTATACCACATTAAAGGCAAAATAAAGAGATTTGATTTGATTTGATTTGATTTAACAAAAACCTTTGTAAAAATAATACGTTGAAAAGGTTCTATCAAACTTTTCATTGTGTTATTTCACAAAACTCACGGGTAAGACCTGGATCAACCCTAATTATAGATAAAATCTATTCGTTTTTTCAGTGTTGCCAGGAATGGTGGCGGAGCTGAAGACTATATGATTAAATGTCAAAAGTAATATGGTTCCACCGAGTAGGTATCATAGAGCCCCTGGATATTGAATGAATTTGGAGTTAGAAAAGTAAGTTACTATATATTAATGTTTCAGAGATCAAAAAAAAAAAAAAAACAAACCAACTTCCACAATAGGGTAACCCTATTGTGGAAGTTGCTGACCAAAAAACACCCTGTTTGTCTGAATAAGCTTTTATTGTTATCTGTGCTGTAGATTTATTGTTTCACTTATAAAAAATAAAAAGTAAGTGGTTTTATGTAGTATAATATGAATAGCTGCGATAATGTACCTATTACTAATATGTACAGCTACTTACGAATCGATCACTCCGACTGTACCCCGCAAACAAAATAATAAACGACCAAAAAACTGCAATTAAATTTCGCAATTATCATGTTTTGGTGCACCGGACCACCTCCGCCGAGCTGGCATCCAATATTCGGGATTATTCCCCGCGTTTTACGGCCGCGGCCGTGAGACCCTCCATTTCATGCAATGGGGCTCCATTTGTAGCGCGCACGCGCAAAGCCGCCGCCATTTAATCACCACGGCGCAGGCGTCGAATGTCACTTTACAGCGGCCATGTTTAACTCCCGCGCTTTTTCTACGGTCGTAAAATTTGTTATTAATTCAGTAAAATTTCGGATTAGGTGGTATTGTGGAACAAAGCAAGGATTTAATTGGCGCGCGCGCTTGTCGATTGCGCCTGTAAAACCGATGCTGCGCCCGCGCACTGGAATCAATTAAAACGGCGGGATTACTTTCAAGCGGGGGTAAAAAGTTGATGAAGTTTTATGAATGTGGGACTTTATTTTGACGACACGTTGGTCTAGTTGTGAGTGACCCTGCCTCCGAAGCCAGCGGTCCTGGGTTCAAACCCCGGTAAGGGCAGATATTTGTGTGATGAGCGCGAATATTTGTTCCTGAGTCTTGGATGTTTTCTATGTATAAGTATGTTTATCGTCTAGTACCCATAGTACAAGCCTAGAGCTTAGTTTGGGACTAGGTCAATCTGTGTGTCGTTGTCCCCTGATATTTATTTATTTTTATTATTTATTATTATTATGTCGTCCGTTTGGTTACCGGGTTAGCATAGTGCCACTCCATGTCTTCCCGTGGATGTCGTAAGAGGCGACTAAGGGAATAAGGGCTTGTAGTAAACAGTAAGTACTACAGCCTAACAGCGATGGGCTTGCAACCTGTCACTAATACACTAGTAAACTTCTTGGCCTGATTGTGCAAAATGTGGTTGAATTCATACAAGTCTTTTTAGAGTTGTTGGTATTTCTGTAGCTCTGCCTACCCCCCTCTGGGAATGAAGGCGTGATGTTATGTATGTATGTATTATTATGTTTTGAGTCATTTGAAAAACGCGCCTGCACACTCACTCGATAGGTTTTGAGTAATTCGTAGATATTATACCTACGTATCTTTAGGCTGCGTTTCGACCAGAGCTGTGCGAGGCAGCGAAGCGGTGTGCGAGGAAAAATCCACCAATGGGAGAGCTGCGCTGCGCGAGGAATTTTATCGGTGTATTTTTTCCTCGCACACCGCTCCGCTACCTCGCACAGCTCTGGTGGAAACGTAGCCTTAGGTATTTACCAATTCACCATTAGCTCAAAATCACAAGTTCTCAGTTAATAAACATCGGATTTAGTATTTTGTCTGGTAATATGGCTTTACAGTAACACCACAGATATAAGTTACGCCGGCAATCTTTGTCCACGCAGAAAGTTGCTCACTAATGCGCAAGATAACCGAACGTAAAAAAACAATTCAATACAAACCTTGTCGTGTTACGTATAAAGCAGAATATGAAATGACAGTTAAACTCGTGCTTTCTCGCTCCTGGCGATTAGCGATTAGCGCTTAGCGCTCGTGCATCTCAGCTTGTGTGCGAATGACAACTGACGCGACGCTAAATAAAATGGCGGTCGACGGCGTCGCTGCAATGGCTGCCGAATATTTGACCAATAGCCGTCGAAGTTTTACCCGCGTAAATATTCGCGCCTTCGAAAAAAATGCTTTCTTCGCAGGTACATCGTTGTAACTTATATTTGTGGTACTACTGTACCCAGTAGAAAAAGCACCTGGGCCTCTATTCTACTGGGTTAAGATGCTGTTGCATTTGACGTGCTAGTCTCGTTTCTAACTCGGCCGCTATTACTGTCACTTGACTATGTACTTACATAAGAGTTTTCAAAACGCTGAAAAAACACAAACATGTCAAAGGCGATACGTTTTTAGGGTTCCGTAGTCAAACTAGGAACCCTTATGGTTTCGCCGTGTCCGTCCGTCCGTCTGCGGTCCAGAGCTGAGAGTTTTAGTACTAGAAAGCTGTAATTTGGTATGGATATACACATTAGTTATGCCAACAAAGTGGTACAATAAAATATGAAAAAAAAAACTTTTTTTTTAGGGTACCTACCTCCCTTACACGTAATGTATGGATGTATTTTTTCTCGTCTACCCTATAGTGTGGGGTGTCGTTGGATAGGTCTTTCAAAAGTATTGGGGGATCGTAAATGGAAATATTAAGCTTTAAAGCGATAATTTTTGTAAGAGTAAAGTGTCCCCCCAGCCAAAACTACAAATACTAAAAATCTGAAAAAAAACTTAAATGAAAGAGCATATAACGAACTTTAAAGGGAAACTATTAAGTAGACATCATTGGTTTTTGAGATACAGGCGATTAAAGTGTTTATACCTACTAAAACATCTAAGACTGCACCAATTGACTTTACATAGAAAATTAGTTATTACTTGTTGATTATTTTTTTGTAATACTTAACGCGCGCTTCGGAACCCTACACTGAGCATGGTCCGACAGACCCGGTTTTTACCGTGTAGAATTTCAGCCCTAGTTTAGAACTAAAAAGTTTGTAAGTTCAAGTGGGATTTAGTAACAAAAAAACAAGTTACGTGCAAACCGATTTAATTCGTAGATGGTCGATGTCCACAGAAATGGAACTAAAATATCATAAATACCTATATGTATATATTTACAATTAATCATTAAGGCACTTTTAACTCAATGTACTAACGATCTCGAGCGCTTCATACAAGATACAGAAATATAACATTATTATAATTAATATTTAACCTGCCCCCTATTTCACCATCTTGACAATGACAAGTGACAGGTGAAAATTCGGTATACATCACAAAGTTAACACGCTGATACATCACTGGGTTTCATATAAACTATGCGCAATGTACACTGAATGTCACCTGTCGCCTGTCATTGTCTGGATGGTGAAATAGAGGGCTGGAAATGACCCTTTGAACTGTTCACAATTATACAAAGTAATAAATGAGCTGTGGGTGGGCCAAGCTACATTCGATTTGACATTGATTCAATTAAACTTAAGTACAGAAGCCTGAATTTATAGCACAAACCCGCGCAGCAGCGAAACGAAAATAACATGTTTTTACTGACAGAAAACAGAACGTGTAATGCCCGGCTTGCAACTTATTTTAGAAAATAACTTTTCTTACTTTCATTATAGAAAGCTTTGTATTTATCTTGCTTGATCAGTAAGCTTTAATACTCGACGAGAAAGGAATAAAAAAACAGAATTATACGATATTTTTTAACAAAATTCGACGTTCAATCACCGGATATTATTTGTGAATTATGTTACTGATTTTATTTGTATTTTAATAAATTATTCTTATTCTTATTCTTTCTATTCAATCTTTAATTTGTTATAGCATTCTCCACGATTAAAACACTAACAATTTGTACTAGCACTGGTTTATTATGTTAGTAACATTACTGATATCTAAGTACCGTTCCTCCCTTATAACTAGAAGATAGCCAGTATCCATTAAAACATTATATCTATTTATTTACAGCATCGCTTGCTTCTTAAAACGAATCTACCCTGGTAATACTAACGTAAAGATAAGTGTAATATCTTACAATATGGTATAATATTTATTTACACTAACTATACTCAAGAGCAATGAAACAGGTCATTGGTCGTATCATAAATATGTATACACTTTAGTACTGTGGCGGTAATTCAACATTTAATTATTTAACTTGGACCACTCAGCAACTTGGGCCATACAACAAGAAGATCACGCCACCGCGCGGCCCGGGCCCGCGACACGTTACGGAGCCACATTCCTGCGCTCCGACTCACTTCACTTCGCTTCGAGACTCCGTTGAATGCACGCGCGCACACTTGTTTATTTAAGACATCGCTTGCTACCGCACATATGTAAAATACTCGAGTTAATCTTATTATACGTATTGCTTTGGTTAACAAGTCAAGTATCATTCTCACTCCTCATTTCATCCCTGCTTCCACGTGTTGAACTAAAGTTGTGTGGTTATACGACCACCACTGCTGCTGCTGCTGTGTTGTTACTCGCTGTGACAATTTCATATGGCAGTATAACATGACGTTAAATAGACAAGGTACTAAAGTGTACACATATTTATGACCTTGACTATACACGTACCGTGACCCATTGTCTTTGATTTGAGTGCATAATACTTTCGGTCCGCCACGATTAGTATCCTGTGAATATTTTTTATTTTTTAGACCAATTCTGTTATGTAAAAATATTGAGACATTTTGTAAGTATTATCAAACACTTTCGGGTTTGAAAATCTAGACTCACTGATAAGCAGAGCATTATAATATAAAAATGCTAATGCCATTATTAAAATGTTAACTTTTCTTTAAATGTCTTTATTTTGCACTAGTCAAATTAATTGAAAAGAAAAGGAGTAATATTTTAATTTAATTTAATAAATAAATAGTAAAAAGAGTAGAATCAAACAAAATATATTCCTTTTAACCTACTTTGATGAGAATATATGATCACAAAATTTTAATTAAACCTACAATAATATCAGAGCCCGAACAAAAGGTGATCATCACAGATGATCGCCGTGATATCATCACAAGTCACACTCGTTTCAAGCACTCGTAACATTTACATAAAGTCATACATTTCAAAGTCGCACTAGTCCACTGGTATTCGACGTCACTGATAATTGTTATCTTCTATAACCAATTTTCGAAGCCCATTTGTAATTTTATTGCGGCTACTTATAACGGCAACTTGTACTACCATTAGTGCGCCTGCGCTACTGCTACAAATGTCATTGGCTACTACTGTTGCTAGTGTCTTGGCATCACTGGTATCTATCATCACTAGATCCGACGTCACTGTTGATATATAACGAGCATCCAGTGTAAAAGTTATTTGTTGTCACTGGTAACCAACTGGTAGCATTGGTACCTTTTCCGCATTAATACCGGGATCTTTGGTATTACTAGCATCTTCTGGATATGTATTACTAATGACGCCACTTTCAGGTATTGAATTGTTACTTAAAACTGGTGTAATAATTTAATCGAGTAGTAATTTTCACCGACACCCAGTTGATATTTATCGGTTGTTGAGAGCTTTACACAAATCTGGATCTGGATCTGGTCGCTATGCACTGGTCACCTGGTGTCACTCGTAGCTGGAGCACGCACTCAATGTCAATTGTATGGTAGCCATAATCACTTGGTAGCCACATGACTAGGTTTACTAGCCATTAGTGTCACTAGTAACCGGCGCCAGTGGTATGGTGTTGCTGGTATTCACCAGCCGCATCGTGGTCCCTGCTCGTGGAGGGCGAGCGCGCGCGCGGGTCAGAGCGCGTGCGCGTGCGCATGGTGGGGGGGCGGCTGCTGGTGCGGGTGCAGGTGGGGGGCGCCGCCCGCGTGCTGCCGGCCCTGCGGGGGGACTAATTAGTACCGATTCACGAGATTTTGTAACCTACTTAAAAAAATGGGGTCCAAGTGAAAAGGGATCTTCTGAAGATCAAGTGAAAGTATGTGTCTAGTACGAGTATACTCCATGATTGAGATTAGTTGAGTTAACTCGACGTACTCTTTTCCACTAAAGCCCAGGTTATGCGTACAGAGGAAGAATGTAATGTCAGAGCTTCATTTTATTTGATACTGTGGCGACCTAGCGAAATCTAGTGGCAACTTGTAACAAACCAACTCGCCAGCGCCACCAGCGTCAGACAGCGCAACTAAATCTGACAGTGCGCTACATGACTACATCGTGCTAACGAAGTTTCTTTAGTCGGTTGACTTATATAACACTTCTAACTTCATCCAAATGGACTTCGGTCCCTAGGCATAACACCCGCCTGGAGAGAGATCTCTCTATTGTCCTCTCTACCTACAATACTAAAGAGATAGGCTTGCTGATAAAGACATAGGCAGCAGGGGTAACGTTGACCCGTTGTTGTGTAGAAAAAAATATGTTATACTAAAATACATTGTTAAATATATTTTTTATGTTATTGAGAAGGCAAACGAGCACACAGGCCACCTGATGTTAAGTGGAAACTGTGACCCATAGACATTCGCATTCACAAGACTGCAATCCTAAGACAGCAAACTGCGTTGCCAACCCTGAGGACCAAGATGGAATGCCTCTATGCTAGTTATTTCACCGGCTGTTATTTTCAATTACCGGCTAAACAAAAATACTATCTAGCGTGCTTCTTCTTAACAGCACCTCCTCAACCTTGGGAAGTGCTGGAAGACTTAGATATGTGAAAGTGCCTAAAAGACATACTTATACATATAACAAAGGTGTAAAGCTAATCTTCAGCATATTTTGCTGCGTTTTTCATACGAGGGGACCAAATGTCGGTTGAGAATGTCAAGTTATTAGAACATGCAACTAATAGTAGGGCTTAAAAAAACCCGTAACATGTTTTATCCATTTTGGCTGTTTGTGGTGGGCGGTGTATATCACCCATAGTGACGATAATAGTAATAATAATATCACAGGAAAATGTCTCACAAATTGACCTAGTCCCAAACTGAGCTCTAGGCTTGTGCGATGGGTACTAGACAACGATAAACATACTTGTATAGAGAAATACATACTTAAATATATAGACAACATCCAAGACTCAGGAACTATTTGTTCCTGAGTCTCGTGCTCATCACACAAATATTTTCCCTTACCGGGATTTGAACCCAGGACCCCTAGCTTCGAAGTCAGTGTCACTACCAAACCAACGAGGCTAGCGTGTCGTCAAATACGATGAGCGCTAATCCTGGCTTGACACTTCCTAGAGAAGAAAGAAAAGGCAATGATGATGTGAGGTCCCAACCTGTAGATACACATAGTAGTCATATGGCTGGTGCAGTGGCCAGCAGCGCTGCGGGGGCACGGGGTAGAGGGGCGGGACGGGGTAGAGCGCGCCGCCCAGCTTGTTGCGCAGGATCCGGCTGATCGAGGACACCGAGGGCACGTTGTACTTGTCGCACACGCCGTCCGCGAGCAGCCGGTCGCGGATCTCCCACGCGAAGATGCCGGGATCTTTCGCTTTTAGCTGCTTTATGTAGGATACCACCTGCGGACAAGAAGTGGCTTGCATTAGAGGTGTTACTGATGTTATATTGTGTCTTCTTAGGGCTGTAGTAAAAACAGGTTAAGTGCAAGTCGGACTCGCACCGAGGGTTGCGTATTTAGTTCATAACAAAATTGGTATTTTATATGCAATAAACTCCATTTTGACTGCCTTAATTTCAATACATATTTTTTAAGCAATGAGCATTTTTTTCAAATCTGTAAAATTTGACTTAATTTTTCGCGTAAAATATAAATATTTATCTTTAAGACAGGCATTTTTTAGATTTCTCAGAAAAGAAGGATTAGGATTTACCTATGGTAGCGCTCTGGAAGCTGTCAAAATTTACCAACAATCTGGTAACTAAATCTCGAAGCAATGATAACTCAGACCTATATTTAGTGAGTGTCCATGAGACTCAGCACCATTGAGTGGTGGTCCCTTGGGTTAACGAAAGTAATTCTTCGCTAACACGATATTGATTGGGTGTTATGAGTCGAGACTTGAAGACGCCAATAGCTCCATGAAAGATGGAGTTGGTCTTAAAGAAGCAATGGGAATACAGTCACAGTCGTGATTGGATTGGTGTTGGTACCTTAGACCACTCACCCCGCTCAGGCGTGGTGACTTTAGGCTTTCAGATGCCGATAGCTTCAGGTAACATGGAAATGCTCTTGAAAAGAGCTGTACTGAAGCAAAGGTAATTCAGACCCTGTTGTGATTGGATTGCTGGTGGTACCTTAGGCGTGGTGACTCGGGGCTTGGAGCCACCGATGGCTCCGGGCAGGATGGAGCCGGTCTCGTGGTAGCGCGCCAGGATCTTAGACACGCAGCCATGGGAAACTCGGAGCTGCCGGCTGATGTCGCATGGCCTGCAGAATAAAAAAAGGTTAATATCGTTTTCAATTAGAGTTGATTTCTTTTGGAGCAAGAGAGAAAAAACATCGATTTTTTTATATCAATCTCCTTACCATAAATGGAAAAGAACAAGCAGGTAAATTGGTGTGAAGTACGTAATCGTTGCTGCATTGAAAATCCAAAATATTAGAGCAATTGCATGTGAGTTGACAACTTTAAGGAAAATAATTAAAAAGTAGGGAGAAAAGATGAAAAACAGATTTATTTACAGTGTATTTTTTAATATATTGGTATTGTGATACAATTATTTAGTAACGCTGTGGATTCCTCTAGCTCAATGCCACCTGAAGCTGTATATCAGACCTGATGCCGAGCTGCGCCAGCTCCACGATGCGCAGGCGCACGGCGTTGGGCAGCGGGCGCCCGTTGACGAACACGCCGCCCAGCTGATTCACCTCCCCGTACTGCTGGGAGCCGCCCACGCCGCCGGCGCCCAGGCCGCCGCCGCTCGGGTCTACAAGTACAAAAAACCTTATAAAACAATGCGCCTTTAGGATGTGCGAAGATCATTGCCCAGGATATATATTTTACATATTTTTTTTTCTGCTCTGTGTGGTTGCCGGGTTAGAATAGTGCCACTCCATGTCTTCCCGTGGATGTCGTAAGAGGCGACTAAGGGAATAAGGGCTTCTAGTACTGTTAGGCGATGGGCTTGCAACCTGTCACTAATACACTAGTAAACTTCTTGGCCCGATTGTGCAAAATTTGGTTACAGAATTATCAACAAGTCTTTTTAGAGTTGTTGGTATTTCTGTTGCTCTGCCTACCCCACTCTGGGAATGAAGGCGTGATGTTATGTATGTATGTGTATTTTTATTAGCGCATAATGTCCCACTGCTGGGCAAAGGCCTCTCTCCCCTCTTCCACTCTATCCGATCTTGAGCGGTGTCCCTCTAGTTGTCTACATTGTTGATGATTGAATTCATTTGACGGTAACAGACACTTACTATGAGTATAATGTCAACAATACACACACAGACTAATTGTTACTATAACTATGGTCACTCTATGTAATTTAACATATTATTTACGTTTGATCAATGTTATCGTGCGTTGTCCATCCGTCAATAACAGGCTAACATGGCTGTATCTCTTGAATCGTAATACGAGTAGCTTGATACTTAAAAAAAACTCAGTGTGTGTGTGTGCGTGTGTGGTTATGGCCGCCATTGCTAAAAATATAGAAGTTAAAAATTAAAGTCGAAGATCTTAATATTGTACGGTCAAGCACGGTGGGGCGGTTCGTGTTCGTGTGCCGGACTTGACCGGTTATTTTACATGAAGTATAACACTGGTTCCGATTATTTATATTCATATTTATATTGTTTATTGCCTTATGTTGTATTTACAAAGATGTAATAATAAATTAAACGCTCTAACATAAACCCTGGGAGGGTCCTGCAATGTCCATACAATTAAATATTTAAATATCAAATATCAAGAATTATTATTAATAATATTATTACATGCCACTACTATAAACTATAAACTAGGTGTGTATACTATAAAAAAAATATTTTAAGTCATAATAATATTTCAACAACAAATATTTTTTAACTCTACAAAACGTGGCCTCTTTTATAATATTTTTAATGTCGAGTGGCATCTTGTTGTACCTATATCTTAATCGCCATGAGGTGGATACTCGAGCTTACAATTTTTAATTTAGTAACTTTTTTTTTTCGTGACACAACTTTTTGATTTCTATATTTTTTTTTAGTTATTTTTTTGCATGCCATCTATTGGTAAAATGTGTGAGACTACATATGCATTCACAACCATCATTTGTACCACATTTTGAGCAAATAAACATATTTGACTTTGACTTTGACTTTTTCCGTAGGTTCAATTTAATGATATCGTCTCTTATTCGTATCTTATGTTAATAAAGAAGTATTCGGGTCTAACTATACGATGTCATAATACTATAGCGCAGCACAACGGTGACATTTTCGTGTCCTCGTCCCAAATTAACCAGGACATTAAAAAACAGTTGCATTTTTATTAGCATATATAAAACGCAAAGGTGACTGACTGATTGACTGACTGATCTATCAACGCACAGCCCAAACTACTGGACCGATCGGGCTGAAATTTGGCATGCTGATAGCCACTATGATGTAGGCATCCGCTAAGAAAGGATTTTGATAAATTCCACCCCTAAGGGGATAAAATAGGGGATGAAAGTTTGTATGAAACTTACGTAAATTCATTTGATCATAGTAGCTCCAATCTTCAATTTCAGTTCAATCAATCGAGAATTTTCGTAAGTTTCATACAAACTTTCATCCCCTATTTTATCCCCTTAGGGGTGGAATTTATCAAAATCCTTTCTTAGCGGATCTCTGTCAATTCTCAACTTGATTGATAGTTTGAGTCCCGGAAAAGAACATAGGATAGTTTGTATCCTGGAAAGTTGTACAGTTCCCGATGGAGTAGCGATAAACGACTTCTACGCGGACGGAGTTGCGGGCAAAAGCTAGTTTATAATATTTTTAATGTCGAGTGGCATCTTGTTGTACCTATATCTTAATCGCCATGAGGTGGATACTCGAGCTTACAATTTTTAATTTAGTAACTTTTTTTTTTCGTGACACAACTTTTTGATTTCTATATTTTTTCTTTAGTTATTTTTTTGCATGCCATCTATTGGTAAAATGTGTGAGACTACATATGCATTCACAACCATCATTTGTACCACATTTTGAGCAAATAAACATATTTGACTTTGACTTTGACTTTTTCCGTAGGTTCAATTTAATGATATCGTCTCTTATTCGTATCTTATGTTAATAAAGTAGTATTCGGGTCTAACTATACGATGTCATAATACTATAGCGCAGCACAACGGTGACATTTTCGTGTCCTCGTCCCAAATTAACCAGGACATTTTTATTAGCTTTGATATCATAACCCTTACAAAAACTCGCTTCCCCGAACTTCTGAAAGACGACCGGCCAATTTTTCACCACGTGCGGTGACGTCACCCGCTTCGGGTGACAGCCGACCTTTGATGTCGCCACCGGCCGTAACAGCCCCGAAAGGCGACGCCGGTTGTTAAATGTTAGCTTGTTAGAATTCCTGCGGTTTATTTAAGGTTCAAGGAGGAGGTAATTTGAAGAATTCGGGTCTAACTCAGCTGTACCCTACAATGCCTCAATAACTAACTTCCCATCGTCCTAACGCACAAGACAAGTGTTCCCTGAATTTTATTGCGACAAATAAAAAGTAAACTGTCTGTGACATGTCTAGGCCTGCTTCACAGTTAAGTCGCCAACGTATCCATACGACTTGTGGACTAACTGACGGACAATGGCGACAATTTATTATCGAGGAATCTAAACTGCATCATTTTTAACAATACATTGCCTTCTAATGGTACGACTGTCTTGGCTGTTAAGAGCTACAAATCTGGATTCAAACAATAGATTGATATCCGATGACAAATCGCAAGGTAAGTCTTACAACGTTAGTAAATAAGTCCGAAATTTAGATATGCACTGCGAAATGCATGGATCTCGTCAACATCACTTTAAAACAACTATCCGAAAGCTCCAATTACGCTGACGTTGTCAAAATTGAGCTGCGTCAAAATCGGAAAAAGTAATTGCATAGCGTCCTTTTGGACATGACCAAACCGTTTGTGTGACAATGGTCTTATCTGTAGAAAGTGGACAATGGTCTTATCTGTAGTCATTAAAAAAGAACTAGTATACGTTGATAGAAGGTCTGTATCTCCAAAGCAGCCTTACTAAATTATAGCCGGAGACATTCATCCTGAAATAAACAACAAAAGAGTTCAGCGGAACACTTCAAAGCAAATCTGTTTCCAATTTTTAAGCCACCCAACTCCCGTCAGACGCTGCATATCGCGTTGCATCCTAATAAACGTCACATAAGTGTCACCGAGATGAACGAGTGAACAACAAAAGTGAATGAATGAAACGCGAGACGGCGGTGTCAATCCTCTGAACGGTTGAGTGATTGAGTTTAAAATGTTGGATGACAACGGGAGCTGTCAAATTAGAAGAAACACGTGTTTTTTTTGGTGAAAGCGATATGTAGAAGTTTGTAAGTGCGCTTTTTTGTTAAGTATGTTTCATAGGGGTTTAAATATAACTTGCATGGTTAGAGAAACAGTGGCACAATCTTGTAGTTGTAGAGACACTAGGTTGGGCACATTGCTTGTAGTACCTTGGAATTTTGATTAGTTTTTTTTTTGCTTACATTTGCGTTATATTTAATACTTACCTGGGTCATTCTACTTTTTAGCGCATAATAATCATTGGTGAAATTAAAGGCATTTTAGTAATTTTTTTCACGTAAACTTGACTTATATTGAAACTGGAGCAACTAAATTTAATAGTTCAAAACAAAACACTTTAAATTTATTGATATTTTTTCAGGAAAAGTTGGTAACACAGCGGTAAATACACTTTTTCCATACAAATGTCGGGGACATGCCTGACCACTATGTTACCTACTTTAAAGTTAATTATAGTGACTTTTTAAATGTAGTGATAATTTTAAATGTAAGCCAAGTTGTGTAACTATTTCAATATTAAATTACAAAACCGAGCACTTTAACGTTTTTATAAAAATATTATTTGAAGAGCACTTGTCAAAAAATCGACCTGCGCTTAAAAGTAGAATGACCCACCTACTCTGTGTCGCTGATGTTTGTGTGTCACTTGATTAATTGCTGCTGAAAGGGCCCTTTTTAACATTATGTATGTGTACATTTAGTTTTGTTTGTTTTTTTGTTTGCATGTGTTTGTATGTACTTTTGTTAAATAAATGTATCTCATCTTATCTTAAATGATGGTCAGGGGCGGGAAGGTTTTTCAGCATTTCTCGGGAAAGCGAAGTGTTGGCAGGCGTCCCACAAGGTGGAAAGGAGATGAATGCGAGTAACATGAAAGTAAGCTTCGTGGAGATCCCTGAGAAAAGCCTTTCGAATGATATAATTACGAGTATGATGAGGGAAAGATACAGCATTGCCAGACGTCCCGATTTTGGCGGGACGTCCTGATTTTTAAATCAAAATTAAATGTCCCGCTCAGTCCCGCTTTTCAGGGATACCTTGGCCGTGTGTGCAGCATGCTGAGCAAGCGCGGCCGGGGGGCATAGACAAATGTTATTCTTGGTATCTATTGTAAAGCTGGATACGAATCTGAGCGGCTCAGCCTGAGACATGCTCGCCCTGCGCGGCGAGTTGCTTGCGAGCCAATTGTTGCACATAAACATGCGCAGATGAGGCAGCGTGCTTGTCGCGAGCCGTCATTTCAAAATGGCGTCGGACAGGATGACAGCTGCGGCTGCGTTTATCATAATTCACCGAATTATTAACAAAAAGAAGAATCGCCTCGGTGGTGGAACAGCTCAGAAACTTTATCAAATTTGTACGCACCTCACCCACAGACATGTTAGAACTTGTCGTTCTGCCCGCGGCACGCTCGGATACACGTCCAATTTACGCGAGGCACGCACACCGAGGCGCCTTTGAACACGGTCAAAAGACCGACTCTCGGCGGCTCGCCGCGCGCCATGCGCACAGCGCGTGAGCGCGTACGAATTTGAGCAAAATAGGTGAGCCGTGCGTGCCTCAACCCGAGGCTGCTCTAATTCGTACGCAGCTTTACGTAAACGTAATTCAACACTCAAATAAAAAGTTAAACATTTGAAAACATCTGATTATATATTTTTTTTACTATGTCCCGCTTTCGACGAAAGAATCCCGCTTTTTTCACTCAATACTTACACAATCCCGACTTGCCAAAAATAAAACATGTAATGATAGAGAGGAGATTAATGGTGACTAAATTAGGAAAGGCCGAGGACGTTAATGCGACCAATAATGCCACATATTGAATGGGTAGGGTAGCCTGATCAAGGAAAGACGCATACCTTCTTAAGAACTCCAGCAGGAAAATAATACGTGTACCTACCTATGGAATCTATTAAGATGAAAATTGATTAATTAGTACAGCAACATAAATCCTCTTCCATACAAATCAACCCATCGGCGCGGTGACAAATCTCCGGCACGGCCCCGCTCGTCGCAAATTGCCTACAAATGGGCTGACATGACGCGAATGCGCCCGCGCACGCTTGAAACCAAAGACCTACAAGTTTAACAGCAAATCCATTGAAAATAAGACCTTAAAACACGTGGACAGTGTTCTAAATTAAATGTAACTTAATTTAGATTTTGTTTCTTTTTTGTTTTAAAAGTGTCTTGTTCTGTGCCGATATAGATCGAGGTGTCGGCTAATTTAAAGCGCTTTTAGAATTAATGGGTTAAAACGGTTCTCTGGAGTTCTTGACATCCTGTGGTACTAACTAATCATCACTGGACAATGTAAAACAAAACGAAATATCCGTTTGTCTGTCTCTGATTCTCTCCGCAACTCACGAATTTAAATCTTCTTAGATCTTGATTTAAAGTAGGTAGGTCCCGGGCTTATAATTTAAGCACAAGACAGCGATAAACATACTAAAGTATATGAAGTAATACAAACTTAAATATACATACATACATACTATCACACATTCATTCCCAGAGTGGGGTAGGCAGAGCTACAGAAATACCAACAAGTACAAAAAGAGTTGTTGGTAATTCTGTAAGCACATTTTGCACAATCAGGCCAAGAAGTTTACCAGTGTATTAGTGACAGGTTGCAAGCCCATCGCCTAACAGTACTAGAAGCCCTCATTCCCTTACTCGCCTCTCACGACATCCACGAGAAAACATGGAGTGGCACTATTCTAACCCGGCAACCACACGGGCACCACAAACACAATTAACACAAACACAATTAGAGAATATCCAAGACGCAGAAATATACTCGCGCCCATTAAACAAAAATTGCCATACCGGGATTTGGACCCGGGACCAATAGCTTTGCAGGATTAATTCGAACCAGACAAACTGTTAAATAAATTAACAGTACGGGCATGACATAACGCAAAATGTTACAATTACTAGATGCTTCAATCAGTAGAGAAAACACAAGACACAAAAATGACCATTACCGAGGGTCACAGGGTAGGTAAGTTGGGCACGCTAACTCATGTAATAAAAATTACTATAAAACTTTTCCGTTGTGTGACGAAAATTAGCCATACAAATTGTAAGCATACTTTTAAGAATAAAAATAAGAATGGTTTATTTGGACACACATTTACATAAAATGACATAAATGGCAGTTTGTATTAAATTATCAACTAAGTATTTATTTCGTCGAACAACGAAACTTTTTCCGTCTTCGTTGTTTGTATGGTTAACTGCGCAGGGCTCTATTCAGGTGCGTTAAAACGATATCGTGTTTGACACGTTTAAGAATCGTTTATGTCACAGTCGCCATTATTGTAAATGACATAAGAGTTATCAAAACGTTGACAATACGGAAACAGGTCAATAACGATATCGTTATAACGCAGTTGAATAGAGGCCCTGAACTGTGGTCCAACGTTTTAGTCCTCACTCCAAACCCGGGATAGTAAGGCCTTGTTTCAGTCTATAATTTTAGTTATTGCTGCTTTAGTTGAATTAACGTTTATTAGAAAGAAGAAAGAAAGAAATAGTTTATTCGTGACAAACAAGTACAAAAAAAATTACCTTGAATGATTATTTAAACGTAATTTTTCACGAAATGGTCACAACTCAGCGTGATGCTGGCAGGGCCAGCGCTGTTCTTCGGTAGTGACCATTTGGTGAAGACACGGCAAAATGACGCCACGATCGCAAATGATAAAAAAAACACTTATAAAAAAATCATATTACATGTAATGTCCCCTTAAGTAGCTTGATGTCACCTTGGACCTTGTAGATTTGGGAAGTAATAAAATGTACTACTGGAACTTTAGTGCTAATGACTATTACCGCAAGTGGGTTTACCAAACTCCCAATACTTTAAAGATCCGTAAAACCGTTAATAGTTGCATAAATATTAGCAAGGCTTAGAAAGAGCATAAAAAGCGGTTCGCCTGCGCCGGCGCATGTGGTGCACGTGTCGTTCACGGAAGCTCTGCGGTGGCATTGTCCGCTCAAAGGGACCGCTGCTTAATCACTTGTTGGAATCATCCCGTAGATTTATGTGTGAAGGGAAGGGCGGGCTACTGTGAAACATGTAACTCGAAACTCGACTGCCATCCCCTTTCTTTGGCTGGGGAGAGAAAGAGCTAACGTTTTTCATGAGGGCAAAAGGAAAATAATAACAAATATACGGCCATAAAAAGGTTTAGGGTTTGATCCCGAGTTTGGCGAGAAGAAGTAAAAGCAAGTACCTATAAAGAAGTGTCTTAGGCGTTATAGCATCATTTTGTGAAGGTTTACAGGGTGTCCAAAGAGGAACACGTTATGATGTTCATCTTCAGATACTTCTTCTGCTCCATGTAGCTGTACTATCTTGTTCAATTCTTGTTTTGAATGTATCTACAGTATCCAAAAAAGATCTAGATTAAAATTAATAAGCTAAATTGAGTTGCTCTGGCTGTCCTACTACTAAGCGATTTATAAACAGCATTTGTTAATTTTTGCTTTTTTGTACAGCAACTACTTTACTTGAACTATTCAATGTCAGTTGATAGAGATAACAACGATAAAACCGTCATATTTGCTTCAGAAATGCTTAATTTACAATAATTGCCGGGAATGTAATAAATAGCTGTACAAGACAGTGCGCGTGGGCACAATAAGGTGTGAAGCGAGATGTTTACGAGGCGATAGCGAGCGGCGATCAACACATTAGCGCGGTAGAGATGTTCTTGTCGATATTTTAATTATAGATTTAATTTTCGTAAATTGATTAAAGGATCAACCTTGTATATAAAATTTGGGTCCAGTACGGCTTGCGCAATTTCTTCTTACTTTAGAAAGGGAGATCAGAGCGACAAACAATTCGTGGATAACGTCTTGGCCAACTTGTCCTCCAGAGCCTGCAGAGCCAATACGTTTTTCTTTTATGTTAATGAGAAGGCACACGAGCACTCAGGCCACCTGATGGTAAGTGGAATCTGAGACCCATAGACATTTGAATTCTCAAGGCTATAATCCCAAGACCTCAAATGCGTTGCCAACCCTGAGGACGAAGATGATGGAGATGGATGGTTGGATGATGTCATGAAATAAGACTTTCTATGTACCTACTTTCTTTTCAATTATGGGCACTAAATATGTCATGAAATAAGCCTTTCTATGTACTTTCTTTTCAATTATGGGCACTAAATTAAATTTCATTGCAGAAACAAACTATAGTTACAAAGGAAAATGATTTTAACCTTAGTAGATTGTTTTTTTAAAACCATTCATAGATTTACATAACATCACGCGATCATTCCCAGAGTGGGGTAGGCAGAGCTACAGAAATACTAACAACTCTAAAAAGACTTGTTTATAACTTTGTAACCACTTTTTGCACAATAAGGACAAGAAGTTTACTAGTGTATTAGTGACAGGTTGTAAGCCCATCGCTTAGCAGTACCACAAGCCTTTAATCCCTTAGTCACATCTTACGACATCCACGGCAAGACATGGAGTGCCACTATTCTAACCCGGCAACCACACAAGGTATATAATTAAGAACGGAGCGGAAGAGCAGCTGATTAGATGAAAAGTTAATGTTAGTGACTTTATAATTGTTTTTGAGAAAGTATTTACTTTAATATATTTGTGCTGTCAGAAAGAAAGAAAGAAAGTGTACTGGTTGCTACGTAGGTACTGTATACTTTTGTGGGCGAGTATCTTCTTTGAACAAGACGTCTCAATTTATATAGAGACAACGAGAGGGTTCCTCGATATCTTTCGAAGTCGTCACCCCATCACTACTTACATCAAATCAACTTATCAATTTAAAACGTTTTCTTTGAGCATCTACTAATTGGTCTCAGAGCGAGATAGCCTTATACGTTTATTAATGAACCAGAACGGGACGCACAACGACGCGGGAAACATCTTCCTCCCCGATAATTTACGGTTTTCTTTGACGCTGACAGTTACTTGTGTTTTCGGCGAATAGCGCATTCATTAATCTGAGTTCTGAGGGCAAATATCGCCCGAGATATATTGCTTTTCCAGTTTAAACGCTGGATGTTTTAGGAAGAACAAAGGGGGCAATGGATCGTTAAAATCTTTGCTGAACGTTGGAGTTTGTGGGCCGTGAGTATTAGCTTCTTTGATTCTAATGATACTTCCGAACAATCGGCGGCGATTCTAAGTGGGTATTTTTATATTCGCTTAAGGGTGAAAAACAAAGGCGTATTTCAGCTCTGAAGTGTGCCGATGTGGCTTATTTATAGGTGTTCGACGGAAATAGATGAAAGGATGTCGAGAAATATGGCTTGTTGGTAAACATAGCTATGCTATTGTAACGTTTACAGTAGCTGAAAATTGAAAGTGATTAAAAATGTTTGGGAAAAAGGCGGTGGGGTGGATTATTTTACGTTGTTTTGTGTAGAACCTAGTTTTGTAACAAAAATTACAATACAATTATTAAAATAATTCAATTTAAATTAAAGATGTACAGTACACTTTTAATCAACTTCAAAAGAAGGATGAGGTGTTCAATTGGTCGGGATAGTTTTTTATGTATGTTTCTCGACTATATTACCGCTAGACTATAACTTCTAGTTAGTCCCTTTTTCAGCACGACAGCATCTGATCATTGGATCTTGGGGAAATCGAGGGAATTTAACTCCTCAGATATTATAGGAACACATATAAGTAGCGATTTTAGTATTATCAGTGACAAAACAAATTATACTTTTTAACTCCTTTTAAAATGGTAGGTAATAGTAGGTCAGTCCCACTGGAGTCGGCGTCACACAATATTTTTAACGAAAAGCCCACCTACCATTTGAAAGGAAGTTATTTCTTGCTTTTTGAAGACGGTTTTTGTTTTTAAAACGTTTATTTTGTTAATCTAAATACTAATTCTTACTATGAGTCATATTAAAATGTCAAACTATTATTGGACCACCTCTGGTGTCCGCTACATTAGAGTTACAGTACCTAATTAATAAAAGCGTAAGAAATCTATTTCGTATATTGTTACCAGCCACGCATTCCCAACGATCATTATAATCCACTTAGTTACTAAAACCAAATAGGAATGGCGTACATTTTCAGCTGTTTTACGGCCGATGCGATAGCCGGCCAATCAGAGCGGGCTGCGCGCGCACCACTGGCATTACAGATGTAACGCGCGATATGAAATAATTACATTTACTATTAAATAGCTTTTCCCTTGATTAAAAATGCTGGTAAAATGTTTGGTCGTTTTATCAGCTACGGCTCTTGATACTCGCAGCGCTCTCTGGTTGAAGTAGAAATTAAATAATTTATGCAAGAATTTGTAATTCGTGTCCGAACGAGATTTGAATTAATATGCAGCCTACAAATCTAATAAGGCCGTTTAGATCTCGCACCACTCATAGAGGGGTCATTCTACTTTTAAGCGCAGGTCGATTTTTTGACAAGTGCTCTTCAAATAATATTTTTATAAAAACGTTAAAGTGCTCGGTTTTGTAATTTAAGATTGAAATAGTTACACAACTTGGCTTACATTTGAAATTATCACTACATTTAAAAAGTCACTATAATTAACTTTAAAGTAGGTAACATAGTGGTCACGCATGTCCCCGCCATTTGTATGGAAAAAGTGTATTTACCGCTGTGTTACCAACTTTTCCTGATAAAATATCAATAAATTTGAATTTTATTAAATTTAGTTGTTCCTGTTTCAATATAAGTCAAATTTACGTGAAAAAAATGTCTAAAAATGCCTTTAATTTCACCAATGATTATTATGCCCTAAAAAGCAGACCCAGAGAACAATTTGGCGAGCAACCGAAACGCGTTCAAGTTACTCGTTAAATGTTAAAGTTACCTGTTATGCGTCTGTAAAAACTACGGTAGTAATTTTCAATCAAAGAATATTGTTTGTTGTTCTAGTGGCACTGAATAAAGCGTAGTTTCAATTATTAAACGTAACGCATAGTTATGCTATATTTAAGCGTGACATCATAAACACTTACTTTGTACACGTAAATGACAAAACATTGGCGTGAATTTCACTTAAGTAAATATTTACTGATGTTTAACCAGCCTGTGTTGTGAGCACCTGACTTGCACGCACACAGGCAAGCATGCGGAGCGACGACCAATCAGAGTCTCCCACGAGCAGGGTAAACAAACTGCGGCGACCAATTTTATTAAATTATTCTGCTTGATTAGCATATGCGTGTGAACTCGGATGTAGTGTACAACATGGCGTCCGACCGGTTGGGCAACTAATTTATTGCGTAAAAAAAACCGCCTTCGAAAACGCAAGAAATAACTTCTTTTAAAATTGTAGGCACCTACCTACTAGGTACCCACTGAAGTCGGCTTTTTTGGTGAATATACAACGTGTTACAAAATAATCCGTAAAAAAGAAATTACGGAAGTAGTGTCAACCCTAGTATACTGTATACCTAAGATACTGAACTGACGTTAATTAATAAGGGTTGACACTACTTTTATAATTTCTTTGTTACGGATTATTTTGTAACACGTTGTATTGTGGTTGCCGACTTCTGTTTTTTAAACATTTATTTTATTTTAAACTTTTCAGTGATCATAAATACGCTGTTCCGTACTCCCACTTAATAGTTGATATGAAACTTTAAGGTTCAAACGCGCCGCAATCAACGCCGCCGGAAAGTCATAGTCATATTTCAACGAGTAAACATTCTTCGTTGTTGTCGCTCAACTATCTGAATCGAGATATGTATGCCTGGTGATCTGTCTGACAGGGTCTCCTAGTATAGACACCAGGCTCTCACACTGGTTTCTTGAAATATTGTATTACTTTTTCCTACATAATTTATATTTTAACCATTGTGAGAGTAAATAAAGATTTTTTTGTATTTTGTATTTGTATTTGTATTTGATATATTATCTCTATGCTCTAAAAACGAATGAATATCCGCATTTTATTTCTCTCTCAATCGCTCAAAGGTTAACTGTAAGAGATCCCTTAAAGGGCTAAGTGTTAGTTTCGTATTTTACTTTGTTATTTTCTGTTTGTGCAATAATGAGTTAACATACATACATATACTGGGTGGCACATTTAGATCGGTCAGTATGGGCAAGTCTGTATCTATAAGACATACAAAGATCTGTTTTTAGGAACCACGTCATCGATTTTAGTGAAAAGAAAATGCATACATTGATTAAAAAATAACTTGCATACTCAGTTCGATAATTGACCCTGGTCATATTGAAAAATAAAACTGACAATATCGGTGGTATATTTTGTTACTCGCATATATTGATGCAAATTTTGATGTAGCATGTATTATCAATAGCCTATTTAGTTAGCTGCATATATTTTCAATAGATGTTTACAACAGTAGGTAGCAAATTTTGATGTAGCATGTATTATCAATAGCCTATTTAGTTAGCTGCATATATTTTCAATAGATGTTTACAACAGTAGCAAATTTTGATGTAGCATGTATTATCAATAGCCTATTTAGTTAGCTGCATATATTTTCAATAGATGTTTACAACAGTAGCAAATTTTGATGTAGCATGTATTATCAATAGCCTATTTAGTTAGCTGCATATATTTTCAATAGATGTTTACAACAGTAGCAAATTTTGATGTAGCATGTATTATCAATAGCCTATTTAGTTAGCTGCATATATTTTCAATAGATGTTTACAACAGTAGCAAATTTTGATGTAGCATGTATTATCAATAGCCTATTTAGTTAGCTGCATATATTTTCAATAGATGTTTACAACAGTAGCAAATTTTGATGTAGCATGTATTATCAATAGCCTATTTAGTTAGCCGCAAAAAAAATTTGTCGCATTTTACCTGAGTCGCATATTGTTGTAGTGTATTGTATTAATCGTTAAAAAAATTGGCTATATCACTGAGATGTAATAAAAATTATTAGTTATTTTATTAGTCATATCAGTGATATGCCCATCGAGGTTACATATCACACTCATAACCAGGAGATAAACTACAAGTGCGAAATGCATTTACAAAACAAAACTATAGAGGTATAGTGGTTCAAGGAAATATCGCGATATGTAATAACGCATTACAAACAAATATCTATCGAGGTGAAAAGCGACTACAGTGAAGAAAGGCAGGAAAGTAAATATACTATGGATTTTATATACCATTGTAATTTGCGACCAGAAATCATACTACAAGAAAAACAATCTGTTCAGAAATTTTGAGATCGCGGCGAAACGCGAATAGGTGAAAAGCTACAAGGAATTTTTGATTTCGGGGTATACGACTACCAAACGCTAATGGTTTAAGGTAAGATTTAAAATAATAATTTAGTTAATAGCTTTGCATGGTGCATGAAATCTTATCTTAAATCTTTTCTCGTGCGCATAATTCGTCCATTAAACACAGCATCAATAAACTGCAAATCGGGTCTACTTCTATCAGATGTCATAATCATGTGTTCATAATGTCACGTCACGCTTAGTTTAATTTAAACCAGTTTTTAACTTACTTCTAACTCAGTTCTTCACAATGAATATTAAAGATATCCTACAAATCCCATAATTATGACGAAAAATATTACTAACAAGATATAATCTATTAGAGCGTCCCAAAACCTTCTCCTGTCAGTTCCTTTTTCTTCCTCTAAATTTTACACAATTTCTTTTACCATCAAGGCGATAAGGTTATGGAATGCTTTGCCTGTGGAGGTACGACGTGCTAAGTCTGTTGCCATTTTTAAAAGCAAGCTAAAGGGTCATTTTCAATCACTTCCGTAGTTTTTCTATTATCTCCCTTACCTTTTTCTTTGTTCTATCTCATGCTTCGTCTGTTGTCATTGTTTGGCTGTTTTAGAGAATGTATGTATGTATATATTGTATAGATGTATAATTATATGTATTTAGTATGTATTTATTCAATTATTTACTTTATGTATTTATATTTAGTCTATTTATAAATAGTTCCAATTTCAAAATTGAAATAATTTAATTGTTTCTTGTAGTTATTTAGTTTGAGTTCTAAACGAATTAGTTTACACCGCCTGCCATGAATTTGTGTCCTCAGTTATTTCTCTTACAAGGTTGTCTGGAAGAGATCGCTATTTAGCGGTAAGACCGCCTGTTGTATACCTATGATTTAAATGTACTGTTCCATGATCTGTTTTTATTTTTTTAATTTTCATCATGAGGTTGTCGGTAGGGTATTTGCCTTTTCGTAATAAAAAACTGTTCATTTCTTAACCTCAGTGTTTCGCAAGACCAACCGAAAAAAGCCCTTTGCGTGTAAAAAGTACACATACTATTGTCTCCGCCGCCGGCTACCGGCGTGTTTGCCGTCCGGTGGCTGTTTGCGGCGGCGCGACTGTCGGCGGCCTGTCGCCGCGTGCGGGCGCAAACAGATAGGTACCACCAAGTGGCCTGCCGAGTGCCCAGACTTATACCATTTTGGATACCCAACAAATTTCGCCGTTATCTAGGAAGAGATATGGTTGAAAATGCTATAGGTGTAATTTAGGAGACACAAGTGGCTTTGTACTTAGATTTGATAGCAGAATTTGACCTTTTCTTGATGGTAATAAGGTTGTAAAATCTATGAGGGTCATATAGATGATCCGTTTGACTTAAGGAGGTTGGACTACTGGTTTTGGATCGCACAAATATGGTATTAGACGCTGGACTACTAGTTTTGTTGCATGTAGATCAGTAGTTTATAGTGCTGAAGGTCTAATTAATTGTTAGAGTGATGGATAGGGGAGAGCGGGGCTGAAAGTGCCGGGGGTAAGTTGTTCCGATGATAATAGAAATGCAAGTAAAAAACGGAGCAATCTGTATGATGTTTGACGTGAAACGTTATGAAATTATGCCGTTGCAGGAGCCGTTTAAGTTGCTTCCATTATGGTATAATAGTGCTTATGGAAAAAAATACTAAATCAACGGAACAACGAACCCCACAAAATAATACCTTTTTGTCTTTGATTTTTTGTTAACTGAGTTGATAGTGCACACAAAATAAACACATTTTGACGAATTACAAAATACTCATTTAGCGTGTGAGAACTGAGATTTATTTGTTTAAGGATAAGTTTGTATTTCAAAAGGATGGAACAACCAGCCCCATAGTGGGGTTAGTTGTTCCGTTCCGATCGATCTCATAAAAAATGATTTTATTTGAAAACTGTTTAACGATGCACAAAATAATATCACTATTCAGAAACTCCAATAACCATTCTTTAAATGTGTGTGTAAGCCACACAATATATACACTATTTTCATAGCTCAATTTTGTGTTTTATGAAAATCGGCACTTGCAGCCCCGCTCTCCCCTAATTAAAAATAGGAAGTGGAAATGCTGGTGTCATCGTTTTGCAGTTGGTAACATTTTTGTCCGGATTTCAACTTTATTGAGTATTTTTGGTCGAGTTTAGCTTATATTTACTCATATAGATTAGAGTCTGCATTAATCTGTTTTAATCGTTTGATCTATACTAAAAAGAGATTTAAAGCAAGAAATCGTGTAATAAGAAGGCAGTAGACGGAGCTCTTAACAAAATCGTTACGAGTAGATAAAATGTAATACACAACTAAGTAACAAACTAACAGATACAGTTAAAGGCCAATAAAGCTAATATATCATACTTTTATTCGAGCTGCTTTAGACCCGTGGCACGCAGAATAGGTACCTAAATGTTACCATTATCATAAAAAAAAGTATGCATTCGTTCACGTTTGTCCCTTCTGCACTGCAGTTCATCAATGCAACTCTGCATGGGCTGGCACGCTTCGAGTACGTTTTTCAGCGTCACCTAAATCACCTCTAATGATAAGACAGGGTCGTTCAGCTGGCGTCTACCTCAGCTCCGTGCCAGTAATCCATTCCACGCCGACCCTCCTCATTTTCACACAAGGTGGGCACGGTATTGGGTTCTTGGCACTGGATGCGTAAGTGAATTGTGCGAGAAATGTCAGTGGTCGTTCAGGCGGCGATTAACCCGTGTGGCGGAGCCATTAGTCATGTCCCGCTAATTGGCCGCCCCTGCCGGTGGCACGTGCCGTAGTGCAGGAGAGTGGTCGCAGGAGGAGACCCTGATGTTTACACAAGCGTTTGTCTACCCTTGTGGCATGGAGGATGCAAACGAGCTTACGCCACCTGATGGTAAATAACTTACGTATTATCTTATCTTACGGAAGGGCCCTTTCGGATACCTTTCGATTCAGGATCTTTTGTGCATTTGCCCTCTTACACACTCAGCTGTCCGAATGTGTGAGGTTTCCTCACGATGTTCTTCTTTCACCGTAAGAGCCTCGGGTAATGTGCATAAGTTAAAAAAACTCTTTGGTACATGGTGACCGCGGGGTTCGACCCCTTAGGCCACTAGGCCACCAACGCTGTCAATAACTTTCGTATACTGGACCCATTCGTATTCTTAAGATTAGAAACGCCTCGCCATTCCTTACGCTAGTCATTTTAACGGCTGCTTTACACGCAGTGGATTTCAACAGTGCAAACACTATTGCTTAATGGCAGGTTAACAGGGAAGTGGTATCTTGGTTGCGAACGGAACTCGCGTAATAAGGTTCTATATAAACACCGCCATAATCTTGAAGCTCGACACTGACCAGGGTCTAGACAAAACGCATACGTTAACGTAATCGATTTTCGAAAACAGTCGAAATGTATGGAACTGTCATGCGCTTGACGCGACCTTGGTCTGGCGGTTTCCGTCAACCCTATACATTTTCGATAAGGATAACAATCCCACTAATCACCTTGTCTTGTCTTGTTTTAGTCTTCTATCTTGGCTTGATTAAAGCTAGGAGTGAAGCTTTAATCAAACCAAGGCTGAATAAGCGACACGGTTTGACGCGTACGACCGATCGACCGGTGTCATTTTTGACGTCGCCTACGTCGTCTTCCCAAAAGCAATCAACATCATCATCATCTGCGTCGTGTCCACCTTGGACAGTTGCGTGCTATTCATTTATTTAATCTCGATGATTCAGAATCGCCTTTATTACACGGCTTCTATATCAAAATAAATTGATTTGGCAAGCCTCTTCAACAAGCCACAGACAATCAACGACCACCGATACATCAAAGAGCGAAATGTCGCGGCGGCAGCTCGATCGACGGCCCCTTCGGTAATTTGTTAGGCTGTGGCACTTTTACGAGCGAGCTAAGGGGATCCGATTTGTTCGAAGTATTTTTAGATTTCCGTACGACTACATTATTGGAGAAGGTTATAAGTGTATGAAATGTGTGCAGAGTTTAGTCATTATGGAAGTAAAGGTTTCTGTAAAGCTAATTAAAGGTTACAGCTGGACCTTGGTTTAAGAAAAAGTTAAACTAATGGATTGATTGGGAACTCCGTGTTGGGAACTCCAGTAATGATGCAAAGCTAGGGGTAAATATTTCAAGATGTTTTGAAAGGCTGGACGTGCTTGTTATTAATTAGAGGGATATTTTTGTTTTGGGGGAGGAAATCATTACAAAATACCTGGTTTCATGGAGAAACTAATGTAAGAGCAGATACCGAAACCCCCCACGGGGATCTTATTCAGCACATTCCAGATCTCGCGAGGGTATTATCGTCAATTTATTTGGTAAAGCTACTAAATATTAAGAGGATATTTTGCGACAGCATTGCGACGTAGTCCTGGGGCTCTACTTTGAAATCCGTAATTTGAACTTCGTCTTGCTATCCCTTTTGCTCTCGATGCGTAACTTATTTTCAAAAAAGTGATCGGGCGATCTGAAGTTCGAATTACGGATTTGAAAGTAGAGCCACTGGCGTTGAGTCAAGAAGAAAAAAAATGAGGTTTATGGAAGATTAAACTTCTACAATATTCTACTAAGCTGAATGTTTGGCTTAAATTGAATTGTGTCTATTTTCGCTCCAAATAGGCGCCATAACTTTTTGCTTAGTTATAAAAGGTTCTTAGATTTATAACGTGGTGGTTAAAACAATTGACAACGCTATTGAAATGTAATTTTCTTTAGACTCATTACACATTGGGTATTAAGATATTGTGATGTGACCAAAATGTCTATAACCAGCCAGTAGTGTTAGGTACTCGTAGGTACACACTTTTAGTCATTCCATTCTAACTTCACTATAATAGATTCTTTTCTACGTCTTAGGTGACAAATAACCATCACACAGCACCTTAACCCTGGCTTCTTGCATAACACTCCATTTAAATTCCTTCCCACAAAAGCAAATTCTACAAGCGGTCACTTGGGCAGCGCAGGCGCATTGTCACCGGTAGCGGTGGCTGGGAGGGGGGAGGGTGAGTGTTTGCCGCCATTACTGTGTTGACTCGGCCCGCGGGCTAATGCGTACGTCAACAGCGGCTAACAAGGACAAACATAGAGGGTCTTCCGAGACAAAACACGGGTGTCACGAAAAAAATATGATACGGATTTGTGATCGAAATTCAATCAGCGTTGAAAAGTGATTTATTTATGGAACGGTGAAGGCAAACTAGATCACAATACTTGGACAATTGCGATTTCATGATTGTGAATGACATAGGTAATTCTCGTGCAAAAATTTCAAACCGTGGATATTTAACAGTTCTGGTTCAAATTGATTACGACATTATATTACAATGAATTATTAATAAAAGTAGTATTTTTGCACATTATCTACAGCCGTAGGGTCGACCAATAGGCTTACTTGGAAATTGACCCATGTCATAACTAATCAACGTTTTATTTTGCCGCTTGCAGTTTAATAAATGTATGTTTCAACTGCATTATTTATTACAAAGTTTTTGCTTTGGCATTAGAAATCATCCGTGACATACCTAATGGTGAAAGCATGTTCAAAGTTTACCTTCCAATTAAGGGCATACTGATTAAATTACAAAAAATTGACCACAACCCACATGATTGACTAGGCAAGGATTAAGCGTCATTTGTGAAGTTAATCGAGCGAGAACCTACTTTCTTAAGTCGGTTAATAATGAAAGGGAACCAACTTGAAGTTTAGTCTAGGTAAATAGAAAGAAGCGAGGTAGCGGAGCGTCGCGTATACAAACCGAACCCAAACCGGCGCGTTCCGCGTTTTGCCTCCGCAAACACGCTACCGACTCAAAACTCCACCATTTCTACCAGCCAAGTGGAGCGCAGCACACAGAAAACCTGCAGTAGCACACTCCATATATCACAGTTGTGTTTATTTTGAAGAATTAAGTGAATTAGGATACTGATTTTACTACGGGTACTGTTGTCGCCGCGCTGGCGCCGAAGATTGAATTGTTTGCCTACTTTAAAGTAAAAGCATTGCTTAATTCATGGTTTGTTTGCAATAAGAGAATTTAATTGGTTTACGAAATTTTAACCAGGTATTCAATTCAAGATTTGGTTCTCCGTCGTTAATTTATGAATACGGTACCTATAAGTTTAAACAGGATACCTTAGGTGGCCATAGGCTAGTCACTTGGCGGTCTGGGAGAGAGGCCACGCGTGCTCGGCCTCTCTCCTTCGGCGCGGGTAACCCCGGCAGTCGGCTAGGGCTGCTGGTAGGCGTCGTGGGCAGTGCTTCGGCGGTTCCACGGCGCCTTGCTTAACCGGCAGGAGGGTACGCCAGGGTGGTTTTTAGTGGGTAGCACCCCTCCCCCTTCTCGCTCTGAGAGGGGGGTGATAGGGTGAGTCCCACATACCCCCCCGCCACTCCCTTGGCTGGAGAAATGCGTAAAATAAAAAGACACCATAGGTAAGTAACCACGCGATAATAAAAAAAATATGACTTCAAAGCACATCCCGTATTTACGTGGTGGTGCGTTTTTCTTACGGCGACTTTTGGATTCTTCCGACATCAGCCTTCAGCTATTGCAATAGTTAAGAAAAACGTGACCTTAGATCTATGTAGATATCTATAGTACACAAAAAAGATACAAGATCACCTACACGTGTAATATTCGAACTCTAAAACTTGATGAATCGGTCCAATTCCAATTCTAATTTTTAAACGTGGAATAATTATTATTTTATGATTTATATACGGAAGACATCAATTTGACTTGTCGAATACCTAAGCTTCCTTTATATACTGGGTGTCTGTAATAGGAGGAATAAATTGAGGGATCTTTTCTACTGTATAAACGTACCAACATTTCAACTTTTACAAAATATGTAATTTATTATTTGGGATTTTTTCGAACAAACTAAATAGCATTTTCAATGTACTCCATCCAATAGTCTAGTTGACATCTACTGTCAGCCCACAAACTTCGTAGTTTTCGCAATACATTGCTGGCTTAGAAAATCTAAATTCATTAATATTTAGTAAACCACAAGTTATTTTCAAAAGTTGTAGAATAAATGTTGTTACGTTTGTGGTGTGGAAACGATCCCTAAATTTGTTGCTCCTATTACAGGCAACACCCGGTATATACCTTAGCAATAAAAAAACACTTTTCTGTGTAATTTGATTGCCTTTTTCATAATACCTACCATGTAAAACAATTGAGTTACAAAGAAATATTACTACTCCGACGCCAATCGCTGAGTCGCCAAGGTACAAATAAACAAACACCCAAACAAAGCAAAACCTGCGAGATTAGGGAGCTAAGCAAATGCTCCGCAATGTTTGCCCAGTACTTAACGTACTTACCACATAAAATAACGTTTATCTGAATCGTATTATCTACCCAGTAAGGGTTGTATTGCACTGTACATAAAATTGTTAGCGCATAGGCATCAAATACAACTCTCAAAATGTGCCAAACCTTATTACCAACGAAATAAGGTTCTATTAACGTTGATTTTGTTAGAAATCGGGGCACTCTGCAAACTGTGACGACAAACAGGGCTAATTGACAGGAAATTGTAACATTATGCGTTGTTTGGGCTCCTGCTTAGAGCGCAGGCGCGGCGCTCGCGTACATAAAGGTGTCGGGTTACTTCTTAGTACAAATTGTCTCTTTAACGGCTACTAGTTCTGGGGTGTTGTTCCCTTGAACAACTCGCATTTGAATTCGTCGATGAACTGCTAACAGGAAAGCTAAGAGGCCACAAATTGACGACACGTTGGCCTAGTTGGGAGTGACCCTGCCTCCGAAGCCAGCGGTTCCGGGTTCAAATCCCGGTAGGGCAGATATTTGTGTAATGAGTCTTGGATGTTTTCTATGTATTTTAGTATTTATTTCTCTATCTAAGTATGTTTATCGTTGTCTAGTATCCATAGTACAAGGCTCCATAAAATAAAAAACTTTTTATGGGTAATTGTACTAGGTTCTATAATAAGCTCCCAAGTAATGTTACTGAACTAGCTATCAGTAAATAAATTTAAGAGTTACGTTAAGCGTAAACTAATTTCTAAAGCATATTATAGTATTAAAGACTATATTAATGATAACAATGCTTGGGACTGAATTGCTGGTAATAAAATGTTTAGTCCTTATGACAAAAGGTTGCGAACGTCGAAAAAAAAAGACATCCGACAGAGTTTCTTACAGGTTCTTCTCTGATCGGTCGCGATTTGAACCTAGGCTGCAGTCAATTTAGGCTAAGTCTACTATGACGTTTCAAAAGAGTTTATTATTTGTAAACCTACTTGAATAAAGATTATTCTGATTCTGATTCTGATTCAAGCCTAGAGCTTAGTTTGTACTGAATGCCGAACGATGATATAAGGCTTGTCCTAAAGACTGACTACATACATACATACATAACATCACGCCTTCATTCCCAGAGTGGGGTAGGCAGAGCTACAGAAATACCAACAACTCTATAAAGACTTATTGATAATTCTGTAACCACATTTTGCACAATCAGGCCAAGAAGTTTACTATTGAAGTGTATTAGTGACAGGTTGCAAGCCTATCGCCTAACAGTACTACAAGCCTTTATTCCCTTAGTCGCCTCTTACGACATCTACGGGAAGATATGGAGTGGCACTATTCTAACCCGGCAACCACACGGCGGACTGAAGACTGATTAATTGTAAAAATAGGGCTTTTTGTTTAAATTATTTACATTTATACGTGGATATCCCAACTATTTTTTTCACTAAAATTGGAGCTGTAGGTTGATGGAACCAGTGCTGGACACTTTAAGCTGACAGGCACCAATAATGGACACTTTACTCTTAATTCAAAGATCATCATCACTACATGGTATAAAACAAAGTCGCTTTTTCTGTCCTTATATCTCTATGTATGCTTAAATCTTTAAAAGTACGCAACGGATTTTGATGCGGTTTTTTTAATAGATAGAGTGATTGAAGAGGAAGGTTTATATGTATGATACTTTAATCCGGAGCGAAGCGAGGGCGGGTCGCTAGTAAGGTTATAAATTGATTGTTGCAAAGAAATTAATAACCTTTATCTTCTGTAAAATAAGAGTCAAGTGTCCGTCATTGGACCTTGTTCATTACTGGTTCGATCACCCTACACTGATGTTTTATTTGAAATGAAAAAGATATAAATTTTATTTGGCACTTAAATACTTAAGAGAAATATAATAATAAACAGCTCAACTTATCCTAGATCATAATAATAATAAACCTTTATTTCCTTAACGTTACAAATTAGACAATAGTTTTTTTTAGGTAGTTTTTAAGCTAAGGCTCCTTTCTGGGTAGAGGCCTTCTCCAGTCGTCTCCATGCTTTTATATCCTAGCAGCAGCAGTTTTTTATTTTTTATTTTATATGATGTAATGCTTTGTTATTGTTAGCCCCGCCTGTTATCACATGCCCAGCCTTGTTATTCTAGCCCCGGACGGATTATAATAAAACCTTTTTGTAAGAAACTGGTACCTAATATGTTTTTTTACGTTAAGGAGAAGGCACACGAGCACTCAGGCCACCTGATGGTAAGTGGAATCTGAGACCCATAGACATTTGAATTCTCAACACTATAATCCTTAGACCTCAAATGCGTTGCCAACCCTGAGGACTAAGATGGAATGCCTCTATGCTAGTAATTTGACCGTTTGTCTTATCCCCACACCGGAACACAACAATGCGAACACTGCTGCTTGGCGGGTGGTTGATGGATAAGATGGTGGTAGCGATCCGGACGGACCCTGCACAGGGTCCTACCACCACTGAATTACTTTGTTTTTTTTTTATATAACAGATTTATCAACTTTTTTTTTAGTTGTTCGTTCTGTAGCTTTGCCTACGCCACTCTGGGAATGAAGGCGTTATGTTATGTATGTATGTTTTTTTTAAATATTTTAGCTGAATAATCACTGATTACATGGATATGAAAATAAAATGCGTGCGTTACGTACTTTTCAAGCTACAGGCAAAAAGTTGAAAAGTGTTAAATTATGCTCCGGATTCCCCTTCATAAAGCCAATAATTATTGGGGTCCTATTATTTAATCGAAACACCTTTCAACAAACGTGTTCCTACGCAGAATTTTCATTTCATCGAAAGGCACTTCTCGCTGAGTTAGTTATTTTTTAGGTAGTCGCAACTCTAACCAAACCTTTGTAATTAATGTTAAGAGGACTGTGGAGCAAAAAAAATGTCCAAACACATAACGTTTTTCTCCCCTTAAACGTTGTCCGATTTCTACGATTTTGTACGTTTTCCTTTCCCAGAAAATATTTATTGGAATGAAAATAAAATAAAAAACAAAAGCGGAAACGTACAGAAATAATTTAATTGTTTCTTGTAGTTGTTTAGTTTGAGTTCTAAACGAATTAGTTTACACCGCCTGCCATGAATTTGTGTCCTCAGTTATTTCTCTTACAAGATTGTCTGGAAGCGATCGCTATTTAGCGGTAAGACCGCCTGTTGATCGCACCTATGATTTAAATGTAGTGTTCCTGTTGTGTATTGTATTGTATTGTACAGATCTATTTTTCGATATAAGGGAATAAGGGCTTGTAGTACTGTTAGGCGATGGGCTTGCAACCTGTCACTAATACACTGGCAAACATCTTAGCCTGATTGTGCAAAATGTGGTTACAGAATTATCAACAAGTTTTTTAGAGTTGTTGGTAATTCTGTAGCTCTGCCTACCCCACTCTGGGAATAAAGGCGGGACTTTATATATGTATGTATGTATTTTTCCATATCTAAAACATATTCAAAAACAGTGGAAATCGGATTAGATTTAGGGGGTAAGAAACGTTATTGCCCGGAGCTACATTAGTATGGTTTTTTTTTTTACAGCTATGTGATTTAAGCATCGCTTCACAATCCTCTTAAAGATATTCTGAAAACATCATGGTTTCAGCAGAAAATAGCGTTTGATGAAATGAGACAATCGATAAAGTTCGATAAAATTAAAGTGTCATTCTATGGAACTTGCTAACTATGTAAACAAGCCACCATACTAAAATTGACATTAGATGTCAATTTCAATATATTGTTTGTTTACATAGTTAGCAAGTTCCATAGAATTACAGTATACGGATTACCCAATTACTAGTGAGGTGCCAACATAGTGGCACGATTGTTCATGTTTATGGCAAGAAGAAGGTTAAAGAGCATGCAGGCCACCTGATGGTGGGTGCGATCTAAGTCCCATACAAACGCTCAACCTCAAGACTACAATCTCAAAAGATCAAGACTAAAATCCTAAGAATGCAAATGCATCCTAAGGACTAAGATGGAAGGCGTCTCTGCTTGAAACGAAACGACAAATTGGTAATATGTTTAGGTGAAAATGATGACAATTTAAAATCTGTTTTATTCAAGTTGCGACTCATCTTAGACAATTTCGTAAGTCACAGCATCATTGTATTAGGTTTAAGAAATAACCAGTTTTTAGATGTCAATAAGTTAAATAACCAAATTGAAAACATCTGTAAAGAGTACAAAAATTGTCACTTCGTGAATTGTATTTATGATGGCTTTGCAGATTTGTGTAAATCAATTAATTATGTTGTTGACTGTATTGATTACGACCGCAAATTCTTAAACTATAGCGAACTAAAGAGATTGATTGGGCGTAATAAATCAAGCTGCAAACCGGAAACAAATGTAAAAACTTTAAAAAAAGGCACTATTCCTTATTATTTTGCTCGTAAATTAACTAAGTCTGAGACGAAAATCGACCAGAATTCTATAACAATATCAAATAAACCCAAAAAAGGGACTATAACATACTATTTCCCTATCATAAAAAAGAATCAGTTTTTTCGAGTATAAAGGTGCCATTTCAACTTCAACTAACTCATTTATGGTCTTGCACCAAAATATTGCCAGCATCTTATCAAAACAGGAAATATTAGAGTTGACTTTACAGGAACTGAGAGATAACGGCTACGATCCTGATGTCTTATGCTTGTCGGAAACTTTTCTTAAAACTGGCTACGAAAACTATTTGAAACTTAATGACTCGCGGCAAGTTTTTGCAGGGAAAAACAAAGAGGTGGTACGTGCATTTTAGTTAGACAAGGTTATACATGCAAAGAACTTTCGTTTATAAAAAAGTATGCCACAGAACATGTTTTTGAAGTTTGCGGCATAGAAATAATTTCAAATAAAATAATCATAATCTGTCTCTATAGAACACCTACTTCTAGCCCTAGTGTATTCCTTGGCAAGCTAAATTGTCTGCTACACGAGTTAACCGGTAAATATAATTCTAAGACACACCTAGTAATAACTGGGGACTTTAATATAAACACGCTAAACAAAAATAAGATAACAAATGAATTGCAAGACCTTTCACAAAATTATAATCTAAAACTTCATATAAATGTCCCAACACGGAAGTTATCCTGCTTGGATCAGATTCTCAGCAATATCCCAAATGCGAAGGAAACCGATCTTCCTCTGCATCTCTCAGATCACGAAACTACGCAATTATTAAGATTTTCCATTGACCAGAAAATACGTAAAAATGAACTCTTTTTTATTTATAAAAGAGATTATAGCACAGACAATATAAGAAAATTTAAGGATTGCTTACAGTGTTTATCATGGTCGGACATCCTCAATGAAAATCAGCTAAACAATGCTTTTAGTGACTTTCATGAATTGGTATGTCTCTTTTACTATTTATGCTTTCCTAAAATTAAAATTAAAATTCGCAATGCCAATAAACACAAACAAAAATGGATTAGCCCTGGTTTAATTCGAAGCTGTAATACAAAACGATCTCTACGGTTTAAATACTATAAAAATAAAAACCTATTTAACAAAACTAAGTATTCTACATACTCTAGTTTGTTAAAAAAATGTATCTATAGGTTCAAAAAAGTTGCGAACATAAAGTTTATAAACAAGAGTAGAAATAAGTGTAGAGCATCGTGGTCGGTCATCAATAGCCAAATCTCTGACATTAAATGCACAGGAATAATCGAAAATATTAGCACTGAAAGCAATAGATTGTCCAACCCTGTTGAAATAGCAAATGAATTCAATAACTATTATATTGACTCTTTACAAAACTCACCATCAAATAAAAATACCAGCACTAATTTTCGTCAAAGTTCTAGAGTTAATTCGATTTTCCTAAAGCCTATGTCTGAGAATGAGGTTAGATTGGAAGTGATGTCGTTATCTAACACTAACTCTGAAGGTTTTGACGAAATCAATACTAAGGTTATAAAAGCGTGCATAAATGACCTAGTTCCAATTTTAACTCATCTCGTTAACCTTTCCTTTTCATCTGGAACCTTTCCCTCCTTATTAAAAACGTCAATTGTGAGGCCGTTATTTAAGAAAGGTAAAAAAGATGAAGTCAGAAATTACCGCCCTATTACATTGATTCCAATAATGTCTAAGATATTCGAAAAATGCATGCTCAAGAGACTAGTGAATTTTACAAATAAATACAAAATAATTAGGAAGGAACAATACGGTTTCCAAAAAAATAAATCAACGACTTTAGCAATCTTCTCACTACTTAAACTGATATTGACTAACGTAAACAATAATTATATTACTACAGGACTTTTCCTGGATCTGTCAAAAGCGTTTGACTGTGTCTCTCATGAAATTCTGCTACATAAATTAGAGAATGTAGGGATCAGAGGTCCAGCACTTCAATGGATATTTTCCTATTTAAATGATAGACGACAGTGCGTTGAAGTAAAGGGGATGAACGATAATAAAGAAATTATAAACTATTGTTCAGAATACAGGCATCAAAAATGTGGTGTCCCACAAGGGAGCGTTTTAGGCCCATTCCTCTTTCTGTTATACATTAATGACTTCACTGACGTAACAAATCATAAATGTATTTTATACGCGGACGACATTACTATTATATTTACATCTGAAAAAAAGTACTTTACAATTAAGGATCATGAGAATGAAATTAATACCACTATTGACAATGCAATACGTTGGCTTAATGATAATAATTTAAAAATAAATCTTAATAAATCAAAATTTTTACAATTTAATAAATCATTTAATTTAAAATTTAATTATAATTTAAACATAACGAAGGTAGAAGAAGCGACAGAAATTAAATTTTTAGGATTAACTATAGATGAAAACTTAAATTGGAAGATGCAAGTTGAGAATGTAACAACCCGATTAAACAAATATGTTTACGCCCTTAAGCAAATCAGGAATGTTGCAAATATAAAAACCGCAATTTTATGTTATCGTGCTCATGTTGAGTCAATCTTACGCTATGGGCTCATAGCATGGGGTAACAGTACTGACATTAACAGAGCATTTGTGACACAAAAAAAATGCATCAGAGCAATATATGGAATGCGGCCTAATGAATCCTGCAGACCGTTGTTTAAAAATCTTGGTTTGTTGCCACTTCCGTCTCTTTATATCTTTGAAATGAGTATATGTTCGTCTGCAGAAACAAGGAGTTATTCACAAAAATAAGTGATATAAGTACTCGGCACCGACGGGACCAGAATAGGCTCGTCATTGAGGGCCTTTCTAGATTCTCGAAGTTAAGCAAAAGTTGTATAGTTATGTGTGTTAAAATATTTAATAATTTACCGAGCGAATTGAAAAGTTTAAATAACAGAAACATGAAAAAAAGCCTGTATGAATGGCTAAGCCTAAAGGGTTTTTACAGTTTAAATGAGTTTTTTGACAAAATAAATTAATTTATTCATTTTTTTATTTTTTTTATGTGTATAAGGAACTAACTTGACATAAAATTTGTTAATGTATTTTTTTTTTTTAATTATTGATCCATCTGAATAATATTTTGTTAAGCAATGGCTAATAGTATGAGTTGTGTTAACTTATGTTGTAGTAAATAAGGTAAAATTTGCATGCCTATACTTATGGTAAAACATGTGAACTTCTCATAAACTGAAACACCTTTTTTTGTACCATGTTTTTAGCAAATAAATGATTATTATTATTATTATTATTAATTTCACTGACTGCCTTATCCTCACGCCGTAACAACAATGCGAACACTGCTGCTTGGCAGTAGGTAAACTCTTCATCGACGAGCTTGCTGTTGATTAACTTGGTCATTAAACTCATTAACACCCTGCCACTAAATAATTGTCAACAAAACAGTAAAACAAATTCATTGATCGACTCGATCGGTAGCGGGTAACGCGCGATTAGCGCACGCGTTCATTATCGAATTATTAGCAGACTGATATCGGCGCACGCGCACAGCGGTTGTGTTTACGCGAATCATTACATTATTTATATCCACATCTAACAAGGCCTCTAGACTACTGTTTCTACTGGGTTAAAATGATATCTCGTTTGACGTGTACACTAATACATAACGTCACACCTTCATTCCCAGAGTGGGGTAGGCAGAGCTACAGAAATACCATCAACTTTAAACTTGTTGATAATTCTGTAACCACATTTTGCACAGTCAGGCTAAGACGTTTACCAGTGTATTAGTGACAGGTTGCAAGCCCATCGCCTAACAGTACTACAAGCCCTTATTCCCTGAGTCGCCTCTTACGACATCCACGGGACGATATGGAGTGGCACTATTCTAACCCGGCAACCACAAGGGGGCCAAGATAAGAATCATAAAATCATACATAAAATCACGCCTTCATTCCCAGAGTGGGGTAGGCAGAGCTACAGAAATATCAACAACCCCAAAAAGACTTGTATGAATTCTGAAACCACATTTTGCACAATCAGGCCATGAAGTTTACTAGTGTATTAGTGACAGGTTGCAAGCCTATCGCCTAACAGTACTACAAGCCTTTATTCCCTTAGTAGCCTCTTACGACATCCACGGGAAGACAAGGAGTGGCACTATTCTAACCCGGCAACCACACGGACGGAAGTTTATTGATAGACCAAGCGCAAGAATACATACAAGAAATATCCGTTGGACTCCAAACTAGGCTGCGCCTGTCTCTTGGGGCCCTGGGAGCCGGTTTACAGAAAAGGTATAACAGAGTGAACTAACACGAACAATAGGACAGCGGAGAACAAAATTCATGAGTTATACTTTAAAATATTAAAAAGGAATGCTTAGGCATTTAATTTCATAAGATTTAGGATACCCAAATGATTTACTCCAGAACCACGTGTGTGTTAGTGTGTCTATATGTGTGTGTGTGGAATGAAGTTTGTGTGTGTGTGTGTGTGTTTGTGCATGGGAGAATGTTTTTGTGTAGTGTGTAGTTGCAGGTTGGTGGCAATAGGGATACGTGGATGCATAAGAGATATCTATGATCAGGAACGCAACAAGGTCTCTGTGTCTCTATAATTGATAAAGTCTTAACTCTTAAGACTCTCTCCCTCTCTCTTTTGTTTTAACTCTTACTATTACTGTCAAGTAAATATGAGTTATCAAAACGTTGACGACACGGAAACGTGTTAAAGGAAATATCGTTTTTAGATGTATATTATATATGTATAATATACATCTAAAAACGAAAAGTGTTAAAGGAAATATCGTTTTTAGATGTATATTATATATGTATAATATACATCTAAAAACGATATTTCCTTTAACACGTTTCCGTGTCGTCAACGTTTTGATAACTCATATTTACTTGACAGTAATAGTCACGCCAAAAATAGTGGTAAAATAAAACCATGTATTTTTTATTTAGTGATCCTGCGCTGCTTGTAACGTGGGGATGTATTTTTTTTCTCGTCTACCCCATAGTGTGAGGTGTCGTTGGATAGGCCTTTCAAAAATATTACTCATTTAAGTTGAAGATCATTTAACTCGATTAAGGGAACCGTTTATGTTTGTAGAACTTAACGGCTTCGGAACCCTACACTGGGCATGGTCCGACATGCTCTTGCCCGGTTTTTATTTTGGTACTGTAGTGCACCGGTTCCAGGATCAATTATTTAATTTAACTTCATTAGAACGCCTTCTATCGCTTCTTAATTTGCAAATATTATAAGGAGTTTGTGCACTACTCCTAAGTCTCTTAACTAAACTTACCTACCTAATCTACCATTTAGCCGTGGAACAACAGGGAAAAAATATTAAAAAACGTTGTAAGCGAACTATTTATAATATATTTGGGCATGTTTAGCATGACTCCTGTGTGGGTAAGGTCGTGGCTCGTGCGGCGCGGGCGACCCGCGATAACCGCGATTATCGCTAGCTGACCCGCGATAGCGGCAGCGCCCACGCACAGCTAAACGACACATTTGTTGCGCATACTACTATAATCAACAATCATACTGTAGGAATGTTAAAAGTTGTGATAATTGGATGTTTATAACGGGGAAGAGGATTTTTTCAACAGGTTTATATATAAGTAGAAAAACCACGTGATCCACAAAATACGACTTATACGGATGACTTTTGCACTTAAACAATTTCAGTGCCCAAAGTACGAACGATAGCTCTAAAATAATGTTTAATCGTTAACCTTTCACACTTGACTTGGTAGGGCCACTGCTGTGCCCTCAGATAATAATGGAGTTATCATAAAAGTTAAATGTTACGGACGGCCTAATAGGCATTATTTATTTAATTAACTTGACAATTATAACGTTTTTAAATACTACAAGTGCTTACTATTAGCGGTTTTACAAACCTTTACAATTGTAATATAATGTCAACTAAGTAGCTAGCTGAGCGAACAAGATTGCAGAATATTTCGTCTGTAGGCTAAACTCTTTTCCAACCACACTTATTGTAAAAATATTTCAGAACCATACACACCCAACAGCACACACCACACCAGAACTCTTCTTACACTAGACCGGAAGTGGTCCCGAACCCTTAATAATACCTACATGGAGGCGAGCGTTTCACTAAGCTAGATCTCTCTATGGCATACAACCAGTTCGAGCTAGATGACGAGTCGCAAAAGCACCGCGGGCTGTACAAGTTCACGACGCTGGTGTTCGGGCTGGCGAGCGCGTACTACCTTTTTTTTATGTTAAGGAGAAGGCACACGAGCACTCAGGCCACCTGATGGTAAGTGGAATCTGAGACCCATAGACATTTGAGTAACACCTACCTTGTAATAACACATCAAAAATGTCCAAAAAATAATTACAATGTAATGCATTTTTGTGTATAATGGGAGTAAATACGCTTCGCTTTGTTCTAGCCGCAGCCTTATGTCAGATATAGGATACGGATACGTTATATGTACTTAATTACAGCACAGCGTAATCAAGTGAATTCATTATGCGCTTGTTTTGTAGCTCCCGGCCGCCGCCTGCGCAGCGCGATGCCACATACTGTAGATGCAGCGGGGTGTTTGTCTCAACACAGCGCTGCGTCGATCTCAAAGGTAAAGTTTTATCCGGCGAGTTTAAGAAGTCCCGTCGGAGCGTACAAAACACATTTTAGCGCGTGCCTTCTCCATTAGGCAGCAGGCAGGTGAGTCGAGTTCAGTGTCGTATAATGCTGCCTTATTAAGAAGGCACGCGCTAAAATGTATTTTGTACGCTCCGACGGGACTTCTTAAACTTGCCGGATAAGACTTCACCTTTGAGATCGACGCAGCGCTGTGTTGAGAAAAACACCCCCCAGGTTATTTGTTGCGAACCACAATTCCATCCTCCCTAAAGTTCTGAGGTCCTAGTGAAAAAGGGTGTATGTCTTCTGAAGATTAAGTGTGAAAGGGTTAACTCCAGTACACTCCTTTTATGTATAGTACTTTTTTATTACGAATTAATTTAGTGGTGGTAGGACCCTGTGCAGGGTCCGTCCGGATCGCTACCACCATCTTATCCATTAACCACCCGCCAAGCAACAGTGTTCGCATTGTTGTGTTCCGGTGTGGGGATAAGACAACCGGTGAAATTACTAGCATAGAGGCATTCCATCTTAGTCCTCAGGGTTGGCAAAGCATTTGAGGTCTTGGGATTATAATCTTGAGAATTCAAATGTCTATGGGTCTCAGATGCCACTTACCATCAGGTAGCCTGAGTGCTCGTGTGCCTTCTCCTTAACATAAAAAAAAAAAGTCGACTTATACCCTACCCGAGTTCCACTAGGACCCTAGAATTATGAATCTAAATAAATAAATTAAATCAATATCAGTGGACAATGTCACACAAATTGACCTAGTCCCAAACTAAGCTCTAGGCTTGTACTACCCATAAACGTTCTTAAATAGAGAAATACATACTTAAATACATAGAAAACCTCCAAGACTTAGGAAAAAATATTCGCGCTCATCACACAAATATCTGCCCTCACCGGGATTTGAACCCAGGACCGCTGGCTTCGGAGGCAGGGTCACTCCCAACTAGGCCAGTGTGTCGTAAGTTTCTAAGGATGTTTGGATGTGTGATATGCGGCGGTGTCGTTTGGTGCGGGGGTAGGACAGTATGGCACCAAGTGTAAATGGTTTGCTTCAATTTGGTTTAGGTACCAGAAATCTTATTGATTATCTTATTACTTATTCCAATTCTTTTCCTTTATCGATTTGTAAAAAAATTGTGGACCAAGAACATTCAAAATAGTCGGTGAAAGACATATCTAACGATGCTCAGTGCAGGGTTCCGAAGCGAAACACAAGCAACTAGGTATCTCAGGAAATAACAAGTATGAATTATGTTCTTTTCCTACATTGTCTACAAATCGAAAAATACATACGTACATACATAACATCACGCCTTCATTCCCAGAGCGGGGTAGGCAGAGCTACAGAAATATCATAAATAAAGGATGCTGAAAAAAACAATCTAAACATTAAAAGAAGTTTTAAAATTACACAAGTTTTGGTTCTATGCGAGGGTCAAAAAAAGTTATTAGTTTTATTATATCTTTTCAAAATAGTGGCATCGCTGAATCCGATGGAAAGCACTGAGAAAAGCACTCTTCGACGGCCTTTTGAAACGCAGCCACAACTTCCTCGGCTTCCTCAAAACGTTAGCCTCGAAGTTTGTCTTTTATTTTCGGGAATACATAAAAATCGCAAGGTGCGAGGTCGGGGCTATACGGCGGGTGACCCAGTAATTCCACGTCTGACGTCGCCAAATAGTCGAACGTTCGCCTGGCGGTGTGCAACGAGGCGTTGTCGTGGTGTAGGAGGATTTTACTGCTTCGTATCAATGAAAGTTAATTCTGATTTTCATGCATGATCTCTATTGTCAACCCGTGTTGCCAACATTCAACCAATATTTTTTAGAAAACATCTTCGTGAGTGAATATTTTCGTTGTCATATAATTTAACATTACTTATTTTAAAATTCGTAATGAAGTAATTGGACTATAAGGGTGTTTCCGTGCTGCGCTAGTGTTCCTGATCAGGGGGGTTATTATGACATAGCTAAGCAGTTAATTTTACGGTGAGCGTACAGGACAGAGCTATATAATTGCCATAGCTCTGTCTTTTACTCCCACCGTAAACTGCACAGCGAGGTCATAATAATCCCCCAGATCCAAATATAGGTTCGTCTATTGTACAAGCGGGTCTTCGGATAAGTTGAGGCAAGCTTGGGGGCAAACTAGCATGACTCGTATAACATGAATAACAACCCCCCTCCCTACCCTCCACACAAACAAGCGTAATGACGCACGTGGCGCGTATCGCGCGATAACCCGCGCCCTGCGATACCCCGCGATACTGCATGCGCCCGCGCAGCCGCAGGTAATCTACCCAAATGTACCCGTTGTACTGTGCTGAAGTCTTTTACCCGATTAACCCAGAAGGAGGGTAATGTTTATCGCGCGTATGTATGTGGGTATGTATGTATGTCCGTTCCATTGTGACCTCCTGTAGCCTAAACGGCTTGACCGATTTTAAAGAGTGAGGTGTCATTAGATTCGTCTTAACATCGTGAGTGTCACTAGGCTCTATAAATCGCAAAACAAAAACAAGATCGCGGAATACAAAATCCATACTAATAATTATAAATTTGAAAGTTACTCTGTCTTTCTGTTTGTTACGCTTTCAAGGATAAACCGCAGACCGATTTAGATGAATATGGTATGGAGATAGTTTGAGTCCCGGGAAAGGCTTTGTGTACTTTACTATAAATAGCTCATATTTTCTTAAAAAAACACCCTTCAAAGTTGTATATTTCTCATCGTTGAACACTTTAATTTATTTTTTTGTCAGTTTAAGCCGATATAACAAAACACGATCTCATAATTTTTTCATGTTCTCAGACATTACACGACACGCTAGCCTATTTGGGAGTGACCCTGCCTCCGAAACCGGCTGTCCCGGGTTCAAATCCCGGTAAGGGCAGATATTTGTGTGATGAGTACGAGTATTTGTTCCCTGAGTCTTGGATGTTTTCTATGTATTTAAGTATATATTTCTCTATATAAGTAAGTTTATCGTTGTCTAGTACCCATAGTACAAGCCCAGAGCTTAGTTTGGGACTAGGTCAATTTGTGTGAGATTGTCCTGTGTTTTATTTGTTTTTATTTTATTATAATCAAACCAGTAATTAACTAGCAATTTTTTTGAACTAAACTCTCTACAGAAGCACACAGAAGTTAGAGGATTTGGTCACTTTTCAGTACTTTGGTGGGCAATTTCTTTCGACACTTTGAGATAGGGCACCTAAAAAAAATACGTGTCTATTATTTTAGACTATTTTCTAACATATATCAAATAAATCAAATCGGATCCTGACCCTTTCCTTGTTAGTCTTCTAGGGTAAATGGTTCACTAAACACAGGATCACAAGTATTTCAAAGGGATGTTCATGTTGTCTACAGTATTTTTTGCTGTTAGGACAAAGTAAGGGACCTAGGCAGGTAAGAATAGACAGGGCTTCGATTTATTATGTTCTAGAGGTACATCTTGCCTCCCTGAACAGAATCACGAACATACATACATACATAACGTCACGCCTTAATTCCCAGAGTGGGGTAGGCAGAGCTATCGAAATACCAACAACTCTAAAAAGACTTGTTTATAATTCTGTAACCACATTTTGCACAAGTAGGCTAAGATTTTTACCGGTGTATTAGTGACAGGTTGCAAGCCCATCGCCTAACAATACTACAAGCACAGAATTAAGTAACTACAAGCCTTTGGGAATCATATGATGTAAAACTAAATGTATGATCATAATTTGTGCCGAAGACGCTGATGTCATTCTGCATTGCTAAAACTATCTTTTAACGGATTTAAATTATTCTTGTTAAGCGAGGAAACTGCCCGTCCTTTGGCGCCTGTGTAAGTAACTCACAGGAGTGCTAGCACAAGTTGTCCTTGAATTGTTTTTCGCTCGTATCTCCTTTTCTATCTATTCAGTGGGGCTAGAGCGGGGCGATTGAAAAATATATGGAATTGACGTAAGCCACCGAGAGAGTACCACATGACTATCTCGGTGGCTTACGTCATTTCCATGGTAACTCATCACTTCATCGAATGTATCATTTTATCGAACGTTATTTTCTGCTGAAACCATAATGTTTTCAGGGTATCAACATTAATTACGGTATAAACATTAATTACGTAGGTTAGGTTAGGTTAGATGTTTTAGATATGCTGAAAACATTATGGTTTCAGCAGAAAACAGCGTTTGATGAAATGATACATTCGATGAAAGGTGTTTCGATGAAATGATAGACACCCCATTTCCATACATTTGTCTTTCGAAACTTAAGCCCTAACGATTGTCCAATGCAACTCGTCTAGCCCAACTGTAACGATAGAGACGCAGTGAGCGACAAGCGAGAAAATACAACTTGTGTTATCCGTACGAGAAAGTATCAACTTTAAAAACCATACAGCAATCTTATATTATCCGTCTCTCCGAGGCTATTGAATGGTCAGAGATAGCATTACGAGCTGTCAAAATCTGATAAGTCACTGGCAGTGAACGGGACAGAGATATAGGAACTTCTTTAGCTCCAACCCTTTGTCTGTAAGTACTTGACAGATTTTTTTAAATTGTTTTGTTTCCGACTATCTGATAAAGGCTGGTAAACCACTGGATGAAAGTAGCAAAAGACCGGTCGTTGTGGAAAACCTTGGGAAAGCCCTTTGTCTAGCAGTGGACGTCTTGCGGCTGATGATGATGATGGTGATGATGACTTGACAGGTTTTAATCCGGCAAAATTACCGCATAATTTAGTTTTTTTTTTTCCCGCGTGGTTGCCGGGTTATAATAGTTCCACTCCATGTCTTCCCGTGGATGTCGTGAGAGGCGACTAAGGGAATAAAGGCTTGTAGTGCTGTTAGGCGATGAGCTTGCAACCTGTCACTAATACACTAGTAAACATCTTGGCTAGAATGCAAAACGTGGTTACAGAATTATCAACAAGTTTAGAGTTGTTGGTATTCTGTTGCTCTGCCTACCCCACTCTGGGAATGAAGGCGTGACGTTTTGTATCCTATGTATATTACTTTAGGCAAATTCCAAAAAATATACCAATAACAAAGCTTGATTCTTAATGAGTAAAAATTGGCCAAGTGCGAGTCGAACTAGGGTTTTATGGGGGCACCCTAACAATTTTACATTTTTACCATTATTTTGTTGTTATAGCGTCAATAGAAATACACATTGTGAAAATTCAAACTGTCTTCCTATTTCGGTTCATGGGAAAGACGGACGGACGGACGCCCGCTGACAGACAGAGGGACGGACGGACAGACGAAGCACCATTTGGGTATGCAGCCCTAAAACACGAGGGCACACACTTTGATACAACTTACATGAAATATACTCGTAATTTAAAAGCGTTCTGTGACTGTTTCTTATTTTCCTTAATATATTGACGACGCGGTTATTAAATAGATAGGTAGATAGATAAACATCTTTATTTATCTCTCACAATTCACTTATTCGGTTACTGACCCGCTTGCTTTCTTAACGGTTCGATTCCCGATATTGGCCTAATTGGTCCTGTGATTTTATAGTTTTCTATTTATTTATTTATACATTTAAGTATGTTGTCGTTCCCTACAACTTAAGCCCGGAGGGTTAGAACTAGGTCAATTTCTGTGGGATAATCGTTGACGATTATTTATTGTTACAGTTTAGAATTTGATAAAGGATTTGTTATTACTACTACAGTAACGAAATAACGCAGTAATGATAATTTGATCTCTGGCATTAATAATCGAAACTATACAATATTTGTTGTAAATAACTATTTGCTTTATCTGCCGCTTTTATCATGTTTTTGTAAACATTGTAATTTTAATTTAAACGTTTCTGCGAGATTACAACGTTTTATACGTATTTTAATATTTGGATCTGCACTCGATTCATCACAGGTGATCAGACATTGGACACTTAAATATACTGGAAGGGTTATTAATTCTTACAAAATAAATGACGTTTTTGGCGAGGAGATAGAAATCCAGCCCACTTGCCACCTGATGGAAAGTGGGATCTGAGACACATTGACATTTCCACCCTCGAGACTTTAATCGTAAGACTGCAATCCAAACAGTGTGTTGAAAGCTAGAGTTAAAAATATTTAATCTTACCATGACAATGGATTTAAAAAAAAGCGGCCAAGTGCGAGTCGGACTAGCCCATGAAGGGTTCCGTAGCAGCAAGTAACATAATATAAAAGTTCGTTGTAGCTTTGATCAATGTTTTTATAACGTATTTAAAAAAAACTACTTACTAGATCTCGTTCAAACCAATTTTCGATGGAAATTTGCATGGTAATGTACATCTTATATTTTTTTAGTTCTATCATTCTCTTATATTAGAAGTTACAGGGGGTGGGACACACATTTCAACACTTTGGAAGTGTCTCTCGCGCAAACTGTTCAGTTTAGAAAAAAATGATGTTAGTAATCTCAATATCATTTTTGAAGACCTATCCATAGATAACCCACACGTATGGGTTTGTTGAAAAAAAAAAATTGAGTTTCAGTTCTAAGTATGGGGAACCCCCAAAATGTATGTTTTTTTTTCTATTTTTGTGTGAAAATCTTAATGCGGTTCACAGAATATATCTACTTACCAAGTTTCAACAGTGTAGTTCTTATAGTTTCGGAAAAAAGTGACTGTGACATACGGACGGACAGACAGACAGACATGACGAATCTATAAGGGTTCCGTTTTTTGCCATTTGGCTACGGAACCCTAAAAAGTACAAACATATTTTTTCATAAGGCCAGGAAAACTTGCACAAATTTTCACCGTATAATTAAACTATAAGTAACTAAAGTATGACGACACGCTAGCCTAGTTGGGAGTGACCCTGCCTTCGAAGCTAGGGGTCCTGGGTTCAAATCCCGGTAAGGCAGATATTCGTGTGATGAGCACGAGTATTTGTTCCTGAGTCTTGGATGTTTTCTATGTATTTAAGTATATATTTCTCTATATGTATAAGTAAGTTTATGGTTGTCTAGTACCCATAGTACAAGCCTAGAGCTTAGTTTGGGACTAGGTCAATAGACCCCTAGCTTTGAAGGCAAGGTCACTACCTACTAGGCTAGCGTATCGTCAAAGTCAAAGTTGTTGAGGAGTGGGGTACCTGGAGGTGGTAGCGCCAGCCTGGTATAGAAACTGCACCTTATTGTGCCGGCATCTGATGGTTCGACTCTAGACAGTGCTCCGGCTCCCGTAATAACTATCCGTTTACTCTAGGCTTATACAGGGTATTTTTTTTATCAGTGCACTAATTTTATCATATGATTTTGTATCGTTAATATAATATATTACGACAATAAAACACATTGAAATATTTTTTTTTGTTGCAAATTATCTCTTTTACCTTCTCGTGTGGACACAAATTTACACTAGAAATGATGACATGGGTTGTCAAGCTGTAGGTATGCGATACACTGTATAGATATTTGAAATTTGAAATTTCATGTACAGCTTATCAGACAACAAGTCCCTCTTTGAAATTTCATTTATTAACTTACTTAACAACACTCCCCTCTCCTCGCACCCCTGCATAAGAGGTCTATGAATATCGTTAAGTTAGTGGAATCATTTAATCGGCAATAACTCTAATATTTTTTAAGCTAGAGAAAAAATAACACAACATGTGTTATTGATTAACAATAACGAAGCAAATATTAAAATTTGTGCACTTATTAAAAAATTACCCTGTATTCCTGCCCCGCCTAGTTATAGTTTTGCTACTTATCCGTACTTGGTGTCACTGCCGTTTGGCACCTGGTTTTGATGCTGCCTATGCGCCTAACATATGTCGCAACGCCGCCTTTCAGTACTTAGCTTTTCGAAGCCCTGCCATTTGGCATGTGGCTTGTATTACTGGCCTGCCGTTCAGTACCGTGGTCTCTGTCTGTGCCCTGCCTCGATTGGCAGGTGGCCATAGTATATCTGCCAGTTGGGCATATTACGTTACAAAAGTAGTAACTCTATTGTCAATGTTATGAAATAAGTAATTCTTATAACAAGAACCTGGCCTCCTGAATATTCTTAATGATATGTCTGTCTTCTCTATACACCCTCGACGACCTTCTGCATCAGAAGTGGTGTTTTATGTGATCTTGTTTCTCTTTTGATTGTCTCGTGAGTCTCGTGACTCCTACGATCTTCTAGATGGGAGCCTGCCGTTTGGCCAAAATATTTTTGGTCAAATGTATCATTTCCTAAATTTTTCATTTGCCAAACCAATGTTATATAATTTTTCCAAAGTTTATTTTTATACCATCGTGTAGAACCTTATACCTACTATAGGTTAGGTTGGGTTAGCTTTTATAACATCCTGAAATATTTAAGGTTACAGAAAACAAAGCGGGTTGGCAAATGAAAATTTGGGAAATGAAACATTTGACCAAAAATATTTTGGCCAAAAGATATAGACCCCTTCTACATACATATTACTATAATCGGCTAGATTGCGTAGTAAACGTTTTGGTGATTGAAACAATAGTTATTCATAGTTTTATTTTGTCAATGTGTGTAATTGCTACTCGTGGTGTAACCTTCGAAAACGGGTAACGAGTAACCTTACTTTATACTGTGTACCTTTTAATTATTAGCGAGAACCGATGATTAGCTTTTATTATCTACTTTAAGGAAAGACACACACACATAAAATAAGATAGAAGACAGGAAAAGAGACAACATAAGATGTTGTATTAGTTTTGTTTTTATTCTATGGTTCTTTTTTTTGTTTTTATAGTCTTTTTGGTTAGTGTTTGTTTTTTGGGTGCTCTAAATAAATTTGTACACCTGTTTACTCGATGCACAACCTTTCACTTCTCTCAATCTCTCAAGGGTTAGCTGGAAGAGATCCCTTAAAGGGATAAGTTCGCCTTTGTACATCTTTTTATTTTTATTCTTTGTATTGTTTTGGTTTTTCTTTTGTACAATAAAGTGTTTACATACATACATACATACATAACAGGGCCTCTATTCTGTTGCGTATATCGCGTTTGGCGTGTTTCAGAATCGTTAATGTCACAGTCGCCATTATTGTAAAAGACATAAGTGTTATCAAAACGTTGACAATACGGAAACACGTCAATGACGTTATTGTTACCGTGTAGAATCCCAGCCCGGAATAGTGATTGTCTCGAAAGGGTTATAACTCATCATGTGGTGTGTGGCGCTGCGTCGATCTTATAGGTGATTGTTTTATCCGGCAAGTTTAAGAAGTCCCGTCGGAGCGTACAAAACACATTTTAGCGCGTGCCTTCTCAATTAGGCAGCAGGAAGTGAGTCGAGTTCAGTGTCTTATAAAGCTTGAGAAGGCACGAGCTAACATGTGTTTTGTACGCTCCGATGGGACTTCTTAAACTTGCCGGATAACACTTCACCTATATCGACGCAGCGCTTTGTTGAGAGAATCACCCCCCCTGGCTGTGAAGCCAACGCCTTCCGTTCTTCTAAATCCAAGAAAAAAATCTTTATCCAAGTTTTTTTTCAAAGTAACATTTGTTAATTTATTTGTGTTATTGCTTATTTTTTCTACACGAATCATGTTAATTGTATTCTCTTATTTCAATAAAAACATGACTAGTATTAATCATAACAGAAGAGCTCTAATAATCTAGAAATTAATGTTTAAAATTTTTTTGTTAAGGAGAAGGCACACGAGCACTCAGGCCACCTGACGGTAAGTGGAATCTGAGACCCATAGACATTCGAATTCTCATGACTATAATCCTAAGACCTCAAATGCGTTGCCAACTCTGAGGACTAAGATGGAATGCCTCTACGCTAGTAATTTCACCGATTTCCTTATCCCCACACCGGAACATAACAACGCGAACACTGTTGCTTGGCGGGTGGTTAAAATTACGTTAGAAGTCTAGATTGTTCGTTACTACTACTAAACTTTAAACCCCATTTCACCCCTATATGTCCTTTCCAGGTTCTCTTACTAGGTATCTCCTTACCAATTTTCATCTAAATCGGTTTAGCGGCTTAAACGTGAAAAGGTAACAGACGGACAGACTGATGAGTAGACAAACAGTTAGACAAATAGACAGAGTTACTTTTACATTTATAATATTAGTAGGTATGGATTAGTAAAGTTAGGGTATCGTTGATGAATGTTTAGTTTAGGTAAATTCGTAATCAGTCGCAATCGCAAATGATTTCCAAAATAAGTATATGATATTATTTATTTCAGAAAGGTAAGTTTTGTCATGAAACAAAACCTTATGGGTCAGTTTAATATCAATAGATTTTACTTGTTTTTCTAGATTTATAATTTTTATAATAACATGATTTTTTCAAAGTGCGCGTTGTGATTTTTGATAAGTAGGTAACGTACAAAGCAAGGGATACATACTGTATCTAAAAGTGGATGTCTGCCGTTTCGCTAAATTATTTTTCATCAAATGTATCATTTGGGCAAACGCTTCTTTTTCCAAAACTGTAAATATTTCAGGATTTTTATAAAACTATCCTATCTTACACGATGTTTCTGAAATATTTACAGTTTCGGAAAAAATGCGTTTGCCCAAATTAAACATTTGACGAAATGATACCAGTACATTTGACGATAAAAAAGTATACTAACAGGGCAAGTTTGATAAAATCTTGTAATAAATAGTAAAATATACATTAGGTGAAACATTCGTCGGCATCAGCATTGTCGCTCAAAGAGAGTCGGCAGGCCCAAGGTTTTCGGGTGACAGCTTGACTTGTGACAGTTCTGGCCCAAGGAGGAGTTTAACTGCGAATCGGGCCCAGTGGAGGAAAATTGGAGAGGCGTATGCCCAGCGGAGGGTGCAAGTGCGCGGAAGAAAGAGAGGAGAGAGAAGAGTATGTACCAGTGTTCGCCTCGTACGAGTACCTAGGTACTTTTTTAAACTATGTGCTATTTAATGGCTGTAATAAGGGGATGTAATATCAAAGCGTGGTCATTGAATTTAATTTCAATAAATCAACAACTGGGTCACAGAAAATAAAAGGCTTTCTATTAGTGCCGTTACCTCTTTATATTTAACCCCTTAACGCATAGCATATCGAAAGTGAAAATGCTGTCTTTATACATTTCCAAATTTCGGCGATTTCGTGGCTGGTCCCATCGGAAAGGTTGTTCAGTATGACCATCTTATTCACTTTTGGCCATTCCGGATCATGACCCCTAAATCACCCAGTATATATACTTTGTAACATACTTAAATATCTACTCAATGTACCATTTTTAACGGGGATACCTCAAGATACCTGGGCCTCTATTCAACTGCGTTATAACGATATCGTTTTTGACCTGGGCTGGAACTCTACAAGGTAATAACGATATCGTTTATGACCTGTTTCCGTATTGTCAACGTTTTGATAACTCTTATGTCATTTACAATAATGGCGACTGTGGCATAAACGATTATTAAACGTGTCAAACACGATATCGTTTTAACGCACCTGAATAGAGGCCCTGACTTCTTTAAAGCCGGGTTACGTTGGATTAGCCACTGCACGAGTGGATACCTGTCTACCCCGAGAGAATCAATAAGTACCTAGGTATTTAAAGTACTCGTAGTTCCTAAGAAAATTCATCAGTAAATTTATCCTTCAAATTATTAAAAGTACACCCGAAGTGGTCCCATTGTGATTTTAGTATTTTCAGTAACAAAGCCACTCCATTGCATTCAAAAAGTATAATTTGATAAAGTGGAACTGATGATGAAGACCACAGTACTGCCCTGCTAATACAAAAGGCAGTATCTCAGACAAAACTCCTATAGCAAATGCAACCTTATTACCAACAGCATAAGATTTAATCTGCTTTGGATATTGAATTTGAGATACTGCGTATTGGCTTAGGAGGGCTGAGTATGAGTAGGTATTTCAAGGGTGGCGAAAAGATATCTCGAGATAGTCGTAGATGAGCGACTATGACGAAGCTATTTAAATGGTTTGAAATATATGACTATGACTTTCATGCGGCGTTGCTTCCAGCGATGTCGTATCTTATCTTATAGATGGGCTCTTTCGGATACACTTCGACCCCTTTAGGATCTTTTGTGCAATTACCCTCTTACACACTCAGCTGTTCGAATGTGCAGGTTTCCTGACGATATTTTTCCTTCACCGTAAGAGCATCGGGTAATGTACTTAAGTAAGAAAAACTCATTGGTGCATGGTGACCGCGGGTGTTTGAACTTGGTACCTTACGTTCACGAGTCGACTCCCTAAGCCACTAGGCCACCGACGCTCTAAAAATGGCGATGTCCTATAGTTTCTTATTGATTGAGATTTGGGAATACATTACTTCCCTCCTTTCACTCCTTTGAGACCGCAAGAAATAACTTCTTTTAAAATGGGAGGTAGGTTTAGGTCACTGAAGTCGCGTCCCACAATATTTTTAACCTACCATTATAATAGAAGTTATTTCTTGCGTTTTTGAAGGCGGTTTTTTGTTTTTAATTACATCATTACTTTATTTCCGAGGCAATGACGCGTCATTATATGAAGTTTAAAATAAATAAATGCACACAAATTGACCTAGTCCCGAACTACGCTCTAGGCTTGTACTATGGGTAGGGGAGAGCGGGGCTGGAAGTTCCGATTTTCAAATAATATGGAATTTCATGATGAAAATAAAATGTTACATTTTTGATATTTGAAACTATGAAAAGTTCTTAATCGGTCTTTGTAGTAGTATAGTCTTTTCTGCCAGAATCTCAATAGTTTTTTTTTCACAGGCAATTATTTGCAAAATTTCGGAGAGGAACATTCAGCCCCACTCTGGGGCGAGTTGTTCCATGTGTGGGGCAAATTGTTCCGCTTGGATAATAGAAATAAAATTTAAGGATAATAAGGTTCTTTTAATTAAAACAATCATTTCTATAGTTTCATTTATTGTGTGTTCATGCTATGCTATAAACTAAAAAAAAAACAACAACAAAACATTACTGATTACTTCCAGAAAAACTTTTTTTGTATTAACAAACTATAATTGAGACCGATTAGCATATAAATCTTGCTAGATGCTTAATTAAACTTTAGGATATAAAAAATGTAACTGGAAACCTCGAAATAAGCACTTTTTTCATGTGCTATTTTATAATTAGCATACATATTAACTAAGAAATGATGTCATATTGATAACAAAACTTTAAAAAATAACAAAACATAACTGGTAACCTTCAGATAACCGTTTCTTTTATCAATTAAACCATAATAGAGATTCATCAAGTTAAAAATCTTATCATTTGCACAACTGCACTTATAAAAACTACATAACATAACAGGTAACCTCCAGACAAACGTTTCATTAATATTTATTATGACAATTGAGATCAAAAACTTACAAATCTAATCAACTTACAAAACAAAACTGCTAACCTCCATATTCGTTTTTATTAAATGTAATCTTGAGCTTATCAAATTATTTATAATTTAGTGGAGTTACAATAAAGATAAAAAAAAAAAACAAAAAAACAAAATGTATTTATTTACCAAAAAACACAGTTAATGCAGGTTTTACAGTATAGCAGTGACTCCCACACTAGGCGTAGCCTGTATCGTGGGAATCCAAACATTACGAGAGTATCGAGGACAGTGCGGCAAAAATAACAAAAACATGCAGTATAAAACACGACAAAAAAAGAAAAACTTAAGTAGGTATTCTTCTTTAGAAAGTACAAAACAGGAAATTTCATTTTATTACAAACTATAATTAATATTAGTTATTATTGTGTGTGGAGTGTAGGTAGGGGATAGTGTAAGTGTAAATGTGTAATAAGTATGTATAAGTGGGAAAGAGAAGGAGTAGGAGAGGCGGCAGCCCTGCGCGAGAGATCAACTCTTGGGATCAGTCGGCAGCTATAGATGCCGACCACTGACGCTTACCTCAACGCTTCTTCGACCTGATTGTAATTCCAAGATAGCAAGAGACTCCGTATTTTATTAGTAGCCTCGGCAACACGGCAGCGCTTTATGTCGCATTTACTTAGAATTACATTATAAATGTGGGGGAAAATGAAAGCTTTATAGCGTTTAGCAAATGAGGTTTTAAATGCTGGAGTAGGTACTTTAAATACTCTTTTTTTAAGCATGTCAGGATAAGTCGGCAAATTCAAAGTCTGCCTATGCATAAAGGTAGCAACTCGCATCAGAAATAGTCTACGGACACTTAAGACTTGTGCTTCCCTAAACAGATCCTCTGTAGAGAACCGCCGGGGTTTCCGAAGGGATACCTTTAATACCGCTCTTTGTGCTCTCTCCAGGGGTATCATTGCCGATTTTGAGCAGGCTCCCCAAGCGAGGATGCAGTAGTTTAAGATAGGCTGGCAAAGTGCGAGATAGACCAGTTTCATCAGTTGCCAGTCGGCGGAATTTCTTAATAACTTCATTGTGTAAATGAGTTTACGCACTCTGGCAGCTGCCATCACAATATGCATCTTGAAATTAAGATTTTCGTCCAACATGACACCCAGGTACCTTATGGAACTAACTCTACCAATATTACTACAACTACAGCTAGGCTCGAGGGTCGGCGGAGTAATACAGTTAGGTGCGTGAATTTTAAGGCTTGTCAACGGAATAGTGGGACGAGACGAAGCCGTTTTATGGAAGCATAGAAATTGAGTTTTGGACGCATTAAGCGTGAGGAGATTCAGATTTAACCAGGAAGTAACACTCTTCAAACCTGCCAATGCTCCATCACGGGCATCTCGCCACGAACGACCATAAAACAAAAGAGCTGTGTCGTCAGCGTAACACAAAATTTCACCATTTTCAAGTTTTAGTGACATAATGTCATTTATGTAAGCAATAAAAAGCGTGGGACCCAAGATACTCCCCTGTGGTACGCCAAATGACACAGCTTTCGGATTACTTATTTTTTCACCGATTCTGACCCGCTGACTTCTATTTGATAGATAGCTAGTAAACCAATCCAGCGCAATTCCGCGAATGCCAAAGGATTCCAGCTTTCTGAGAAGTATGGGAGTCGAAACCGTGTCAAATGCCTTTGCCAAGTCAAGGAAGACGCCGACACAGCTTCGACCAGCATCAAGATGAGATACGGTAATATCTATTAACATTTTGACTGCGTCCTCGGTGGACTTACCCTTACGAAAACCAAACTGGCGGTCCGATAAAAGGTGGTTCCGTTCTAGGTATGTAATGAGACGTTTATTTATCACACGCTCAAGTAGTTTAGAGAAGGCGCCCAAAAGAGAGATGGGCCGGAAGTTATTTGGGGTGTGTGACGACCCCCCCTTATAAATCGGAATAACTGTAGCAATCTTCCAGTCCTGCGGGAAAGAGCCTGACTCGATGCTGAGGTTAAAGATGGCTGCAAGGGGTTCAGCGATTATGCTACCAATTTCCTTTAAAAGTTGGTTGCTTACACCATCAGATCCAGAAGCGCTACGTGGATCAAGCATCTTGATTAGGCTAAGTACCTCCTGTGGTGTTGTAGGTTCAATAAAAAAGGATACAGGTGCAACAATATTATTGTGAAAGCTCCTGGCTAAGGATTCCTGGGTTTCATTTAAATGGGATAAAATAGAACCAGCTAGTTCAGACCCTACTGAAGCAAAAAAGTCATTACATTTTTCTAAAGCCTCTTTGGGTGAAGGCCCATCATTGAGAAGATTTTCTGAACGAGAGACTCTGGTTGACTTGTGAGTGATTTTATTTATGGAATTCCATAGCTTACGGGGGGTATCTTTGTTTTGGATCAGGTCGTTCCTATCATAATCTGACTTTTGCTTTCTTAATATGGTGATATAAAAATTCCTGTACCGCGTAAACACGAGTTTTTTTAAATTATTTTTAGGATCTTTGCGGGCTTCCCGATGCAGCTTATCTTTATGTTTGGAGCACCTCAGTAGGCCAGGGGTCATCCAAGGCTGGACAGTACACTCAGAACGACTAAGTTTTACTATTTTGGAGTGATTGGACACGGCTTTCATGATCGACGTGGAAAATAGATCCGTGGCCGAGTCAAGATTAGAGCTACATGTAATAGGAGTCCAGTTCATGGATTTTAACTCAAGCCTTATCGAGTCAAAATCAATAATTGTTTTAAAGCGTTTTGGTTTGTTTGGCTTTTCTGACTGGAGCGCGATTCCCACCATAGCGATATCGTGATCAGTTAAATCCGCAGAGCAAACAATTGACTCAGCTTGACACTGCGCCGGTACAAACATGTGATCCAAACACGATTTGTGATGAGTGACTGTGTTTATGCAAGAAACAAGTCCAAGTTCAGCTAAAGTGCAGATATATTCAGAGGTTTGGGCGTGGGTTTGAGCTGTATCTAAGATGTCTATATTGAGATCCCCAGTAAGAACAAGACAAGGGCTAGCACCGATAGACTTGAGGGCTGAGTTGAGGGAGTTAGTAAAGGGGTCAAGGTTGTGAAAACTCGGGGATCTGTATACGCCCACAACTGAAAATACTTTAGGTACCTCAACAAGTACGCAATTTGCTTCGTCCACGGGTAATTCTGAAAAAACTGGAGACCAATTGTCTAGAACATAAACAATCACACCCCCGGACTTATTTATAAACTTTTTCGTACTAAAAGAAACGTAACCATGAAGTTGGTTAATAGTTGAGTCATCGTTGATCCAGCATTCGCTTAGGACTATCACATCGAAGTCAATGTTTAACCTTTTCAGCAGCACAAGAAAACTGTCAAAGTTCTTATTAATGCTTCGGATATTAACACTTAAAATTTTAAAATTATGCTTCGATATGATTTGGGCGCAATTTTCTGGGGTGGTTATTGAATGGCACTTAATTTCAAAAGTATTGTCAATTTCATCCAGCAAATTTAAGGTACCCATGGGAAAGTGAACAAAGTGCAGGATATCACACAAGCATCAAATGCCATGTTCGAGAAAAAATACTCACGCCCGAGTGCAGAAAATGTCCAAGCGTTATCGGGAAGCGCGTTCCGTCCAGGACTAGAAGAAGTCAAAAAAGAAAAAGTTGTGGGGAGTGTCTGTGTATAACTGGAAGTTAGTGTAATGAGGTTTAGGTTTAAATATATCAGGTCTAACATAAAACAAATATAGTGCACATGGAGAAGACCAACAAACAACAGAAAGAACACAAAGTTATAAATATAACCGGGTATACTATTACTCTGAAGAGGTGTTAAGCTGGACCGCGGCAGGCGCGCACTGTAGGGTGGCGTTGGATAGCCTAAAGAGAATGTCCTCAGATCCGATACGGATTGCAGGGCTTCCATGCCTTGCATCCTGCTTTCTGATGAGGATAGCACCGTTGCGCACCCAGCAGTGTTTATATCCTTGTTCGCTCGCGAAGACTCTAGCGGCACGAAACAACCGGCGATTTGAAGCAGTTAGGCGTTCATTAACATATACAGTCGTGTCAGGTCCTTGCTCGACTATATCCCGGCCCTTGATGTTACGGCGAGCCTTTGCTTGTTTTAAAAATTCATCGCGTTTGGTCCTGTGAACGAAGGCAACGACTATGGGACGCTGCGAGCGATTATTGGTTCTCTCAGAGTTGATGGCACCCTGGCGCTTAGGACCAACTCGAGATACGTGTACCAAATCACTACTGTTAAGCTCGACGCCCAGCTTCACAGCGGTTGTTAGCACCAGATGGTAGGGGTTCTCTGTGGTCATCTCCTCAAGTCCTGAGATTTCAACTTCATTTCTAAGGTTCGCCTGGGCCTGGTGATCTAGTTGACACTGTAGTTCTACGACCTTAGTTTTCAGCAATACATTTTCTACCTCTAGATTCTCCAGAGACTTAATTCTGCCGTCAAAGCTCGAGATTTTACTGCATAAGTCATCAAGGCGAGCCCTAAAAAAATCCCACATGTCAGTAGCACTCTTCCGCAAAAGGTTAATTTCTGTGGAAAGCGACTGAAGGACATCGACGGGCCCTGTGGAGTCGGCTTTGTTTGAGTCGGTCTGTCGCTGTTGAGGGGGAGCCTTTTTTCGCACGGTAACATTTTCTGCGGGGTTACGAACTGGGGTTAGTGAGTTGTCTCCTCCTTTTCTAGCCCTGGCCGAACAGTCGGGACAAACCCAATTTTTTATTTCGTTTTTTGTTAGGCGCGCAGCATTTGTACACGCAGTATGGAAGGTCTGCTTGCAGCCGTTTGATGTACAGGTGATCAATTCTTCGCTTTGTAAAGCATCTTGCAGGCACCCGGAGCAACTCATCTTTCCGCTACCAAGCAACGAAGCGATAGGTAAGCGACAAGCAAGTTTAGTATCGTGGTAGGGGCGCTTTGTTATTATGACGAGCATGCGATCGGCGCGTCAGAGATAAGGCGCTAAGCAGCCAACCGTCACAAACAAAAATAAAACGTATTCTCTTCCCACTGCAATTGTACTTTTGTCACTATATCACTATTTCTAAAAACACTTAATAAGTATGGACTAGGATCTAAGCTACACACTGATATAACTTGAGCACAGAATTACGAGATATTAATAGTTCAATTTATTTATTTAAGCGGAGAAAAAGTATAGTACGTGTTTCTTGTATTAAGCCGCGCGTGTTATCTTCATTAAAGATAAATCATCAGTCTTGTTTTAATCAGTCATAATTAACTTTGGCAACTTTCATTCTTATTCATCACTCATATCTTCATCTGAATCACAATTGGGACACACATAAGTAATACTATCGCCTTTTTTTATACATTTAACAAGTGCCCAATTTTTACAGTTGCTACATTCTATCCACTGTTCTCTTGGAAGAGAATTTGAATATGAATCACAACAAATTATGCAGTACCATTCCAGATCCTTGTCACTATCACTGTCGCTTTCTTGTAATACTCTTCGTTTAGCTTTTTCTTGAGCTTTTTCCTTTCCTTTCTGCTTGCCTTTAGCGTTTCCTTTATTATTGTATTTTTTTCCCTTTCCCTTCTTTGCAATGTCTTCATTCTTCTTTGCCTTCTTCTTTGACTGTTCTTCAGCTAATGCATTTTTTTCTGGCGTGTCAGTTAAAACAGCCATCTTTCTTATACGTCGTATTGTAGCCCTCTGCAATCTTGGTGGTGCATTTGGTAAAGGTTTCACGACTTCAGGGTTAAACACTGAAGCATTTGTCTTTGCTGGTGTCAATTGAACAAATCGATGTAACGTCGTGGCAAATTTCCAGTTCTCTGGCCACCGATTTTATCTTTCTTCCATCTTTTATGACAGCATTTGCAGCTTGACGCAATAAAGATTCGGAGGTTTTCCCTCTATCAGTTTTTTGTTTGTAGGTACGCATCCTAAAAAAAGAAAAATGACCGTAAACATTTATGGTAAAATTGAAGGTCAATTGGGGTAAGTTGTTCCGGGGAACAACCAGCCCCTTCGGGAGGGAACTTGTAACCCTAAATTACCTTTTTATATTAACAATTGTCATGCTAGCAAATCAATAAAATCAATTTAAAAACACTCGAACTATGAGATACCTAATTAATGCCACTACTAAATAGATAAGTTACACATCAATCGGTCAATAATAAATAAAAACAGACCAAAAAGTTTAAATATGAAAATATTTACTCACGTGGTGTTTTAATAGCACGGTACGCACAGCCACTTGTCCGCCGCCGCCGGAGTAACTAAGATGGCCGTCAGCGCGGCGCGGCACCTGATGCTTAAACTACGCACTTTGCGTGTATTACTATCTCTTTTCTTTACAAAGTTATTACTGTCGGAACAACTTACCCCGGGAACTTCCAGCCCCGGCCTCCCCTACTAGACAGCGATAAACTTACTTATATAGAGAAATAAATACTTTAATACATAGAAGAGAATGAATGCTTCGAGAGAATGAGAGATGATGATGGATGAGAGGGAATGAGGGCTTGTAGTACTGTTAGGCGATGGGCTTGCAACCTGTCACTAATACACTGGTAAACATCTTAGCCTGTTCATGCAAAATGTGGTTACAGAATTACGAACAACTCTTTTTGCAGTTGTTGATATTTCTGTAGCTCTGCCTACCCCACTCTGGGAATGAAGGCGTGATGTTATGTATGTGTATGTATGTATACATAGAAGACATCTAAGACCCTGGAACAAATACTCGTGCTCATCACACAAATATCTGCCCTTACCGGGATTTGAACCCAGGACCCCCTAGCTTAGAAGGCACGGCTGTAACATCATAACTATGCAGTGTGTAATGACGCCACACTATCAGGGCTGGGATTCTATACGGTATTAACGATATCGTATTTGACGTGTTTCCGTATTGTCAACATTTTGATAACTCTTATGTCATTTACAATGATGGCGACAGTGACATAAACGATTCTACAACACGTCAAACACGATATAGTTATAACGCAGTAGAATAGAGGCCCAGCTCTATCATTTTAGTGTACCTGTGTTATTAAAACTATCGGTTTATCAAGCCATAAAGTGATGTTATAAAGATATTTCCGTGTTGAGCTACTTTAAAGCAATCGGTTTAATGATCGTCGTAAAGGCTGTAAATACAATATAAATACAGAAATGATTTATACATTAGAGACGCGGAATAAGACATAAAATACGTAACGTAGGTAATAGGGCTTGGTGTGGCGCTGAATAGGTAACATATAATAGTAGATTGTTCAACAAGGGACTAAAACAAGCCATAATGACACGAGGTGTTTAGTATGAGGTGGCTGTAGTTCGAGTGTCATTATGGTTGTTTAGTCTCGCGTTAAACATTCTACTTTTCACTTTGAATGCGAGGGAAAAAACGACGTTCTTAACAAAATTACAACATTTATAATAAAAAAGTTTCTAACAATTAGGTATCTTATTATTACTATCGTTAATCTAACATTAATAAAATAAAAGTAGCTAACCAAATCTACGATATATTAAAAGTGCAATTAGTTGCACAGTTGTCATTTTGAGGTTATTTCGACACCCAAAAATATGGTCCATACACAATCACTGAAAATGGCGATAATCCTCCATTCACAAACACCGTGATTGGTTGTTTAGGGGTTACCAAAGTAAATTAAAAAAAATACTTTAATCCCTAGAGATTAATAAGGAGCTTTAGTCCCGATTCGCAGAGATTCAAGTAACATTTTAAGAGCATGAGAAGTGAAAAAATAATATTGAACGTGTATTTTCTGTTTTTTGTTTATTAAATAGGTATATAAATAGAGTTTAAGGAATAGAACCGAACTCTTGAAAGAAACGAATTGCAATGATAATGTTTAATCAAAATGTTTTTGTAATAAATAAGACCGTTATTTTCAGTTCACTAATAAAATAATATTGTGTAGGGTGTAGTTAAATATCCCAATAAATAAATAAATATCTCGGGACAATCTCACACAAATTGACCTAGCCCCAAACTAAGCTCTAGGCTTGTAGGCAGGGCTACTGAAGTTAGTAGAAACAGTTTACTTGTACCTATTCCCAATTTTCTTTGACGCGAATTTTCTATTTGCTCTCTTTTCTCCATTATTTTTCTGATTTATCCCAATCGCAATTTTCCATATTTGTAATTAGCTCGAAATAGTTAGGAGGGCTATGTCAGTTATGTAGTTGGCCCGAAAGGCTAAAGCACCAAGGAAAAGGAGCTCCGCGTAAGCTGAGTTTCGTCGACGCTGTCAAATTTTAAGTTTAAAACGCATGAAAAAATATTTCGGGTAAAATTAACGAAAGCTCTACTACTAAAAAATAACGAATTAAGGAAATTGATGAAAAATTTACGCGCACTTCGTTACGAGCTATTAGGTTGTTACCTGAATTCAAGTGAATGTTTTATGCATTGCAGAATGTTAATGGTACTTACAAGAAGATCACCATGTACTAAGTAGCATCGTGATCATCTGATCTATAGAAATAACTGCTTAAGAAAATAGTCTGCAATAACCTTAAATTACTAAAACATTTGTATACTGAGAACTGCAATCTAGAACTCCAACACAAATGTCTGAGAAAAGCGCTTTTATGCCATAAGATCAGAACTATCATTTAAAACGTTGTACGAACCGTACAGTCCTAAATATACAGTTTGAAAAATGTTTTATGACTGTGTTTAACGTGTGCAAACTAAATACTTTTTCAAGATTAGTAGGTAACGACCATAAAAACATATTTATGGTGAAGCGAAGATTTACATGCGGCGTGAGGGTATTCTGATCCTGACGGGAAGTTGTCTCCACCGCCGCCCGTGATCACCGGCATCTCAAGAAGGGTTGACGGTGCGTTAGCGGCTTTTTCTAGGGCAATTACTACCTAATAAATATTTGCTTTTGTTCGATTTGATAAAGTGGCTACTTAGGTATCTGGGATGAAAATTTTAGCTAATTTTGTATTTTGTTTCGTACAATCTTGTGTATAAAATCATATCTGAAGAGATTAAAATCGGTTTTTTTTTATACAATCTGCCATTTATGCCACTCTGTTTCTGCTTTAAAATTGTTATGACATAATTAAGCAATTTTATGACGGAAGCAGAGGGATTTTCCTTACTCTTTAAATGGCGGGATATAGGAATCCCTAGGTGGTATAAAAAGCCTGCCAAAAGGAAATGATGTTAAGCCCTTTCAACTGTTAAAACTTAAATCCATTGGCAATATAACAGTCTCATGAAGCTACAGTTTTTCAGCAGTTGTTTTTAGTCCTATGCCACTGCAAAATTGGCTCTACCGTTTGGTAGATCATCTACCAAATGGTAGAGCTGTTAGGCGGGAAGATCTATAAACGTTGAGAAGGTATTGGCCAAAGCATTCTCAGGATATAGAGGAAAAAAAGGAGCTTAAGGCCTTTGCTTAGCGGTAGGGTATAGCGGCTTAAAAAAAAACAAAGGGTTAAAATACACACCAGTATCCATGGCATATGTGGCGGCGGCGGCTGCTGCATGCAGCGCACCGTACTCCTTCCCGTCCATTCCTCCTAACATTCTCACTCACTCACTGCACTCATCAACCACAAACGGCGCGCGCGGCGCGTGCGTCGAGCGTCGCGCGAGCGTGACATGTGCGCTCGCGCCGCCGCCGCTCGCCGACGCGCGCCGGCCCCGCCCCCCGCCGCCATTGGCGCGCATCGCCCAATCACCGCGCTTCATTTCAAACGCTTTCCTTTTTCCATGTCTCGTTCTATTTGAAGCGTGTTGATGCATCTCTGGTTTTCGGTGCGATAGGGTGGACTTTACCCTGCTGGGTTAGAGTTGAAAGTGGTTTGTCGGTTCTGTGTTGTAAAATGTCTGTTTTCCCGTTTGGTCGGTTGCGCTCGGGCAAGCGAGACGACTGCAAAGGAAACGTGTGCGTTGAAATAGGTACGACACGGTATGTGGAGGGTGGTATAACCGGCGCGGGCGCACATATGTACTGCGCGCATGTTTATACGCCGTGTACTCGGTTTGTAATTGATAATTTACTAACTCGCTACAGAATGTAGTTAGTTTCGGTGATACGTGAAGGCAAGTTTGTTGGACGCGGGTATTAGCGTCTTTTGATAGGCTATGGTTGAGTTTTTGTACACATCGTAGTTTGCGCTCGCATTTTTGTACTTAGGTAATTAGTATCTAGTATTTAGGAAATATATAATAATAATAATAATAATATCACGGGACAATGTCACACAAATTGACCTAGTCCCAAACTAAGCTCTAGGCTTGTGCTATGGGTACTAGACAACGATAAACATACGTATATAGAGAAATATATACTTAAATACATAGAAAACATCCAAGACTCAGGAACAAATACTCGTGATCATCACACAAATATCTGCCCTTACCGGGATTTGAACCCAGGACCCCTGGCTTCGAAGGAATAAGGAATAAGGTTCCTATACCGGGTGTTGCCTGTAATAGGAGTAATAAATTGAGGGATCGTTTCCACACAACAAACGTACCTAACAACATTTATTCTACAACTATTGAAAATAAGTTCTTGTTAAATAAATATTAATGAATTTAGATTTTCTAAGCAACCAATGTATTGCGAAAACTACGAAGTTTGTAGGCTGACAGTAGATGTCAACTAGCCTATTGGATGGAGTACATTAAAAATGCTATTTAAGTAGAATGTTCGAAAAAATCCCAAATAATAAATTACATATTTTATACAAGTTGTAAAATAAATGTTGCTACGTTTATAGAGTAGAAACGATCCCTCAATTTATTGCTCTTATTACAGGCAACACCCGGTATTTTAATATCATAATATCCCTACCTAAGATGTGTTTGTTTGTATAATTGTTCCGTCTTGCTTGACAGTTTGTATACGAAATATGGTACAGAGATAGTTTTTAGCCCGGAGACGACATAGTGTAGGTACCTTTTACTTTTTTCCTGTAAAATAGAGTATGTAGGTATATCGATTAACGAATTTCACGCGGATGAATGAAGCATAAGGGTCTTTAACGACTCGAACTCAGAAAAATTTAAAGCCGGTCTGAAAAGCATAATTGATAATGGAGTCAAAAAGTGACAACATGATTTCGGCTGTTAGGTACTCAACATAGATCCACCGAGTTTGGACTAGTTGGTCTCGATGAGCAGATAATGAGCGTGCACAAAAGTAGGTAGGCACTTATAGTGAATAACAAAAGCTTGTCTTAAATATTAAATGTATGACTGAAACTATAATAGCTCTTAAAACCGGGTTTAACTTATCTTTTACTCGCTAATATGCTCTTCTGCTAGTCTAACCGACTTTACCCGAGTCCGAAATACTTTGTGAACTATCGCGCTGAATGTTTGTGGATGCTTATATGTTTGTCCCTTAATCGCAGATGGAAATTAAATTAGACACCAACAAGTCTCTAGTTCCTGAATTGGTATGAACTTTTATGAAAACGAACATTCCTGATAAACTCGTCTTCAAAAGCAGCGTTGCAATAAGATAAAAACTGTAAATTCCAATAAAAAAGGTTTTCTTGTGCGTCGGCGCACATGACACAGGCGCAGTAGCACCGCAACCGCAACAAAAACGCTACACAGCCGCCGCGGCCGTATTCCTGTTAATTACCCCAAATATGTCATCTATGTTGTACAACCAACCACACAACGGACAAGCTTAGAAACACACCTTCCTATACTCTAAAGAGATTACAATAGAGCCGTGAATAACATTTGCTGCTTACTGTATAACCTTGGGAAAACGATGCGCCGGCGTCGCTGCGTCGGCGCGGGCGCAACAAATTGCGACAAACAAATGACGCGCGACGCCAAACGCGCCGCTGATCTAAAGAACGGTTCCCGAATGTTGTAAGTATTTATTTCAGCGATTATTTTTGAAGCGCAACCTCGTTTCTGTGCGCAGACAACTGCATTTGATCGGTGTTCACATTTAGAACAAAGTGGACTGAGACGGTTTGTAATGGTAGAGCTACCATAATCAATATTGAATAACTATACTATACTATTGTGGTGGTAGGACCCTGTGCAGGGTCCGCCCGGACCGTTACCACCATCTTATCCATTAACCACCCGCCAAGCAACAGTGTTCGCATTGTTGTGTTCCGGTGTGGTAAAATTACTAGCATAGAGGCATTCCACCTTAGTCCTCAGGGTTGGCAACGCATTTGAAGTCTTAGGATTATAGTCTTGGGAATTCAAATGTCTATGGGTCTCAGATTCCACTTACCATCAGGTGGCCTGAGCGCTCGTGTGCCTTCTACTTAACATAAAAAAAATAAAAAATAAAAACTATAATGTCACCCTGCGCAACCGCACGGATGCTTTTACATGTTAGATTCTAGCAGCTGTTTCCAAAAGAAGGAGGTTCTACTGTTCCTCAAGGAAGAACACTGCAAAACCTAAATAATCTGTTTGTTTAACTAAATTATTAACAATCCCTACTAATGGTATTATAAATACGAATGTGTGTTTGTTTGTTTGTTTGCCCTTCTTTCAGGGATAAGCAGTTGAACCGATTTCGATGAAATTTGGTATGGAGATAAGTACGATTCCGGGAAATCACACAGGATACTTAGCCAATTCCCTAGGTACCTACGTACGAACACAGAAATAAATCTTATATCGGAGTCCATTACGAAACTCGATTATTAAAACAGCAAATAAATTCTTGTTTGATATTTAATTACGAAGCAGTGAAATTTTTTTTTTCGTAGCCATTTCACTACGAACAAGAAAATAAAAACGGATTTTTAGTATTTGTAGTTGCTCTAGGGGGACACTTGACTCTATCAAAAATTAACGTTTTAAAGCTTAATACTTCATAAACGGATACCTTACTCGATTTTTTTTTTGAAAAAGCTATCTAACCACATTCCATACTATGGGGTAGACGAGAAAAAAATACATCCCCACGTCACGTGTAGGGGAGATGTAGGTACAACTAAATTATTATTTTTTACATTTTATTTTACCACTCTGTTGGCGTGACTTATATGCCAAATTACAGCTTTCTAGTACTAAGAGTCTCTGCGCTAGGCTGCGGACAGACGGACGGACACGGCGAAACTATAAGGGTTCCTAGTTTGACTACGGAACCCTAAAAACGAGTGGGCCACATCATTTGTTTTCAACTCTATAATTAGCACAAGCCACAGATGTTTAATTTTTAAACAAACTTTAATGACCTATCATAGACAAAGAACCTTGGCGGACTTAACGTTTTGTTTATTAGTTTTCAAAGTAGAACTTTAATGACTTCTAATTAGGTCGTATATTTGTTTATATTTAAAACATGATTAAAAAAACCGGTTATTATCGACTCTCTGCATACCTACAACGAAAAACGTGAATGTATTAAGTCACACGTTGGCCTAGTTGGGAGTGACCCTGCCTCTGAAGCCAGCGGTCCTGGGTTCAAATCCCGCTAAGGGCAGATATTTGTGTGATGAGCGCGAATATTTATTACTGAGTCTTGGATGTTTTCTATTTATTTAAGTATATATTTCTCTATATAAGTATGTTTATCGTTGTCTAGTTCCCATAGTACAAGCCTAGAGCTTAGTTTGGGACTAGGTCAATTTGTGTGACAATATCAAGAACATAGAGTAGGACTCACAAAAGGAAACAACGCACCTTCAGAACACAAGAGACAATTCAGAAATTTTAAATTTCGAGTTAGGTCTCTATTAGAGTAAATTTATGACTTGAAGTTTGAAAGCTGAAATTTTGAATTGGGTCACTACTGTTCTGAAGGTGCGATAGAGTCGAACATACATACAGGTCAAACACATAGCCCTCCTTTTGGGCTTTGCCACAGTTGGGTAAAAATTAAGAGAGCATTATGTGTATGACACGACTGCAGACTATTCAAGATATCGTACCCTGAAAAATAAAACTAAAAATAAACAGTTTCTAAAAAACAATCTAATTACTGAACATAACAAACGCTGCTTTAACATAAATATAAAAGCAAAGTTTAATAGTGCATAAAACTTGTATATCTGCAAAGAAGCATCTCTCGGTGTCTGTATTTCGGAACTTCAGAAAGCATCCTTTGAGAAATGAGTAAGCTTGTCTCACACGCCGCACGCCCGGTGTATACTGCCATTCATAGAGGAGCTGGATTGAGCGAGCGTTTTGCTATAAGTATGACGAGGGAACCTGGCTGCAGCCAGTCATCCAAACAATTCTAGGTACACAGTCACACAACGTGCCAGGTTCCACCTCGGTAGAGTTCTATCGAAATAAGTGTTTCTCTTTCTGTCTAGTGACTGTGTGTTCTGTAGTTCTGCTGGTACTCGGTCAAGTATCATTCCCGACGATGCTTTCAAGATCAAAAAGTAAGATGCAGTACTAGTTTCAAAATAAGTTATTTATTGTCGCCCAAATTTTATTGTCCATTGTGGACAACCCTCAGCCCGTACCGCATGAACTTCGTCGTAAAGTGATATACCACGAACCCCAATTATGAGCCTTGAGGAACGCCTGTAAAATCAACTCCGCAACCTACCACAGCCATCACGACGAAATAAAATATCAATAACAGGCTCGTTTGTTGAAAATACTCGCAAAATATACTGGTTTGAGTGCGCGGGCGCAGGCGCGGGGCAATAAGCCGCCGCGCATTGTTCGCGCGCAAGGCGTGGTTTATGCTCGATTGTCCCGCGGCGCGGCACCCAACTCCTATTGTTCCGGAACTTTATCTTTTCTATACGCACTTATAGCTAGCGTTAATGTAATTTTTCGAAAATACTACCTTTATTGCCTAGGTATTGTGTTAGCTCGATTATCGTGGCTCGTATCTCGGAAATCAATCATTAAGTTATTGCTTTTTATCGATATTCAATCTGATCGATACTTACAGCGTGTACGTAACGGCATGTGTTTACTTGGAATAAATTATGCAGTTGCGGCATCTCACAGAATAGAGATAAGCGGTTCTTTAGTAGTTATAATAAGACAGCTCATTCGTTTTAAACTAGGCACTAAGAATAAAGTGATCGTGATCATTTGTAATTTGCAACTGTCCCGAGAAGTAAAATTTTGACCTTATTTGACGTATAATGTTTTCTTTCAGCATGAAACTTAGTTAGGACAAACTCCAAAGCTAGGAAGCATTTTGAGGTTGAGATTTTTTTAAAGGTTCTGGAAAAATGCTTCCAATCTTTTCTGGAATCCTGGAGTGCTACAAAGACTGAGAATGTTGTGGCTGCAGCTTTTTATGCTCATGAAGATTGCTTACTTTGCTAATTAAGCCCTTTGACAACGTTACACTGGTAGACCTTTCAGGGCCTAAACGTTACCTGCTCGGGCGCGTCTCAATCTTGGTCGAACTTCCACGCTGTGTCAGAAAATTATTTCAATGAATACGGGGAAGAAACGGAAAATATCTTGTGATCCGCATATAAGTAATGTAAGGTCACAGCATACTAAATACAAACCCTTCTTTTACAAGATTTGATTATTTAACTTGCTTCAGTGGTATATTTCTGCAATTCCGGTTTAAATCTTGCAAGTGAATTTTGAACCATTTCCCGAAATATTCGAAAATTGTGCCCCATTCTCACAAAACTTTTTAAGTCGTACTATCGAAAGTCCGAAAATATTTCTCATACCCACCATTTTACATCATAATGATCACTCTTCATAATCAATATCAAAATGTTATGAATACTAATCGGTAGTGAATAAGAATTGTATGTGACCCAATATGGACCCTGGAATAAAATTTGGAATATATATATGTACTTACAATAATGTATGCTATTAGTTTACAGAAATCTTATGTCACGGCCTACTGCGATCTCTCTGGGCAGTTTGTCAACCGACTCCGTGGAACTCAAGAGTCAGGCCCTTCCTAGTTTGAAAGCCACCGGTTAATAGCTACCTGTGTTTGGTTCCAATAAATTTATTTTTATTCTTATTCTTAAGTTAACGGTGAATTCTGAAGGTGGCAACCAGGTCTCCGCTGTTATTAACGTATACCCCCTGAAATAGGTTTAAGTAGTAAATTTGATTTCGATGAGGAAATTATGACTAAAAACTGGTCTTGGAATGGTTGAGAGAAACTTACTTTCTGTCATGAATCATGCATGACTCATGATGCAACAGGGGTCGATTTAATGGTTTTACTGTGGGGCTGAGTTATCTAATGCTGTTTTCCTCCTAGCTGTCATGTCTAATCTTCTGTTTATTATGCTATTTACCTTCCCGTCGGACTCTAACCTCGTCAAAACTTTCACGAACCATCCATTATGTCATTTACATGACACCGGAAGCGGACTTTTTCAAAATAACCTTTACATCCGCACGCCGTCCTCGTTTCACCCTTCAGGATAAAACAGGACAGCTGCAGTTGGTTTGAGGGTAGACAGTTGACAGGACAGCGCGTGATTGTTTTAATTGCTGCGCCTGCGCCGGTCACGCGCCGCGGCCCGCGACGCGCAGACAACTATTAATACGGTGAAGCTGGAGACTACTATAGAGTTTATTTGGTTTCAGTTTTCTGGAGAATTATTCTCTAGAGGGCACATGTTATCCACGATTTGTTTGTCGCTCGTATCTCACTTTCTAACCAAATCTGTTACGATAGAGATGCACTGAGCGACAAGCGAGAAAATACACCTTGTGCTACGCGTACTGGACGAATACGGCGTGAACAAGCCTACCTTGATAGTAATTATTTAAGACACCTTGGTGATGAACTAGTATGTCATTGTTATGTTGTACCGCAAGCTTATATATTAAAGATTATAAGATAAAATATGCTTACTCAGTATTCAGTAAGTACGCCGCACGGGCTCTTTTAGACATCAATAATCTACCAGCGCTTCCAAAAACGAGACTGCTGAAAAGAAACGCCGCAAGAAACTCAACTGTCAATCATTTTTGAAATATTGCTTACGTATTAGTCTTATGACCATGATAATACTTAATGGTAGGTTATTGCTAGGTTAAGCATTATATAAAACAATGAATATAAAATATAATTTACAGTTACATTTAGCAGTATTTGCATTTTATCGCCGCAATAGCTCGACCAAAGTTGATAGGTTGGTTCCAAACTCCTTATACCACGAGTATACAAGACAACTTAAAATAAACCCCCACTTCTCGAAGCCACTTTTTCAAGACAAACTTTTGAGGTTATTTAATGCTGGGCCGGGTTCTTGTAGGCCTAGGCGGATGCCCGGCGTTGGGTAGAGTAAAATAAGATTCTTATACACTTACAAGTTTAGTGAAGCTTGTCTCAACCGTGCACAAGCTGGGAAACAGGACTATTGGAATTCAATTTGAAACCGGCAAGGTATTAGCGAGAATTTTTGGAAGCTTGAACAACAACTGACAAAACATTATATTCAACATTTGAAACTGACTTTGAGCATAATCGAATGTCAACAGTGACAGCCGCCGCCATAAACTACCTTACCTATGTCATTAATATGTTTTACCGCCACTAAACCAGAGACTTTTAACCAAGTACACTCGCACATCCTACCATTTAACCTACTCAACATTCCACAACTTAACAGCTTTGATATACATAGCTCCTTTCGCAGAACCCTCACTCTTAGAGAGTTGAACAAAGTGAGTAGTATATGTTATGGAAGGGTAAAGGAACCAGTGCAGGGGAGTGGTAACTATAAATACTGTCGGTGCTTCCCAGCTGAACATTCGCCTCTGATCTCAGCGGCGGCCGCCACGCACCGCCGCGCGCGGTAATCGCGCCGCCTACCCTACTCCCGAGGAAAACCCCTCCAAAACCATTCACAACTCGAATATAAACACCATAGAGTTTAAATTAGATCAGCGTGATGGCCACTTGTTGTGAAAGGCAACTATTTTCATACTTCAATGCATTCTGAAGCTTGTGTATTTGGAATAGGATGCGTTTTCTGACGTTCTCTGAACAAAGGGCGTAGAGACAACGGAAGCAGTATTGCAGTTAGATGTTATCTGTGTCTTTAATTAGCCGGTTTAATTAAGAAATGCGAGTTATCCGAAGCGATAATTGGATCATTAGTTTGTGTAATGTCAGTTTGTCCGCTGAAAATATGGTGCGATGCCTCCCGTTTGGGAATAGGTTTCGTCATCACTCAAGATTTTAGGTTTCCATTTTGCTTGAGTGAGTGTAAATCTATTTCACAAATCAGAAATGAGCGACTACTCTAAATAATATAACTATTATCTGGTTGGTTATTACTTTAAATACAAATTTTATGCCTTAGAGAAGGTAAACGATTACACAGGCCACTTGATCGTAGGTGGGATCTGAGACCCAAAGACATTTGCATTCTCAATCCCATTGCAACCCTAAGGCTGTAAATTAGTTACCAACCCTGCGGATCAAAATGGAATGCCACAATGCTATTTTATAGGTACAATCTTTTGTCTAAGGCTGGCTTACCTAATACACACCACGTTTTTTTTTTCTACGTTTTAGGAACTACGCAAACGCACTACCTACTGCAATGCTCCCTTGTACTTGGCCCGTACCTGTAAAAGTTGACTATTAGGTCCCCTTAATCGCTACCTATGTAAGTGATGCAAAAGACCTAAAACCTCCGATTCTTTACTTAAGTATCATTGAATCGTGACTTAAATAGAAAACTATAAAATATCATCCTTTTCCTGCTACTCCGTCTGCAAAGAAGTATTTTATCGTTATACCCCCGGAAACTGTATGATTCCCGGGATAAAATACTCCATGTTAGTCTTTGGGCTATAAACTTTATCTGTACTTACCAAATTCATACTAATAGGGTAAAACAAGTAAACAAATATATTTTATATTTATTAGTAATAGTCAAATTTAAAATCAAAATGTTTATTCAGTAAATAGGCCCTCATGGGGCTCTTTTACACGTCGGTAATGAAGTGAATTTACTAGCGCTTCAGATAAGACCATCATAATATTCCAAAAAAAAGAAATTACTTTTGTGCCAATAACTGCAGACCGTGTGGAAAGAATGAGACATAACCTAGTGCATAATTTGCCCTTTCTAACAACTGATAAGGGACCCAATGACATGTACAACTCATTCTTTCACACATTCATAAAACAGTTTAACGCAGTATTTACATCCAAATCGGTGGTGGTTGGTGGTGCAAAGGTTTTCAGTGACTGGGCTACTGCGGACTTACATAAGCGTAGAAGAATACTGTATCAACTATATGAGGAACGGAGGTATAACACGAGTGAGGAGTTTAAGGAACATGTCAAACAGTATTCTAAGCAATTCAAGATAGACTGCCGTATAACTAAGCGAAATTTTTTAAGTCACAAAATCTTGAATAGTTCTGATGTTATTAAAACGACCTGGAAAATAATTAATGAAGAAACAGGTCGCCGAAAAAAGAACATTAACGACTATCGTTTAAAAGTAGATGGTAAAATAATGTGGGAGTTTGGCAGTAATATCGATATTTTTTTTGTCGATAACATATGTATTTTGTTACATCACTTTCGTATAGATGCCCCGAGATATCCCAGGTATGTTTATAACTCGGCCGCCGCTAATGTCATGTACATAAGAGTTATCAAAACTTGTACGTGTTTCCGTATTGTCAACATTTTGATAACTCTTATGTCACTTACAATAATGGCGACCGAGTCATAAACGATTCTAAAACACGCCAAACACAATATTATAGGATACTCGTAGAGAGAGTCTCAGGACAATGTACCTACCTATAATAAGATACAAAAACCGGGAATGAGCAAGTCGGACCATGCTCAGTGTACGGTTCCGAAGCCGTTAAGTACTGCAAACATAATAAATCATCAAGACAAATAATCACAAATTTTCTATTTAAAGTCAATTGGTGCCGTCGTAGATGATTTTAGTAGGTATAAACACTTTAAACGTCTGTATCTTAAGAACCAATGATGTGACCTACTAAGTCGTGATAGTTTTCCTTTAAAATTGGTTATATTCTCTTTCATTTAAGTTTGTGCACAACAAAAAATAGCGCTTTAAAGCCTAATATTTCATCAACGGATTACTTAATTAAAAAACCGTTTTCAAAAATCCATAATATTTTTGAAAGACCTATCCGACGACTTCCCACACTAAAAAGTAGACGAGAAAAAAAATACATCTCCACGTTACGTGTAGGGAAGGTGCACTAAAAAAAAAATATTGTATGTTGCCAAATTGCAGCTTTCTAGTACTAATAGTCTTCGCACTAGGCTGCGGACGGACGGACGGACGGACGGACATGGCGAAACTATAAGGGTTAATTAGTTTGACTACCCCTAATAAAATATTAAATATTATTAATAAATATAAAAATAAAGGCCCTGACCCGTGTGGTTTCCGGGTTAGAATAGTGCCACTCCATGTCTTCCTGTGGATGTCGTAAGAGGCGACTAAGGGAATAAGGGTTTGTAGTACTGTTAGGCGATGGGCTTGCAACCTGTCACTAATACACTAGTAAACATCTTAGCCTACTTGTGCAAAGTGTGGTTACAGAATTGCCAACAACTCTTGTTGTAGTTGTTGGTATTTCTGCAGCTCTGTCTACCCCACTCTGGGAATGAAGGCGTGATAATATGTATGTATGTAAATATAAAAATAAAGGCCCTGTCTCCTGCATTACAGTACAAAGTTACAAGGTTTGAGAAGTTGTTCAACTCATCTACTTATTTTATAAAAAGCGTCCGCATTTTTCGTGACTGAAACCTAAAACTTTCAGTATGTTGCTTGACGTCATTCCTTACGCTACTTAAATAGTTTAAATGCCACCCGATAGTCAATTTTCTCTGTTAATAAGTCCCACATTTTCTAGTATCGAGTTGACGGGGTCACCGGCCGCCGCGCGCGTATGTGTGTGTGTGTCAAAGGCACCGCCGCACATGTCCGCAGACACATGATGCGCAGGCGCCAGTCGGAGTTAGTTGGGATCCGGGAGAAAACATATAAGTTCACTGACTTTGTCTTCTAGGCACGTTTTTTTTATTCTTTTCATGATAGATAGATGAATATAATAAACTTTTATTTACGTACAACTAATCACAGTAATTAGTGTAATTACACATTAAATTGATGAAATACTGCACTGTCTTATATACACTCATTCACAGACACACATGTACGTATCGATTCAACTTCCCAAATTGACTTCTTTTGTAGGTACTCGTTTACTTCTCAAGTTTTAAAATTATCACTTTTATAAAAAAAAAAGAACAAGAACCTCGGGCGAGAGTATCCTACTGTATTAAGAGGATTGTGAAGCGATGCTTAAATCGCGTAGCTCTCTGTCAAAAACGTTACTCGATATTATGAAAAACTAGGTCTGTACGTGTCCGTCTTAGTTTTTTTTCAAATAATTATTTTCTTGGAAAGAAAAATTTAGAGCTAATTCTTCATAATATCTACAACATATTCAAAAATCGTAAAAGTCGGACAACATTTAAGGAGAGAAAAACTTTATCGCATTTTATGTGTTTTTTTTTGCTTCACAGTCCTCTTAATTCACCGTTTTTACTAGTAAAGATTCAATATGTTTAACAATGAATAAATAACTACCTACGTTAAGCACTCACATTAATTTGTCTTCGTGTACATACCCTGTTACTTTAATAAGTAATTATTTATTTAACTGCAATGTCCTTGCCAAAACCTGAACCTGAGAACGTTTACCCAGCAACAGTTCATCGACTCCATCAAGAATGCAGCTAGTCCAGGCGTGAGCTCGCTGTCGTCGCGCGCGCAGGTCAGCTGCTCCTCTATTTGCTGTGATCAAGACTGGCGGCGCGAGCGCATGTGCGGAGGGATTTACGAACCGACTGATGAGCTGCCAGCGAGAGCTATGCGATCTACTTGTGCTTGTTTATTATATGCATTTCTATGTTCTATCTTATTTATTAAAAGCGAGAAATGCAGCTAAGGTATTTCATTAGTATTTAAAGTTTTTGGTGCTCCCACACAGCGGTTACAAAATGTCATATAAAATATACCATAAGACAACCGTGATTAATTACTATAAATTCTGCTAAAAAAGTCAAGCTTTTTTTTGTTTATATCTCAAAACTAGACATGTCATCATTATCAGCCGCAAGACGTCCACTGCTGGACAAAGGCCTTCCCCAGGGTTTTCCACAACGATCGGTCCTCTGCTGCTATCATCCAGCGGTTTCCCGCGACCTTTATCAGATCGTCAGTCCACCTTGTGGATGGTCTGCCAACACTTCGTCTCCCGGTTCGCGGTCGCCACTCTAGAACCTTTCCGCTCCAACGGCCATCAGTTCTACGAGCAAAGTGCCCCGCCCACTGCCACTTAAGGTTTGCAATCCGGTGAGCTATGTCAGTTGTATAGTTCTCCTGCGAATCTCCTCATTCCTGATTCGATCTCGCAAGGAGACACCCAGCATAGCTCTTTCCATGGCCCTTTGAGTGACCTGAGACATGTGTTTCATTATTTTTTATAAGAAAGAAGTTAGAAATAGTGCATTCTTGTACAATGAAGAAAGGTGAACATAATAATTTGTCGACGGGGTTAATCGAGTTGGTGGGGAACACGAACTTACGAAGTTAGTGAACTCGGGTTCGATTTATAAGTGCTAAAAGTGTGAACAGGGAGATTATCATGACCTAACTGTTTACGCTCAGAGAGAAAGGAATCAGAGAGAAGGAGGTTCTTTTCTCTGAGCTTAAACAGAACTGCATAGTTAGGTCATGTAAACCCCTCAGGTAATTGTTCATGAGTCTTGTGAATTTTCTATACTGTATGTAGTATTCTTTATTTCAGATGTATGCTGTGTATGGTTGTCTACAACCTGCAGTACAGGCTTGAAGTTTTGGAACTTGGGAGTGGGTCAGTTTGTGTAAGATTGTTTACTCATTCTACACTGAAAATTAACCTAACCTCAAAATTGGGATCCCTTGGATAAATGAAACTCATTTAATAGAATGTGTCGCTTCACCGAATTTAATTTCATCAACAGCTAATTTCTGCTGAAACCTTATTGTTTTGAGGTTATCTTGAGCATGGGTTACGTAGGTTAGGTTAGGTTAGATCTGTGACCACCAACAAATTATATCTCCTGCACGTGGAATTGCCTGCCGATGAAATGAAAATTCGGCGACGTAAAACATTCTCTGAAGTGAGTGTCGGTGGTTGAAGGGTAAACCCTCAAAATCAGTGATGCGGTACTGTTTGCGGGGGCTACGGCTACGAGCTGCTACGGCGCTACGGTTCTACGCTGCTACGCTTCACTGACGTTCACTAGTATTTCTAATTTCATAGTGCCAATGAATTTAGTTACTGATGTATTTAGTACTAAAACATGAATGGTAATGGTAAATAGTAACAGTAAAATAGTACAATGAATCAGGGCCACTATGCCCACTATCTCACTTTATATCTCGTCCTAATCGTTATGATATTGTTAAAGCTATCTTATTTATTTATTTATTTCCACAATGACAGGCTAACAGGGCTGTGATTCTATACAGTAATAACGGTATTGTCTTTGACGTGTTTCGGTATTGTTAACGTTTTGATAACTCTTATGTGATTTACAATAATGGCGGTTGTGACATAAACGATTCTAAAATACGTCAAACGCGATATCGTTGTAACGCTGTAGAACAGAGACCCAGGGCTGGTAGTCTACACGGTAATAACGATATCGTCTTTGATGTGTTTTCGTATTGTCAACGTTTTGATGACTCTTATGTACATACAACACGCCTTCATTCCCAGAGTGGGGTTGCCTACCCCACTCTGGGCTACAGAAATACCAACAACTCTAAAAAGACTTGTTTATAACTCTGTAACCACATTTTGCACAAGTAGGCTAAGTTGTTTACCAGTGTATTAGTGACAGGTCGCAAGCCCATCGCCTAACAATACTACAAGCCCTCTACCCAAGCCACTCTTATGTCTTTTACAGTAATGGTGACGGTGACCTAAACGATTCTAAAACACGTCAAACGCGATATCGTTATAATGCAGTAGAATAGACGCCCTGTCGGGTTGTCTATCTTGTTACGCAGAAAAAGACAATACTCCTAACAAATGCGTTTTCCGTCTGTGCGTTTGTTTGTACAGCCTGACCAGACCATGCCCAGCACGATAAGATAGGGATACAGAAACAGTTAATACCCGTACACCCTCTTAAATAGCTACCTAGCTAATCCTTGTTGCACCCTTTCCAGCATAAGACTGTACCATTGCCCACACTGTTAACTGTCCATCGGTAGACCTTATACCTTTTGTAATAAGGGCCAGCGATGTACAGTTAAGAGTGTTGCTGTTTGTACTTAGCTTATTGGGTCCTAGATCATACATATGTGCCCTCTTAACATAAGGTAGATAGAAAGAAAACTTTATTGAGATAATGTGATATATGACATAGCAAAACACATTTACATAATTATGATAAATTGATCTGGAAAAAAAAACAATAAATAAAATAAAAAAATAAAATGAAAATTGGTTATTTCAGACCATAATAAATCCATGGTATTGTTAGTAAATACTTAAAAACTCTAGGTTAGTATCTTAGCTACATGTACACATTATTTTTTACATAATAACTTGGGTAACGCCGTTGATTTGTCCTATCCCAAAACTTAAGAATAAGTCAATCAAACCTGCCAGCAAAAAACAAAATAATATTTCCAACTAAAATTAATGTTCATGATTCAATAGTAGAATCACAGTTATGAATTATGATTAACAATATCAATTTGGATGAATATTATCTAATATAAGTATAAGAGACAAATACATTTTAATATGCTTACAGGTGTCGTCGCTGGCATCGGAGCGAAGTGGACCAGCAGCGGAGTAATAGAGTTGAAATGTCTTTAGTTTTTAGTTATGCGCGCCAGTTACAGAAGCTGCAACAATGTTGCTCTAGGTTTGTAATCATGTCAAAGTGACAGTAGTATCTCGTTATGTAAAACACTTATTAATGTTTTTATACTCGCACGAAAGGCTTTTTTAAGAGGTGATCTATAATGCTACCGAGTTCCTGTTTAGACGTAAAACTACGTAAAGTAAAAGGCTTCCTTAACTCACTGATTGCTTTAGATTTATTTATTTTATTTATTAACTCCTAACGGGGAGAATTGAAGGAAAAAAGCTTAGCGTGAGCGGCGAGATTAATTTAAACTCGTGGGCAATAATTACTTACTTTTTTTTGGGTTTGTAAGCGGGTCCTGATAGATAGCCTCCCCACTGCCCAGGTTTTCGCTTTAGGACATAATGCTAAACGTAAAAGGCGCTCTATAACTAATCTGACAAGGTTGCAATTACAATATTACTAATGTAGGTCTTACGAGGGTAAAAACATTTACTATTTCATGACTGCAAACGCGTAACCCAAATTACCCATAATTCGATACGACTAACAACTTTAACCTCGTGACCCCTACCATATTACAAACTGGGAGATTTTAGTAAATGGGAATTTGAATCTAACAACAAGGAAATAAAGTTCTGTGACCTCAGCCTTTAAATGCCATCTTTTAATTTGAAACAGATAAAAATGAACTTTATATCTACTTAAATAAAGTTCAAACTAAATTACTTTTATTATGTACCCTCTATAGCACATCGACTCTCACGAGGTTAAGGTATTTCTTTGAAACGAAAAATATTGTTCGGTCTTAATTTAGGTTAGGTTAATTTTTCATAATAATACACACTATAATTATGCCGTCGTCAAACCGTTGTCGTTAGACCGCTGCACCTAGTGACTTGAAATTATTACGGAATATTCCGTCGGTACCTTAGGGATGCACTTAAAAAGTTCTAAAATCAACCTCCTACGGGATTACGGGGAGTAACGAGAAACTGCTCTAGTTTTGATGTAAGAGTGGGAGAGACATAAATATGTAATGCTTATCCAGGTGTCATCGCTGGCAGCGGAGCGAAGTGGAGCAGGCGGCGCGCGCGCACGCAACATATAGCGGTAACGAGCCGCGTATTCCGAGTCGCGGTACAACGGGGACAAGGCTGACTCGATCTCGATTCACGCGGTGGGACTTACAGTGACTAAATAAATCAAATTATCTTCCTTCGCCAACAATAACCAAACACACATTAACACGTTCAAGGACACTGCACTATTCTCAAAATTGCATGATTTGGCACAAATGATTCTCTTACAAAATTTTCTACGACCATGAACGAACTGTCACATTTAACGATGTGCCAAACATTGTGCCAGTGTATGAAGGAAAATTTGTATGTAATTTCGTACATAAAAATCTTACTGAAAGCGGCAGTTCGTCCACGGCCGTTACGTTCACAGCCGATATGTCACAACACGCATCGTTCCCCTTTTAGGGTAGTGCATGAGGTTAAGGTTGCCCTGAAGCTTTTTTGCTGTGGCACTAGCGGCTTGTGCAATAGCCTAAAAAGGCACAGGTGTCTGTGCTTCATATAAATGCTATGGAGACGAGCCGATCGTGGACCGAGTTTCGTTTTTGGTGTAATTTAAAACACCGGCCACAGCCGTAGTGCCATATCACGAGGGTTTTAGTTTACGTCTCTCGACGTACTATCCGTGAACGTGTTAACAAAATAAAAAAATAAAAACTTAATTGTACAATCATAAACAAAATTGCTGATGAAAAGTTGCAGAACTTAGCTGTGGAGCCAAGAGGCCATCGGGTTTCTTCTCTCTCACTCGCTCTCACTTGCTCTTATGCGAGTCTAACCAACTCTACCCGAACCCAAAACACTTCTTTAAGATCTGTTACCTGTACATGTACAGACAAAGTCATAGATACCGATATACAGTGTGTCCTTGGATAAGGTGCACAAACGAATAGGGACGAAACTAGATGCAAAGTCACCGACAAAAAATATAAAAAAAAAATTGGCGTATTTTTGTCAATCGAATAGCCAAACACAAAAATACCAAAAAAGGCAACACATACTAAGCGACATTTTATTTTTGACCGCTCATCTAAAATGTCATGTTTGATTCACATTTTTAAGTAGTTTTAGGAATAATCAGAAATTTCCAAAATATATACACATTTTTTTGAAGAAAAACCCGTTTTTTTATTGTGGCGTATTTTTCCGTTTGTTTATTCATTTAATTGACACAAATAATGCTCTGGGGTTTTATTGTTCTGATAGGGAACAGCAATCAACTTTTTTTTAAAAATTAATCTTTAAAAAAAATTACACAATTGTTTTGTTTCTTCTTTGTCGGTAACATTGTATCTAGTTTTATCCCTAATCGTTTGTGCACCTTATCCAGGGAAACACAGTTTTGTTTCCAAGACGTTAAAAATATCTTAACACCTCTATGCCACTGACAATAAGGTTTGTGTGCAAACATAAATACACACATCAAAAATAACCGTACATTATTTAGATCTTTTGGAATGCAGTAATTACAATATTTCATAGTAATGTAGGAATATTTTTAATGGTGGTTTTGATGGTCTCACCGACACTCATTTCTTTAAACGTATCACTTTCATTTCATAGAAATCTAATTCCTGGTGAAAACTTTTTGTTTTCAATTTATTTTTTGGTGGTAACAGGCTCACAGGTCTTTTTTTTCTCGGGAGGGCTATGTCTGGCTTGCACGGACTAAGATCCCCGGGGCATGCCACCAAACGCTTTTTCTATGGGACCCCTAAAGCGCCAAAACGTAGCCCCTAATAGCGAGTGCCCTGTGGGCTCGCCTTAAGGCGGGGAACTTTTCTAGCCCCCTCGCCTACTCCGCTGGAAGCACCCTGGAACTCAGCTCAGGACCTCTTACTGCAGGCGATAGACCCCCCGATCTAGCACCCGCAGGCCCTGGTGGTCACAGGTCTAACTTAGTTAGGTTAGGTTAACCTACATAACATAACCCATGCTTAAGATAATTTGAAAACAAGGTTTCAGCAGAAATTAGCTTTCTATGAAATGAAAAATCTGCGAAGTGACAAGTTCTATGAAATGAGTGTCGGTGAAACAAGGGAACACCAGCTTACGTCAATGTTATACGTGACTTTTGTTAGTTTTCCAAAATGTCTAAAATTAGTTTTTTTTTTAACCGACTTCAAAAAAGGAGGAGGTTATAGGTTCCATTGTATGTTTTTTTTTATGTGTTTTCACCGATTTCTCCGTCAATAGTAGACCGATTTTGAAATATTTTTTTTGGTTTGATAGAATATACTTCCGAGGTAGTCTCATTATGTTGTCCCATCAGTGAAGAATGGAAGGAACTCCTCAAATATTGTGGGCAAACATAATAATATAGCGATTTTAGTATTTTTAAAGACAAGTCTAGCATTTGCATTCAGAAAGTACCATTTGGGAAAGTGGAACTGATGATGAAGACCACAGAAGGTCAACGGTACCTATTTCAAGGATGGCGTTAACGTATTATTATCTCGATTAAGATAGTTGAGCGACTATAACGAAGAATATTTACTGGTTGAAATATGACTATGACTTTCCGGCGGCGTTGCTTGCGGCGCGTTTGAAACTGAAAGCCTCATATCAACTAATAAGTGGGAGTACGGAACAGTGTATTAAAATTGATCACTAAAAAGTTAAAAATAAAATGAATATTTAAAAAAACAAAAAAACCGAGTTCAAAAACGCAAGAAATAACTTATTTTAATATAGTAGGCACCTACCTAATGGGTTAGTCCAACTGAAGTCGGTTTTTTTAGTGAATATATTGCGGTCGCCGACTTCAGTTGGCAGTTGGCTATTTTAAAAGAAGTTATTTCTTGCGTTTTTGAAGGCGGTTTTTTTGTTTTTTTAATTTTTAAGTGCGGTATTTAATTGAGCGGCATGAACATTTGCGATTCGATTAAGTCGATTATGCTCGACGATGACGGGTATGACTTTTGGTGCACAGAAATTCAATATTCTAGATAAAGGGTCTTTTTTTTCAGCAGTTATCCAGAACTACGAGTATTGGTTAAACATCGTTACCTTTTGTTAAAGATGAATCAAATATGTTTTCGATTCGATTTTCTAATTTTAATCATACGTTGCGTACTGACCATTAAATCGGGTTTAAGATTAATTCGTTCAAAGAAAGCGGCTAAGTATGCAATAATTAAATAATATTCTAATGTGTCCCAAAATATTTGTATGGAAAGTTCCTTTTGTGTTACCGATATTCATACGTTTTTGGTAACACAAAAGGATTTTTCCATGCATTTTTTTTGGGACATATTAGAATATTATTTATTTTTTGCATGTTCTCTACCTACGTCTACATTTTTTTTAAATTTGGCGATGTTACTCAAAGTGGCGAAAAATAAGAAAAATGCTCATTAATCCGACCCAAGCATAAAGAATTCCCCCGCAGCTCGAGCGAGCACGCGCGCCGAGGCCCTGGCAGCGGCAGCGTCGGCTCGTAATGGCGGGCGGCGAACCGGCGCGCGCGCCGCTTCGATTCAGGCGCGTGCGCTGCTAATTGCGCCCGCGCCGCTCCGGTCACCTACCCTTACTGCACCGACAAAAGGGCATTTCTACAATTTAACAGACAGGGTAGATTCATTACTATCGTGTTGATAATACAGTCTAATATTTTAACTGAGTTTAGGAGTATAAAGAACAATTTTGCTAGGCAAAGCGAGGCTGGTATTAAAGGCTGAGGTTACTATAATTTGACATAACTATACCTTGTATTAATCTTCATATGTTTTATTTCTGTTACAGAAATAGAAAGAAAATGACAAAAATGATCTGCAAAGGATTAGTTATATTATAAATAGGGACCGGAATTATACATAGCAAAAATCAAACTGTCAGAGGGAATGACCAAATTGTTTTATCGACAATTCCACTTATCGATTACGGAATATTATCGCATATCGACTTATACGATTATTCCGTAACATTTGACCTCTTTGATAAGCGACCTGCATCTCCATATTAAAATAAATCGTGCCCACGTCACATATGTCATTTACGTCGCTTGATTGTCATAAGTAATTTCTGTGCCGTGCTACTACAATGGTTAATCCTAAAAGAAAAACCATTAACAAATGGATAACGAAAGATTCTTCTCTTAGTTACAAAGAAGATTCATCCACGATATATTGCTCTAAATGTGATCTTCAAATTGCGTTCAAAGTCACCTAGCGAGTCCATTTATGAGTGAAAAATGATCGATCCACATCTACCGATGTCATGTTAATAACTCATTATGTTACATTTATTTATCGATAGTTGATAAAACACATTGGTCAAACCCTCTGACATTTTGATTTTTGCTATTGGTTATAAAAAACATACTAGTTACTTTTGTGTCGGCTGGTCGGCTCCGGCCTTAGATTTCATCCATCATTGACATGTAAAAAGAGAGCTAATGTAAAAAATAAATACATAATTATAAAGCGGTTACAAAATTGGTGTCACAAAAAAAGGCACTGACTTTGTCAACGTGACGTTATAAACCACATCATATGAAGTCTCTCACGTTTCGGTTGATAATGTCATTTTAACAGTCCTTAGTGGCTTAGGAATCAAATTGGTTAGTGCCCCTCGGCTAGCCTCTCACTCGCATCTGACCATATGAAATGAAAGTATTTGTGAAAATAAAGTTTTTGTAAAAATCTGGCGCACTTTCTGCTCCGTAAAAAACTTTTCTAAAACCATATTGTTTTTGAGTTGTCATCGTATTCTGTTCACTTGATCGCCATTAGGTACTATCACGATACTAAGAGCTATTGTAACGTCGACAGTACGCATATCAAAAGCAATATGGTTTTACCGATTAGAATTAAGCCTCGGAGCTCAAGTATTGTCACTTTTATTCGACTCTACACTAGTACTTCATTATACTTTCTACCTTAGGAAATGTCACTGGTGGAAGCACTCTCTGCAGGGTCTATTCGGATCGCTACCACCATCTTATCCTTTAACCTGCTCCCAAGTAGTGTTCGTATTCTTGTGTTCCGGTTCGGAGATAAGACAACCAGTGAAATTACAAGCAAAGCAAGCAGGCATTCCATTAAACCTCAGGGTTGGTAACGCATTTGCAGCCTTGAGATTGTAGTCTTAAAAATACAAAAGTGTAATTGTCTTAGAACCCACTTAACGTCTGGTCGCCTGTGTGCTCGATTGCCTTCTCCTTGCAAATTATTATATAATACTAGATTTTGCGCTCGACTGCGTCCGCGTAAATGTCGTGTTTCGCTATTCCCTCGAAACTTTCATTTTTTTCTGGATAAAAATTAACCAATTCCTATTTCAGACTACATTTATCTGTGTGCCTCATCCAGGTCCAATCTGGCCTTCTGGCGTGATTTTAGTAACATACATCCATCCATCCAAAATTAAACATTTTGTAGAATTAGGATTACCTGTGCAAAATGTGATAACAGTGGGCCGAGCACGCTGCCACAGGAATAAGTGTCAAATGACGTCAAACGGGAACTAGTGTCAAATATTATTATGAAATTATTAAAATGACAGCTACCCGGGGATTAAGTTGCTTAGTAACAAAAGGACTCAAATCACACAAAACACACTTTTATTTTAAACCTTTAGTCCTTTATACGTTGGAATAGGGAATAGACGAATTAGAGTCCGACCCTATGTCAAAAATTCTCTCGTGGCAGCGTGCTCGGCCCACAGAATTGTCAGAAAGTCTTTTTAAAGTTGTTGGTATTTTTGTACCTCTGCCTATCTCACGAATGAAGGCGTGATGTTATGTTGTAGGATTAACACAGATCAAAGCTCACTTTCCAAAGTTTCACAATGAGCTAAGGGCTGTGCTCGTCGTGTGCCGGGGCGTTGTGGTGTGCGATGACTTTAAGCCTCACTCACACCGTTTGGCCACTTCCTGACTTGTCGGTATGTTTGCAGTAAAACGTACAGGCGGAGCAAACGCTGCGCATTGTTTGGTAGATACCACTGGTTACCTAGAAACCCTTGCTTATTCCATGTTTCACTGCAAGCATACAGACACGTCAGGAAGCGGCCTTCCAGTCTCGTACTAAAGAAGTCAAGACAGCGGCGCGTGGAAATTAAAATCTTTTCCTCTCAAAATAGGCCACGTTTGACACGCGGCGCTTCGGAAAATTACATCTGTTGAATTCCTGTAACGATTCCTGAAACCGAGTCCCGAGACGAATGGTTTGTTTTACCCGAGCAGTGAATAAATGCGGGACGCATCACTTAAAGAGTTTCATAAAAACTCCATTAGCTGTGGTCGAATAAAAATTAGTTTATTCGGCGCGGAACTGCTTCGCTGAGGGTGCAGCCACACTGGCGCAAAAACGACGATGTAAAAATAAAGTCTTCTAGATAAGCTGACATTTATCAATACTATATTATGTTTTGAGAGATTTTAGTAGTTTCTCCTACCTAATGTCATGATTGTCAAATCGTAACATGAAAACTGAATCAAACTTAATGTATTAGTGCTGGACACAGGTTTGAGGAATATAGAGGAAAGCAATTCGTTTTTTTTAAACAGGTTTGCTCTTGATTATGCTTGCCCTTGGAGGACGATAATTTATTGAAAATTTGTTTAGTTTTCGTCTTAATCTTTAAATACCACCAGACCGCAAAAGCTATGCCGCCTGTGATACCATATAAAATTAGTCAAATGCAATAGTTTCAAAAATTACAAGAAAAGAAGCTAAGATCTATTGTACAGATTCAACTTCTGCTTGAGACGCAAGCGGGAACCATAAAGCTACTGCCACATTTTTAGGGTTCCGTAGTCAAACTAGGAACCCTTATAGTTTCGCCATGTCCGTCCGTCTGTCCGTCCGCAGCCTAGCGCAGAGACTCTTGGTACTAGAAAGCTGTAATTTGGCATGAATATACATACTAGTCATGTCAACAAAGTGGTACAAGAATGTAAAAAAAAAAATTTTTTTTTAGGGTACCTACCCTACACGTAATTTGAGGATGTATTTTTTTCGTCTACCCCATATTGTGAGGTGTCGTTGAATAGGTCTTTCAAAAATATTGTGGGTTTGTTACAACAATTTAAAGCGCTAATTTTTGTTAGAGTCAAGTGTGTGTCCCCCACAAACTAGACTAAACTAGAAGACTAAAATCTGAAAAAAGTCTAAATGTAAGCACATATAACAAATTTAAAAGGAAAACTATCACGACTAAGTAGACATCATTTGTTCTTGAGATACAGGCGATTAAAGTGTGACCTACTAAAATCATTTAAGACGGCACCAAATGGCTTTAAATAGAAAATTTGTTATTACTTGTTGATTTTTATATTTATAGTAAGTACTTAACGGCTTCCGAACCCTACACTGAGCATGGTCCGACATGCTCTTGCCCGGTTTTTTTCACTAATCGTCAAGTGTCGCGTCGCCATACATAATGACAGCGCCAAGTCACAATCAAGCACATTATAACAAATAAATCAACAAAATTCTGCGACAGAGCTCTAAGTTAGCTCCATAAATAAATAAAATCCGTAGCGATATTAAACCCTGTTGCGTTTTTAAGTTTTGATTTACTAGATAAATCAATCGTACGTTTGTATGGTAACGCCCTTAGTCGCTGAAGCTCGCGTCAACGCAGCACGGTGACAAACTGTGCGAGTTATTTGTAATGGCCGACGCAATTAATCAGTATAAGCGTTTTATTAGCAGATCGCGCAGGCACGGTTCCGCCATCTCCATCAGTGGCAAACAAAATGGATGCACAAATGGAAGAACAAGATGGAGGCATTTTTGGCGGGAAACGCTGTAATGGCGCAGGCGGTTTGATCTGACGCCGTTATTTATTGTCTGTGGTGTGACCTGTCGGTGATTTGTGGGATGAGGGCTCTGGCAGAGTGGTTGTACCGCTCGCCCGGATAACTGCGACTGCTGGTGATCCTAATTGTAAAAATGTCTGTCTGTCTGACAACGTACTTACCTATGTGGTATAAAATTTAATATGATCATGATGACCGTGTATTATGTACTTTTCAATAACAGTGCCTAGGTATGACCTACTGATGTTTTTAAATTATTGCCTGCTACGGGTAACAGCAAAATCACTGACCTAAACGCAAGCGCATTGTAAGTGAAAATAACTTGCGGATCATGCAGGATTAGCAATATCAGCTCTAGGAAAAGTTAAAAAATGGCAATTTAAATTTATATTAATCACAGGCAAGGCACCGAAACAAAGCGCCAGGTGTTTATATTTTTAACCCTGCCTGTTGTGTCACATGGTCCACCCAGAACCGGGTCGCGTCCAACCGTCACAGCTTCCGTCACTATACCCGTCACGCGAGCGAGATGGTGTCTCGGTGTGACGTGGACGGGCGTCCTAACGTTAAATTTCTGACTCAATCTGACTAGATTGGCAATCATATTGACAGTAAGTATGGTTACGAAGTAACTCTTTTAATACATTTTATTTGTGGTACTACGGTGTGGAAGTGCACGTAAGTGATTACTAAAACGCCAAAATTAACACCGGAACTTGGTCGGTTGGTCTTGTATATGCATCAGGTCATCCGTCTCAGACCTACCAAAGCTGCCTTTTTATGATAAGGAGAAGGCACACGAGCATTCAGGCCACCTGGTGGTAAGTGGAATGTGAGACCCATAGACATTTGAATTCTCAAGACTATAATCCTAAGACTTCAAATGCGTTGCCAACCCTGAGCATTAACATAGAATGCCTCTATGCCTTTTCCGATGTGGTAACCATTTAGAACTCTTTAGCCCCACCGGCCATCCATTCTTCAAGCAATGTGTTAGCTACTCGCTCACACACTGCAAGCTCCAAGAACCATGATCCGTTCGATATAACTTTGAATACCCAAAATGTGCTTTAAAATTCGAGGGAGTTACTTCCGAGTAGGTGTAATTAATGTCCTAACTCGCATTTTTTCATGTAATTTAGGTTGCAGGGTTATCACGGTTCTTTTTAAATCAACAAATGAAACGAACGTAAATAAGTTATACCTGCCTAATTACATTTAGGAACTTTTGGGACACTTTTGAAAGCTTTTGGGACGAGCTGGTGGAACTGAAGCTTTATCGGATTTAAGCATAGCTTTAGAGCCATCCATGGTTTTCATATGTAGATACTAAGACTTATTATTCTTATTTAGACTCCTTAAATACAAAACAAATTTAGAAACTTGATCGAGGAACCATTTTAAAACCTGTTTTTATAACAACTGTTATTTTTATATTAGTCCAGCTATAACCCGCGACCACAGCTGCGGCGAGCTCGTTTATCGTTCTTCAAATTATAAAACTTATTTATAACAGTTACTGAAGCTCATCACTGTTTTCAGCAATTTATTCCACGGCATGACAAAGTGTCAAAAGCCCCTAAGTCTTCTTCTTTGTGCCCAAATCCCAAACTGTTCCCCACCGTCGCCCGCGCATCCAGAGCAGCTAGCACACGAGTATGTAAAACATTTCGCGATTAACTCAGTGCATCTCTTTCGTTGTAGACTAGATAGAAGGGTATTACCGAGCGGCGAGTCGCAGATAAGTCGCTAGCTCCAAGCGGCCATCTTTCATGGCACGCCTGAACGCATCGGCGCACGCGCCGCTTTTAGCAGACAACGGCATAACAGCTAATTGCGGTTTCAGGGGAAGGATGCACGCTTGATCGACAGAACGATATTTTAATAGGGTTTTTCAAGTTGCCGCCACCGATATTATTTTTAACCGACTTCAGGAAGGAAGAGGTTCTTCATTTTACTGTTTTAAGTATGTTTCATTTGTTTATTTTTATTCAAAATATCTTATTATGTAAATATCAGGGGACAGTATTGCAAAATTTACCTAAGCTGTAGGCTTGTACTATGGGTATAAAACCTATGGGTATGGGTATGGGTGTCCTAAGTACCTACCTATAACGCCAGTTCGTGTTTATTTTTTATGTTCGTAGATTTTGTTAGAAAATACTAGGAGCTACTCGTAGCTGGCCAGACTTATTCAAAATACTTTTTTATAGAGAAGCTGAGTTTTTAGTCCCTAAATCTGAATATTTTATTTAATTTACTACTTTTAACCAAGAACGTGAGAGTGCATTCAATTAGTTGTTTGATAACAAAACGTAGCTATTACGTTACGTAACTTTTTAAGACAGACTTTATTCAGAAGAATATTTTCTTGGTAAATTTGCTGTTCCAATAAAAGCTTTGTCAAACCGGACTACTCTTATGTATTTATAGAATACCTAATTATTAGCGTACCTCCTTGCGACCTTGGACTTCGACTTTCCATGTGATAAACTCATCCTAATCATTCGTCAATCAGTCATTTGTGCGTAATTGAAAGATACACATTAAGTAAGAAGTATGCATGATGTAAAAGTGTTCTTTAAATATCAAGAGAGGCGACAAAATAGTCAAAGTCACTCAACTGAAATGTTACGATGCTTCGAAATTGATACTTAATGTTAGCGTCGCCGCAGGCTACAACCGTTGCCGGTACACCGGGGGCCGACTGCAAGATGTCTTACCTGATCTTGAACAGCCTCGATAACTTTTCCAGCTTACACATGTTTTTATTCTAAGACTTTATCGCACAGTAAGAGGCGGTTAGTCGAACTAGGAACATTATTAGGCTCTAAAGTCGGGCTGATCAATAATTTGATCAGCCCGACCAGTATACCTAATGGTATACTTACTTAATATGTTAATAGTTTTCGTTCAAACAGGTAGGTAGTTACTTACTTACTATTAGGAATATACTGGCGCGTAGTTTTCATTACGAATTTTTTTTCTTTTTTTATGTTTTGGAGAAGGCACACGAGCACTCAGGCCACCTGATGGTAAGTGGAATCTGAGACCCATAGGCATTTGAATTCTCAAGACCATAATCCTAACACCTCAAATGCGTTGCCAACCCTGAGGACTAAGATGGAATGCTTCTATGCTAGTAATTTCACCGGTTGTCTTATCCCCACACCGGAACACAACAATGCGAACACTGTTTCGGAAGGGTTGGTACATACAAATAAATCCCTCAGAAATGAAAACCTAGTATGGCCTAATTTTTAAACTAGATGTTGTACTAGTACATTACTATTTGGCAGCCGCGTTCAGGAGCTGACACTTGTGTGTGTGAGCTTAGATAATGTAGGTAGGTACCTAATGTATCAGAGTTAAATACAGAGAACTTTCAATAATCTGATTCATGATTTGATTACCTTAACACTATAATAAACAGATTACCATAAAAGTTGAAAATAATACATAAAATGTATACTAGAGCCGCTTTGATAGCTACTATAAAGTCGGTGCATCCCTTTTTATAAGCGAGGGCATCTTGCACCGGGCTCTCGGACTATGAAGCGTTGTTGACAGTCGCGCTGCGCCGGCGACGTTCCAGAGCCGGGCTAGCGTGAAATTAAACCGCCCACCGGAATCCTCCTGCTGCCCGCCCAAACTACAGAAAAACTTTTAGGTAAACATCGGCAAGTATTTAACGCTCAGTATTGTAGTAAACAATACTAATTCAACATAAGAGACTAGACTTAGAGGGTACGCTGCCGTAAAAAGGACATCAAGGCGAAGTAAAAACACTAAAATAGTTATTATTTAGACTTGTAGCGACATCTTGTATCGAGTAGAAAATACAAGTAAACTTGGTTGTGTTGATACCGCCATCTAGCGTTGAGTACCTGATTCAGTAGATTTTTTTAAAATTAGTTTATTCAGTTATTCCGATAGCTCTCGCTATTGAAATAAATAATAAAATTATGATGAAGTTTAATTGATCATCTTGTAAATAATTAAACTAAAAAAGGGATTATTTAAGTTCACCATTTCAAGAATCAAAACGCATGTTACCTACTATATTACATCAACTACACAGATAAGCTCAACAATAAAACGCACGGACAGCCAATCAAGTCTTATAGTCCATCGGCACGGAAATGTATTTTTTGTGAAGTGAATTCGTTATTTACGTTTGATTTATCTAAACTGCATTAAATATGGGGACAGAAGTTGCAATATCGTTTTCTGCGTTACGTACTCAGCTTGAAAACGAAAAGAGCAGTTTGTATAAAATAGATGAAAACATCAAAAAGATAGTGCAAACGTCGGGTCGATTCCCCAACAACGATAGGTTAGCACCAAACCTTGACGACATAATAATTGTAGTTTTTCTCGATGTTTACCAATAATTACTTTTTATTTCAGGTTTAACAACTCTTCAAGTGATTATTTAAAAGGTGCGCCCCGTTTAGGCGGTCGGAATTCGTTCCCAGACACTAGACAAAATGATGATTCTTTCGGGAAGCGAAAACAAGAAACGAAGACTGTATTTAGCAGGTAAAGCGTTTTTAGAGACTGGTTGAGTCATCAAACCAACAAATTATGCTTTAATCGACTAATTACAGAACCTAATAGGCATTTGATGTTGTTCTATTATCACCTTTGGTATGCCAAAACTACTACTTTACTCTCAAGAATGGCGTGTAAATATCATAACTATCAGTGATTACTGATTGCCTAAACCTAAATGAGGAGCATCTTATTCTGCTGTTGTAATAATATTAGCCTTCACATTATGAAGGAAATATTTAACACTAACAACTAAGAATTATTACACTGTGACATTCCTACAATGGCTCATTCTAAATACCATGCATAAGGGCATAGTATTTGACTCCTTTGGCACCTGGGTGTGACTCTGTACTTTCAAGTGCATTGCACTCATCTAGGCTTGCCAGATTGGAAGAAGAAAATATCAGGTCAAAATTTTGTCGAGTTTTTTTTTGCGGAGTATTTATATTATTCTTTTACCTCTTTATATTTTAAATCAGCAGCTTACAAAAAAATATTATTGGTACTCATAATTAATTATACTTACTTTTTACATCGCCACATTTACTAGCATTAGATTTAAGCAGAGTCCACCAATTTAGTAGAGTTTTGATATGTAAAAGTGCCTGTGCGGCCTACTTACTGAATAAAATACTTTTTTGACTGAAGATTTTATATTTTGCTGGAAGTTAGAAGAATCTAGACGGATCCCAACCATCTGGCAACCCTACCCTCATCTATAATTTCCTGGACATTCTGATGATCTGATGGAGAGATAAAAACAATATTCATACACAGCCTGCTGGACTTTTGTAAACCACCATGCATTTGATGCAGATTTAATTTTCAAATTAAATCAACAATTCCTTCAAAATTTAGTACCTGTGATTTTTTATAGTCAAGGAACGACATGTGAAAATGACTGTGTTTGAACTGTTTGATGACACCTAGAATTACATTAACCTGCAAGGGAGCAGAGTCATTACTCCATTAAACAGTTTTAACTATCAATTTAGAAGTACGAGAATGCAAGTTTTGACTGCACTAACATTACTAAATAGACTAAAAGTTATATTAAATATTGTCTAGATTATCAGCTCGCACAGTAGACAGCGATGGTGAGGAAGAAGGCCCAGGTGTCAAACGCGCGCGCGTGCCGTCGGCCGTGAGCCGCGAGCTGCCCACTAGGGCAGCCGTGCTCCGCGCGCAGGGCGGGGACGAGCAGGCGCGAACTAGAAACCGACGCATCTTCGGATCTTTGCTGGGGACGCTGCAGAAGTTCAAGCAGGAGGAGATTGTGCTGCAGACTAAGGTACAATGTGGCAGCAGTGGTCATTTGGTTAACAGTAAAAGAGGCACTGTATTTAGTGAGATTATTAGTGATTGGCCAGACGAGGAAAACTTTAACAAATCTTGATTTTAGTATGCAAAAGACGGTTAATAACCAGTTATTTGCATTCCCTACTTACAACTAAGAAAAATAAGAATATTATTATTTATTAGTGTTCAATTTAACTTATCTCAGAGTGTCGGATTTGGTATGAGGAAATTAATATTTTCATGGCTGTAATGTACTATAAACGTAACTTTTGTTAAAGTTTGGCTCCATCTGTGCTGATCACTAGAGATTATTACAATTTTGGTTAAAAAAACCTTTGATTATCTAGTTATGTCTAATAAGCATGTCCCTCATCAGGGACAAAAAACATAAGAGTTGTTTGATTTTAAAGGACCCTTCCTCACCATGGCTCTCTTGTTCAAAAAGACTTAGTTTTCTTGGCCATGATATAAAAAATATATAATAAATACCATAACCTACACATATTTTTTACTTATAGGAAGATAAAAAGGCTCAAGTCGAAAGAAAAATCGAGGAGCAAGCTAGACAATTAAAAGAAAAGGAGCAGCGGGAAAGAAAAACCCTCTTCGCTGATAGGGAACACAAGAAAGCCATCATCAAAGCCCTTGAGGCCAAGATGGCAAGGGTCCAAGAGTTTGAGAAATGGGAGGCCTCACAGAAGCACCTCTCAAACTTTATACTCACTCGAGCCAAGCCTCACCTCTATTGGATACCGAAGAAGATGACTGAAAGAGCCACAGAGAAGTTGGCATCAAGCACAAAGTACACTGAAAGTATGTCTTTTGATTGTTCTGATCTTATTACTTGAGCACTAACAATAACATTGTTCCACAGCACACCGTTGGTAAATAGTTTATCAAACCTGTGAATTCTGGTTTTGCAGAAGCTGTCTTGAATTAAATTTTCTGTGATTTTACAGCTAAATATGGTCCACTGTACCGCAGTGAGTAATACAAGAAAGATAATTATGGTTATTCTTCCTCTAATCAATGTTTTTCCATTCAATCTTTCTCCAAACTTTAAGTTACTCTCTTTTGCTAAGTGACTACACAAGACTGCCATACGTAAAACAAATTGCGACTATTTTGTTTTTAGCATACATTCCATTGCTAGTTAACAATTTCGAGAGAGAAAATTTACCTTGCGGGTTTCTTGCTAACTATACCAGCTATTAGATACATAAGTTAAAAAATATCAAAAATGCTCGAAGAAGTTTTGATGCGTGTTAAATTAATATGGTTTAATAGTATTTCTCAGAACTCTGAAGCACTCAAAATTATTAATAACTGGTAGTCTGTTGTTATTTCAACTTTGGACCAAGTATACTTGTACAACCATCTCTAATCATCACCCTTTCAATCTCCAGAGTACATGGTAAAAAAACGCGCAGAACTACAAGAGGAATTACAGCGGATAGAACATCGCTGCTTGCGCCCGCGCGCGCCGCAGGCCAAGGAGAACGAGCCCCACTCCGACAAGGCTAAAGACAAGACCCCAGATACTAAGGACGAGGGCCGGAAGAGAGACAAGTTCGTGAATGAAGTGGACGAGAAAGAGGAAAGTGATGCGGATGACGGGCACGATGATGTCCCTAGTGAGCTCTCGCCTAAGGAGGAAGGTAAGTTTAACTCCTTAAGGTTGGCAGCACATTTGCAGTCTTAAGAATGCAAATACCCCAGAGTCCACTTATCCAGTTGACCTGGGGCCTATTTGGGTTCCCCATGCCAAAAATAAGGTCATCATCAAATCATTGCTAGGGCTTTTCCCCAGGGTCGTAAATCCTACGTGATCGCACGTTCCAGTAATTCCCCTGGCTGTTGCAAGGTCGTCTTTTAGTATATGTGACTAATTACCCAAGAACCAATTTATTTATTTATTTATTAGAACCTTCAACAATAACTACACTGTTACATAAATAGTCGACATGCACACTTACAATACAAGCTCGCCTTATTTCTTAAAGATCACCGCATTCATAGAACATTTAAAATGGATGAGTTTGAGGAGTCTGTCTTGGATAAGGGCAAGAATTTGATAATTCCTTCAACTTTCCAAAAAGAAGCGAATCCTCCAAAATTTCGTGTACAGCCTCGTACACGAAATTTTGGCGGATTCGCTTCTTTTTGTCATTTTAGTTAAAATACTGCTTTCTATATGTTTTAATGCACATTAAAAAAATATCATTTCAGTTATGATCGAATAAATGAGTTACGAATGAATGAGCTACTTTATTATTTTGGTTGTTTTAAAACATACACAGCTATTTTTTTTTATATTTTGGATATTTTTTTAACCCTTAATACCATAATGTTCACTTTCTGTTTTTTTTTTATTGATATTTTTTATGTTGGTTCGAAATCAAATAGGGTTTGAATTCACGGTTTTTTTTATTATTGCCAATTTAAGGGTTAAGGTAATGGATTGATTTTGAACTGAAGTTCATTACTGTTGTTTTAATTTTATGAACTAGTTTTAAGTAGTCAAAATCAAAAACAATTTTTAGCACATTTTCTATAAATCTTTACCAACTTAATATGTTTTTTAAACAAAAAAATTATATGAAGGTGGTAAAAAGATATTCATACATTTTTTAGACGACTTTTACAGCAATAAATTGTATTATTTTTCATACCTTTTGTTTGGACGTCAAACTGATTTGTGATGCGATATTCTAAACCATTAGTTGAAAATCAAAATTATCTTTCGTGTTGCGCATTAAAATTTGTAGAAGTAAAGTATTTCAACTGTAAAATCACGTAAATCAGCGAAATCAGCAAAATTTCGTATAAGAGAACTAATACTTATAACTTGCGAGTGTTTTAATAGGTTATTTTTTACAGTCACAGATGAAAGTAAAATGGATACAAGCGTGGAGCAGAACAATACAATGGCGATAGATGTGACAGAGCAGAAACAAGATGATTCACAAATATCAAATGAAGCAAGTGAGCTGAACCAGACCCAGACAGAGACGGAAACCGAGACAGAGACCGAACCCCCAGTCCCGCAAGAGACCATGGAAGTAGAACATTCCTGAAATTGCAGTTGTATAACAAAATAATTTTATTTTAAGTGTGGAACCTTATAGTGTAAAGTGAGTTTCAATTTTATTGTTTACATCAACATCACTGTGATTATTACTAATTATGATTGGGATTGTGTTGAGTGAATAAAAATAAAGTAAGGAATTTATATAAAAACTTTATAATTAAATTAGACTTTTAAATACATCACATTGCTTGCACAATGTAAAATTGGTGAACAAGTCGAGTTTAGCGTTGTCCTTACTAACCCTGTTTTTTATTTCTGACACTCAATTTTGTTTACATTATTTATCTCAAACTTCCATCCCTTGGGAGCCAAGAGGAATATTAAACTATGATCCCATGGAATGGTAATCATGGAAGCCAAGTGGAATATGGGGACTTGTCGACTGTCAGAAGGATTTATAAATATAAGCTTTACTTTAATACTTCTAGTCACAATCAATGCAAGATTAAATAATTAACCAGTAACTATTCAATCTATAGAGGCCCACCCAGCACTTGGCAATATACCTATATATCCTTTAAAGTTTATTAGGGTAACATTGCTATTGAAATTGAGGAATGAGTATTTAACATTTTGCCATAATTAGCCGCAAAGATATTAATAATCTGCAAAATGATAAAAAGCTTAATAATTCCCTTGCTCGTTCAAAGATCACAAATGATACATCGCTACAAGAGGAAGTTCGGTCTAGATACCTCACTTTTGAAAGAGACATCTTGTTTTGATATCGTAATAACACTGTTTACGTTAAAACAGCTCTTACCATCGGGTGAATAAGAGGTTTCTTGCCAATCTAAAACCTGGTATCCGTGCTCTATTTGTCATTCTTGGTTATTGAAGACACAAGGGAATTTGATGGTTCAGGTAAGCTCATTGAAGATTGTAATAATACAACAAACACTGCAATCATCAGTGAACACCCTCAACATTCAACAGATCTCTGCACTAAATCTTTGATTAAGTGGAAGTTCAACAACCAAATTTACAGACTAACAGCCGTGAATCAATTACATTTTGATAGCAGTTAAACATCTTAGTCATTTAAACTGTTATGAGATCATCACCTAATCTCGTGGTTGGTTAGTCGAGAGAGAATATCCTGGAGGCGATGCCGTCCAGCATCCAGTCGATCCCGTCATGCAGAAGCTTGCTGGTTACGACCGAGCAGCATTCGACGCGCCGGCGGTGCGACTTGATGGTGACCAAGTTTAGCGCCTGCAGGATATACAGCTTATAGCAGGCGGGGGTGGCTAGTCGAGGGAGAATATCCTGGAGGCGATGTCGTCCAGCATCCAGTCAATCCCGTCCAGCAGATGCTCGCCGGTCACGGCCGAGCAGCGCACGATGCGCCAGTGGTGCGACTTGATGCTGTCCAAGTCCAGCGCCTGCATAATATACAGATACATAGAGTTGGAGGTATATACGTACAAAGGTTTGACAAAAAGAGCCATTCCTCTCACAAATCACACATACGCATCCCAAACAGAATCATCGCTTCTCTAATCTCCTGCTGCGTCAGAGCTCCTGGCAGATCCTGGCTCCCACTCCTCTCACACATTCTACACACCACACAGAGCTGAGATCATCTCTTTGAGCAGGGTGGCTCCAGCCAGCCCACACACCGTGCTCACCTCTCTGATTTCATGCTGCGTCAGGGCGCCTGGCAAGTCCGCCTTGTTGGCCAGCACCAGCAGACTGGCTCCAGCCAGCCGCATCTCGCACACATCCCTTACATCTCACAGTGCTCACCTCTCTGATTTCCTGCTGCGTCAGTGCGCCTGGCAAGTCCGCCTTGTTGGCCAGCACGAGCAGGGTGGCTCCAGCTAGCCGCTCCTCACGCAGCAGCGCGTGCAGCTCGTGCGCGCAGGCCGCCAAGCGCCGCGCGTCCGCACTATCCACCACCCACGCCACGCCATCCGTGCTCTCGAAGTAGTTCTTCCAGTATGACCTGTTACACAATTTCGAACATACAACTTGACAAACCAGATCACAGCAGCCCAGGATCTAGGGTGAGGGGTGAGGGAGGAGGGGCAAACCAAGGCCCGTGCCATATGGGCGGGAGTTTCAGGCGGCCCCAAAATCATAAAATAATTTCACTATTTAAAAAACCTTATAAATCTCAAACACTGGAGTGTTACTATACTAAGTTTCTACCCCAGTACCAAAATATCGTAGATCTGGGGCTGGGTCGCAGGTGGATTTATACACCCGCCATCCTGTCTAATAACTGTTTTCTCAGCCTACGTATTAACTCATTCACTGCCAGGGGGTGTGGCCTAGGAACAAACCTGCATGACAGTGAATGCACGTATGCGTGAATGCATTAATTACCTTGCCTTAGTTTAAACCTAACTGCATTTCGTGAAAATATACTTTGTCTTAAACAAACTTCCCAATACTCCCAATACTAACTTGAATATGAGGACCTATTTATTTGCAGTTATAATAACTAGATTGGTGGGGCCTGCTTAACCCTTGGAGCACCCTATGAACACCCTATGAACAATGTGTTCATAACGATATTTAAATTTGGAAATCAGAGTGGTTTAAATTAACCTCTCATATGCTTAGGAGCAGATCTGCTCACAAAATTCAGATATCTTTTGTTTTTTTTTTAAGCTTATTTTTTTGGACTATATCGTAATCTGAAGAGACTAGAATTTGATCTTTTTTTCACCTCCTGCATATGAGAGGTTAAGATTCATTTTGTAATGCACATATATACCCCATGACCCTCCACAGGTTACGGGTTAAAGTAGTACAAGAGGAACACTCGCGCTCATTGCACAATTATCTGCCCTTACACAGATTTGAACCTAGCACTGCTAGCTTCGTAGGCAGCGTCACTACCAACTAGGCTACTGTGCTGTCAAAAGTTGCACATTATATCCATGTAGATATTGCAGAAAGCAAGATTGCTGGAAAGGGGAGCAAGACCGAACAGAAGATGTTACTTAATCAATGGGAAAGGTGCATTTGCACATGTATAATGTAACCAAGGTATCTAAAAGGTATATAAATATATATACTACTTCACCACCAACAAGAGCATAGCTCTTAAGGAGCTGACTAATGAGTACATTTGCTGGCAGGTAATAAACAACAAGAAGAATGGCTGTGTCAGGAGGTTCATACATTCAGCATCACCATCGTGGTCAGCCGAAACATATCCACTGCTGGACATAGACTTTCCCCAAAGATCTCAATTCATTATTACTTATTATTATTAGCCTATTAACTTAATGAGATTTTCATGTACAGGTATGATTTATTTGTTAGCAATAGTTAACAGCCAAATAATCATTATAACCTCAAGGTAAAGTGTCCAAGGGTCTTACCTGAGCGACTTCTGCCCGCCGACGTCCCAGATGTTCAGCTTAAAGCCACGGTGCTCGAGAGTCTTGATGTTGAACCCAAGCGTCGGCGAGATCGTGTCGATCGGCTCCCCGTTGAACCGCTTCAGGATCGTGGTCTTACCCGCGTTGTCCAGCCCTCTGAACTCAAGCTAAGGAAACTAATTTAAAACAACCTAAGCTGAAAGAGGATTTACTTTGAAAAGGATACAGCATAAGTATTCGCATTTCCTTCTCCTTCTGCCGGAGCTTCTTTAATATTGTTAGAAAACCCATTTTAATACGGTATTTTGTAATAAAGTATTATTTCTCTGGATTTATTTGCTCATTTCGTGAGTCAACAAACATGCAGCTTGTATAGCACGTCAGTCAGCTGTTGTCAAATTTACTTTTAAATTTCGATCTGATTATTATATGGCACTGAGGGCTAGCTCCTTTCAGCCACTGCAAACACGAAAGTACAAAACACAATTCGAATTCTTATCCAAAACTAACAATTACTTATTTAACCTTATAAAGTAACGTTTTCGAACCTAAAAGGTACAAAACCATGTTAAGTAGAAAAGTTGTATATTTATTTTACCCACATAACAAATTGCTATTTATTAACTCTAGGAACCATAACAACAAGAACAACATTTGAAAATTATTTTGAGGCGCCTGTTTAATCGTTTGCTCGAAGTCTATTTTCGTGGTTTTCTTCCAGGGTCTTCTTGAATATCCAAAAACAAGGGAAATTAACTTTTTAAAATCGAATAGGAATCCATTAGCGACCATAGAGTAAAACATCCATCCATGGCGGATCTCGTCGCTGTCAAGATTTTTATTTAATTCAAGCACAAGCACTTTCAATGATTTTGAGTGGGTTCATAGTGTGGAAGTGAACGTGCGGTGGCGCGGCGCGGTGCCGGCGATCCGGTTGTGTCGGCGCCATGTTCAGCGGAACGGTGCGAGTCAAGGTGTGTGAGGCCACGGGCCTCAGACCGACTGACTTTCAGAAACGGCACAACATGACCTTCGGGAAACCAGGTGAGCCTCGCCCGCACTCTCAAATCGCTTCTTGGAACATCTTCGACTCGTATTCTAGTAAAATGAACCGTTACTTTTTATCCTAATGTGCTTAATTTTCGTACGTAAAAGGCGTAGCATGTTTACCATAATGGGTGTCTTTAATGTATGTAAATATGCGTTGTGATTGTAGACGACCAGCCGATAGACCCGTACGTGTCGATCGATGCGGACGAGCACCACTTAGACCGCTCCACCACCAAGCCCAAGACCTTCGACCCAGTTTGGAACGAGACCTTCATCCACGAAGTCCAAAATGTCGCCAGGTACTGCGCTGCCTGACCTCAAGTGTATAATTGCCCTGGATTCTTCAATTACTTACATTAATGTTTTCCTTCAGCCTGGGGATCACGGTATTTCACGACGCCGCCATACCACCAGACGATTTTGTTGCAAATTGCACTATTCCTTTTGAAGATTTAACACATCGTGACAAGGATGCCACGGACTTTTGGGTGAGTCCAAACACATTTTATTGGCATCAGAGCGAGACTGACAGGTGATTGGTACAGTTCTCCCGAGACAATAGCCTTATCTTAATCCTGCTGATCCTTGATAAGATATTAATAAACACTATCTGTGTGTTAGAACAAGATGCTATCAGCAATCACGGCTTGTTTGTTGTGACTGTGATAAGTTGATAACGTCTATCTGTCTTGGGTAATTCTTTGGTGTACATTTGTCTAATTAAAGTGTAATATGTATTGTTGGCGGAGGGAAATATGCTCAGAACCAAAATATGAGCTACTCAACAATGAGGTTAAATTAAAATACAAACAGATAATCAATTTTATTGCCAGTGGCTTTCTGGTTCACTTTCTTTATGGATTAGGTTACTAGTGCATTAATTTCTTCATTTCTCCTCTTAGGTGGATCTAGAACCGCAAGGAAAATTGCATCTGAAAATAGATCTGAAATGGAATTCTCAAGGTGAGTGCGCAATATTTATAATAATGATTCATTCATACTTTATCTCAAAACCCTTAATTTGATTGTGTTTGTCAGGTCAACATACCATCACATTTACCTTTGATATTATATTGCTACCAATTTTTTGTACTGTTTTAAAATATAATGTCAAATTAAGGGTTAGAAATCAATCTAGATGTGAATATTAACTGCAAATTCATTATTAATTGTCAAGTAATGAATATCATGTGATTTTTTAAATTGTTCTTTAATATTGGGGTGTGTAATGATCGGTATAAACATAATTCATATAATTTCATTTGATATAATAACATTTGATATAATTTTTAAGGATGTAATTACTCATTTTATATAATAAACGATTGGTATATTATCAAAATATCTATTTTTATTTACTATAATTATCATTTGGTATATCATTTATTTATTATAAACATCATTTGGTATAATCATCATTTTGTATAAAAATCATATTGTATAACTATCATGTGGTATATTATTTTTTATTGCCACATATTTAAAATAATTTTAACGCCTATGATTATTTACGTAGCAAAGACTTTTAGATTTTTTGGTACAACGCTGACCGTGAGGCAAAGTCGACGGAGCTCCGCTTTGCGGAGCTCCTATTCCGCGTAGTTATGGCGCTTCGCGCCTTGACACAATTCTAACCTAACCTAACCTATATATTAGTTGAGACCTAGGAGTTACCGCTCTGTAGGGTCACAATAGGTAACTAACAAACCGACCCTTGTGGTTGGACACGAGTTAGTATAGACAGTATTTTTTTATACCAACTGTACTTTATATGAAATTAACTTTATATCATAAGTTGATTATAGTAAATATGCATTATACTTAATGCATGTTATATAAAATATTTTTAGAACAAATGATCGTTATATAAAATGATAATTATATCATATTTAAATATATTAAATGTTGTTATATGATTCAATACTTATATCAATTGAGCGTTATATCGACTGATATTATAGAAAATATTTTTATATCGATCGTTACGCACCCTTAATATTGACCTGTATCGACAAATTTAGACAAGACAAGTCATAGTCCTATTAATATTTTGCTTTTGTTCATAATTTCAAGAAACATGACTAATGGACATGACTCAATATATGCACCAGAATCAAATTTCCATATGTAAATAACTGTATGTGTAATAAACTGTGGGAACTTTCTTTGTTGACATAAATCAAAATAAACCAGGATGTGCGATGGCGGCAAAGCCCAAAGCAAAATCGTCCTATTTCGCTGGCAAGAGTAAGTTGATTGGATATCCGTAGTGCCTAGCTCACTAGATTGTGTCAGTGTTCCGATGGTCCATCTTCATTGTTATCAAATTTCTTAATGTTGTCGAGTCCGCACGCCCCGGCCCTGTCCCACATTTAAACACTGGACATAAAACTTGCACTTAAATTGGGAATCTAAATTTTGTTGGCACTATTGTCATTTTACAAGAAGTTTGATAAACAATAGCCATTCAAAGTAGAAGCATTTAGATACTTTAGAGCTTTAACTAAACATGGAACATACCTACAATATTGTGACTTGTGGTGCAGTGGTAGTGTAAGCTGCTGCTGTGCTAAGGGTCATAGTTTTGAATCCCATTTGGACCTCTTTATGCTGGCAAAGTTTGTGTAATGAGCACCATTGTATATTATGTATACCTCTACAATACAGAATGCTAAGTTTACCAGGAAATTGGCCTTTAGTCAATATTCCAGACTTTGCACCAGTAACAATGTTTTATTGTTCTCGAGTTCTTTCCCGTTATCAAAAAGGACATCGAAATCTATCCAGTAGTTTCCGAGTCTTTTATTTATCTAAACATACATACAGACAGATGGCGCAATTCGTCCATGATTATAATTATGTAGTTATTAATATTATTAGATGTTTTCCTTGAAGCATTAAGAAAAAATATTTATTTTCCTGGACACACTAATGGCTAGGTTGTATTGTTTCCGTGAATCCAAGATTACTTCCCGCTCCCGTCGCATGACTGTTCTTAGCACATTAACCCGATTGCCGTTTCCGTGGCTAAATTACCGCCTTGTGATGATTTCGCCCTTGGGGTGACTAACGGTCCCGTGATGTCGCTGCGGACCTTCTTAGCATTAAGAGAAATATCTATATCATAAGTCATAACAGTACACAGTGTGTCCCTGGATAAGGTGCGCCAATCAACTAGGGGTGAAACTAATGCAATTTCACCGACAAAAATAACTGGAAATAAATTTGGCTACATTTTTTTTTATTAAAAAATTATGGATTGTGAAATGTCTCCTCGCATATACGGTCTATTGAGATGAAATAAACGGTTTATTAATCCTAGCGCATTTCCTGTGTAAAACAAAAAAAAAGTAAAAAAAAACGCCATACACAAAAAAAACAACACATACTAAACGACATAATATCGATGACCGTTCATGAAAAATTTCGTGTTTGCATTAGACACGTATTTCTTTTTCTTGAAAAAAAAAACATTTTTTTGGTGACTGGCGTATTTTTTTTTTTGTATCTATGTATTTAAACACTTTATTGTACAAAATAAAACAGAAACAATACAATGAAGATACAAGAAAATAATGTATAAAGGCGAACTTATCCCTTTAAGGGATCTATTCGAGCTAACCCTTGGGAGATTGAGAGAAGTGAAAGGTTGTGCTTTTTTGTTGTTTTATTTATTTTATTCCCACAGGAAATGTTCCAGGATTAAAACACCTTTATTTCATCTCAATAGACCTCATTAGAGGCGAGATATTACTTTGTTCCGATAGGGTTGACGGCAATGAATGTATTTTGTTTTAAAATCAAAAAAAATATGACACAATTTTTTTATTATATTTTTGTCGGTAAAATTGCATCTAGTTTCATTCCTATTCGTTTGTGCACACTGTCCAGGGACACACTGACACGCCGTGACATTTAATGAGTGACTATTAATATTTTTTGTGTTTCATTACTCACATTCTGGCAACACTGGCCAAGTGAACACTATTAACAAAAGCTCTTATCATTTAAATTGCGTAAATATTGTAAATCCAACTCAAATCGGTTTTGTTGTGGTTTGTAACCTTACAGTGGACACGGCTTATTGTGTTTACAAGTGAAAGAAGGCATACTCTAACCAATATTAACGGATGAGGCACTGGTAAGATTTCCATAATAGCCGTTAAACACCAAAATCACTTCAAATTACTTCACTGAACCGTTAAAACCGAATAAATAACGGGACCATCAGCAGCTGATTGGACGTGAATCACTAAACTGCATGACAGGCATGACAGCTGACGGACACGCACTACGACCAACACAACAGGAAAAATTAATGTTGCTAGCGTGAGTTGCAATCCGAGTTACTACTCGATAGTCTGATGGAATCGAATGATAAATCGATATATCTAACAAATTTAAGTTTTGGTTTAATAATTTGAATATATTTAGCAGGATTTGAGTATATTAACTTAAGGCAAAGTATAGATCTGATCACTGCGAATAATGTCTGACCGTGAAATTGATAATATCACATTACGGAAATCCAAAAATGCCCTTAAAACGGCAAAGGCGATGCAAAATTACTCGCTATCCAGTGTATCTAGTAATAGCGATCCAGACTTATCCACCAAGACTTTGTTAAGCCTACCTGATTTATCGGTCGAAATGAGCCCGCATAAATCGGAATTAGAGGAACTGATCAGCAAACTGGAGACAGAATTAAGCATTGCTCACGAAGAGATAGAAAAGCTAAATCTAGAAATAATCCGACTACAAAAGCAATTACAGGAGTGTGAAAATAAAATTAAAATCTTTAAATCAGTTGGTATTGATGACATCAGTATTTATAATAAGACAACTGCATCGACTCCTTTATCTCGCCCTAAGAAGAAAACCAAACACAGGCGCCGATCACTGCACCTAAACAGACAACCGTTAATTGCCAGAACAGAAACGGAGGTAAAATTCAAAAATACCATAGTAACGCCAAACAAATCGCCTAAGAAACCTATAAACCCAATATTAAAAGAGAGTAGTAAAGTAAAGGGATCAGGAAGCGGACAGGCAGCTACCCAATCACTGGAAAATGACTCTAGCCGGAGGATAAAAAGATACGCAAAGCGAATCCTTATACTTGGAGATGAACAAATCTCTGGATTATCGGGAGCTTTTTTTGCATCCAGGAAGGAAAAATGGAACGACAATTACCAACCATACGCACTTGTCAAATCAAACTCCGACTCCACCAACGTGCTGAAGGGCAGCGAGGACATCCTGGAGACTGCACAGAAGGATGATGTGGTGGTGTTGGGTGTGGGGAGTCATGACAAGAATCCCTTCAAGCTGACTATTAACCTAGGTATAGCAATTAGAAAGTTGTCGCATGTTGGTACTATTTTTGTTGTACCTGTTACTAATAACCCATATTTGAATGAACAAAAACTAAACAATAGCATTAAATTTGTTATTCAAAATTTTCCAAACTGTACATATGTGGACAGTAAAAGTAATATTTATTCCAAAACCGATTATCTCAATGACATTTGTACTAAGATAAATTCACGAATTGACTATTTACAATATAATGCCCAATATATACAGTTCTGGTCAAGTAAAAAGGACTTAAAATCATTAAAACCAATTGTCAGTGGACAGCCACAAAAGGGAACGATCCCATACTACTTTAAAAAACGAATTCTCCCTCGTCAGGTTGAAAGTAAGGAAGTTTCAATTAGCGATAAAGTAAAGAATCCTGCTAAGGGTACAATTGAATACTACTTTAATAAACTAAACCTTAAAAAAAGCATCACTAAAAGCATCACTCAAGAAAACCCAATTGTCAGTGGACAGCCACAAAAGGGAACGATCCCATACTACTTTAAAACTAAAAGCATCACTCAAGAGAACAGCCAGCTTTTTCGTGGGTAAAAAATATTGTAAAATGCCAGCCTGTGTAAAAGACTCGTGCTTCACGGTATTTCATCTTAATATTAATCGCCTATGTAATAAATTGCTAGACCTTGAGGTCCTTATAGAGACAGAACTTGATGTTAAACCTAGCTTTATATGTATTACTGAAACCTGGCTACAAGACAATGAACATCTGTGCATTTCTTTACCGGGGTACGAAGTTGTAGCAAACTACGTCAGAACGGAAAATAGAGGGGGTGGCTGTACAATATTTGCAAATAACAATATGACTGATAGATGCACAGGGTGTCAAGATGAGAATCACTGTATAGAAAAAGTCTTTGAAGTATGCAGTGTAAAAATACAACTATCAAGGACACAACGCGTTAGCTTAAGTACGGTATATCGAAGTCCCAGTAGCGACGTCAGAACTTTTTTTGAGCAATTAGAGTCGTATCTTTACGATATTAAATCTGAAAATTCTATTATTTGCGGTGATTTTAACATTGACCTTAAAGTAAGTAATAGTATATCAAGAGAATTTCAGGAAATACTTCTTGAGTATAATTTAAAACCAACAATCGTTGATTTTACAAGACTAACGGAAAACAGTCAAACTTTGTTAGACAACATAGTATCCGACATGGATTTTTCAAGTGCAGCTGTGGTACCATGTAGTTTTTCAGATCATGATGCCCAACTAGTGTATTTTGACGTGCCAAATGCCATGCCTACCAAACATTATTCAACGTTTCGAATAAAAAGAACATACCCAAACCATGCCATTCGCAAATTTAATGAAGAATTAAAAGATGTTACATGGGTCAATTTGTTTAAACAGGAAACAACAGACAAAAAACTTAATTTATTCTACGCAGTGATAAATTCTCTCTTAAACAAACATTTTCCTTTAAAAAAGGTAAAAAGTAGAAGCAACTATAAAACGTGGATCACAAAAGGAATTAAAATATCCTGCAGAAAAAAAAGGACTCTTCAATTTCGATCACGTAAACATAAACGCGACAAAAGTCTGAAAAGGTACTTTGATAACTACAATAAAGTTTTAAGACGGGTACTTATTACTGCAAAAAATCTTCATGTGCGAAATGTAGTTAAAGAAGCTAAATTTGGCAGTAGTAAAGCTATATGGAGAGTTGTAAAGGAAAACACAGGGAAAAACCCAAATATTTCAAAATCACCTAGCATTAAGTTATTAGAGGATAATATTTTGATAACTGATCATCAGCAAATAAGCAACATATTTAACAATTTTTTTATCAATGTAGGAAAAGTTTCAACTTTACTTTCAACTCAAAAGCGAGAGCATATGACATACCTTAAAAACCATGCTGTAGATAGTTCTAATTCGTTATTCATGACTCCAATAGATGAGGTAGAAATAATAAAAATTGTTAAGTCGATGAACAACACGAATTCAAGTGGGGCTGACGAATTAAGTTCTAGATTAATTAAAGCTAATATTGAAATATTATGTATTCCACTTTGCGACATATTTAATGCTAGTATTCAAGAAGCTATCTTCCCAGATCAGTTAAAGCGTGCTAAAGTTATACCCATATACAAAAAAAAAAGTAAAACTGATAAAAACAATTATAGGCCCATATCTCTTCTCTCTGTCGTCGCTAAAATACTTGAAAAAGCCATTGCGACAAGAATAATTGATCACTTTAATAAAAACAATTTCTTTTCACCTCACCAATTTGGTTTTAGACAGAATCGGAGCACTACTATGGCTTTAACAGATCTTGTTCTAGAAATCTTAAATGCTCTAAATAGAAAAATGAAGTGCTCTAGTGTTTTCTGTGACCTAAGCAAAGCTTTTGACTGTGTTAGGCATAGCATTCTTTTGGATAAGCTAGAGTATTACGGAATTAGGGGTCACGCATTAGAGTTACTACGGTCCTATCTCACCAATAGAACACAATATGTTCAAATAACCAAAAATGACGATTCTGGACTTATTGAATATGTAAACTCAGATGACATGGATATAACGTGTGGCGTTCCTCAAGGATCGGTGCTTGGTCCAATCTTGTTCATCATCTTTATAAACGATCTTCCATGCAATCTCACATCAGGAACGGCTTACCTGTTTGCGGATGATACCAGTGTAATTTTTCAAAACGATGACCTCAGATTGTTAGAAGCCAATGTAAGTAATACCTGGCTTGAACTAGAGAAGTGGTTTAAAAGTAATGGTCTTTGTATGAATCTTGATAAAACACATTATGTAACATTCCAAAGACATACAAATAGTTTATCTTACTCTCTCCCTCTGCCAATATCTAAAGTGGAAAGCGTGCGATTTCTGGGCATTGAATTGGATACACAGCTCCGTTGGTCTAGTCATATACAGCAGACACGGAAGAAACTTGCTAGTGCATGCTATGCCTTGAAAACCTTGTCTAAATTACTAGATACCTCTACATTAAAAATCGTCTACTTTGCCTACTTTGAAAGTATTGTAAGATATGGTCTGGAGGTATGGGGAAATAATGTACAAATGAATAAAATATTATTAATGCAAAAAAAAGCCATACGATACATAAGCAAATCAAAACCGCTAGCCCACTGCCGCCCATTATTTATAAAGCATGAAATTTTAACAGTGACATCTCTGTATATATACTTAGTATGCATATTTGTTTTCAGAAACAAGACTAGGTTTAAGTTAAAAAGTGAACTAGAAACAAGAAGGCACGCCTTTAGAAATAATTTTGACGTACAATTACCAATACACAATAATTATGTACATTATAGGAATAGTTTAGAATATAATGCAATTAAAATCTATAATTTATTAAGCAATGATATTAAGCAATGTAATAATTTAAATGAATTTTCGAAAAAGGTTAAATTATTTTTATTGACAAGGCCATTTTACAAATTGGAAGAATACTTTGGTAAAATGTTTGACCAGGCCTGTCACTACTAGTGTAATAAATGTATATGCATATTTTTAATTTCTATAATTTATTGTTGCAAGAGATTTTCTTATTTTTTATGTTTATATTCTCTTGCTAAGTAAAATGTTATTTTGCATGCCAATCTTGGTTTTACATAATTGTTCCTTACCACCCTGTAACATTATGTTTCTTAGCAAATAAATGATTTGATTTGATTTGATTTGAAGTAATTCAGTATAGTGTGAGAGCTAAACGACAAGATTGCAAGAGCTTTACCGTCAAATGTAGATCACGGCTGAAGTTAACGTAAATAAACACTTCTAAATTCGTATGTGTGTAAAGAAATCATATTTTTTTAATCTTATCATCAAGTCAGCCGAAACACGTCCAACGTTGGACATGTGCCTCCCCCAAATATTTTCACCATGATCGGTTCTCAGCCAGTCACATAACGTATTTACTTTAGCATAAATCAGAAAATGATTCCAACCGAAGTATCCCTCGGGACGACTTCCTAACTTGTCCATTTCTAAAAGTCGACTTTCTAATTTGTTCATTCTTTAAACGTCCTGAACTGACCTTTTTGTTATTCCTAAGTCCTAACTTCTTGTTTAGTCTATTTCCAGTTTGTCCATTTCGTACTTATTTAGTCCATTAGTAATTGGTCCACTTGTATTTAGACATTTCTTAGGCTTATTACTACAAACAAAATGGCCTCGTCCATCATATACTTCCTCGTACGAGAAACCCTTAGACTTAAATGTAGCTTTAAACTTGAATGTTTAAACTTGTTTTTTTAGGATAGCATTAAGTTATGTTTCTAAAATAGAAAAATTAACGTTTTTTTTGGTATAAAATTAGTGATAATTTCGGAATTGACGAGTTAGGAAGTGCTATAGGTAAGAAATGGGCTAGTGAAGTGGAGAATTAGGAAGTGGACACGTTAGGACTTGCAGCTTCTGCGGCTAAGGACACCACTAATGCAACCTTACCATTATAAAATTCCGAATTTTTAATCGTGTTATTTCAAACTTCATATGTTGGCGAGCAAATCGTACGTTTGCAACGGCGACGTGTACTATACGTGTCGCTAGGGATAGACAATTAGCGCAGATAATTTTGCCTATATTTTTTATAAGTTTCTCGCTTGGTATAGACCATATTAGTGCATTTTAACGCAGTGCCCTCTGTAAGCGACGCGAAAGTGTCCAGTGTGCGAGTGCCCTACGTAAGGCCTTCGTTAGACACTTCTGACACGCGCATTTGTTTGATTTTTTCGTGTCGCATCGCATCGCTTCGCGTTCGAGTGCGGATCGCTTCGCTTCGCGTTCGCGGGCGAATCGCTTACGTAGGACACTGGGTTAGCGGGATTTATGGCAGTTGCCCGTAGTAAATGGTCGTGATCGTTTAGGTGGCGGCGGTGTGGGCGAGGGGGGCCGCGCGGCGAGCGGGGGCGCGGGCGCGCGCGGGCGCGAGTTCAAGGAGGGCGCCGGGTTCGCGCGCCGCCGCGGGGCCATGCGCCGCCGCGTGCACCAGGTCAACGGACACAAGTTCATGGCCACCTTTCTGCGCCAGCCCACCTTCTGCAGCCACTGCCGCGAGTTCATCTGGTCAGTACTGAGTAATACGCCGCCGCGCCGCCGTAGCCCTGATAGGATCGACACGGCATACGGTGACACCGATATGCGGCTTTCGCTGATGTCTTATGATGAGGATATATTCTCATGTACTTTTTGATTTAAAAAAAACCGCCAATGTATGTTTAGCTGGCGACTCTGTAAGTTCTCAGTAAATACAGAAATAAATCAATTTACAAAATCAATATTTACAAGCTTCTTGTCTAAATTATTTAATCTTTCATACTTGTAAATTTCTTACGCTTTCTTGGTATGTATGGTAATATGGAATATACTATGTTGTTCTATTGCTCCCCGCTTAGACTAGATTCCGTGTTCAAAGCCCTCAATGGATTTTTGAAACAATATCGTCGTTACAAGAAACTCCACAGACTATAAACAGTTATCTTTTTTCACAGGGGCTTGGGCAAGCAAGGATATCAATGCCAAGGTAACTTTTCCTCTAACCCTTAATTTAACTTATACAATATGAGTGTGTGCAACTGTTTTATATACGTGGTTGTCGCCAGTGTGCACGTGCGTGGTCCACAAGCGCTGCCACTCCTCCGTCGTCACTAAATGCCCCGGCATGAAGGAAGAGGTGAGCACCTATTAACACTTACATAGCGTTGTCCGTCCACGAAGTCCCGCTCCGCTATTCAATAGGCTACATATGATAATGTTCATCGATCTGAATCTCAATGACCATAACGCCTATAATAATGTGTCTTTGGATATATAAAAACTTGATCATATTTCCTTGAGACTGTTAAACGTGAAAACACGATTAGAAACCAAATCCTCGGAAGTTTTATTTTTCAAACATGACCAGGGATCGGATATTCGGATCGATATTTACCTAAACTTGGCAAAATCCCGGAAAATGTTGGGCTAATATGGAGGCGGCTTTTTAATTTTAATCAGTTTAATAAATATGCTCCGGGACTCCGGGATCGCACATAATTACATAAGAAGGCACAAATTTAGTAACATAATTAGTTAATGGGTATTTTTGGCTATTTTTGTAAGGAAATAAGTTGGTTTATAGATCTTACAAGAACATTGTATGTAGTGTCGCCGCAGCGTGAATTATTTTACACAACTGGTTAGTTCTATAGTATTGTAGATTCAAGGGTTCTTTCTGTAATACAGGAGAATAATAAAACAATTACATTATAATATAAAACATGTACATCGATGTATTAATAAATTAAATATTTAACATGAGTTCTGTGGAAATGGTTTAACATTATAAACTCTTAAACACTACGCGTTTTAAACACTAAATAATATTTAAACTGGTTGGTTGCAAATAAACTTATTTTAGTAACCTAACCGAGAGGTTAAAAAGTTTACGCACAATCTTTGTTATCTATAGACTTTGACTTTGCTTAGAATTATAATAAATAAGTACAATTATTTCCAAATTCGACATGGTAAGTCTGTTTCTGGATACTGTAAGTATCCATTTGTACATCGAAAATGACCTTTCTACATCTACCGAAGTTAACGTTGCATATTTGTAAATAGAAGAGTCACTTGCCTTATTCATTTGCTCACACATTTCTCGAAGCTCATCAAAATCGGGATTTCTGTCCATGAGTTGATTGAGTTTATTTATTAACTTGTTATTTGCCGTCCAGTCTATAGCCTAATTACTATCGAGACCCCACTTAACTTCTAAGATAAAGCCCGTGTATGTATATGCATATTGTACACGTGGTGATAAATTTTCTTTGTATCACCCGCCTTTTTTACCTGCTATGCGTGAGACAATGGCGGCAGTAGAGATAGCGGTGGGGTTTGAGACCACGGGGATAATATTGTCCTTGAAACGTCGGAAGTAAACAATTTTAAACGTACTAGTAGTTTAAAAGTACTAGTACTCACGGCAAGTTCCGATAAACTAAGTAAGGATAATGATATTTCTCTAGTTGAATAAAACTCAGGTAAATTAGATTTAATATTTTCCCATAGAAAATTACATTAAATACATAAAAAATAAGCGTATTTAAACTCTCAAATATGAGTTTGAACTGCGTTGTTACTTAGTTAAGTAATCCCGGGAATTTTATTACGAAAATAAAGCTGAGTCCGTCTCCATACCATTCACGCCGCTAAAGTATAGGTAAATATCGATCCGAATATCCGATCCCTGAACATGACACTTTATTCGCATGTGTTTGGTTGAATCTTTGAAACCCTACGATCTTTAACGATGAATTTTGATTCAATAGTTGAATGTTTATAACTTCTTCGTTGTGGTTTTAAAGTGAACAGCAATTATTTGCATTTGACGCTGCCGGATGCACATGACGCCATCCCTTTCCATTCTTGTGTGGGCGTGGCAGTATATGTGGCCTCTTTATTTTACGTACAGTGATCGCGCAGCGTCAGTTCGATTTTTGGAACGAATCTTCGTTTATTGAAAGCATTAGTCTCTGAAACCTAATTCCTATGTAATAAACTCCTTGTGCAATCGAAGACAATGTTAACTGTAGAGATATTGGTGCTTCTGTAGCTCTGCCTACCCCACTCTGGGAATGAAGGCGTGATGTTCTGTATGTATGTAACAAAATAGTATTGCAATTTAATCACAGTAATTTAGTGGATAATTTTCACGGTGTTATTCCTTGAATACCACAATCAAAATACACTTCAATATCTTGATTTCAATTCGCGTAAAGCATCATTTGTGCATTATGTTGGCTTTACGCGAATTGGAATTTGCAGTATCGATTTTATGCAAGCTAAGGTTGTGATCAAGTCAACCTTTTTAAATTTTACTAGTAAGTACACAATGATGAATTGTTTTGGTGTTTTTTTTTTATGTTAAGGGGAAGGCACACGAGCACTCAGGCCACCTGAAGTGGAATCTTTGACCCGTAAACATTTGAATTCACAAAACCATAATCATAAGACTGCAATCCTACGACCCCAGATGCGTTGCGTGTTGTCTTAGAGGTATTCCATCTTAGTCCTCGTAAGATGGAATGCCTCTATGCTAGTTTCACCGTGATATTGAAAGAGCGAGTGTGTACATTAGTCGGTGTGCCAGCAGCAACACAGCGCCGTGGGCGTGTCGGGCGGGCAGCGCTTCAACGTGAACGTGCCGCACCGGTTCGTGGTGCACTCCTACAAGCGGTTCACCTTCTGCGACCACTGCGGCTCGCTGCTCTACGGGCTCATCAAGCAGGGGCTGCAGTGCGAAGGTGACAGCTGTTACATTACCTTATTATTGCCTCTAGGTGTCTACATAGCCCATTTCTTATGCAGACATTCCTGAAGCTTGGTGGATAATCGGTTGGATCAGCTTTTTGTTGTTGTTCTGGATCGTAGATCAAGTGACAAAAGTGATTAAGTGTCTTAGAAAAATGGTTTAATATACACATCTAAATATTCTTGAAAGAACATTAAAAAAGGGTATTATAATTGCCACAAAAGCTGATGTTTGGTGGATTTATATACTTTAATATAATGGTATTAAGAGTGACCCAAGAGACGTCACCATGGCAACGCCGTAGGAAAAAAAGTTGATTAGTCTATTTAACAGTGGCAGCGTTTTAAATTTTCTTTAACGATTCACTGTTGTTTTGTAAACACTTTTTCGGCGCATGCTACGCACGCATGGGCCACGTGAATCAGTTGTTTGGTGTGTGCGCTGCTGTAGAAGTGTCTGCATACATACAATTTGGTACGAAGCTTATTTATTAATTACTAGCGAGCCGCCCTCGCTTCGCTCCGGGTTAAAGTATTATACATATAAACCTTCCTCTTGAATCACTCTATCTTTTTAAAAAAAACCGCATCAAAATACGTTGTTAATTTTAAAGATTTAAGCATACATAAGAACAGACCGACAGCGGGAAGCGACATGTTTTACACTAAGTAGTGATGTACCCTCGTGTGCGTGCTGAGCCAGCTTTAGCCCCGCGTTCCTCGTCTAGCACGGCCGTTCTGACCACTGTCGCGTCCTCGGATTCGATCCACAAAGTCCCCTCGCCACTCAAAATAACTTAGAATTAATATAATATAAGTCAAATTACTTTACTACTATCAGTTTGTTCTTCTTTCTCTCGTTCTTTCTCATATGGTCAAACGAGTCTAACCGACTCAACCTCTTATACTGTGAACCGCCAGCACGGTTATCGCATAAACACGAATTACAATACATGTTGTATGTATGTCCAGTGTGCTCGATGAACGTGCACAAGCGCTGCCAGAAGAACGTGGCGAACAACTGCGGCATCAACACCAAGGTGATGGCGGAGATCCTCAGCGAGATGGGCATCTCGCCCGACAAGAACCCGCGCCCCAGGACCTCCAAGGTACACCAACATTGTTACAAACAGGCCTTTCGCCTTTAGCCCGTTTTAGTCGCGTAGTAGTTTATTACGCGACTCGACATTTACTTTGACGTTTCCTGCAACGGGCATCTCACTCTAGATTAATTTATTAATACGGCCCGGAGTTTATCCTCACTGAAGCCTAGAAGAACGGGAAGCTAAACTTGGAAGAAGTGTGTCAATGTGTACCCTCGGTATGTCTAAGCCCAAATCAGTGCACCCTCCATTGTCTGCTTAAGCATTGATCAGTGCGGGTGACATGATCAACATTTCATTTGATTTTGAACTTAAGAACAACACTACTAGAGTAAAATGTGATTTTTCCAATCCCAATAAACCATAGACATTCATCATTCGTTGAATGAAATGTATACAACAGTTTTGAATTTGAATTTGGCGTTTGAGGCGCCATTTTGCGACACGACGGGTGCAGTGTGCGACCCCGTCTGACTTACTAAGGGTTAACATTTCTGTCACCAACATCTAGTGCTTAACTATCTATAAATGCCAACTTCTTGCTACGCAATTACTATATCCCTTTTACTTCCTGGATCTTGGCAGTTTTTTACCAGGGACCGGCCTGCTATCCCATTCGTGGGGTTTCGAATGGGTTTTTATAAGGGTTTTACTTAGAAAAGCCGTATCGCTTAAAAGCCGTTCGATTTGCTTTTAAAACCCGCTATCCCATTTAAGGGATTTCGAATGGGTTTTTATAAGGGTTTTACTTAGAAAAGCCGTATCGCTTAAAAGCCGTTCGATTTGCTTTTTAAACCCGCTATCTCATTTAAGGGGTTTCGAATGGGTTTTTATAAGGGTTTTACTTAGAAAAGCCGTATTGCTTAAAATCCGTTCGATTTGCTTTTTAAAACCCGCTGTCCCATTCAAGGGGATTCTAATGGGTTTTATAAGGGTTTTACTTAGAAAAGCCGTTCGATATGCTTTTTAAACAGCTATTTATAAGGGCTTTCTGTAAGGGTTATTAAGGTTTCCCTTACAGTGAATGGTTTAACTAATAACTTAGGCATATATTTCGTTCCAAGAGGTTATTCTTTTAGTGGGGTATTCTATTGAGAGGTTAGTCTTTCAAAGGCTTTTATCAGTGAATGGGTGGGGGTCCCTGTTTTTAACACCTAATAAAACGTTTTATAACGGTTTACCATTGAACACGAGTGTGATGTCACAGTACAATCCGGTGCCGCTCGAGGGCCCGGGCGACGCGGCCGGCGACGGCGACAAGGAGCTCGACAAGCACGACGACAAAGGTAGGTCACACACTGCTCTACACATGCGAGTAATCCGACGACATTGTATATGGTCGGGTAACTTCCGCCTTTCTTAGGCCATAGAATATCGCAAGTTCGCGTGAACTTTACTCGTACGAACATGCAGTCAAGCGCATTAATGTCAAATAGGTGTCCTGAGATAGCTCCGCTGTGCGAGGTGACATAAATGAAACAATCCCACTGGTGATGTTTTCCTATGTCATTGTTCAATTCCCTCGCAAAGTTTGAGTGGGACTGCACCCTAATTCTGTCGCGTCTAATTATCCAATAACTAACTTGTTACCAGCCATGCAGCGTAAGTTTTTATCTAAACCACATTATACAGGGTAATTTTGTAATAGGTGCACAAATTTTAATATTTCCTTCGCTATTGTTAATCAATAACACATGTTGTATTATTTTTACTCTAGCTTAAAAAATATTAGTGATATTGCCGATTCAATGATTCCACCAACTTAACGACATTCATGGACCCTCTAATGCAGGGGTGCGAGGAGAGGGGAGTGTTGTTAAGTTAATAAATGAAATTTCAAATTTAGAATATCAGTAGGAGAGGGGCTTGTTGTCTGATAAGCTGTACATGAAATTTCAAATTTCGAATATCAATACATTGTATCGCATACCTACAGCTTGACAACCCAAGTCATCATTTCTCGCTGAAAGCTCTAGGAAGTTTGAGGCAGTTAATCAAAGACTCATGAAACTTGAATCTGCAACGACGTGCTCCTGTAAATGCTTTGAAGTATCTGGACATCCTGCACGAACAAACGCCCCGACCCCGAAACCAAAACCCAAAGGTAAATATGGGAAATTCGATGCAGCACCTTTGCCAGTTGTGGAACCAAAAGTAAATCTGATATCACTGGGGGAGGAGGCGCCGGTGGTTTCTTTGCCTAGTTTGTTACCTGTAGCTTCGCCCAGCTTGAACATTAATTGTAATTTGGTGCGCGACAGCATCGTTGTTGAAAATGAGGCAACCACTGATGAGTTCCAGGAGGTTCGTTACCGGAAAGGACGTCTAACTTCTAAGCGTTGTACTGCTGGTCCTGATGTGACCTCGCTAAGAGCTGTTGAACATCGTCGATATATCCATTTATGGAATATGGTTTCTGGATTAGACGAAATAAAGGCATATCTCCAATCGCTGGACCCTGAGGGGACGTACACAGTTGAGGAACTTAAGCCTAAAGGAGATTACAAGTCCTTCAAGATTGGAGTTCCTCCATCAAGGTTCGAAGACTGCCTCTCCGCCGCTATCTGGCCTGATAACGCAAGAGTCAAGATGTGGTTATTTCGAAGATCGCAAAACCACGCTAATCCAGCAAGGCCGGCGTAAGGGCAATACGAAGTTGAGACATAAGCCTACATTGCACGTCTTGTATCAGAATGTCCGAGGACTCAACACGAAAATTAACCACTTTAGAGTACACTTGTCATCCTTAGATTGTGATATAGTTGCTGTAACTGAGACGTTTCTGACGGATGCTATTGAAGACTCTGAGCTCTCTTGTTGTGGCTGGAGTTTGACGCGTCGTGATCGTGCGACTGGCGCGCGCGGGGGCGGAGTGATGCTTGCTGCCCGCCCTGGTTTGGAGATGCAGCGACGGCGAGAGCTGGAGACACGCACTGGGGAAGACCTATGGGTGTCGTTTTCGCTGAGGCATGTCATCTATAACCTGTGCGTGGTGTATATTCCTCCTAAAGCTTCGGATGATATGTATATGCGCTGGTTCCAGAGTGTTGAACAAGCAGTGGATTCCTTGCATGGAATGGTACTAATTGTGGGTGACCTTAATTTGAATCCATTGTATACGTCTCATACCATATTATGTTACTATAGTTATTTTTTAAATGTCTGTGGCCTGTATGAGACGAATGTGGTGACGAATGTGTATGGAGGTAAGCTTGATGTAGTGCTGATGTCAGAGCGTGTTCGAGATGTCACGGTTTTGGAAGTTGAAGGAGGAGGTTTAGTACCCCGACGTGATGCCTATCACCCACCTTTGGACATCTCTTTTTCCATCGACGACGCGATCATGCGATCTACCTCCAATAAAATAGCCCCTAGTAATGTAGACTTGCGACAGGACTGGAACTTTGCGAAGGGTGACTACGAGCTTCTCTATAAACTTATGTCCGAAGTTAGTTGGGAGGAAGTTCTGCAGTCCAAAGACATCGACGTTGCAGTGGATGGTTTTTATAGGACAATTGGTGATATTTTTGATGCGAGTATTCCTAAAAAGATCCGGCGGGCTCGGGTTCAGAGATGCTTTCCAGTATGGTTTACTGCTGACCTTATCTCAGACGTGGCCTTAAAAGCAAATTACCATCGAAAGTGGAAAGAGACGAAAGACCTTGGTATGTACTCGGAATTTGCCAAACTTAGAACCGATATAAAAAGGCGGCTGTCTTTGGCCTATAACAACTACATTGAGCGCATTCAGGATACACTTAAAAGTAATCCTCGCTGTTTTTGGGAGCATATTAATAGTATTAGGTCGAAGGGCGGTTTTGTCTCTGATGTCATGTATGAAGGTAAAACGATGGTGGGTGCGGAAGTCGCAGATGCATTTGCAAGCTTCTTCTCTAGTGTGTTTTTGCCCAACATCCCAAGTCTTGATGTTAGCTCTCTGAACTGTAGTAGACTGAGCTGCTCTGCCTTACTTGTCCACGTGGATTGCATCTCTATGCGGGAAGTCGAAGCGGGTATAAGGCGACTCAAACCTCGTAGCTCTGTTGGTCCTGACAATTTTCCCGCTTATATCGTCAAGGGGTGTATGGAGCACTTAAAAGTCCCTATTCACTTCTTGTTCAATTTGGCATTATCAACTGGGGTATATCCTCCTCAATGGAAGCTCACGAGGGTGAGACCCATTCCAAAATCCGGTGATAGTGTTAATGTTGAAAACCATAGGCCTATAGCAATTCTTTCAGTATTAGCTAAGTTATTTGAGTCTATTTTGCACCGTGAAATATCCACACAGGTGAGACCCTCGATATGTGATGCACAGCATGGCTTCCGGGCAAATCGTTCTGTCGATACGAATCTCCTGGTCTTGGTTGACATCATCTCTGGGTATCTTGATAGGGGTATCCAGGTGGATGTTGTTTACTTTGATTTCAGGAAAGCATTTGATCGTGTAGATAACGACATCCTGCTGGATAAGCTCAATGACCTAGGTTTCTCTCCTAGGCTTCTTAAGTTGTTTGCAAGCTATCTGCGTGATCGTCAGCAGTATGTGAGGCATGGACACTTCGTTTCGAATCCATATCATACTCGGTCGGGAGTCAGCCAGGGATCCATATTGGGCCCTCTATTATTTGGACTATTGGTTAATGACTTAGAAACAGCTGTCAACCACGCAAGGTGTCTGTTGTACGCTGACGATCTCAAGCTGGTTTATGGTGTGCAGCATCAGGCGGACTGCGACATGTTGCAGGAGGATATTACTTCGGTATTTGACTGGAGCATTCAAAATAAATTGTTTTTTAATACAGATAAGTGCTTTGTTTGTACATTTAGTCGTGCTTTTGCGCCCATTAAGGCGCAATATTCTCTCGGTGGGAAAGTCATTAGCCGCGTTTCTTCGGTGAAGGATCTCGGAGTCGTGTTCGACGCTCGCCTGACCTACCATGACCACATCAGAACTCTCGCTAGTAGTTGTTTTAAACGGTTAGGATTCGTACTTCGCAATGTTAGAGACTTTCATGACCTTGGAGCTATAAAAGTTTTATTTAACGCGCTTGTGCGTAGTAAACTGGAAGCGTCGTCCATCATATGGAATCCGTATGAGGCTACTTACGCCTTACTTCTCGAGAAGATACAGAAATCTTTCCTTCGGTTTATTTATAAAAAAGCTTATGGGTATTTATTACCCATACTTATATCCCACGAAGTTTTTACTCGGGACTCTTGGGTTTCATTCTCTTGAGGTAAGGCGTAACAACAAGTTGCTGACTACAATTTGTGGCATTTTGCGCGGTGAGTCCGATTGTCCCGAGCTAGTGGGGCGGGTCGTGCGGCTGTACGTGCCGCAAGTTCCCACTATTTGTCTCCGCCCTAAGCCGCGGCCGCTGCTGGCGGTCCCGGCGGCGCGCACCGTGGCCCGCAAGAGTGCCCCGCTACTCCGCGCGCTGGCGCTCCTTAACGCGCTCCTGGCATCGGCCCCCGAATGCGACTTGTTTGATTGGAGATGGAATGCTGTGTGCCGAGAATGTTTGCGATTTTGTGAGAAGATGGATGATAGGCAATCGAGTGTACCAATGTAAGTTTATTATTTTAAAATAATTATTTTCTAGTAATTATTAATCTTTTTGTATCTATCTGGTTTTCTCGGTGCAATGGTTTACTGTAATGCCGTGTAAAATATGTTAATAATAAATAATAAATAAATAAAATAAATAGTGTGACTCTGTGTCCACAAGAGAAGGTAAAAGAGAGATTATTTGCAACAAAAAAAAAATATTTTTTTAACTCGTTTTACTGTCGTAATATATTAACGATACAAAATCATATGTTAAAGGGTCAATCAACTTTTCTTTGTAGCTCGTTGCCATGGTGACGTCTCCTGGGTCACTCTTTAAAACCACGATTTTAAAGTATATAAATCCAGCAAACATCGGCTTTTGTGGCAATTACAAGCCCATTCTTTAATGGGTTTTCTTCCAAGCGTATTAGTAGTGTATATTATAACCATTTTTCTAAGGAACTCTATCACTGTTGTCTCCTGGCTTACGGGACAGAATAACAACAACGAAAAGTTGATCCACCCTAAAATTTGTGCACTGATAAAAAAATTACCGTGTACATAGGTTTTTTACAAATTAAAAACATTCTGCAGTTTGGTTGTGATATCTTTCCGCTCTTGTATTCTCTTATGTATGGCGGCACTTCATTTCAGACACTGCTAAAATACATACGGACTAAAACAGATTTTACTAAAACATTTACCTTGCTTATAAAATGTGTAATGCGCTCGAAACATCGAATTTAGTTTCTGGATTATTCTTACTCATACATAACACATTCTTTATTTACTTTATTGCATCCGTGTTTAAAGCATCCCTGTCTTGTTTTGTTTTATGTGGATCTTTTTGTTTGCTGATTGTTTGTTTTTTTGTTGTGATTCGTGTAGACCTGCTAGAGTTTTGCGCGCTAGGGATAGTGCCGCTGGCGCCGGTGTGGAGCTCGCACTGGGACGACTTGGCTGAGATATTCACGTGCTACGAAGGTTCCCCATTTTGTTTGCACGCTTTTTGTTATGCTAGTTGTGTACAGAGCTGCGTTATCATTAATAATTATAATGTATTCGCTTAGATAGTGTCGTCGCCTTTGTATTGCGCCGTCTTGGCACGTGCCGTTTTTGTCAAAGGATGCCGCCGCGTAAACAAAGAATGCGAGCGGTGTACCTGCAAGTGAATTTGGCAGTTTACATCGATTTAAATTCGTATTTTATTACAATAACTACAAGTGCGTGCGGGTTGTAGCGACACTATCTAAGCGAATGGACTATAATATATAGTTTAAAATGAGACTGGTAACCATAATTTGTGATGACAAACACGTCATGTTATAGGAAAAGGGAGCAGAGAAGTCAATTTAGAACATTTCATTTCAATACAAATTATAACCTCAAATTCAAGAACGACTGCGACAAGTCTGAGGATTAATAATAATAATAATAATATCACAGGACAATGTCACACAAATTGACCTAGTCCCAAACTAAGCTCTAGGCTTGTAATATGGGTACTAGACAACGATAAACATACTTAGATAAAAAAATAAATACGTAAATACATAGAAAACATCCAAGACTCGGGAACAAATACTCGTGCTCATCACACAAATATCTGCCCTTACCGGGATTTGAACCCGGGACCGCTGGCTTCAGAGGCAGGGCCACTCCCAAATAGGCAAACGTGTCGTCATTGACTTCTCGTTGATTGACTTCTCTTCCTTCTCACTATAACAACAGTTATTTAAATCTCCGGGATAGATCGGAGGTCTTGGTTATGCGATATGGCCTGCATGGTCTCCAGACTTAAACCCTTATCGATTTTTTTATAATATTGTACACAGCTCTGTCCGCAAGATAATTTACATACGGCAAGGTGAATTAAACCAGTAAATCTTCAATTTAGGATTGACTTAAATATCCAATTGAATACTTACGATATGTTAAGAATTTATTATTTTATGCCCTTATTGATAAACGTGGAGTAACCGTGGTGTAGCTAAGCCTTGCTTTGTCCTTATCTGTCATTGTGACATTTGAATTCGACAGATAAGGACAGAGCATGGCTTAGCCACCCCACGATTACTGCACGATAAGGGCATTAAGGTTTAAAATAATTAACTAATTATTCTAAAGCTAATGTAACCTTTAATTCTTGCTCAATGTACATGTGATTGATTTGTCTTTTGCATTTTGTTGCTTTTTCCTTTTATGTCGCTTAAAACTTCAACACTTTTATTATTGATTCAACTTATATTTTACATCATTTCATTATTCTACGGCGAAAATAAAGAAAGCGTCTTGTAACTTAATATGTTGCGTATGATTTGTTTCCAACTGGTCATCTTCCTAATAAGTCGTCATCATTCATCCTCAAATCTTATCATTGGTTGATAAAAGATGATGAATTGGAACATGACGTTGTTGAAGAAGTCGGGAACAAATCGTGCACATGGGCCACTATGGGGGTAAACATGGTGATGATTTGTGCAGCTGGCGACAGCGGCGCGAGCGGCGGCCAGGACAAGGTGTCGCTGGAGGACTTCACCTTCATCAAGGTGCTGGGCAAGGGCTCGTTCGGGAAGGTCATGCTCGCAGAGAAAAAGGGCACCGATGAGGTAAGTGGCTTGCAGCAGAACAGTCGTATTTCAGCGCTTCATACAATCCATGAGCGGTGTTCCACGTTAAGATTAAATTTAGTTTGCTGACTATAAAACCATAAAGTTGATATTATGTCTCAGTCAAGGGTGCGCCGAAGTTAAGGTACCTGAAGGTATTCAACGATTAAAAGAGTGACGTTACAGTATTCTCTATGAAATCTTAATACACCGATTTTAATCGACGAGTACAAAATCAGTTTTTCAATCCCAATTATCGGAAGTCCGAAAATGTTCCTCATAAAAACTTACATCATAATTAAATTTCAGGCGACCAAACAATAAATGTGAGCTAATATGTGCAACTATGATTTAGGTTTTATTTTAATTTTGATTTTGATTTGTACTGGATAGTTATATGGATTGATGTCTGAAATAAATGATTTGATTTGATTTGAATATGGCCCCTCTCGTCTGCGACAAAATTGAAAGTTTATTTTGTTTTCTGTACGAAACATAAGTAGTCTAAATTTATATAGTAGTCTAAAAGAACCAGACCAAAATCCCGTCTCGTAACCTATTTGGTGTCTGTATGAAAATCATTCGACGTTTAAAAATGATTATTGATGTGAATTATTTACGGCACGTGGCTTGCGTCGCAGTTTGGCCTTTCGGCACGCGGCTTGTAGCCCTGCATTCCGGTAACGTGTCACAGCCCGACAGGTGACCATTGTTAGTTTGCCAATTGGGCATGTTACCTTACTGTTATACGCGTAGATTATTTAGTGTTGACGGTAAGACGTTTCCATTGTCCATTGTAGAGAACACTACCTCCTGAATATACGAGGGTAATAGTGGTCGGTTGACGCTGCAGGTGTACGCGGTGAAGGTGCTGAAGAAGGACGCCATCATCCAGGACGACGACGTGGAGTGCACGCTGACGGAGCGCCGCGTGCTGGCGCTGGCGGCGCGCCACCCCTTCCTCACGGCGCTGCACTGCGCCTTCCAGACGCGCGACCGGCTGTTCTTCGTCATGGAGTACGTCGACGGCGGCGACCTCATGTTCCAGATACAGCGCGCGCGCAAGTTCGACGAGCCGCGCGCCCGGTCAGTACACCCGCACACGCACACACACATACACTGCCAGGTGATGCCACACACGCATACACTGCCAGGTGATTGCCACTCACGTATACACTGCCAGGTGATGCCACACACACATACACTGCCAAGTGATGCCACACACGCATACACTGCCAGGTGATTGCCACTCACGTATACACTGCCAGGTGATGCCACACACACATACACTGCCAAGTGATGCCACACACACACAATGCTAGCGACGCGTGCCAGCGTCGGCTCCAGAATGAGATCTGTTTGCGTGGCGATGGACGGCTTTGAGAAGTGAATGCCTGAGACTCTGTGAGATGATGGATACCAAACACATAACTTTGGGAACGTAATTAGAGCGTTCAAGTAATCCGCAATATTTTGTGTAAAAATTGTACTAGATGTTATGTAATTTACTAAGTTTAAGTTTCATGGCGCATTGGACCTTTCTGTGAAGTCATGTAAACTATTTTTTAATAAATATAATAAATTGCAACCCAATTACAGTTAAGGTTATATTGTTCCTTAACCGAGCAGAATACTTAAGACTGAAAAGAAGGCCCACCTCAGTCGCCACCGCTGCTTGAGCGTGGCGACGTCGTCTCTATATCGTAATACTGGCGATGTGCTAAAGAGGACAAACATTGAGTGAAGTGGTTTTCAGGTTCTACGCGGCGGAGGTGACGCTGGCCCTCCAGTTCCTGCACGCGCACGGCGTCATCTACCGCGACCTGAAGCTGGACAACATCCTGCTCGACGCCGACGGGCACTGCAAGCTCGCGGACTTCGGCATGTGCAAGGAGGGCATACAGGGTACGCACCGATCTGTTCACGTTGCCACTCGACACTCGTCACTTCACTTCACTTCATGCAACGCGAGTTCACACGAGTAGCTGGATCGGGCTCCCCAAACTTTATAATTCCGCGAAGCAACTTTTCCAGTTCCGTTTTTTTTACGTTCGTAATTCTACTCTGTCGCATATTGCCCCAATAATAATTTGAACCACACGCATTTATTACAATGTAGTTTCTCCGAGTCGCATGTTTGCCCATTTCAAATATTTATTTCACAGCTTTGACGGAGCTCCTATTTCTGGGGTGCTTTGGTCCTACTGCAAAAGTAACTTAACCTAAACCTGCCTACCTATTGTTATATTATAACAAGAAAATATGAGATTTTGAGAAATTAATAGCGGAAAATATGCGAAAAATGTGTTTGGGCAAAATTATGAATAGCGAGGAATCCCACTGGAAAATTTGCTACGCGGAATAGAAAGTAAATCGATACATTTCTGATATTTGGATACCTCGTATATGCTCAAGTTTTCCGCTGTTTCCCAAAAGATGCATTGCTTCGACCATGCTTTCACTACGCTTACTAAAACTACCGAAAATCTGCCGCTCTTTTCAATTTCCCTTTTATTAAGAAAAGTCCTATGATTATAAAAAGCGCTAGAGGGAAGCTGTGAAAGATGGGCCGTTTTTAGTTGCCCATCGAAAGCAGAGTGGCCCTGTGACCATAGATTATGAGATCTGAGGACTAATTAGCTGATTGGCTATGCAATATAATCTCCGAGGAAGCGAGACTAACACTCACCTTTGTTCGCAGACGGAACGACCACCACGACGTTCTGCGGCACTCCGGATTATATCGCACCAGAGGTGAGATTTACTTTGGTTTTTCCATTTACGATAGGTTTATTTTACTATGATTATTATATTCAATACTAGCTGTTACTGGTGCTTATCGGTATTCCCTAGGGAACTGTTTAATTTTCCGGGGTAAATGTCCTATTCCAAGACGCTAACCTATATGTGTGCCAAGTTAAATCCCGATCTGTGAAGCGTCATTGAGTAACAAACAGACAAACCTTTTTATTTATAATATTAGTAAGAGTTAGATAAGATATACGTGCAGCTTGATTGGTACAGTCGACGTTAAAAGTAGTTATTTACTTTAGTACTTTATTGCAGTTAGTTATACCAGTTTTTAGGTGGTTATGATCCGATCTTTGTTCAGGTGTGGACGTCTTTCGACTCACTTGATGAAGTTATTGAAGGATGACGTCGCGTCCTCCTGCGTAACTTCTGTGAAGTGTGCTCTAGGGGTGCAGGCGCTAACTGAACGGTTACTTACAGATACTCCAGGAGCTAGAGTACGGCCCGTCCGTGGACTGGTGGGCGCTGGGGGTGCTCCTGTACGAGATGCTGGCGGGGCAGCCGCCGTTCGAGGCCGACAACGAGGACGACCTGTTCGAGTCCATCCTGCACGACGACGTGCTCTACCCAGTCTGGCTCTCCAAGGACGCTGTCTCCATACTCAAGGGTGAGCGCCTTCAGAAGCTGAACATTAGTACACTACTGCAGAGGTCGTGAAGTAAGGGATTACTGGACTAAGTTGGGATAAAATGAGTTTTGGGACTACTAGCTCTCTATTTCATCATCGTGATTATGACACGTGACAGGTGACAATTTGGTATACATTGGAGATACGCTGATACATCGCTGGGTTTCATGTAAGTTGTGCCATGTACACTAAAGTGTCACCTGTCATCTGTCATTGTCAGGATGGTTAAATAGGTGGCAGGTAATCAAGTTAAACATGCCATCTGAAGAAGCTATTTGAGCACTATGTTTAACCGCATAGAAATATACCATAGATTTTTGATTTTTTTTTAATGTCACAAGTATGGTTACAGTCGGTTACAGACAGTACAGGTTAGTGGTTTGGCAGTATCTAATATTTCCTTTGTCGCTTTAATGTTAATAAGCAAATTTTCAAAGTTAAAGCAGCGGATAATAATGGATTTTCTTAGGTTTTCCAGGAGCCATTATAAGATACTTCGTCTTCATTTCGTGATATTAACGCATACATTTCCCCGAGCATGTTTAAGAAAATACTATTTACGTTTCTGATACTCGGCAAAGATCAGTTTAAAGTTGTGTCCTCAAGTCCTCAGGATATTAGGCCGAGAGGTTGGTGTCGGAGTGGGCAAGAAGCGCGTTCCGTTTGTGGGAGGAGTAACTGAGGTAGTGCATGTGGTTGTCCGCAGGGTTCATGACGAAGAGCCCGGCGCGGCGCCTGGGCGTGGCGGGCGGCGCCGCCGGCATCCGCGCGCACGCCTTCTTCCGCGACGTCGACTGGGACGCGCTGCAGCAGCGCCGCCTGCGCCCGCCCTTCCGCCCCAAGGTGCCCACACACTACCCGACACACACCCGCTACCCGCACCCACTACCTACTCTAACCGACCAAAACCCACTACCCGCACCCACTACCCGACGCACACCCACTACCCGACGCACACCCACTACCCGATGCACACCCACTACCCGCACCCACTACCTACTCTAACCGACCAAAACCCACTACTCGCACCCACTACCCGACACACACCCACTACCCGCACTCACTACCTACTTTCACCGACCAAAACCCCACTACCCGCACCCACTAACCGACACATACCCACTACCCGCACCCACTACCTACTCAAACCGACCAAAACCCACTGCCCGCACTCACTATCTACTCACACCGACCGAAACCAACTACCCGCACCCACTACTTACTCTCACCTACCGATACTCACTACTTGCAAACACTACCTACTCTCACCGACCGATACTCACTACCCGCACATCTACCAGCACCCACTATCTACTCTCACGATCGAAACCCACTACCCACACCCACTACCTACTCTCACCAACCGATAGCCACTACCCGCACCCACTACCTGCTGCCATCAACCGATACCCACTACCGACGCACGCTACCAGCCACCCACTACTGGATATACACTGCTAGCTTCCACTACCCAATACCCACTACCAGATACGAAATTTATCCTGAACGTAGTCAGGTTCCTCATTCCTTTCATAACTTCCCTTAAGTTAGAGATTGTGTGTTTAACCACCACCCGTGTTGCACTTACAGAAGAGCAAGCGCGAGGCGGTCAACTTCGACGCCGAGTTCACCAAGGAGGAGCCCGTGCTGACGCCCGTGCCGCCCGACGTCGTGCGCACCATCAACCAGGTACACACACACACACACACACACACGCACAAGTTTAACAATAGAGAACGTGTATATTTCTTTTCTTACGCTCTCTGGTTAGTGCTATGAAAGATGAGAATAACGCAGAAATATACGCAAAACAATTGTCGTGTTATTTTTTTCAAAATTTATGAAGGTTCAAAGTCATGGTTCGACCCCTGCAAAAACACTATACAAAATCGACGACAGGATTGACGTCGCAACTGTTGTTCCATGTTAAAAAACACGGACCTTATAAAGAAATAGGCATTTATTTCAAAAAATGTTAAAGCCATTGCATAAAAATACTACTTAAATAAAATTAGGAATCCGAAAACCGGCTTACGAAGCTAACGGTCCGGGACTCAAATCCCAGTAAGGGCAAGTATTCGTGCTATGAGCGCGAGTATTTGTTCCTGAGTCTTGTATGTTTTCCATGTATTTAAGTATTTATTTATCTATACAAGTATTTTTATCGTTGTATATCCTCTCGTCTGTGGGGTGACCCGATTTGGGTATCGCTTTTTCAATCTTAATTATTTTTAATTAAATTTGATATTGGAAAAAAGCCCCTATCGGGTCCCCCACATACGAGAGGCTAGTACTCATAGTACAAGTGTAGAGCTTAGTTTGGGACTAGGTCAATTTGTGTGAGATTGTCTCCTGACATTTATTGATTTAATGTATAACATGGCTCGTGTGTGTTCGCAGGAGGAGTTCCGCGGGTTCTCGTTCGTGAACTCGGACTTCAGCCCGCTGGCGGCGGACAAGCCGCAGCCCTGAGCGCGCGTGAGCATTGGTTTCTTATGAGATTCTGTCCAGACGCATCCAGATTTAGCTACTTTACGTAGCACGCAAATATATATATAATATGTTCCAAAAAAACGATTCTTAGTTCGTCGAAACCGTCGAGATTATTATATGATGTATCGATCGCGAGAGAGGTCAGGGCGATTATTTATTGTTGTAAATATTGAGAGAGTAATGCATATGTGGAGAGACCCGCGGGGCGCGGGTGTCCGGAGGGCAGGAGAGATATATTGTTGGTCGGTGGGCGGGGGGCCGGCGCGGCACCGGCCCGCGTCTAGTCGCGTCGCCCAATACTCATGTAGGGGTTTAGTTTTGGTTCGCAGTATTCTACAGTTGTCTCTGGGCTCCTCCGTCGCCTTCTCGATTCTATCACGAAGCGTGAGAGGGATGCGAGCCGAACTATACCTATTCTTAAACACTATTGTGTTCTTGTTATCCTCCTTGTAACGTTTCGCGCTGTCAGCGAAAGCTTATTCGCAGTTTCGAGCTGATTCGAGTGATTTTTTATGAATTTATTTTGTCATGATTATGTTAGTATTGACACAAACCAAAGGCTAAGTTGTTAGTTGACGTATCGTGTAGTAGTTAAGTGTAATTATTTCTAGTGGGATGTTAACTTGTGCGGGCGCGGATCGATGCACAAATGTAATGCTTTATGTAGTTCTTAGTGTATAATAATAAAATAATATTAATTATAAATCTCCGCGCTACCCTTCTAATGAATACTAATTTCTCGAGTTCGGCATGTTACGTGTTATCTACCCAGGTTATTCGTTCAGAAGATTTATTTATATTTACATTAACATAGGTGTGTTCAGATCTTTACTAGAACGAGTTTTTGTTGGATTATATACATGTGCGTGTGTTGAGGCTCACTGCGGGTCGCGAGGCTTTACGTGTCCACTGTAACCGTGTGTATCGTGTTTGAACGTTTCTTGTTGTAGAGTAAGTGCGAGTGAACATTTATTTTTGATGTCAATCATACTAATACAAAATAGAATGTAAGGATTACGCCGCGCGCCGGCGCTGTGTAGTGTCGCCGTCTTATTGCTATAGCAACACAGTTGACATTTGCGCAGAATAAATATTATTTTCAAGGTCACAAATTTGGTGAACACACCGTTGAAGATGTATAAATCCGTTGACAGCGCAAAATGCACCTTCGTTGGCAACCGTAAGGTTGACGTTCGTGTTGATTTTTAACTGCCGTTGACTGGATGCTGGCTTTGCATTTGACATATCGTTAAACGGTTTAATGTGAAGGTTCATTTAATTTCAAGTTCAAAGACAAGGTCAACGCTAAGAAATAATACCAGTTTTATTAAATCTATAGATTTTAGCTGCTTTAAATAGACGTAAGTGAATTTTTGAGAAAATGCAAAATAGAAGAAAGGTGTTTGAAGGTAGTCATTTCGAGTTGTGATTTTTATTTGATCCATGTTTAAGAATATATTCTGAGGGTTACGCTATAATCTATACTACAGCCGTGGTCTCGCAGCGCGGCCGCGCGGCTCACGTGGTAAATGTTACGTGGCATATAGTTTAATCTGTCATTCATAGTTGTGTGTTGTTGTGTGCTTGTGTGCGTGCGGTACACACTCGACGCCATTTTTATTTACTAGTCAAATTGTGTATAAGTTTAGACGCCTAGTTACCAAACATTCTTCGTTCGAGTCCAGTGGTCGGAATAGACAGAGCCAATGTGCCGAAACTAGCGGAAATTGGGGAAATGTACATGTTAGCTTGTTGGCCATTAAAAAGAGGAGATTAATACCGACTATGAGTGAGTGAGAGAAGATTCATATCGTCTCGCCAGCCGAATTAAGTACACAGCTGGACATAACCTTCCTTGAGCATCTCCACCGTAGCCGCCCCGCAACACGGCCAGCCAGTGACATTTAAGTGTACATGGCGCTGTTTATATGAAACCAAATGAAGTATCAGCGAATAAACTCAATGTATACTGAGTTGTCACCTGTCATGTGTCAATGTCAAGATGGTGAGATAGGGCCGGGCTTGTGAGGAGCGTATAAATTATTTGATTAATTAAATGGGGATAAGGACAATAAATCAATCATTTTGTCATTCGAGAATAATTTTGTTAAGAATCCATATAAGTATCCAAATAAATGTTACTAATTTCTGATTTGATCCCACAAAGAAAGTGCTAAGGGAGGCCTAACCGTATTACTGGCAACACAAACTGATCTTCAGATGTCGAGGTCTGGGCTGAGAAGATATGGCATAGCTTAAAAATAGGCACCAATAATGCACTTTCTTTTGTGTTACGAATATGTATTTTTATCTCGCTGACTTGTAGGCGGTATTAGTAACTTATTGACGCAAGCTAGGCAAATTATCTTTGCTTGTTCCTATCACATCCGTGACGCATTTGGTGCGTCATGAGTACTAAGGACGATCGCGGGCGACGAGTGTTGTCATTGTTATGGCCCCAGTGAGATGTTAATAGGCTAAGTGATCGTTTTGGACGCACTTTTAGCAGCAATGGCTTGATGAATGGTGCGTTGTCATATTAGAATTGAAAACTATGCAGTTGGGTATTTACGTCGCTTACTAAAAAAATATACTAAACGAAATTAAAAAAAACATGATAAGTAAGAACCTGCAGATATATATTATTGTATTAAATTCAGATCCGACTGCAAATAGTTTAAATTCTATAGGCGTAAGGGTGCGTTTCCATTCGGACGGAGACGACCAAGCACACTGTATATACCTATTTGTAGCAATCAGTGGTCGTTTATTTTCCGTTCTGTTTGTCTGCTCCGCTCGAGTAGGAACGCCCGAGGCTCGTGTAAGGGCCGGCGACCGTGGACCAGCGTAAGGGAAGATTAAAGAATTATGTTGGTGTAAATGCGTGTTATAGGTGAAAAACTTAAGTGAAAGATCTGTTGTGTGTGGTTCTGTACAAAATTAATATGGAATTGGCCCAACGAAAAATTTGTCCTATTGTTTTATACTCATTATGACCCAAGTACTTAAAATACTTTTTTTTTTCTGTTATTGTACTTTTGTAGTCATAGCGTACCACGTTCCTACCAGTGGGATTTCTATAAGTCCTACTGGTAGGACCGTGGCTATGACTACACAACTCTCGAAGGAGCTGGGTCTGAATGACAAAGTTAATAAGTACTATGGGTAGGACCTTGGGCCTTTGAAGGCTATAGAATATCTAACGGTGTATACAGATTGATGTGTTCCAACTAAATACAACCAGGTCCTTGACTTAACGTATGCGCTGGCCCGCGTGAGCTGGCGGCGCCGAGTCTCCGCGCGAGCGACCGCTCCCGAATACCAATATGTTGTTAGATATAGTAACATTTTTGAAATGTTTATTTTTATCATTTTTCTATGAGAATTTACAAATGTTTTTATTTGCGATTCGATTATTTGAAGATATATACTGTAATAAAGTACAAGAACTTTGTTTGAGGCCTTCCGCTCGTCCTGTTGGAATCTTTTAGGAATCTCTAGCGCTGTTTCTTCCGGTTGATGTCTGTGTTCGAGGGTGGAAGGCAGCGGTAATGGATACAGTTTAGGTTGTTGTTACGGTCGTGTGGTCGCCGGTTGTGCCAAATGTCCTGCGCGGCGCCGGCTCTGCCGCGCCGTCGCCTCATCCATCCCTCCTTGTTCCTCCTCACTGTGAAACAATGTTCTAACCTTAATAGTGATCGTTAAGGGCTAAACCAGCTGTTCTCTATTCAAGCGAAGCCGATGAAACAGATTATTTAAAACATTTAATTGGTCATCTTCATCTCAATTTTGTTTCAAGATTTTTATCTTAGATATGTTGAATGTAAGATTCAGAACCGATAAAAAGTAAACTGACGGTTTTAAGTGTGATGCCTCGTTGCAAAGAAAACCGGCAATTTCGAGTTTGTCAAGTTGTTCATTAAAAATACCCAACGGTACTGAAGGTTTTTTTAAAATGAAATCAAGTAAAAAAACCCGTTTGTACCGTTTGATAGTTAAAGCTCACAACCCGCTGTTACATGTGACTTCTTTTACCAACTTGTGACGCGTTTGGCAAATTGTAACTATGGTTGGTAAATAGCTTCATAACGTGAATAAAACTCTCATACTGTTATTACTTTAATTCGTTATGAAATAATGGTGAATTGAATCGAGTCCAAATGCTTTTTTATTCCTACAAGATCAACCTTCAGGTTAGACATTAGTTTATTTGGTGAGACGAGCGAGGACGGGTCGTCCGTCGTTGTCACTTCACTCTGCGAGACCGCGGAGACCATAGTGTTCAGTGTCGTTAGGTTGTACACGCTCGGCGGGCACAAGTCACTAGTTTCATGTTTCATAGTTCCAAGTGTATTAAATGTGCTCGGATAATTTTAGGGTTTATTTATGTCATAATAATAATTTTAATTGTTATGTTTCGTTTTGTGATGTTCTACTGCATTTTTTTATTGGTTTACAAAACACACCCTGTTTTCTTAAGTCATGTTTTGTTGTATTGGATTTTTTATTTGAATTTGTCCGCTGTACATTTGTATGATGGTAAAAAGTGATCCGATAAATCAATAAGGTGTTTTATATTTAAATCGAGTTTTTAGTATTAATTGTTGAAATAAGTGTTCCTTGTGCTTTATTTTTGTGCAATATGATTATATATGCTGCGTTTAAAATTTCCGCATCTAGAATAACACACAATTGATGGCAGTATTTAACGTTAAGTTCACAGTTTGAGTCGTAGCGACGGTCACCGTCTTAGATTGTAGCTGGCGTAGTCGTAGAGTGTGGCTAGTCACCGTAACAAGAGCCCTCGCAACTTCGCAAGTAGGAACAGCCATTCATTTCCAGCTCACGTTGTACTGGGAGCCCCTGCAACTTCCTACTTAATTAAAGAGGGAACGGTTCCACTTTGTAGGAATGGCCGAAATAGTAGCTGCAAAACGCCGCTTCAAGAGATTTTCTTTTTTGACGAGAAAGCCAAGGTCAAAAACATTGCAGCATACGTCTAATCCATCACGGGCCAGTGTAAGGGAGTAATGGGTAAGAGGGTCATTATCTGGGCGTTTGTTTCGAATCACTTTCGTGGTCATATTTTTATGGAAGTGGCTGCAGATTTCGATTTTGTTTCTGGTTAGGTATCTAAGTTTACCGGACATCTAACCAATATACAAAAACGGTATCTAAATATGCGCCCAATTCTTCAAAAGTGTATCCACGAAAGTGAGGCGGTTGGGATGCTCGAATAATGACTCAAGAGTGCGATCGTGTAGGGCCTTTAAAATTGACCTATATAATTAAAAAAAGTTGGAAAATGGGGCCTATGTGACTAACAGAACCGCGTATGTATTAGTGACCTTATTTCTTAAGAGGCGGGGTTAAATTTGCATTGACTATCAAATTGCACATGCGTCCTTTTTAGGCTAGGTTCACATGAGCTGCGCGCGGCACAAGGATTCTATCAAAGTAGTGAACGCTCTTACCACGCGTCAGTTGACATCATGTGAACCTAGCCTAAGAAAGTAATATAACGAAACTATACGATGTAGTTTGATTATTACCATATGATTGAGTATTTGTTCGCGACATATTGTAATGTTTGATTTGGTAGGTTGTACCTACATAGTAGATCTGTTCCCTTTCAATAAGCGAGGGCCCTCGCCGCCGCCCCGCCGAGGCCCGCGCGAGCTCCGATCGATGCCATTTAACATAAGCCCTAACGTAACATATCACGCTGTTTCGTTTTACATATTTAATAGAAATACATACATATATTTTTGTCGTGTCCTGTGTCAAACATAGAGCATTGTTTTTTATTTATACAATCGTTCGTTTGCAATCATCCATAAAAAACGTCTATCGGGAACTCTACGAAGAGTCGATTCGTCTTTCGATACGTTGTATGAAGGGAGCTCGTTATTTAAAATATAGAGATTGGAGTTAACTCTTTGTCGAAAGACGACGGCGAATGTTCCCGGAGACAATAGCACAAATATACATCGCAAATAGGGGATGGTTGCGAACGGGAGGAATTAAAGTTATCGACTTACTCATTTCAAACGCTTATAAAAGGTGTATTGTACGCTTCCCAGAGGTGTTAAAGCCAAAGAAAATGTATTTTTATTGTACAAAGCGGCTGAAAGCCTTTATTTTGTATTTTTTTTAGTTAATTTTTCTTGCCAGTGTATGCGAACACATAGGTACAATTTTAGCACACGTTAAGAGTGCCTGGGGGTAAAAAATACCGCCCGGTATACTATTTTATGTACATCCCTGAGTTGTGTTTTATAATTCTAAATAAAGAAGCTGACGATATTTTTGGTTCTTAGACACTTTTAATGTGTGAATTATTATATTTTGTGGTGTAAAATGAATTGAGACTGCAAACAGTGCGTGGAATTGGTCCGAATCGATCTAAGTTTGCTTGATTCGTCTCATTGAAGAGTTTTAGAGGAATGGTGTTCTCGCCTTCGGATCCTTTGGATGGAATCCGAAGTACAATGTGTCCTAAATTGTATTATGTAAATAAGAGAGAGACCTGGTTGTTTTAATTGCTTGTATCAATTTAATGATCTATGTGAGTTTTAAACAAACTCGAAAATAAAAAATATGTACTTAAAGAACAGCATCATAGACATTTAATCTAATCTCATAAAATGTGAACTATAACTTTTGTGTTCTTACTAAGCTAACATTTTTTTCTATTAAAAAACAGTGTTTACATTTGTTAATCTAGCTAGTTAAGAATTCTAAAGTAACGCGAGTAGTATAGAAGAATTCAGACGGATACATGTTCGGTTCAAACGTTCTTATTTCAGCCAAGTTGTTAAAGTTTTCTCGCTTGTCGTTTGTTTCTTTCGTAACAAACCACGGGCCTAGAAAAGATGCTTACAAGAAGAATTAAAGGCATAGAAGGAGCCTTAAAACAAAAATGGCAGATCTATATCTGTCTCTAAAATTTCAATATGAATGTTCAATAAGTTAAAAAAAGAAAGAGTATAGAGTCCAGTAAAACGGACAACGAGGAACGACGTGGAGTCATTTCAGGGATTCGGATTTTTGGTGTTCATAATTATAGTTCTCGCCAACATACCAAGTTGCTTTTTAAATGTAAATAAAGACACATTATACCTTTTTCGGTTTGACATCCTATTAGTTACTTAATTGTTGTAGGCGACTTGTCAGTGGACTTGCACCCTACCGGCCTAAGGCACCTTGTGATGTTAACTGTACTTGTTGTCATTCATTTTGCACCACAAATCGTCGCTAGTAAATGATGTTATGTATGCCTGAAATTCTAAAAAGTGAGTCATTCTTGACGAAAGCAACATCATTGCTTGTAAACCCTAGATTCGTTAAGCCTCGCCTACGGCTCGTGCTGCGTCAAAAATGGCTCACGACACGTTGGATGTTAACTATAATATGTATTTATATACCGTAGCTCACAGCGGCACTCCCATCCAAGATCGAAGTTACGTTACAGGGAACGAGAAAGGGCCCTTTCTCTCGACAGCGTAAACTCTTTAAGTGTGAAAGGGACAGGGCCACTGAAACTTCGTATTTAGTGCTTGGGAGTAGCCCACCAGATCCGTAAGGGCCGCCTTACGTTACCTATATTTGTTGTTTGTTCACTGATCACTATTAGGTCACTAGCTGAGTAAATTTATGCATATAATATAGTTTTATGATGAAATAAAATATGTATATGTAATCCTACATGTCTATTAAATCAATGAAAAAATAGATTATATTAGTAGTTGTTTTATTTTTATTTTAACCTTGTTAATTATGTTAGTCCAAGGTATGTATGCACAAGGTATGTTGGGACAGTTGAGTTCTTAAATATGCATGCAATTTTGCACCTTATTTTAATGGGATAGCTTAATCGGTCTAGGTGATTCGGAGCAAAATGGCTGTGACAGATTGACAGATAGACACACTAGTACTAGTAATCCTATAAGAGTTCCGGTTTTTCATTCGGGCTTAAAGAACCCTAAAAACAGAATCACATGGTAAAGTATGTAATTTACGGTCATCGGCGAAAACGCGTGCAAAAAAGTGGAACCAGACCAATTATTCCATTCGGTAAAACCATACTACAACATTTTGTCGTATTGTCAACTAGGTATATCACAACTTTTATACTACCCTTTGTTAGTAAGTGCATAATTACTACACTAATATTAGGCGAGAAAGCCGTTCATTAGACCTCAAAAATCAGGGTAGTAATGTATGGAATTTTATAACTGCCCTGTTTAGCAGTATGAAAATCCATTATTACCTCGTTTTCAATTAACCCACTTTGACACGCACGCGAGTTGGACCCTGCAAATAGGGACGTATTCACCTTGTTTACCGTTGAACGTCTTTTGTACGGAGCGTTAAAATTCACAATTTAAAAAAAAAACTTTACTGCGGCTCTACTTTGAAATCCGTAATTCGTACTTCGGATCACTTTATGCAAATTAGTTTCGCATCGAGAGCAAAAGGGATGGCAATAGATAAAGTTTAGTTCGAATTACGGATTGCAAAGTTTAGCCTGTTTGATGGCGCAAATGCACACGACTAGTAATGTCCCGTGCCTTACTCCCCTTGGTTTTTTTTTAAACTATTTTTTTCTTGTCAGTAATGGCGGCTAAGTTGAAACAAATACTGGGCTGGAATTCTACAAGGTAATAACGATATCGTTTTTGACCTGGGCTGGAATTCTTTAAGGTAATGACGATATCGTTTTTAACCTGTTTCCGTATTGTCAACGTTTTGATAACTCTTATGTCATTTACAATAATGGCGACTGTGACATAAACGATTCTTAAACGTGTCAAACACAATATCGTTTTAACGCACTTGAATAGAGGCCCAGATACATAACATGTCCAAAGCAATATGGTTTTAACGAGTAGAAGAGAGCCCCAGATGCCACCCCGGGCGGCGAGTTAGGCTGCGTCTTTGTGCGAGGAAAAAATCCATCAATAAGTAGGACACCGGAGCTAGGAATCCTGTTGGTGGTTTTTTTCGCACAACGCTCCGCTACCTCGCACAGCTCTGGTGGAAACGCAGACGAAGTCTTCACATCCGAATGAATCTAACGACATGGATGATTTTCAGCACTTTGTTTGCTTCGATTGTGTACTCAAAACAAAAGGCGACTTACCTAGTCGGACTGTTTTTAGAGTTTTGTGCCCGAAGGAAGCCCAACGCGAGCTTATTAATATGCCTACGCGGTCCTTCCGTCTGTCTGTCCGTCCGGTGGTTGTCGGGTTAGAATAGTGCCACTCCATGTCTTCTCGTGGATGTCGTAAGAGGCGACTAAGGGAATAAGGGCTTGTAGTAATATTAGGCGGTGGGCTTGCAACCCGTCACTAATACACTTGTAAATATCTTAGCCTGATTGTGCAAAATGTGGTTATAGAATTATCAACCAGTCTTTTTAGATTAGTTGGTAGGTATTTCTGTAGCTCTGCCTACCCTACTCTGGGAATGAAGGCGTGATGTTAAGTATGTGTATGTAGGTCTTCTTTTTCGGCAGATTTACTTACGAACAAATATATTAAGAAAGTGAAATATCGTCGTCTTACTTACTCAAACTCATATTGCATATTTTGTTTGCCGTTGGTAAACTTATTGCCTCTAAGTATTTTTGAACGAAAATGAAATTACCAACCGCAAAAAAAATATGCAGATATGAGTTTGAGTAAGTAAGACGACGATATTAGAAAAGGAACTGGGGATACAAGAAAGGTTTTTTTTCAATGTTTTTTTATTCGTGTTGTATCGTAAAAACGGTAAAATATAGATACAAGCGTCGAAATTGGTATGATTATATTACAAACCCTGAAGAAACACAAAAATAGTAAAAAATGGTCAAGTGGGAGTTGGGTTGAAGTTGATCCGATTCGAAATCAAATTTCGGACTATAATAATACCTACTGGCGATACGGAACCCTCGGTGCGCGAGTCCGACTCTCACTTGACCGGTTTGGGCCCGGAACACAGCTAGCGGCTTGATGACAAAACAATATTGTCAAGAACCGCGACGTTGTACTTATCGCAACTTTAGCATGAACGTGTATGTGCCAACGCAAGTTTTCCCAGTGTGCAGCAGCCATTAAACACCGTGTGCCATGGGCCAAGATGTACCGTTACTTTGTAACATTAGTTACTGAAGTTGTTAGGAGTTAAACAGTAACTGGGAAACACTTTAAATAGCCTCCAGGTTAATGAAGTCCACAACAAAAGGCAAACGCCTAACCTTTCGACAGCCAACTACCAGGGACAGAATAATGCTGGAACACATTTATTCGAGCTCTCGAGTTAATGTATTCCCTAATGAAGCGATAGCAGGGTCGCAGGTCGCGGCGCCACTGAAATAAACCACATCTCCCGCTAAGGACAAAGGAGCATAGTTTCTGGCTTATAAGGCGCTTGCGTTGCACCAATTGCAAATGGCCGCCAGTTTTGGCGCGAACTCATTCGCTATGCAATTTGTTTCGATAAGGTCTGGTTGTTTTAACAATATTATTGCAACGCTTAAGGCGTGGGGAATGTGCTCCGAAGTGATTGTAATGTGTTATTACATTGATTTGCTTTTACTTTGTAAATGGTGCGCTTTCGTGGACTTCTAAGAAGGAATTTCCTTTTATAATACCGTTTAAGTATGGGACTGGTTGACTTTGAAGATGGTGAAGATAGACTTATGAGTTCTATCGTAAGAGATTTAGGTTTTCTCTTTATTGTAAAACGAAAGGGTGTTTCCCCGTGGTCAAACTATTTTGCCAAATTGACTTTAGACGGAGCCTAGGTAGGTAAATATTTTGATTTATAAAAACAGCAGGGTCAAATAAATGTCGAAAACCGAAAATAGCAATAACCCGACGAAGAAAATACTAAAAAATCTGGCAGTTAGTTAACTTAGGTATTCCTTGAAATGGTTTATCCTAAGCTTTATCCTCACTAATATTATAATCTCACGATTGAACGCCTCAATCGATCGGCGGTCCGACAAAATAGGTATTGGAGCAGAGATATTATAGATAGGCCGGAGACGCGTATGGGGTACTTTTTGGATACTTAGGTACTTTTGATCCCAGAAAATCGAAAAGTTCTCAAAGAAATAGCGATAAACAATTTACGCACGGAATGCGAGTGACAGGCAAAAGCTGTTATGGTTACCTAATGCTTCAATAGATGTCGCTATGAGTATCGCATCGGAACGCGGAACAAACTTGCAATTTTATACCAATTCCGCGACATTCTACCAAACTCCATTACTTCTTAGAACCTACGCTTTGGTTACTAAGTAGCAATGTGTAACATATCACGTTGTGCGTGCTGCAACCGCTGCATTCTAATGCGCGCTAAATGTTCGTGGCTCCTCGCTTCTCGTAATTCTAACTAATTGGTGTTTATCGTGAGAATGACCGCGGCCGCGCGGGCAGGGCCGCGGGCTCCAGCGGGGTTCAGCTGCCGATTTATTTTATAACTTATTTACATGGTATGGCTTGGTATAAAGGGGTATGAAGTGGATAAAACATTTAATGATGATGATTTTGGTGGTGAAACGAGGTCGAGTTCAAATGTACGTCGGTGGTTTTATTTTTTCATATACCTACTTACCTACTCTTCTTTGCCCGCGAATCCATCGTAAAAGTAGTTACTCGCTTATGCCCGAGCTAATAAACTACACGGGAGCAAAGAAACCGAGCCTCCCTTGCAATTTTCACATGAAGGCGATTTTTGTAGAAACTGTAAGCGTGATTATCAAAACTTTGAAACAGATTGAAACCTTTTACACTTCTTTTAGCAAAAGTAAGGTTTAATTACGAACTCCTTGAGGGCGTCAAATGCTACCGCCCTCAGACCCTAATGGTCAATTTTTTTTTTTTCTATGATATGGAGAAGGCACACAAACACTCAGGCCACCTGATATTAAGTGGAATCTGAGACCCACAAACATTTGAATTTACAAGACTTTATACCTAGTTGTTTGTCAACCCATTTGAGGTCTTAGGATTATTCCTAAGGGACTGGGACTAAGGTGGAATGCCTCTATACTAGTAATTTCACCGGTTGTCTTATCCCCACACCGGAACACAACAATGCGAACATCTAAGGTTTATGAGAATGTTTTTGGTAAATGCAAAACAATTTTCGGTGTTCAATAACGTGTATTGCCTCCTCTAGCTAAACGGCATGCTCTATACGATTTTTCATCGAAGGAATAAGCTTCGACACGAACTCTTGTGGAATGTCCGCCATTCTTCGATTGCTGTCATCAGCTGGTGCAGTGTCTCAGGTCGGGGTCTCTTGCTCGAATCCGCCTTAACCCAAATCACATTCATGTGAAAGTTGCAAGTGTGGCTCGGTTTCTTTGCTCCTAAATGTATCTTTGTACAGTCACGAGCAGTAATTGTATTTATCATTGGGCTCAAAGATATCTATTTATAGTGTCCATAATGATCCTACAACTATTAAGTTAGTTTAAGTACCACCTGTATACACATTATGGAAAGCAATAAACGATTGAGTATTGGTGTCCACCAAATTTTGGATCGTTGAGGCGTTGATCATGAGAAAGAAATAACCTGATTTCGCAAGGTTAATAAAATATAATAACAAAGAGTGGAGTGTGATTACCTCATTCATTTTGCTTCGATATCGTAATGACATTGTTGACGTTTTAGCAGCCCGTTTTAAATTACTCCAGGAAACGGAGGCGGTTCTCAACTCGTCGAGATATTTTTTTTATTCACGACACAGACTCAATGTCATCAGAGTGATTAAGATAACGGAGCAAGATGGGTTAAACTAAAGTTGGATAAAAGCAAAGCATATCATTATTTTATCGTCGCTTGTTTTTATCTAAATCCTATTTATATGCAATGAGGTGGCGAAGTCAATTTATTCTATAACATTATTAATTATAATTCGCGGCCTACCGCAGACGGGCTAATTTGATGGTCGCCGTTTGTTTTACCGTTCATTAAATTAAGATACAGTCGCGGCCATTAGCAGAGCTGCGCCTGCGCCTAGCGCTAGCGAATAACGGGGTTTTAGGGTTCCGTAGTTTATAATAATAGTTACGACTATAACTAACATTATTTCGGGTCGTGATTGAATAAGTTGAAAGATCTCTTTCGTAGGTGTAAACAGAAATGTGACGTACCTATTTAGTGAACAATATTATGCATAATACACCTTAAAATATACACAGCACCTTTCAAATGTTCAAGCAGAAGCAAGGAGAAATATTTTTGTACATAAGCATTTTAAAATTTCTACGCAGGTCTAAGTATGTCTGTTTTTTTGTAGGTATACTATAGTCATGAATTGCATTTGTACGGAACCTTACTGTGCGCGATGCCGACCTGCACATAGCCAGTTTATTATGTTCAACCGGCAATCTGATATCAGATTTCTCAGTGAATATTATTTCAGTGTCAAAATTAATTCTGAGAGAAGCATTCACAGCGTGATAAACGCCAACATTAACTGAATTTTATTATAATTTTATTATAGTTCCACCATGGCGCGCTGGTGCCGACTGTACTGTTATTGATTGCGAGTTCATTATTATTTATTGTGCCCGATTGTTACACTTCTGACAGGTTTCGTTAATAGAAATTGTGCTAACGGTACTTATTGATTTTACGATTGACCATTAATTTAAAATGCCTTAATAAAATTATTAGGCATACAATTAGTTCACTCCTTTATGGGCATACACACTTAAAAACAAAAGTGGTCTCTCCTGGGGTCAATAGTTAAAAGCTTGTGTGCATATAAGTTATCTTTTTATATGATAGATCTAAAGCAGTCCTGACGGCGTTTGTGCGGGAACGGGATGTGCCAGAAAAATAGGCCTTTAAAACGTTAACTTGCGGTGTGTCCACAGGAAATACGGTAACCTAAATCTTTGTATGACCCTTACATTTAAAATGAATAGGTAGGTACGTTGTTGTAGGTCGCAAATACAGTAAAAGGAAGTAATCACTGACCAGGGCCTCTATTCTACAAGTTAAACAGAGATTGCTTTTGTCGAGTTTTGGTAATTTTTTAAGTCGGCCGCTACTACTGCAGTAATGACGGACGACTTTATGTCAAGTAGGTAGAATATAATATATCAGAATACTTTATTGCTCTCATGTAGACTTACTAGGTCTTAAATATCTTACAGTCTATAGCACAAAATGACACCCTGTAAGGGTATTGCAAATCCTTCGTCTTAAACGTAGGTAAATGTAGGAAATTATAGTACTTAAACTGATATTTACACATAGATATTAATCTACGATAACATTTGCTAAGGATATCTATCGTATCTATTTAAATTGGGGTTAGAACACAACCAATAGTCCATGGACAACATTTCCGAAACGAAGACCTCGGCGGTGGAGGTTGTGGGCCCAGCCCCAGCCTGCCCTGCCCTGCACCGGCTCCACCGCGCACTCCGACGACAAGGACACCATCAAGGCATCATCAAATGGCAACATTATAACTGTCTGTTTGTGGTTATCCAAGGAAATTCGAATTATGAAGTATTTACTACCTAGGGAGTAAAAGCATCACTTTAGTCCGCCTATACATGACTATTATAAGTAATTTTAGCGCGAGAGAAGTGAAACATCTATTAAATAGATTTACACTCCCAATAAAATGGTGACCCTATACTGTAAGAGCTTATATCTTGTAAACGACACAACCGAGTTTCACACGAGTAGAACCTTAAAACTAGCTTTTCTTTTAAACAACTTCCGAATGGGAACATATTAACCTCGCGAGACCCGGTGTGCCACAGGAGGAACATTATCAAGGCAATTTAGTTTAATCTATATTTTTCGCTTCTCTCGCTCTAAAATGACTCATTATAGCCATGTGTAGACGAACTAAAGTGATGCATTTAATCCCTAGGGACTAAAGTGACGTTATACTCCCTAGGGACTAAAGTGCTTTTTCTTTTTAAAGGTCTTGCCTTGGAAAACCCCAAACAGCCTAGCCAGATACATGTTGCCATTTGATGACGTTGCCTTTGACGTCGGAGTGCGCGGTAGAATCGATATCGATATCGATGGAGGGCGGTGTAGACTGGAGCTGGGTATACAACCTCCACCGCCTCAGTCTTCGTTTTGGAAATATTGCTATCTCGTTCTGCTTTACAGTCACCCGTCACTGAAGAGTAAAAATTATAGAGCTATTAAATTTGAACTTCTTTAGCTAAAAATATTACGTTATTGCAAAAAAACTTAGCCACGCCTTAGACATGTTTAACGTGACAGTTTTCTATGGATGCCATTTACTAATGTAACATAACAAATGTTCAACGGTTGTTTAAGTTTTCGTAATAACACCAGTGTAATTTAAGATTTGTTTTTCTCGCAATCGAAGTGAAAATCAGAGTGTTTAACTCTAACTTATTGTTAAAAATTGCCCGTGTAAGAGCACTTTTAGAACGGGGTTTTTTATTAGGGTTCCGTAGTCAAATTAACCCTTATACCTAGTTTCGCCATAATATGTCCGTCCGTCCGTCCGTCCGTCCGTCCGCAGCCTACCGCAGAGACTCTTAGTACTAGAAAGCTGCAATTTGGCATGAATATGGGTATTAGTTATGTTAACAAAGTGGTACAATAAAAGGTAAAAAAACATTATTTTTTTAGGGTCCCTCCCCTACACGTAACGTGGAGATGCATTTTTTTCTCGTCTACCCTATAGTGTGGGGTATTGTTGGATAGGTCTTTCAAAAGTATTATGGGTTTGTAAAAACAGTTTTTCGATTAAGTAATCCGTTCATGAAATATTAAGCTTTAAAGCGCTAATTTTTGTTAGACTCTAGTGTCCCCCAAAACAGCCCCCCAGCCAAAACTACAAATACTAAAAAACAGAATAAAAACTTAAATGAAGGAGCATATAACCAATTTTAAAGGAAAACTATCACGACTAAGTAGACATCATTGGTTCTTGAGATACAGGCGATTAAAGTGTTTATACCTACTAAAATCATCTAAGACGGCACCAATGGACTTTAAATAGTCAATTAGTTATTAGGTACTTGTTCATTTTTATGTTTGTAGTACAAAACGGCTTCGGAACCCTACACTGAGCATGGTCCGACATGCTCTTGCCCGGTTTTTAAACCTAAGTAATGCTGTAACTTTATCCAAATCGTCCAAATATATTTGCAATTATTAACTTTTTCGAACAATACTCACATAAGTATGCGAAATGTTATCCACGTAAGTGAACCACCATGTTATAAAAATAATGGGGCGCGTATATGCAAACCTAACAACTTGACACTTATTTATGTCGCCAATAATTGGGTGCCATTTGGCTTTATCGTCTTGGCAAATATTAATTGAATAGGGTTGGCGCATGTTGCGGTGTCGCGGTGGTTAGGGCTGCATTAAATCGCTTTGGGCTTGCGGTTGGGTGTGTGTGTGTATGCGTACAGATAGACGACAATTGCAACTAACGTTTGATTTCACACATGTGTGTGCAAATTTTGTTCTGAATAGTTGTTGTGTTAGCTTTATGGTTACACACAGAAACCGCAACTGTAGAGTGATTTAGTTATACAAAGCGCGGCCCCGAGGGTCCACAGGTTTTTTATCGTGTCAGCTGCACAAGTGGACCGCATTGTGTGAACTCGCGACAGGACTGCCCTGCTAAACCTAAACGACGTAAGTCTAATTCAACAGTTAAGCCAATATCTACTCTATGTTGTTAAAAATGCGGGTGATTGTGTAACTTTAGAGTTTGTAGAAGCTGCGTTTTGGTTGGTAATGGTGTTATAATAGGATTAAATATCGGCGATCACTGAATTATCTGCTCAAATCGCGTGATATTGTTTAGATGAGTCCATAAGGGAGTTTATTATTCTGTCAGAGTTTATTTTAAACATGTGCGCGATCACCCTCTCTACCGCTCCCTCGCGAATCTTTTTATTCATTAAAGCGATTATTGTGTTCAGAAGTGTATCGCGGCGTGAAATCCGATCAATTAATGCCCGAATCGAATAGTTTCGAGTGCTGCTTTGTCGTAATCGATTCGGATGGCTACCGTTAGCCGCCGTGACCAATCGCGTAATTTGAATGATGACTCCCGCGCACGTTTTTATGAAACTTTTTTCCCCGCGTCGAAAACCACGCTTTGTTGTTTAAATTAAAACGCTGTGTGATAGCTTCTAACTTAAAATGATTATTGTGTCGATTCACATAAATTAATCATTCGTTATTTGTATGATTGACAGGAAATTTAATTTTGGTTAACAAAAGACGTTTGATTAAATCCACGATGGGTCATTGGATCGGGTGTGAGTCGGTGGACGCCACATACCTGGTGGTAGGAAGGGGGGGGGAGAGATGAGTTTAGTAGAAATCAATTAGAATAACTGGTAAGGTCGGCGCGTGTGCTGCGCCCGCGCATACGATGTTTTGTTAGCCGCGTGATTGCTGCCTTTAGAAATGACTTCCAATCAATAAGGCTTTTCAATGGAATCGATAATGGCGCCGTGATTATGTTCCCGATGTTAAGCAAGCACAGACCATCGGCCATAAGCCCGTGATGATCTTTATTGGTAGTAAATTGGTAATAACTTTGGTTCCTTTGAACCGATCGTTTTATGTGGACGGTAAATTCAAAATTAACTGGGCGAGTCAGCTTTGATTTGCTGTTGATCACTTGAAATCGATCGACTAAGAAGAATTTAATAACATAACAGCTATCAAGAAGATTGAAAAGGAAACTTAAGTGTCTAAGTAGAAAAGCACTGTATAATATTTTTTTTATTCAACAACGTATTTACGTCAAGAAATTACAAACTCTTTGGGCATCCACCTATTTTGGTTTTGTTTAGTGCCGAGTTATATTGTATGTAATACATCAAATAAATGTTTAGTCCACTTAGAACCCCGTCGCAGAAGGACAATTAGTAATTAGAGGTTATTTATTTTGTGTGTCTGTGATGGAAGAATACCGGGTCGGAAGTGGCTCCGAGTGCATTGCTTTAAGCGTCACATCACATTCGTCCACCGGGGCTTCATGGTGCGAGGCATTGGGAGCCCTAGTTGGCTACCGGGCTTTACCGAAACACAAAATAATGAATAATAAAATAAATATCACGGGACAATGTCACACAAATTGACCTAGTCCCAAACTAAGCTCTAGGCTTGTACTATGGGTACTAGACAACGATAAACATACTTAGATAGAGAAATAAATACTTAAATATATAGGAAAACATCCAAGACTTCGGTACAAATACTCGTGCTCATCACACAAATATCTGCCCTTACCGGGATTTTAACCCGGGACCGCTGGCTTCGGAGGCAGGTTCACTCCCAACTATGTAGGCTAACGTGTCGTCAAATACTATCAAACCTGCCTTCGTCAGTGTTGCCAGAATCAAGAAACACTTTTATTTAATAAGTAATAAAATAAATATCACGGGACAATGTCACACAAATTGACCTAGTTCCAAACTAAGCTCTAGGCTTGTACTATGGGTACTAGACAACGATAAACATACTTATATAGATAAACATATACTTAAATCCATATAAAACATCAAGCCTCAGGAACAAATACTCGTGCTCATCACACAAATAGGTTGTTTTAAAAAAAAATGTTTATAGTTAAAGGCCTAATGAAAACAAAATCACGATCGTGTCCTTTGTGTAACGAAAGTTAGTCATACAAACTGTATGGATTACTTTCGTCACACAAAGGAATCAATTAAGTTTTGTTTTAATTAAAGTCGTTAACTATGTTTTTTTTTTTAAAACCTCCTAAATATCTGCCCTTACCGGGATTTGAAGACAGGATCCCTAGCTTCGAAGGCAGGGTCACTACCAATATTAGGTTAGCGTGTTGTCAAAACAAGCACGAAATAGTTTTATTACAATTAAGTGTTTATATTCTTACGAGTACATGCATGCAATTTATTTATTTATTTATTTATTGCATCAACTTATTCTATCATTACAGGTTATAGGTACCTAAAGCGACAGAAAAGGCCAACCAACCCCCTTAAATATTATAACATATTACATGTAGGGCAGCTTTTTTGAATTCACTCGGAGTGCAATTGAACAAGTCAATAATTATGGCTAGGAATACGGTTGAGAGTAGCGAGTGCGCGCGTGCATGGCGCCCGGGCCAGCAGCTTGGTGCGGCTGCGCGGCAGCACCAGCAGCGGCGGCCGCCGCCTGCGCTCCACGTACTTGTCGGGCACGCACAGCGCGACGTGTCGCAATACGCCTGGATTGCTTTGCTTGCCTCGCAGCAGCTCCAGAATATAGACGACTAACATCGTACAGAGGTCCTAATGAATGTTTTCTAGCTTATTTTAAGGCTAATTATGTTATAATGAAATCAAAGCGACAAGAAACTTGTCAACTTCATATCAAACAATAAGAGAAGACGACAAACGTCAACACGCTGAAGAATCACCGCTCTATTAGTACTTTCCGTTTAATGAATGTTTTCTAGCTTATTTTAAGGCTAATTATGTTATGATGAAATCAAAGCGACAAGAAACTTGTCAACTTCATATCAAACAATAAGAGAAGACGACAAACGTCAACACGCTGAAGAATCACAGCTCTATTAGTACTTTCCGGAGATTTTCATTAACCGTGAAAAACCAATATACTTATAGGTATCTAAGTATTTTACAGGCAGGTAATGTAGGGAAACACCTTAAAATTCCGAACCATGTTTTTCCGAATAGGTATTAATTTGGCCGAATTTTAATTTTGCCGAAAGCTATGGAACGTTGGAGTTATTTTAGATAAAATGCATAATTTAGTTGCTATACGTACGTTAGGTTAAGTTTGATTATAAGCGATATCAATAAATAGTCTTCTATAAAAAATTCGGAATTATGACTCTCCAGAATCCTTACTAATATTATAAATATGGAAGCGTGGATGTTTGTTACGCTTTCACGCAAAAACTACTTGACGAATCATCATGAAACTTTGTACACATATTCTGCGAGGTACTAGAAGTAACATAGGATACTTTTCATTAAAAAACAAATAATATTTTTTACAAAAATAAAAATAAAATTGTCAAGAAAAAAAAATTGCAGCGGGCGAAGACGATGGCGGGTCGCTAGTACCCTATAAAGTAGCGGTCAAGTTGGAGCAGTTCGAGGTCGCCCTTGCTAGCGACGATTTGACGAGGTCTGAACTCCTCTCATTACAGAGCCCCGTTAACCTATGACTGACAAGGTCAGATGGGGATAGGGAAGCCACCAGCGCGCTCGCGTGCGACACGACACCTCGTCGCCGTATCTTCTGCATCGTTACTTCACGCCTGCACAAACGTGTCGAATCAAAAAGTCAAATGTCCCTCTAACGAGCGTCGTGCCGGCTAACGCACTGCGTTCGTTACGCCAACAAATTGGATTTACTCACGATTTTATTTTGTGGAGGTTGGTTAGAGTGACATTGACTAGGTATTGGACGCAACATTGCTTGCATCAATCAGACTCGACATCGATACCGTGAAACACTTGAATATCCTAAAGCTTTATTTATAAAATGTTTTTTTTTGCTATCTCCTTTTATTTATAGCTATTGTGAAGGTCCGCTGCTTGTAGCGTACTGGCAGCATCTTAAGTCGTGCTGGCTGATTTCAACTAATATTTGAATTTTGAAGTGTCTCTTTTTAGAACCAGGTATCGTTTCGAGACATGGGTCAGTCGTATTATGTCCGCGTGAAGCCCAACAAGGTTTATGAAAATAAAAGTATCGTTTCCAAGGTGAAGAAATTTATCATTGAATAGGGAGACATCTAATGAAGAAAAGGAGCGATCTATAAAGGAGCGCTTACACTATATTAAAAGTTCTTCCACCTTACCATCGAGTTATGAGATTAACGCTAATGTCGAAAAGTTCGATATTCCTGTTCAATATTCGTAAAGGGACTTTGAAGTACTTCGAACTATAAAAGTGCTTTGTTCTTAGACAGTGTCGCCAGAAATAGGAAATCAAAATAGAGACAAAACCACAAGTACCTACACAAAAGGGTAATGATGCCCTATCATTCGACACCCCACACGGCACGGCACAGTTCATTACTTTGTCCTCTAGAGGGCGCTATATTCAATTTAATGTGACGTCACATAGCCTAATAACCAGCTGACCATCAGAACGCTTCCAACAATACCCCATTTTTTAAATTATGATAAGTAGTTTAGAAGTTATGAGGGAACAGATGTACATACATACATACCGGTCAAAATCATAACCCTCCTTTTTGCTTCGCCGTAGTTGGGTAAAAACAATATGCTAACGTCAAAAGTAAAACAACGTTATATAAATTGCTCATGATATGTTTCGAATTTGAAATGACTTGACCAGATATCTATGATATAAATAAATGAAAATTCTTGATGTAATATACCACACTGAGGAAACTTAAAATACTTCGTGACAATAATATAAATTATGTCTCTATATATACCCAAAGCTGTCTTCTATTCTACATTACGAGTATTTGGCCTTCCAAGCGTGGTCGTGGTCTGGACAATGAAATCATCTCGGGATTAAAGGCTTTTGTCAGTTCAGAGCTCGGATTGTTGGGAAGGCTGACGGTTCACTTACTATTATACTCGTAATACCTATTATTTGTATATAGATGTATCATCATCGCTGGTGGCTCGATACGTCGTTGCAAAAAACCGATTTATTTTTGATTAAACTAAGTACCTAGTTACTTTATGCTGCTGTGACATTGCACGGCTGTCGGCGTCACAAGTTTATCAGTACATTTATTTGCAATAACTATAACACAGACTACAGTCATGCGAAATAGTTTAAATTATTTAAAATTAATAATTAAATTCAAACACACATGCAGTAAACACATCAGAGGGTGAAAACAAACTAAAAACCCTACTTACAGATCCATCTATTGTTTAAAACGCGATGAACCTGCGTGCAATCGAACCCATGTGGTCGTTATATTTTCTAATTACAATACCCGAGGGTCGTAGCCGCTATTAAAATAAAAAAGAATGTAGTTTGTAGATTCGATGCTTACCCGAAAAGGGCTAGTTGAGGATGAGGTAAGGCCTTGATCCTGACCCCTGAACGCTGGCTGCCATCAACGTGGATAGCGGATCTTTGAAACACCAGATAAGTATACCTAGTAATGTCCTATTATTCTGTTTATCGATGTTGCCAACTTTTCTCTCGATATTGTAATTACTTCCCTCTTAAATTATAATAACAGGTTTAGCTGCTACAATTTTCTATTAAAGCTGTTATGTAGGTAGAATATTGTCTCATTTTTTTTGGAAACATGCATCACAGTTAGATTTTAGTCCAAATGATCGGTAGTTCCTCTTTTAGGTCAAATGCGCAATTTTCCTTGTAAATGTTGTATTGAGCTCATTAAGCATTTGGAAAGTTGGCTGTTCTCGTTTAAGAAATTAGCTGTAACCACGCTACGTAACTTTTGCTAACACTGCGAGCAGGCAAGTTGTGTTTCAGTTTCTCCGCGCCTGCGCATTTCCGGCCTGGCTAATTAACGCAGGTCAAGTGCCGCCATGTTTGTCTTCGCTTAGCGTCGACACAGCGCGGTCTCTGCGCAGGACAGGGCCATAGGTACTTACAGGCGGAGGTTTCGTCTGCAGTCCACAATTTTGCAAACGTGACATTAAAAGTTCAGATTTTAACCTTGACCGTTTGGTATATATTGTCGGATGAACTGGTAAAGGAAGTCGAGAGAAATTTCTGGAGTAGGTGTAGTTTTTTTTGGTAAAGGTCATTCCATCTGTGGGCCCTTTCAGCTGATCTGATGATGATGACCTTGCTTGATGGCCTTAGACTTGTATTGCTAGTTGTTTTTCTCTATACCATAAAATAAAATGATGGTATAAAAGGATTTTAGCAGAGCCAGTTCTTAAATGTTTCTAGAATTACTTGCACACGTAAAGGAACGCATATCACACAAATCACAGAGGGGCTATTCTATATATATAACTGGCCCGAACTAGAATCAGATCCTCACGAAAAACTGACCAAGTAGAGCTTTGGTCAAAAATCGTACTTACGGGTCTGGATACCAAATGCGGCCCTGACTTTACAAGAAGTTGAACGTTACGCTCACGTTCTTGTGTGTCGTTCCCCATTAACGCTGAGGTTTATCGTTATCGGCCTTTAAATGCGCATTAATGTGGTTGTATGGAGTTACCAGAACATTAGTTGTGTTGACACAGTTGTAATTATGCTGTGGTGGTCAGGCGCATCATCGCTCATTACAACTATCACTAAAATTTAGTTTCATGTAATACTAAAAATCATAGTTCGCAGTAAAGATAGTTCTGTCACTTTCTTGCTAATTACAAACACTATGTAAGTAGGATAGAACATTCGAGCGTTTCAATTTTATGTTTTTAATGGAAATAAGATCGCAGACGAGCGAGCGGGTCGATTTGTTCCTGATTTGTCCCATTCCAAATTGGTCATCTTCCAAACTCGACAATTTCCTAACTGGTCATATTCCTAACTCGTCATTCCAGATTCGTCATTTTCCAAACTCGTCATCCTGCCTCAAACTCGACAAACTCGACAGCCTGCACAAGTTATTATAGAAATCCTCTGTGGTAAATGTTATAATCATTCCATTATTTGCCAATTCTTTTGGACTCGGCCTTTAGTAAATTGTTGTCTAATAGCCGTAGGACAAAGTATAACTACTAAGTACAATCTGTCCTAAAGTCTTAAGTAATATTTTATTATTCCTGTAAGTACGTGTTCGCGAATTAATTTGACTGTACAATGAAGAATTTGGAAGATGAATCTGGAATATGACCAGTTAGGAAATGGTCGAGTTTGGAAGATGACCAATTTGGAATATGACGAATCAGGAACAAATCAGCGGGTCACCTGATGGTGTGACCCATAAACACTTGCAACATTAGAGGAATCGCAACCACGCTGCCGGCCTTCAGCGACGTGGGATATCGTCGTCGTATCGTGAGAAACCCGCGATTAAAGTAATGGAGTAAGTTATTACTTTATGGAGCGCTCATTATTGCCTTTTAGGTGGTTAACATTAAGCAATTCGTGTGCTATCGCTCTACTTAATCTTTATTTCTAATTGCCGAGCTACTCCGGCGTGTCGTCACCGTAATCATTACTGATACAACTTTATGCAATGGCAGAGGTCGCGCGACTTTACAGTCAGTTTAAAAAATTTACACGTTGGAAGTTATTTTGCATTATATTTCAAACCAGCTTTAAAATCCAACGTCGTCCACGTAAAGCAAGTTCATCAAAAACTAAACTTTTAGAGCAAAAGCATCCTACCTACCCCTCTCGCGACTCAAGCTTTCTCCATGGGTACGAAATTTTCGTCGAAATCAGCGGTTAGTTCAACGGTTTAGCCGTTAGCAGAAACAATATCACTCATTAGGCTATGCGTCGTCTGTTTGCAACAAAATGATGTGAGTATAGATGATCCAGGAACTCCCAACCTCAAATCGTATAAGCTCTGACGCAAGACTGTGTAGTATAGTCAAGGAGGAGATCAAGTGACTAAACGGTTGTTGCTCGAGCCCTGGCCGGCCGCCGACGGCATTATCGTTGTTTATCGCGCGGCCCCACCGACGAGACAATAACACAGGTCAATTACTATTTATGAACGGATTAATGAAACCCGATTACCCTCTCCAAAATATTCATAGGATCGGAGTGAACTAATCTCCGCTCATTTGCATGCAGTACCCCAGAGGGCCTAATTAAGAAAACTGTCTCCATGTAATTGAAACTTTTAGTAAGAGATACGGCGCATAACATTTACATAAAAGGCTTGAAGCCGTTACAAGCGGGCGGGGGGCAGGCGGTTCTATTAATATGGTAATACCCACTATTTATTGGACAAATCTAGTATATCCGAAGCGCAGTGAATGCCCACGCGACGAAAGTAAGCTGTAAGATTTGATTGGTATTTTTATCGATGTACGGAGCGTGAGCATTTATCTAGCATCGTTCACAATGTTATGACGTCCGTTGTTGTATCGACACGGGCATTAGGCGATGCTATCGCTCGCTCGCTATGTTACTGTCAGTCGGAGACGGCTCCAGTAAAAGCTAATTTAAAAGGCGGCCGGTAGTTTTTGGATTATGCCGGAACAAAACGCGGAGATAGCATCGGCGGACCCACGCGGCTATTAGGCCGTCTGCGATTGCGACACCATTGTCAGTCGATCACATGCTCTCTATTTTATTATGTTCCGAACATGATTTCTTGCGATCCCTAGATTGTGCCATACCGCTATGTTATAGCTAAATGGCCCCGCGCGTGAGCATGTGAACAAGATGCCAATCGCCCCTGACCCAGCCCCCGCGCAAACACAACGCGCGTCTGATAGCTGTATCTTTTGAAACATAACTAAAAAATATATATCAGGGGACACTCTCACACAAGTTGACCTAGTCCCAAACTAAGTTCTATGCTTGTACTATGGGTACTAGACAACGATAAACATACTTATATAGAGAAATATATACTTAAATACATAGAAAACACCCAAGACTCAGGAACAAATATTCGCGCTCATCACACAAATATCTGCCCAGAACCGCTGGTTTCGGAGGCATTAAGCCACCGTGTCGTCAACCAATAGATAGCTGGTGGTTTTTTTGTTTCAGAATAAGTCTTAAGAGGATTGTGAAGCAAATAAATTTGATACAAAGTGCGATAACGTGTTTTTCCATTTAAACGTTGTCCGATTTTTACGATTTTTTAATATGTTGTAGATATTATGAGAATCTAGGTCTGTACGTTATCCTTTCCAAGGAAATATTTATTGGAAAGGGAAAAAAAAACCAGAAACGTATAGACCTAGATTTTCATAATATCTACAACATAATTAAATAATCGTGGAAATCGGATTAGATTTAGGGGGTGAGAAACGTTATCGCCCGGAGCTACATTTGTGTGGATAATTTTTGACAGCTACGCGATTTAAGCATCGCTTCACAATCCTCTTAAGATAGCGGATTTATTACCTTTTTTTTATAAGAAAGCGAATTAATAAAGCGGTCCCCATACAAGAAATGTTTTTTAACGTAAGTATTTTTTTTGTATTATTAAAACTTGAAAATTTGTGAGTCGAATTTGGCATGACTATAGTACGAGAATCCAGATCGGAATATAATAAATACCCACTGTGCGGCGGCGGTACGGAATCCTTGGTGCACGAGTCCGACTCGCACTTGAAACAAATTTATAAGTCTCTTTGATGTGTATGAGAGGCAAAGTGAGTAAACTGTGTTTTTAAAGCGAGGCTTACAACTGTCGGTTTGGTGTATATTGACCAGCGTTCGAACCAGCCTCTTCTAAGAGTGGACAGCGCCGGGGCGTCGGCGCTGCTCCCCCCAGGATGACGCCGTATAGCTGAGCCAACCATGTAGCACGTAGTCAGAGCCGATTACATGTTCGTAGTTATTTTGATCATGCGTAACGCGTAATTTTTGGACTAGGTATTTCGTTACAATTTTGTTTTTTATATGTATAGTTGATAGTGTATGGTAATGGTGTTGTTTTGATAGAGATGACATGTCATTATATTGGGCTTTAGGAAGTTACATACATACATACATAGCATCACGGTTTCATTCTCAGAGTGGGGTAAGCAGTTACAGAAATACTAACAACTCTAAAAATACTTGTTTGTAATTCTGTAACCCAATTTTGAACGATCAAGTCAAGATGTTTACTAGTGTATTAGTGACAGATTTCAAGCCCATCGCCTAACAGTGCCTACTTACTACAAGCTGTTATTCCCTTAGTCGCCTCCTACGACGTCCACGGGAAGACATGGAGTAGCACTTCCAGCTCGGCAAACACACGGCAAGTTAATTTCCAAGTAATGATCAAATCAAGCCATCCGCCTCAACACCTACGAGGAAACAAATAACCATACTATCGTCAAAAACATTACTTTTCACAGTCGGGTAAAAAACAATTCTAAAATAATTTACCCGTTCAACGCCCGGCTTGTAAAATTCCACATAAAACGCATCGGATTTGAGTTCTTGGTATTGAACTCAATAAATCAACGCGCACCTCGCAACTGCGCAGCGAGCGCCCTCATGCTCGTCCTATATATTTAAATGTCGCGTTTCTTTTGCCTAGGCTCGTCATAAGTGGCTGTAATAAGAGCAAAATTAAAAGCAATTCCGTGCGGTGGCCGCGCGGCGCAGGCGCAGAAAAATGCACAACGAGCGGATCCGTGACAGATAGATTGTAGCCGCGACCTCTGCCGGTTGTTGCTCGCTCGCCATTCGGCTCTCCACGATTTTAAAATAAAGTGCGGACTTTTTTTTACACCTTTTCTTGGCTTATTTAATTACCATTTTTTTTTGAAATCGTAATCAACTTATTAGTTAATTAATTGGTTGGTGGAAAATTGATCAGAAATTGAGGTAACTGTGTGAGGTTTAGCCATTTTACAAAATAATGCCTTTAGGGACATCTTATTAACAAAACATTTTATTATTCCACTGCTTTGTATCTTTATCCAGAGATATGCAAACAATACATGTATATCTAGGTAAGTACCGTAAAACGAGATGAATAGAGACAAAACCTAAAATGAAGCATAATAATATGTTACTAGTTATAACATTGAAATAATGTTCAATAGAACGTAACGTTATTTTCATTTAATACTTATTCTTATTTGTAACTAGGTATGCCTATGTTTAGTGGTGGTAGGACCCTGTGCAGGGTCCGTCCGGATCGCTACCACCATCTTATCCATTAACCACCCGCCAAGCAACAGTGTTCGCATTGTTGTGTTCCGGTGTGGGGATAAGTCAACCGGTGAAATTACTAGCATAGAGGCATTCCATCTTAGTCCTCCGGGTTGGCAACGCATTTGAGGTCTTGGGATTATATTATAGTCTTGAGAATTCAAATGTCTATGGGTCTCAGATTCCACTTACCATCAGGTGGCGTGAGTGCTCGTGTGCCTTCTCCTTAACATAAAAAAAAATGCCTTATTTTAGATTGTTTTCGTATTCACCCCGTTTTACGGTAAGTAGGTATATTAAAAGTTCAAGCTGTTCAAGGCATAACTTGTTTGTCTTATGCACCTATTCATTTATGAATTATTCCTTATTTAAGATACTTTTTTTAAGTACAGATTAGCGTAAGTGCAAATGTCCCCTTACATTTATTTGTCACATATATAAGTGTAAAAGTGACTGACGACGGAGTCGCCCCGGGCCGCGCGGGCGCATGGACACCCCAGCGGCCGGCGTCGGGAGCGAAATGAAAAGCTCTTCTCTCATAAATTATCGGTGCGCCCGCGCAGGGCTGTCCGGGCCTTACAGCGATCTGCAAACATAAAAATAGAAATTCATATTTGGTATTCTCGATTAATTTTTAAAGCTAAAACGTGTCCTATCTGCCAAAACATGTGCCCTTTGGCAACGAAAAATATATACAAAGTATGAAAATTTTACAATGTCGTTCTTATTATGTCAAATATTATTAATACAATATGTTATTAAATATTGCAAGGTACCAACTGTGCACACAGGAAGATTTTACGACTGCATTTGAAAGCCAGCTTGCACCTATTAGTTGGTAGGTATGTTTACTAATAACTCACTCCTCGGTAGCTGTCGCTATGTAATAATCCGATTAAAGGAAAGGCAAGGGCCATGATAAAGTTTATGCAACTATGTAACTAATTAGTTCTCAAACTTTGAATTATTACCATCGAGAATTGACCCTACTAATATTTGTATTTGAATCCGGAGGAAGGACAAAGCCAGTACGGGGCGCTAGTGTTATAAGGTCTAACCAAGGTCCAGCAGAGCCCGGGCAGCCCTGCGCGAGCGCAGCTCAGAGCGTGACGTGTAATTGCGCCGCGGTCACGAAACTAGCGCAGCCGGGTCGTGCGCCCGCGCCGCGCCGGGAGCTGCCCGCCGCAAACAAGCGTGGTTTTAGTTCAACTTATAATACAGGGTGACATCGAAGACGTGATCAGAAACCAGTTTTTCAGACTCTGTAATTGGAGGCCATTTTCAAGCAATATTAGTAGCAAGAAACAAAAGCTATTTATTTTTTGTTAATTTTCCCCTTAAGTAATTAAATCACCGATTTAGTGCCCCCTTTGAAGTGACAATTCAAATCAGTCATTGTCATTTATTTATTCTGTTTTTCTGTTTATCTTTGCATTTCTTTCTGTCAAGTAGGGTGACCAGTGTGACCACACTGATTACAATAAATAATTTAATTTTGATCATTGCGTGATTAAGTCTGAATACTACATCTAAACACCTACATACCTATATTATTCGGATCCCACTTTAATACTCAATTAAGTCATATAACTTTTGATCACGTCTTTGATGTCACCCTGTATTATGCAGTGTAGGAGAATCATCGTATAACGTAATAATTGTTTGTGCTCCATGTTTGTATTGCTGTCAATAATTGATCTCAAACAAACATTGAACTCGATTAGCAGCTTCATTATCATTAGCGCGCATGTAATAATTAGCCCCTAGACCACAGTCACAAGCATCTGAATACCAACGTTCACCTTCACTTGGATGTCTCTCAAAACCATGATTGATAGTTATTACTCGTATTTTTCGCAATGAAACCCCAAGCGCTTGATATCTGACTGCGCCCCTATATTCAGTTGATAGCAGCTATAAACTAAACTTGTTATTTATATACATAGATATCTGAAAACATCTTTTCTAGCGCTATAAACTTTTAACGACAGGTGCTTGCTTTTAATTGCGCTTGCGCCGCAAAGCCGCGCGGGTGAGAGGGCAAGTGCGTAAAGATCCTACTATACTCGTACTCGTGTAGCGGTAAAGAACTCTTTAACAGTTAAATTTACAATATTTCAACCTGTTGTAATGTTTTCAATTACCGATACTCCTTCAACTTTTAACGCCGCAGCCGATCGCCGTGCAATTTAGTACAGGGATTGTTTAGCTCCCGGAAACCGACATAAAATACTTTATATCCCAAAATATAGTCTGTAATTTATCGGGTGTTAGTTAACGGTCTGCGGGCCTGTCGTAGGGTCATCACAACCGTGGACCGACGAGCTCATGTAGGTTGCAGGAATTTGCTGAATTAGCCTGAAAAGTGGTACGTAATTAGAATTTTAAAACGTCAGGGATACTATGAATAAAATACTGTTGTCATTTTATCAACCGCATTGTTTCAGTTGGTCAGCTCGAGGCCGGTTATTGTGTCGATCCTTTAAGAGAGGCTTTTATGTGTAGGTCTCTATATTTCAGTTAATTATAATAACATTAATTTGAGTATTATGGTGTAAATTAAAATGCAATAATTTAAAATACCTTATAAATATATTAATTGTTTTTGAAACTAGCTCCCGTTCTAACAGCGCCGCTCCCGACATTCCTCCGTGGTGGTGTATCGAGGGGCGTGGTGGAGACGGGGGGGGGGACTACACTCCACCAGCACTGGCGTCTTTAACTACCTTCTACCTAGGCTGGAAAAAATAACCTTAGGTCAGATTTTAACCGCAAATGTAAAAGGCTTTTGAAAGATTTGCCCGTACACGACCGTTTCTTCTGATGGTAATACCAAAAACAGTACGTGTATGCACTTTACGCTTAACGTAGACTGTTCATCATTGCCAAAATAGAATATATAATATCCGTATTTGGTTATTCTTCTGACCATTTGTTACTAAAAGGACTTTGGACTAAACATATTCGTTATAATTACCATGCAAACTTCCACCGAAAATTGGTTTGAACGAGATCTAGTAAGTAGTTTTTTGTTTTAATACGTCATAAAAACATTGATCAAAGCTACAACGAACTTGTTACTTGTTGCTACGGAACCCTTCATGAGCAAGTCCGACTCGCACTTGGCCACTTGTTAGTATTTGTTGTTATAGCGGCAACAGAAATACATCATCTGTAAAAATTTCCACCGGCTAACTACCACGGTTCATAGCGATACAGCCTGGTGACAGACGGGCGGACGGACTGACGGACGGACAGCGGAGTCTTAGTAATAGGGTCCCGTTTACCCTTTGGGTACGGAACCCTAAAAATAAAACCTGAGCTTGTCTTAAATTTTTCAAAACTCCAATAGAATGTCAACACGCAATACTTAATTGGGATTGTTCATTTTATTTCTTAAGAGCTATTTCGAAAACCATTTCAAGATATGAGTTTTTGAAAAAAAATCAGACTTTTACTACGAAAAAATAATCAATGATTCAAGATATTTTCATAAATATACAAATGACCTTTGTTTAACCTTCCTCACAGGCTGAATCTGTTAAAGTTTTGGACTTTAGTTATGAAAAAAGTAGTTCGTCTGTCACTGTAACAGAGCATGTACGGTGACATTGACAGATGACAACTAAACTAACTATCGACTGTCATTTTTTCTTTTTTTTCGTCTTTCTTGTCTCTGATTTATAGATTCAGCCGCGACATGTAATTTACGAGAAGCCCTATCTCAAATTTTCAATAAATTATAAAAAAAATTGGAGCGATGAATTGCTGAAATATGCTTAAAATACTTTATATTTTCGATAAAAAAATAATAATTGGGGGTTAGCAAAAATAAACAATCCTAATTGTTTATTGCTTTCCATAATGTGTACACAGGTGGAAGTGAAACTAACTTAATAGTTGTAGGATCATTATGGACCTCTTAACGTCGTAAGGCCCAACGGCCTAAATTTAGGACATTTGTCAAAGTGACTTTAAACTTTAGATGATTTACACAAGGTTCTTTTTTGAACTAGTAAAATTTGACGTGGGCCTCACGAGGTTAACTTATTATATAATTAGTATTTCCTTAGGTATTACTTACTTATCTATAAAGATAACCCATAAGGGTTAGATTTTTTTATTTTTTTTTATTTTTTTTTTTATGTTAAGGAGAAGGCACACTAGCACTCAGGCCACCTGATGGTAAGTGGAATCTGAGATCCATAGACATTTGAATTCTCAAGACTATAATGAATGAATGAATGAATGAATGAATGAATGAATGAATGATATTTATTTTCCAAAGTAAGTCACAGTATACATTGCGTGTTATGTCAAAGTATAAGAAATTACATTGAAATCGTCAAAAAATAAAAAATAAAATAAAACATAATCAATAGGAACACAAAGCACAAGCAATAAAAATAAGTCAATCTTTAAAGTAATATGTCAAAACATCAGAATTAAAAGGCAACATTACATACGGAATCACATAAAACACATCTCAATTATAATTTTAGGTCCAGAAACTCACTGACTGAGTATAATGGATTTTGTAATAAAAGGTTTTTCAGCCGGCGTCCAAATGCTTTGTCAGATGGTTCGCTTTTAAGTTCGGAGGGCAGACGTTCGTAAAAGGTGGGACCAATCACTCGCGGGTTCTTACCTGCAAGTGCCATGCGACGGGGAACTGTTCTCAAACGCCCAGAGAATATAATCCCAAGACCTCAAATGTGTTGCCAACCCTGAGGACTAAGATGAAATGCCTCTATGCTAGTAATTTCACCGGTTGTCTTATCCCCACACCGGAACACAACAATGCGAACACTGTTGCTTGGCGGGTGGTTAATGGATAAGATGGTGGTAGCGATCCGGACGGACCCTGCACGGGGTCCTACCACCACTAAAAAACAGAATAGTGCCACTCCATGTCTTCCCGTGGATGTCGTAAGAGACGACTAAGGGAATACGGGCTTGTAGTACTGTTAGGCGATGGGCTTGCAACCTGTCACTAATACACTGGTAAACATCTTAGCCTGATTGTGCAAAATGGGGTTACAGAATGATCAACTTTTTTTTTAGAGTTGTTGGTAATTCTGTAGCTCTGCCTACCCCACTCTGGGAATAAAAGCGTGACTGTATGTAAGTATGTATTTATGGCATATATTTTTTTTACTATTGTAGTTACACAATATGGTTATAGTTATGTCGCTTCGATATGAAGACTAAGTACCATCTTATTCATCTTTTTGTTGCTTTATAGCGAAGCTTTCAAAGAGCTCAGAAGTTATTCCACTTCCTCCAAAGCTGAGTCGAATGGCAAGCCCAAAAAAGGTTAAATCCTCTTTGTTAATCTTAAAAGACTTGCTGCTCTTGGTTTAAAGATCTTTATTTTCTTAAAAGAATGGAACTAGTTAATCACTGTAAAGCCTCCATAACTCATGCGCATGAATTGAGCTCGGAGAGTTGGACGCGCACAATAAATTACCGGCGCGGGCGCATCTGTCTGTAACTGTCGCTTATGACGCATTTACATGCCTGTCGCTTTGTTGGCATAACTGTCAATTGCGATGCGTGTGTATGAAAAACTTTACAAGAATTATAAAAAGTGAAGTTAGCATACTTCGTGATGTCACTTCGAGATGTGATCCTTGTGTGTAGTGAATAAAAAAAAACAAAATACCACCTTTTTAAAACATTTATTTTATATCGTACTTTTTGGAGATCATAATTGTTATTATGTAGTCATCTCATTAATAGGAAACTATAGGGCATTTCAAGCTCGCCGCAAGCAACGCCGCGGGAAAGTCATAGTCATATATTATTTAAACCGGGTTCCTTCTGTTACATTTACGGTTTGAAACTGTTTTAGCGTAATAGACTTGGCATAAACGGTTTTCGCCAAATGGTATAATGTGGCAGAAACCTTATTTGGCATAATTTGTAACATTTCAAAAAATAGCTCGAAATTACGTTCGCATAATATTATTATGACCGATTATTTTTACGCATAATTCTGTTAAGCATAATTTTATTCGGCATATAAGCGATTGTCCGAAACAAACTTGGCGTATTTACAATCTTAACTATTTATAATAATAATAAGAAATGCAACCACGATCAAATTATGTCCATGTTTCATCAGCAACCAACGTATTACACAATCATATCATGTTCATTTACTACCAGTTTCTAAATTATATGACTAACAAAAAAATCACGTAAAAGTTGAATTACTCTAGTTCTCGATCTTCGCCAGAATGTCGGACTCCCAGAAGAGGTGGTATTCGTTATCATAACTATTACCAGAAAAGTAGAGAACATAACAAAAACCTGATACCAGAAAAGTAGGCTAGGTTTATCGATTGACCGAAACTTACTTGACATACTTACTGCTACCAGAAAGTTAGGTTCGGTTAGAACGGCGGCCATAGCGAAAACGAACTGCTTTTTTATGTTACCTAAGGAGAAGGCACACGAAAACTTAGGCCACCTAGTGGTAAGTGGAATCTGAGACCCATAAACATTTGAAATTTCGAGACTTTAATCCTAAGACCTCAAATGCGTTGCCATCCCTTAGGACTAAGATGGAATGCCTCTATGCTAGTAATTTCACCGGTTGTCTTATGGTGTGGTGGCACACCGGAACACAACAATGCGAATACTGTTGCTTGGCGAGTGGTTAATGGATAAGATGATGGTAGCGATCCGGACGGACCCTACACAGGGTCCTACCACCACTACTGCTACCAGAAAAGTAGGTTAGGTTAGGTTAGTTACAAACATATTTCTGCAACGATAGTTTTTCGGCACAACAATTTTATGCTCATTTAATTTATGCGTATCAAAAATGTACCAAATAATATTCGTGAACTATGAAATATGTTATGCGAACTTAGATTCTTCGATAACAGTTAATGCGCAAAGCCTAATATGGCTACATAAATTATGCGACAAAGTATGATTACTAACAAAATTATGCCAAAATCGGGTGAACCATTTAAACAATTTAAATGTGCTTCGTCATAGTCGCTCAACTATCTTAATCGAGATATCTTATCGCCACCGTGAAAATAGGTATCGTTGAGGAGTTCCGGTGGCCAATGTGGCTATCTGTGGTCTTCATCATCAGTTTCACTTTACCACTTACTTTTTGAATGAAAATGCAGGACTTGTTACTTCAAATACTAAAATCACTATATGTAACTAAGCTTAAAATATTTGGGGAGTTCCCTCGATTTCTTCATGATTCCATCATCAGATCCTGTCTTGGTGATAATGGGACCACCTCGAGAGTATACCCAACCAAACAAAAAAATAAATAAGTCGGTGCACACTTGAGAGAGAAATCGGCGATATATTCTCTGTCAATGCATTTAGAGAAACATGGTACCTCCTTTAAAATTATTACAGAGAAACTGAACTGATTGTTCATATATTTGTATTTTTAAAAGTAGTGAGCCTTATCTCTAAAAGTGCATGTATTACTAAGCGTTTTAGTTTTAAACCATACACATCAACATTTTTAGGAAATTCTAATTTATAACATTTTTTGACATTTTGACAAACACATCGATGCAGTCAGCCAACAACGTATTCTTGGCAAGAAGAGCCAGAATGATGACAGGTGGTTTTTTTTTAATGTCCAGGATGCAGCAACTTTTGGGTAAAAAATAAATGTTTTAAAAACGACAAAAAATAACTTTTAAAATTGTACGCACCTACCTAGTCCCACTGCACACTGAAGTCGGCATTTTTGGTGAAAATATTGTGGTCACCGACTTCAGTTGGAGTAACCTATTTTAAAAAGAAAATATACAATGGAACGTATAACCTCCTATTTTTTTGAACACGGTTAAAAAATGGATCACGTTGCTAATAAACAACGCCTCCCTCGCTTTTCCCAAACTCTGAGAACAGCTGAGGTTTCCCAAAGATAACTCTTGACAGATCAATTCATTGAACTGAAAACCTCCTGTGCTGTTATTCATTTTAAAGACACATTCCCGAGAAATGGTAGTACTATAACTGGTTAAAGCAAAAACGTTTTAGTTGTCTATTCCCTCCGATATTCTTCAGCCTTGTCTCTGATTCATTACGAGATTGACTAGAAAAGATTTCTCTCGTGTTCTCGTTCAGAAAGGTGTTTAGATGCATCAAAGCAATAAGTCAGCTCGATACGGAACGTAAACGCTACCAGGGCCGGCGCAGGCGCAGCCGCTAGTGGCGTGCCGCGGCGTCGTTTGTCTCAAGCGATTTATTGCCGCGCGTAGTTTAGTGTGGACACACACTTGACGGTTTGAACGGCGGAGAATCGCCATGTTATAAAATGCGAGTGCAAAAGAAGATCATTTTATTGTTAAAAACGCAATTAATTTACGTAAGTGTTGTCGGTCTAAAAAATGAGAATCTATCAAAAAAGTTAAATAAAAATCACACATATTTGAGATTCATAGGGTGGTGGCCACTAAGGTCGATTTTTCTTATTTTTTTTAGTACAAGTAAGTACTTTAAAGTCTTAATAATTTCTGACGAAGAATCCTTTCTAAATGTGAAAGCGTGGATGTTTGTTACGCTTTCACGTAAAAACGACTTGACGAATCATTATCAAACTTTGTACACATATTCTGGGAGGTACTAGAAGTAACATAGGATTCTTTCATTTTTTTTTTTTTAAATTAAGAAAAAATTGTCAAGAAAAAAAAATGCAGCGGGCGAAGCCGGTGGCGGGTCGCTAGTAAGAAATAAGTAATCTTCAGATTTTAAACATAACGATTATGTAAAATATAAGAGATCCTTTAAACGTATACATTTGCCTTAGAACGTCTTTTATTTATTGAATGTTCTTGGAATTATATATTATGGGGCTTCTAAACGACCAACATTTTCACGACAATGTGGGGACGGCAACTATGGGCGTCTTGCTCTAACATACGAATTAAGAGTAAGACAGCCATAGTTACCGGCCACACAATACAGAAAACGTTCCTCGTTTAGAAGCCCCATTAGACAATACAACGATTTCACATTATAATATCGTGACACGTATAAAGTGCCGATCTGTCACTGAACTCCTGATTCTCATGAACATCAAAAATGTTCAACAAATAAAAACATCCCTATATTTTTGTTATCCTGCTACGTATGGCCACGCAGGACATTCCAAAATAGCAAATTGTTCAAGGATATTTTTGATCCTCGGACATTTGTGATGGATTTAAATACTGAAGTAACATTGTAGCGATATTTACGGTTATTATTCATGTCACTATTTTTGAGGGAGAATTACTATGATCCTTCTCATGGATACCAGCGATTACTGGCTACAGCGTAAATCTACGAATGGTAATACACATTTAATTATAAAAGCCCTTGACCAGACCGGCCTTAACCGGCACGTTTGTCGCTACCCTTAAACGCGAGCAATATACAAAAACGCTGACACTGGCGTCTCTTTCATTATCATCCTGCACGTAAAGGACAGGGTGATACACCAGGTTAACTCGAGTTATTTTCTTGTCTACAGATGCTAGCAACGTCGGTGTAGGGGCGGTACTGCAACACGCACGCTCGTGACGTTGCTATCGCCATCGCTAGTGTTTGTTCGAGGTCAATTAATTTATTTATTGTGGTGTAAATTGCGAGATATTCGAGGCGTGAGGCGGATGTATTGGAGAGGGAATTAAATAAGAGTAGCGAGCACTTAAGATTGTTACAGTTTACTGCTTCTGATAAGGCGATATATTCTTTGGAATATATTCAGATAGGAGTCTCTGAGACGATAATTTGTATTAAAATACTTAATTAAGGAAATGTAGCTCTGGAAACCCTAATAATAAAGCAAACAAGAGTATAATAGTTTAAAAACCACTATATTTAAATTGGGTTCATAATTATATTTGCATTTAGCTTTTAAGCACGTTCCAAGAGATGGTAATCGGAACCAACATCTTTCACTCAATTAATTTTAAATCAATCAGGCGCAAGCGTCCCATTTGTTCTAAATTTAAATCATTGGTATATTTGTTTAACCTAACAGTCAAAGGCCGCATCCGTCTAGTGATTACCTGTAACAAATCACACTCGAAACAATTTGCAAGACGCCTAATCTGTCTTCTCCGGTGAAATCTGACCTGCGGGCTCATCAGTCACCTCCACGAGCCCGCCTAAACGAGACAAGTGGCGCAAATCAGAACCACATGTCGGGTCGATGACCCCACGTACTTAGCCAACTATTACCATTGCTATACTGTGACTGTTATGGGTACTAACCATACCTGGGATATCTCGGGGCATCTATACGAAAGTTATGTAGCAAAATGTTTTATTGACAAAAAATACATCGATGTTACTGCCAAAATCTAAATGTTATGCGACATAAATGAATATTACTTATTTTCTCCTCATTTTTAAATAAAAACGGTTACAAATTTAAACGTATATCTATTTATACGTTTATTTTAAAATAGTTTTCATGATATACCTACATTCAATATTTTTCCCATATTCGATGGTATTAATGATTGCCGTCTAGATAAAAATATCCACTTTAAACTGCTAAACGTTCTATCAACGACCACAATGGTCAACGGGGCATTCTTTAAATATTTATAATGACTCAAAGCCAATTTCTCATTCATGTTGGTTACTGAAATTTCCTCACCTTTTATAAGAATGTTAACTTTTTTCATGGTGTCATAACCAGTATTTCATTACATCGACATCTTTTTTTTCGATATCAAATGCCTGGAACTTGGCCCGAGTTATCCCAGGTATGCTAATAACCGTATCACGACCTTTATAATTGCGCCGATCACATAACCGTTTCGCTTAGATAAGGTGCTATCGCGCATCTTATCGGCCGGCATTATCCCGGAGTTTAATTGCGGGACTCGTGCCCGTGCGCCGCGCTGCTATTGAGTAAAGGATGGTTTTCCGCGCAGGCGCACCCGCTCATTACGGCGCACATGGTCTATTTGAAGGAAATTGCGGTGTCGATGACCTTGCGGCTGCGAAGATTGTAAAATGTTGCGGGGAAAGCGTGTGTGAGTGGTAAACCTTTTATTGTTGTTGAACTAGTGTCTACCCGCGACTTAGACCACGTTGACGTTGACCATCCTGTGTAAGCCATGTGTATTTTCAGGATGTAAGGTAGCTTATGTAATATTAATAAGGGTAACTCATCATTTTATCGAATTTCACTTCATCAATTGTGTTATTTCATCGAACGCTATTTTCTGCTAAAACCATGATGTTTCAGGATATCTTAAACATTAATTACGTACTTAAGGTTAGGTTAGACTGGTGACTACCAAAAAATTAACTCATATGACGAGAAATGCCTTTCGATGAAATTAAAATTTTGCGTAATGATACGTTCGTCCAAAGGTGTTTCGATAAAATAATAGGTAACTATTAATAAGCTTTATCCGTTCATCACAAACACACACACATACTGTCAATTATCGAGCATGATGAACATTTTATTTCAAACTTAATTTAAATGTGAACTTTTATGTATCTACAGGTTTTCTTTTTCACGGTCCGATTTGAACAAACTAAAATTCGACGGCAAAATTAAAAAATGATAATATTTTGATATAGGTACTCAAGTTTAAAGCCTAAAATGACAGGTATTACAACGAAATTCATTCTAACTTCGCGATCATGTATTCGGTTTTTGTAGCCCGGAAGTTCTTTTACTCGTAACTTGCATCTTCGCGGGCAGCGTGTGCTGTTGCGCCCGCGCAGCGATTATAGCGGAAATACTGCGAGACTCATGACAACGGGGGTAACTGCAGGCTGCGCAGGCGCTCGGCCAATGTTTAATAAAAGGTAGCTTTAGACGATTGTTCGTAGTGGCTTTATGATAAGAATTTATTGTAGTTTTTTAAGTTACTCATGAAATACACTTCACGTATGAAATATAAATATTAGGATTTGTTTACAATTTAGGTAACCAAGAAATCCGGCCTCTATTCTACTGCGATATAATGATATCGCGTTAGACGTGTTTTAGAATAGTTTATGTTACAGTCGCCATTATTGTAAATGACATAAGGGTTATCAAAACGTTGACAATACGGAAACACGTCAAAGACGATATCGTTATTACCGTGTAGAATCCCAGCCCAGCAGTTGGCGTTGAAGCATTTATTCAGTCTTAATGCTCAGGGATAGCAACGTAACTATTTTTAATCTTGTCTTGGAAATGTCTATAAGCCAGGGTGTTCATTATGGCCGTGTTTAAGCGTGATTACACGTGGATAAAACATCCGTCACTTTCTGACAAGTACAGTGCGAGAGTGACGGATGCTTTATATGGGTCCAGAGCTCACTTTCGTTTACGGTCAAGGATTTTAATTGTTGCCACTATGAAACCCTGTCATAATGACACCGTTAACCCCATGAAAGAAAGCTAAAATTAATGATTAATTTGAACGAGCATGTCGGACCATGCTTAGTGTAAGTTTCCGACGACACGTGACTCCAAACCAAAAAACTATCTCAAGACAACTACTTACATCAAGTATGGGCAAGTTTTCTACACTTTAGCCGCCTGTAGAGTTTCTCTTTTAAATTATTTGTAACTTGCTTGCAATTAAGTGATTTTTCAGATTTATATTGTAGTTCTAACCGTACGGGGGAAACACAAATATCTAGAGCTAGTTATTCAATGATACCTTACCCGCAGTATTAATTTAAAATAAAATATACCTACCTTTGCTTTACAGGAGGAGGGGCTTTTGCTTTTTTTATTTTACCTCGCATTTTGTCAGCGTCATTTCAGTGTAAGACTATGACCAATTAGAGCTTTGCAGTGCCAAGAGTCTCTGCCTTAAAACACGGACAGATGGACATGACGGAACTATAGGGGTACCTTGCTGGCTACGGAACTCTAAAAATAGAAGTCCTGTCCTGTCAAGTAGTCATTGGTTTATATGGTATGTCGAGTAAGGAATGATAAGATCAAAGAGAAATGTGGACTGAAAGAGGATGTATGCTTAGATTGAATAGGGCATGCTTCGATGGTTCATGGTGGAATGGATGGTAGAAGATTTACAAAAGAGATATACGTTGCGAAATTAAGTAAGTGGAAAGGTCGGAAGCGAGGGTGGCCCCTTAGGCGTACATTTTAAATCAAATCAAAGAAACACTGGAAAGGGCTGAATCATAAGTACCCGAACCCGACGTGCATGCATGACTCGGTGTATGAATGTGGAAGAAGCGAAAGAGCTTTGTAAGGATCGTAGCAGGAGGAAAGAAGTGTTCAGTGCCTACCTACTCCTCTGGGAAACAGGCGCATTTATTTACAAGGAAAAACAGATCAAAAAATAACAAACATGGTGAACAAATATTAAAAGATATTTAAATCAGTTTCTTGTCTAGATCCTGTTAAGTTGAAAACTCTGACAACTGAGCACACAACAAGTGATTTAGATTTGAAGTTATTTGAAGTGACTAACTTGAAAGTCTATGCCAGGTTTTTTGTCTGAAAAAAATATCGTGCTACGCTACTAGTAACTTAACTATTGGTTAATAATGGCTTCCTTAATACCTATTTGTTTTTTCTGGCTCACTTGCGCGAATGGGCTGGCCGTCATCGGTCAATGATCTGCGGGCTCGATGCGTGGGCGCAGACGGTGGAGCAGTTTTAGCGCGTGACTTCTGCTAAATGGATGCGCAGATTTATTGATAAACAGATAGATTTATTAGCTTAACTGATGGTTGTTTCATGGTTAAGAATGGTGATATTAATGCCAAACTAGCTTCTTATTAGTGTATGCCTCCAGGGTTGTATTGTACTCGGAGTAACCATATTGCTTTTGACAATGTTACCGTATTGTCAACGATTTCATATCTCTTTTAATTGACGGTAATAGTGACCGAGTTAAAAACAAATTGATAAAATATTAAAAGCAATAAAGTTTTATTGAGAAGAAAAACCCATGAAGTTTATTTTGTGAAGGTTTTTTTTTCTTTTTTATGTTAAGGTACACGAGCACTCAGGCCACCTGATGGTAAGTGGAATCTGAGACCCATAGACATTTGAATTCCCAAGACTATAATCCTAAGACCTCAAATGCGTTGCCAACCCTGAGGACTAAGATGGAATGCCTCTATGCTAGTAATTTCACCGGTTGTCTTATCTCCACACCGGAACACAACAATGCGAACACTGTTGCTTGGAGGGTGGTTAATGGATAAGATGGTGGTAGCGATCCGGCCGGACCCTGCACAGGGTCCTACCACCACTTATCGGGTGTTACTTACAAAAATGACTTCAATGACAATATTCCTTAGAATTTAGCTTTGCAAAATGGTCCCGGAGCTTATTTTTATTTTATATTTAAATTAGATAGAGAGAACCGGATAACGGAGAATGCGGTTTTGTCAGACTTTAAATTATAGTCAACGTGAATAAGAAGCTCGTGATGCAAGTAAAACATTCAAACTTATCAAACGATGTCTCTAGCGGGTTTTAAACCTACGACCCTTTGCACAATAGGTCCATCGAGTCAGACGTCGCGTCGCTTAGATAATGCCGGATGTAAACCAATACTTCACCATTTGATACACTTGATAGCAATAAAAACGTACGTAGAATGTACAACTAATTAAATATCTGTGAGAAAACAGGACTGTCTTTTACGAATTGATCCAGTCCTAACTTAGCTTTTGGCTGATACTATAGGTACCTACTAGATAATATAACTATTTACCTACTTACATATTTTTATTATTGTTCATCATACAAATATTTGCCTTTATATACTTAGGGATTATTTCGGAACTACCAGATCGCAGCAGGGTCACTAGTGTCACTACCAACTAGGCAAACTGCGCGGTCCAAATTTAATATGAAAATGATCCGTTTTACTGTTCTAGAGTGTAGGCTGCAGAAGCTTTCCCTTCCCAATCCTAGGTTTCCCCTGAACTGCCGAGGTCGCGGGCGCGGTGGGCGGCGGGGGCGGGGCCTGCGCTGATTGGTGCGCGCGCGCAGAACAATGGGCTGAAACGTGACCCGCCGGTGGACGCCGGCTTAATGCACTGTTGCAAACCAAAGCTTTGCAATTAAGGTAAAAATATGGAGCATTATGTGGCCTCAACGAATTTCGTGTTTGGGTTATAGGTAGGTACATAAAACGAAGTTATTCGAGTAACCTTATGTAATCTATACGTAGGAACTTTACTTGTTCTTGTATTCACGCCTTTTTACTTTATGGTAGGCAGAGTAACTACCTACACATAACATCAAAAACTCCAGTACTTTACTAGTTAACCCTATATTCATTTTTCCTTTGTAAACTTCGGCTGTCGATTTCGAGGTTTCAATTGTTTAAGTAATTTCTGAACAAATTGTTTACATTCGATGCTAATCGTATAATACCTTCTATTTATTTTAATTTGGTGAATAAATTACAGCTTGCGGGTAGCAAATGTTTTCATAGCAGTTTTTCTTTAAATATATGCGATTTAATTTACTCGTTAAATCCATTAGTAAATGGTTAATATACTCGTACTTCTGCACGGCTTTGCGTGGTCGAGGCAAAATTACCTAACAGAAACACAAATTAAATTGCGCGGATTAATTGTAGCAGCGCTGATGTAAGCCAGTTATCTAGCATAAGTAGTTATGCTAGCATTTGTTTTTTCTTTGGTTTCGCCACTTCGCCTAGTTCCCAGGATCGTGTCGCAACCGCGTCGCTCCTCGGTCGTGAACCGTGTCGAGGTAGGTATTACAGTGTTGTGCGGCAAAGGTCTCGGCGGAGGCAATTCATCCTGCCGGTGGGTGCTCCACTTTAATACGAAGACAGGGGTCACCGGTTCGACTCCTTTAACATAAAGTCAGGGCCCATATTTGATGCTGTGTAAACGGTATTGTTGATGGTAAAGTTTTGAACCGTCGCTTTTTTCCAAAAAGTATATTAAATAAAAGTCAAAATATGGAGCATTACTTAATATAAATTTATTACTTTGTATTGAAACCCTTAGTCCGCTTGGTCGAGAAAACGTGCTATAATGGGTATCTAGTAAAAAATGCTGCTAGCACCTTTGACACTATACCATGAGAGCTTTTCTAGATTTAGTTTTGTTGTTTTTAACATTTGTAATGTATATCATAATATTTTGATTGAAATGATCTATAAAACTACGAGTATATTATATTTGTAAAGTTTATGAAATGAAATGAAATCTTTAATGTGTGATAGATTCAGGTTAGTTAACATTGATTGCTGTCATTGTTGCTTAATAAATAGTTTAGTCCCACTAAATCCTACCTTAACAGGTGTACACACTTATTATCCTAAATTTATACAATGTCACTGAGTAACAAAAAATAATAATAATAATAATATCTAACATCAAACATAAAATTATAATCACTAAATTAAAATAAATTAAATTTATGTATTTGTCAAATCTAATAATTATTACTAGTACCTACGATACAACTGGCACTGGCATTTGATGCAACAAGAACTATTGAGACGCCTCACTCAACAAGTAGTCATTTAACGTATAAAAACATTTTTCAGATAACCATTGTTTCGTAAGAGTTTTAAATTTAATAAAGTTGTGATCTTTAAACGAATCAGGTAACTTGTTAAAAATCTGAATACACATCATATGAGTATTTTTGGTGGAAAGTTTTAACTTAGCCATGGTTTGTACATTTTATGCCTGTATTGAGATCTGACCTTGCGAGGAACAGTGTCCTGTTTTAGTGTAAATAGGTATTTATGTTTGTAAACAAATACACAAACTTCATATATATACAAACATGTCATTGTCAAAATACAGTTCTTCTTAAAATATGGACGACATGAATCTGTTCGGCGTAGAGAGAAAATTGCTCTAATACAGCGTTTTTGGATTAAAAATACCTTATCTTTATCCACAGAGTTGCCCCATATAATGATACCGTATCGAAGAGCAGATGCGACATAACCATTATATGCAATTAAAGCTGCTTGTACTGATACTACTCGGCTAACTCTCCTTAAAGCAAATACAAATTTGTTAACTTTAGTGCATACTGAATTGAGATGTTCTTTCCAAGTGCAACATTTATCTATATTTATGCCTAAGAAGTTTGTATGCGATACTTCATCTATAATTGTACCTTGAAAGTTAATATTTAAATTGTTAGTCCAACCTTTAGCACTTCGAAATTGAATGTATTTAGTTTTCGACAAATTTACTTTAAGATGGTTTGCTGTTAACCAGCTTATTGTCTGCGACAGGGCTTCATTTATTACAGCATTGTGATCCTGCCTGTCGTTTCCTTCAATTATTATTGTTGTGTCATCAGCGAATAGGATACATTCGTGAGGTAGTACATTTGGCAAATCATTAATGTACACCAGGAAAAGAAGAGGACCCAAAATACTGCCTTGGGGCACACCAAATTCATTATGGGCGTATGATGACCGGTAGCTATTAACTGTCTTGTTCAAAGGGCAGTATCTAGAGGTTTCAACACATTGAGTCCTGTTGCTCAAATATGACTTGATCCATTCTAGTGCTGGACCACGAATACCATATTTAGATAGTTTGATTAGCATACGCTTGTGACACACTAGATCAAACGCTTTAGTCATGTCCATAAAGAGGACTGTAACAGGGGACTTTTTATCGATACATTCAATTACACGTTTTATTAATTTAAAGGTAATTTAAAGGTAGCTAGAGAGGTGCTCCTACAAGCATCCTTCCTTATGCAGCGCACTCACGACATACTTATAAATCGCTGAGTCTAAATGGTTGCCACGAATTTAAGTATGACACGATAATAACGACACAGTACATTTTAATGTTCTTTACCTACCTAACTATAATATAATTTATTACTCCCAAAAGATTTCATCAACGAAAAACCTAAGCACTTAGTATTCCGTCGTGAATTTTCGTCATTACCCTAACTTTCATATTCCTGACCGATTAGCATCGACATGTCGCGGCGAGATGGCTATGTAAATCGCTCCCCGCACACGACCCCTTATCTGCCCCCCATAAAGCCTCGTTGAAGGCTGCAGCGGCATACTAATCAGGAATGCAAGCTCGACGCGCCCGTTGATGTCTTTTGTTTGCGAGCTTAATAAATTATCTATTTACAGTTACGTGTTGGTTGTGACGAGAAATAAACCGTAAAAAGCGCTAGTCTACATACTTTTAAAGGTTAGGGTTTGTCTAAGCATGGGTAGTGTTACAAGCGTCTACTAGATGGCGCCACGTTCGTGTACAATCCTCATCCAATAAAGTATTGTGAGTGTTGTGAAAAGCCTGAAGAATTTTCGGCGAGTCGTGTTTGTTAATATTCATGTTGTATTGTGAAAAAAAAAACAACTGGAATAAAATGTGATGTCCAGAATGGGATCTCGAACTATTACGGTTCCAGTGTATATAAGACTGTAAGTATTTCAAATGTCATACAAATCGGTACCGTCAAGTCTGGCAACTTTGCCAACGTCAAGGTCTATCCAAAGTTCAAGATGCATTTTCTACAGACAAATACTACTTCAAACAGTTTCAAGTCGACTTGTCGTTATATCAATATGTCAAAAATTATTTCAATACCATTGGAAATGAAATATACAAATGATTTATTAACAAAAAAGATCAAAACGAATTGTGGTAAAGAAGGCACTACCCTGTGGTAACTTTGCCAACTAGATTTGTGTTTATAAAACGACAGTGTTTCTTCTTGCTGTCCATAAATGTAATGTTACTTCTTTCGTATACAATAGATCCAACATCTTGTAAAATATTTTTCTTTTAAAGTACTATGAAAAACAAAAAGTGGCAATGTTGAACACCCTTATATGCAGTTTTCATACAACGTCAAAGATTGTCGTTAGGGTTGTCACTAATTGAAACATTTAATATTATTTTATCAGCATTAATTTTAAAGCTTTAATGGTACATATATTAAAAAATATTTGAATATTATAAATCGATTATCCCGAAAACTTATTATTGTATTAAGTAGGTATAATGACTTAATGACTATAAGGTACTAAGGACTAGGTTATGTCAAAAGGTGGCAAAGTTGACTTCCCATCCTTTCTGCACCGGTATGGTAAAATTGCCAATGCAATTTTTGAAGGGTTTAACAAAGAATGGATCAAAATCAATGGCAGTATTTGAATCACTGGGATATTAAACACGTTGACAAAAAAGTGTACACAGCTATATCCAGTCCATAAGCACAAATAAGTTGAAAGTTGCAGACCACTAAAAAGTTAGGTTAACTTACCGGCGAACTTTGGATGTCAACTAAAAGTTTGCACTATCCGTACGGATACCATACATTAAACAGTGTTCAGTTTATAATCCGATTTTCTACTCAGGGTGTTGACTGAAAAAATATTGCCGTATTTAAAATATAGGCGTTATTGTTATAGCACACAGCAGGTGGCAAAATTAGTATCCAATTGTAAAGTTGCCAGACTTGACGGTAGAATAAAAATTGTAGGGACAATCAACCACTTTATTTGGTGACCATAACTACGCCGTAAAAATCCAACAATAAATTTGGTCTCTATTTCTTTGTCGTGACTTGACGCAAACATTATGACAGGATCTATGGTGGCGCAGAAATCAACGTTTTCGACTGTAAAAACATTTAGACATACTCAGGTCCAAACCGGTACCGTGGTAGCACCCGAAGAGATTTTTAATTAGGGCACTTAAATCTATAACATATCAAAATTTCATCAAAGTTTCAAATCAAAGACTCCTTTGGGGTCCTTTTGAATGGTTCTTCCAAGTGAAATTTGCCCGTGGTCATTAGACATGTTTACTTAGATATATAAGATACACATTATTATAATATTACTGGTCGGCTCATTAGGCGGCAGCGCATGCGGCATGGCTATCGCCTTATTAATCGATATCGTTAGCGCGATGATCTTAATGAAGTCCTCACGACGGCGGAGGAGCCGGGGCACTGCGAGCTGACCACTGGGTTAATGTCATGCTGGAGGAAGTAAGAGGACCGTTAGTAGAAAGCATGATTATAAGAAAAAAGCTATAGAAAGGACGAAAGAAAATCGTTTATTTAGTGCCTACAATATTTATACCTAAATACACTAAAGGGCGCGACGGTCAGCATAAATGCTGCAATATGTAGCCACAGCGCTGTACACCAGACACACCGATACGACATTGAATACATGCGGACGGCAGACAGACAATTACCACGTAATAGATATAGTCTATTACATACATTAATACATTAACAAAAATCCTTACAACGCGACAAGCAACAGCAACAAAGAAATCCCTCAAGATAACCACGACAAAGCAGCCAAGTCAACAAAAGCAGAGCAGCCAACTTTAATTTATATAATTACGTTCGTGTAATTTTGTGCGTGTGGTTGCCGGGTTAGAATATTGCCACTCTATGTCTTCCCGTGGATTGTCGTAAGAAGCGGCTAAGGGAATAAGGGCTTGTAGTACTGTCAGGCGAAGGGCTTGCAACCTGTCACTAATACACTGGTCAAAATTTCTGCCTGATGATGCAAAATGTGATTACAGAATTATTAACAAGTCTTTTTAGAGATGTTGATATTTCTGTAGCTCTGAGGCGTCATTTTATGTATGATATAATTCAATTTTATAAAGTGTTCATCGAACCGTTCCCAATTCGACGACGAGGCGTTTTTAGCGGAGTTGGATGTTTGCTATTATGTATGTGAGTATGTATTTCTATTTAATGTTTATCGTTGTACTTACGTATAGTACAAGCCTGGAGCTTAGTATCGGACTAGGTCAATTTATGTGAGAATATGTTAAGAGGCATTTTTTTTCTATAAATTAACCTGTGATCAATTATTTCTCTCTTATTATTTTGATATCGATGGTAAATTTAGAATTATCATCCCTATCGTAAAATTCGCAACAATGCCTCCATGGATTAGTTGATGCAGGCACAGTGGCAATTTTGCCACTAAAATCGGACGGATCACAAACTCTAAGTACCTACAGATTTTCCTATGCAAATAATCCGTAGTAGAAACAATTACTGTTACATGGTTACAATTATTATTATTTTTGCCAAAAAGAAATCAAACGAGCCCACCGAAAGCCTAATGGCAACTGGGATCAAACGCCTGCATTTCAAGACTTCAATCTCAAGACATAATCCTAAGTCTGAAAATAGCAATACCTACAAAGCAAAGCTCGCATGTCATATAACTAAGATCGGTGAAATTACTAGCACAGAGGCATTTTATTGTAGTGTTTAGGGTTGGCAGCGCATTAGCAGGCGAGATTGCAAATATTTATAGGCATTAGATAGAGCCTACTTACCATTGGATGGCCTGTGCTTCATGGCATAAAAAAGTCAACGAATTCTCCTTCGTTGCATTAGGGATTCATGTACCCGGCTGCCACACCACTTCCTGCAGTCACGACCGCGACGTACGGCGACGGCGGCGCGCCACGATTGGCCCGAGCGCACGCGGAGCTCCGCGCTGCCTGCACTAGTTCAGCCCATTCGATGTTTATTGGGATGTGGATGATATTTATAGTATCATTTGAACTTTATAGTGATTGCTAACGCTTATTTAGCAGTACATTGTTCGATTATTTATTGAAAAATAAGAAATATTAAATAAAAATAGTTTAAAGTATCCTTTAACATATTACAAACTTAGTTTGAGCATAGGTCAATTGATGTGAGATCGTCTCCAGATATTTATTTATCGTTTTCTAGTACCCATAGTACAAACCTAGAGCTTAGTTTGGGGCTAGGTCAATTTGTGGGAGATTGTCCCGCGATATTTATTTATTATAACGTCAGTCAATCAAATTTTTGATTCACTTATGCAGATGCCTGTCAATACTTATTAAGCTACTTCATAAGGTTACCGACCACAAACTCGATGTTTTTCTAACCTAACCTATTGGTTTTAAATTTTGAGAAAATAATGATCAATAATTTATGATCATTTGGACAAATTAAACAGCTGGAAAACTACACTTCGAATTTGTAATGTAAATTACCGATTGATTACTATCCGAGTGAGTCTCTGAATTGATTGATGTTAAAATGATCTGAAACTAAATTAAACATTGTAAACTAGTTCCAGATTGGGCGAAGGTCGTGACGTCGACATCACCGTAATGGCCACCATCAGTCCGACTGTTACCGTTCCGCGGCGGCCACCTGTACTCCCCGATTAAAACAAATCGCTGCGCCACGAGTCGCTCAATTTCTACATCATTAATTCTACAAATTGCTTTTGTCGTTATTTAATTATAAGATCTATTAAACTATCGGTAAATGCGTCTGAGAGGTAAAACGTCTTAAGAGACTTGGGGAAAGTACTTGCGATGGTCTGCTGCTAAGCACGCAACTGTGCATGGTTGGTTTTTAATGTTACGTTACAAAAGTGGTTTCGTTTACACGTAAAGACTAAATAATAGTTTGGTGCTTTCACCCATAATTATGCGGATTTGTGCATGGGCATCAGTGGTCAATTCGCGTTAATTCAGGGCAATATTTTGCAAAAATCTACAATGCAAATAGGTAGATACTTACAATATAAAAGTATGCGTAGTTTTTAGCTTTTTGACTACAAAGTCGTTGATACGCACGCTGCTAGCAAGGCAGTCCTTTCAAACGAGATGTTTAACTACAAGGTACACTTCGAGTCAACTTGACAGAGCTTCGACAACTTTATCAGCATAATTATTCAAGAAGTAACGTAATTAGAATTCAGTTAACACGTGGATTACTCGGCCGCCGCATTTGTGGGTAATCTCGTTAATTAATCGATTACGCGTAATCAAGAATCAACATGGCGTGAAACTTGCCCACAGAATCTTCAATTAACATACTATTAATTACTTAACGTTTCTTAAACCGGATAATATGTAAGTAATCAGTATGTTGATGGTTCATTGGATTAAGTAAATGCTCCCATTTATATTAGTCTAGTTTTATTACATTAAATTAGTTTCCGAATACTTGTCATTACGTGTTTTAAAATAGAAGATCAAAAATTTAATATTTATTTGTAAGTAAGAGAGAAACTCTTAAATGATCGTCTCCACACCGGGCAACAGAAGAGGGTGCTCTAATTACAGTATAACGTTTTTAATTTAGTGTGTTCTTGGCTTAGATCACCTTGGCGAAAAGTGCAAAGGGCAATGTAGCGCGACAAGGTTTTTTTGCCACGTTGGTTTTATACTTCACTTTTTTATAAGAATGGAATGGAATGGAAGTAGAGGCGCTGATTAGGAACCACCGCAGTTAAACTAAATTTCTAATAAAAAAACTGAATTAAAATAGGATTGGGAGCTACAATAACACATACAGATTCACAGATACAAAACCAGTCAGCTGGAATGGGGGTAGAATGATTCGTAATATGCCCCGTTAACTTTAGCTGGACCATTACTCTGAACACTGCCGCACATTGATCTAATCTCACACGTGGTACTCCTGCGCTGAATTTTGATAGAAAATATTTTGTAAACGTGCATGATCTATGTACGGCACGAGGTACGAATAGGCAGATTCATTTTGATATATTTAAGTTGAGTGCATATCTATACAGAAGGCCGATTTATATTGTCTAATGTCGTGTTTCCGTATTGTCAATGTTTTGATAACTCTTATTTACTTGGCGGCTGAGTTAGAAACAATACTAAAACACGTCAAAGTATCGTTTTAACCCAGTACTATACTCGAACAGGCCCAGCACGGCTAGCACATGACGGTGTGTGAATTATGTCGCCCGCGAGATAGAATACCTGTCTTTGTTCTGACCGCTCTAATCAGTCAATGACGGGAAGTCTACGTAACTCGCGCACCTTCATGTGCTAGCCGCGCAGGGGATACTCACAAAAATATTTTGTTTTTGTTATCGTTAGTAATGGCGGCGTGAAAACAATAAAGCAACACAGTCTTAACGAGTTGAGTAGAGGCCCAGCGTCCCGCGGGGAGCCCTCCAATATGTTACCCTAACGTAAAATCTAGTCGCTCAAGTTTGGTTTAAAGATATCGTGCGGAGGCTGAGTTATACGCGCAATTAGGCGCAGCCTTAATCGGCGCGCGCGCACGACGCCGCTCGCCGTCGCTGCGAGATGACCAATTCGCGCAGGTCAGGACTCTTAGTGCGGTGGGATGATTACCTGGGACGGTCAAGTTGGGAACCCCGTGGAGTCCGAAAAGGATCCCATCTATCTCCCATTATAAGTAGTACCATCAATGCCATCATATGGTACTTAATTGTTGTACTACGAGTACCATAAGACTCCCAAAATCTCATAATAAGTTACCAGAAAGATAGGTACAACGTAGAAAAAATCAAACCATGAACTGGTTTAGGACGGACGTAACGCTTTGTACAGCGTGTTTTTAAGTTTATTTCAATCACTCTTACACGCTCTTGTGCTTGTCTAACCGACTTAAACCGAATCAAACATACTTTTTAAGACTAAATGTGCTGATAGTGATATTGGCAGACGGTCTCACAATAAAGAATCTAGACTAAAATGTGAAGAGACTCGCTATAAGACTGGATTCAGAAAGATTCACTTATTTACTAGAGTTTTCTTTTATACCATACTAAAAGGGTGTTCCTTATGAAATTAGGAACCACAACCATAACCGGCTGTCAGCAGGCGGTGCTGCTCGATGCAGTCAGAACTCGTATACTTAGAAACTAATTCACTATCTCCAACGATATCCTCCAAGCTCAGTGCGTCAAGCCTGCGCCGGCGCGCCATCCTTATTCCTTAGCGTCCGCGCGGGGGTTCTCTTCCCGGGGAGTCAGTAATAGGAACCGAACGATTGGCTCATTGCCTCTTCCCGATATAGCGGGCCGGCCGGATACTTCTAATCTAACACTCATAGGGTTATAAATACAGTATGATTCCGCTAAGTCTGGCTAATTTGTTATAAATTATAAACTCAAACCATGGAACTCAAATTCTTAATCTTAAATGTACCTACATAATGAGAATAACAGTAATATTAGAGCAAATTAAGTTGACATCGAATCACGGAAAACAGCCACACTTACCTATTATTACATTTTAATAAATAATAAACTTATATCGCCGGCCAAGCCGTGTATTAAGTATGGGGTTAAATACTTTTTTTTATGTTAAGGAGAAGGCACACGAGCACTTAGGCCACCTGATGGTAAGTAGGAATCTGAGAGCCATAGACATTAGAATTCTCAAGACTATAATTCTAAGACCTCATATGCGTTGCCAACCCTGAGGACTAACATGGAATGCCTCTATGCTAGTAATTTCACCGGTTGTCTTATCCCCACACCGGAACACAACAATGCGAACACTGCTGCTTGGCGGGTGGGTTAGTTGTGCTTTATATTTTCCCGACCTAAGCTGTTAAGTCTGCCCCCAACCACTTGCAGAATGATGTTACGCTAAGAAAGAGAGCGGTTCATAGTCTAAGTTGAAGTAAAGATAGTAATTCCATTTCTAACGCTTAGCTCTTGTTTATATGTATAGGCGTCCTACGACCTTTAAATTCAAATTATTTTGTAAGCGTAGGTAACAAGGTGTTACAGATACTGGTTATGAGCAGCTAGCCAAACAAATAAGACAGGTCACGATAGCGCATACGCATAATTTATTATAAATTACAATCATAGTCGCAATGGGTATATGAGACCACGTAGGTATGTTATAATTAAAAGGTATCTAATAGGTAGATATTGCTTACGAGTAGTAAGCTTTTTGTGTTGAGAAGTTATAGAGATTATTTTTAAATTGTACCTGGTCCTTGATGCCAGGGTTTGCAGGTTTGGTTGTGACAGTAAAGCGACGGCCGTCTGAATGCTATCATAAAATGACACTTTACGATATGGAATTATTTTGTGGAGATTATTAATTCGCAGTAATTAAGAAGGCCCATGTCACGCAGTGAATGTGTTTTGGTTACCATTATGATGATGATAAGTTTTACTTACGTAATCAAAGAAACAAAAAGACGAACATATAAATAAATATTGACTGCGCGTACGCCGGTTAAACGATGCGTTTGTTTCTGTCAGAACAACTCGCTGCAGACGAACGTGGCGACTGCGCGATCGCGGCTGACGGCGGTCGATTAATTCACAAGATGGATACGGTTCTTAAAGTACAGTCCAATGCAGTTATGTTGAGTGCTCGGAGATTAATTAAGTAGTTGATTATATTAGATCGAAGAATCGTGATTAGTTTAAGTTGTTAAACAGGAATAAGTGGATACATTTTTTAGATAACATTACAAGAAATGGATGATAAAAAAAGAAGTATAAGGCATGAGATGTAATGAAAAGTGACACCGAACGTTTGCTTTATTTCGACTGTAAGATGTAGTGCACACTTTTGCTGATATAAATTTGGTTTCAGTGGAAACTTGAATAAAAAAATTGAAACTAATTGCGTAACCCTAACACTATACATGTATATATCTCTCTGAACACAAAGCCAGAAACAGCACGGTAAAAAGTTTCTATGAAACAAGTAGGTCTTTTTGACGGAATTGAACCTGCTACCTCTGGCTTCGCGGCGTAGGTACTGAGCTGCTTGAACAAAGCAATGTAATCAAAAGTGTCTGAGAACAGTTAGCCACCCAGCTCGATACGCCACCTAGCGGGTAATAGCCGTCAACACGTCGCATTGTTAACACCGCGCGGCTTGTTCGGCCACAGACAATCGCGGCGCCCGCGCGCCCTACACGGCAGTCGATTAGATCTCCAACTGTACACTGGGTTCTGCCCACTGACCGTCCGTGTCAGTGAAACAAAAAAGGAATAAATACACTGTCCTTGTTTTTATAGAAACGCGAAATTATATTATATATTTCGACAACACGTTAGCATAATGTTGGTAATGGCGGATATTTGTAACTGAGTCTTGGATGTTTTCTTAGTACTTAAATATGTATTTCACTATACGTATAGTACATATGTAAACATGTTTATCGATGTCTAGTACCCACAGTAACAAGCCTAGAGCTTAGTTTGGTAGTAGGCCAATTTATGTGAGATTATCCCCAGATATTATTATTATATATTCTGTAACCTTTTCTTTCATTGTGACATTCGAACTTGACAAACAGTGATAAAGCATACTTATCTTAATAGATGTAGACGTTCAATAAGTGACGGTTTTCTTTGATATACGGGTATATACGGTCCATTATATCATTACTCTCCATCAATTAAATGTTTGTCTTACTAAACTTCCTACATATGCCGCCGCCCTGTAACTAAAGTATAAAGCAACTTTACTCGACGAAGCGTTTGAATAGATGCTGATCGCGATTGTCCCATGTGAACTGTATGAAGAAAGGTTCAGACCGAAATTGTTTGGTGAACATTATTTCAATCCCAATATAAAATGTCCACCATCGACTAAGTTAAGTAAAAACTCTTTATTACAGCCTGTCTGCATCACCCTTTACCAAACACGCTCTCAAAAATTACAAATATGGAGACCTTGTAATAGTTACGGTTCCAAACGAGCATAGTCGATGGACGTTGTTGGCACAACAAAGAATCGTTCAGTCGTTATCCGGCCGATCTCGCCCGATCTCGGCCGAACCACCGCCGCGCGGTCCGGGGTCCGTGGGCAGCGGAAATAGCACAAATATTTGACGCTATCTGATGAGGGAAAGGAAAATGCTCGACGTCAGTTCGCGATGCCTCCTAAATTAGTCGGTGAAATACGCAAGCTGTTGTTTTGTCTATTTTGTATCTTACAAAGTTTATTTATTGAGTTTAAGTTTGTTTATCATTTTCATAACCAACGTTTCACAAATGATTCATTTCACAAACATATCATTTGACAACCGGCGTTTTTTTGCAAAACTGTAAATCATTCTGGATTTATTTCAGGACCATCGTGTAGAACCCTATAAGTTAGGTTAGATTAGGTTAGTTTTATAAAAATCCTGTAATATGTATTTGTAGTTACAGAAAAAAAAGCGGGTTGGCAAATTAATAGGTTGCGAAACGAAGCATTTGTCAAAGATTTGTCGGTGAAAAGACATAGAGCCATATTTATTATCATACGAGTACAGCTGTTTTACTTTTGTATGAAATTAGCTTTTGCCCGCGACTCTATTTGATAGAAATAACCCCATATCCCTCTACGGGTTACTAACTAAGTAGGTATCTATGTCACGTCGTAGATCGGTTGGAACGTCAAACCGTGAAATCTATTCATGCAAACAAACAAAAACACAGTTTATATTATTATATAGTGCTAGTTTACTAAGAATTAAAACTGTACTATTAATTAAAACAATAACTCAGACGTACCGGAGACCATTATTATGTTTATTTTTTAGACAGTAATATTTTTCTTAAAAGTTATTAATGATACAGTGGCTTTTTTAATTTGCATATCATCATTTTAATAACCGTTAGCATAATTAACGACCTAGACTCATTTTTTTCTAATAATCAGTTAGCGTCTCTTTAGTTATACTAAAACAAATTTTTGATCACTTCTTAGTCTGTACAAATTTTGGTTTCCTTTTGTACTGTGAACCCAATTTTTGTGTATTCTTTTCATCACGATGCCGTAGAAACAGAGTTATAAAAACACTCTGTATTACTAGTCTATAAAGTTTTGTATATGTCGCGGTCTCAAATATCCGTAGCTGCGCCCGCGCCGGCGCGGCTTGCGCAGGATTGACAACAATGCTCAATCACAAGCCACCCGGTGACCCGGGAGGAGGCGGCGGCGCGGGGGCGCGGCGCGCTGCTGGCCCATCAATTACTGAGTGATCCAAATTCAGTAGATTTCTAGTAAATTGTGGGGTATTGCAGGTTGCAAAACTATTCAAGATTTCAAGGTATTTAAGATGGTAGGTACTTACATGAAGCCAGAGATTCATAACGCACTTTTAGAATTATAGTGACCTAATTCTACATTTCAGCTTCCCATTTCGAGTCATACATTTAGTATTTAGGTCCTGTGCAGGGTCCGTCCGGATCGCTACCACCATCTTATCCATAATAACCACCCGCCAAGCAACAGTGTTCGCATTGTTGTGTTCCGGTGTGGGGATAAGACAACCGGTGAAATTTCTAGCATAGAGGCATTCCATCTTAGTTCTCAGGGTTGGTATTTGATTTGATAAATGTTTGAGGTTCCGTGGGAAGATAGTTATAAAATGCCTTTTATATTAAGGTCTTTATTTGTCACCATGTACCAATGTTTTTTTCTTACTTCAAGGTAATGTACTTACCCGATGCTCTTACGGTGAAGGAAAATCATCGTGAGGAAAGCTGCACATTCGAACAGCTGAGTGTGTAAGAGGGTAATTGAACAAAAGATCCTAAAGGCGTTGAAGTGTATCCGAAAGGGCCCGTCTGTAAGATAAGGTCTTTATTTCTTACTGTTTTTATATGCTTTGCAATTTACAGTTCTGTAGTGTACGAGTAGGATGAAAGAGAAAAAACTAATTTCCACGAAATGTATACATTTTTATTGAGCATTTTTATAATTTTCTACAAGTGTTAACTCGAGTATCATTTACTAGTAGATAATTTATTATAAATATTTGCTGTTAAATGATATTGTTTGGATATTGGATCAGTCATCCATTACAAATCCAATAATCAAATCCGATTGTTACGTAACCTTTTGGGCTAACGTTTAAACAAAAACCTCGTTGCTATGCATTGTCTATAGCCCCGCGCAGGCGCACGACAGTAACGGCTTTGTAATCACAGACACGACTTTCCAATCAACCGCTAATGTGTTTAATCGCGGCTGTTGCCATGGGCTGTGCCAGGTTTTCTTAAACTCGTACAAAATGGGGATCATTTCACACAAAGTCGAACTACTGGGCAGTGAATAATTTACTAGAGGGCAAGTTCAGCTGGGGTTCAACCTGTCTACCTCTCAATACGTCCTTTTCTAATTCGTTTCCAATAAAAGAGATGAAATAAGCGACGATGTTTCTGTAGCTATTCTATTCTCTTTAGGTCTAGCGGGGGGTGTCTCCAGTGAGGGGGGGAGTGCCCGGTGGTCCGCAGCTCTATGGGTGCATATCTAAAACACACGCGATGCGCTTTCTGGAGTTATATCACAGAGATGCTAGTTTAATGGGCTGGGTTACGCTTTAATTCTGAAAGTTAACGGTTTTAGGGTAATTAATGGTTGGTCAATGTCGGTTAAGTGGTTTAGGAAATAGCGATATTAGCCATGCGTTTTTGACACTAATGTCGGTACCTAAGTAGGTAACCTACATCATCCTGGGGCTGTATAGTCTACTCGGTTGACCTTTGCTGATTTTGACGCTATGGTATTGTTTTCAACTCTGTCACCATTACTGTCAAGTAAGTAATGGTTACACACTTGACAGAAGCGCTAGATGGAGCTGACCCCATGTGCTTCTGTTTAGTCTTCAAGAGTGCGATATCTATAGACTTGTTTCTTTAATAAGTCCATGGTGATTGTCTTAAACTCGACATTGGCGAAATTTAACTTGTTAACAAGGAGTGAAAGCCATTACGACACGCTATACTAGTTGGTAGTGACCCTGCCTTCGAAGCTAGGGGTCCTGGGTTCAAATCCCGGTGAGAACAGATATTTGTGTGATGAGCACGAGTATTTGTTCCTAAGTGTTGGTTGTTCTCTATGTATTTATGTTTATATATACGTACACATAAGTAAGTTTATCGTTATCTAATACCCATAGTACAAGCCTAGAGCTTAGTTTGGGACTAGGTCACTTTGTGTGACATTGTCCTGTAATTTAATTATTTATTAAATGTCTAAAGCAACATTGTTTGACCGAGTGAAAAAAGTCCTACTTGAAATCAACCAAAAAATTCAAGTTGCTTGAATGAATGCTTCTGCGTTTTTTAAAATCCACAGATTACATCATCTTATTCAAAACATTAACGTAGTTATGTCTGTTGAAAGCCTACTTTGTAGAGAAAGATTAGTTAAAATAGAAAGTCGTGTCATGTAATAAAGCTCGCGGTAACACACGCGCGCGTACACAAACCGAGCCGTTGCGCTACCTATGTTAATTCATCCCAGGCACCGAAAGGTTACCCGGCGAGACGGACGACGGTATCGGACACACATCTGTCTAAAAGCACAGATCGAGATACCCCGGACATCGAGGCTATTTATCCATTGATTGAACTGAACTCTAAACAATAGCATACGTAAGTCACTTGGCAGATGCGGTCTTTGTGTGTATTAGTAAGGCAATACAACATTGATTCAGAACTAAATGGACGCACCAGCTTCCAGTATATTTTGGTTTATGATATAAAGCTGTTGCTATGCGACTGGGGTTTGATTTAGAGTGGTTTATTGTGGATGGATGGCAAATGGTTATGGCGAGTTGAGACTTTGAGAAGGTAAGAGAGTCAGTGATGCAACGCCATTTGCCAAAAACAAGTCGATAAGAAAACAATTCGTATAATTGGCACACGTCTGTTAAGTGTTTGGTATTGGTCAATAGCGATAGTGCACTTGCGGCAACAAGTACTGACTAAATGTATAAACGATAATTGATCTTGTTAAATTAAAATAATAAATTAATATCAGGGGACCATCTCACACCAATTGACCAAAATGGTTAAGAAGTTTCCACAATTCCACTGCAAGATGCAGGAATTATTCCTACAACCGAATGCTAGTGATTCTCTCACTTTTAGTTTTTTAAAGGGTTGCCGTTACGTCTCGCTGAAATAAGGGTAGTGTGCTTATTAATATTGGTATATGCTTTGTTGATATAAAAATATAAAAACATGTGTAAGATCACGGGCGTATTTGGTAAAAAAAAGTAAATATTTTGGCAACTTCATCAAACTTTTCCACTCACTACTGCTTTATACAATAATTGCTAGGTTGAAAATCCACCTGTTACAGTTGAAACACTTTTTTACCGAGCTGTACCGACGAGGATAGTGCCGGCCATTCATTGTCAATCGTGGCTGGCTGTCGGCAGTCGCCGTAGTCCAATTACAGATGCAAGTCAGTTGCACAACCCTAAGGTGCAAGGTATGTGCGTGCAGGGCATTCGGACAAATTGCTGTTGCGAAATCTGGCTGTATTGAAAACAATGAGGAACAAAATCAGACGCGGTTATGGCGACAAGCGTTCAACAGGGACGAAAGACGGGAAAGAGGGGAGTTTTTTGCCCACCAGAGGGACACTTTAGTAAATCCCTTTGCAAAGAAAATAGGTACTTTTTATTACATATATTATAATACAGAAATAATCTAATAATATTTATACATAACTATGTGGTTCTTCGTCTTAGATAATAAGGTCTCATTAAGTTAGAATGTATTTCAAAAACGTTGAAATGCAAAAAGTGCCCATTTTCTTTACAGACAGGTTTATCAAGTGTCCCTCTTATAGCACAGTTCCTTTATAGACCTCTTTCTTTGGCTCTAGGGTTATACTATCGGTATAATGAACAGCAAAGCAAAGTTTTTGGTTTATTTCTGTTAACTTTTAAAAAAAAACTTTTTTTTCACTAAATTTGGTTAAACATACCTTTGTCCTAAACACACTGTATTTTTTTATAATTTAAAACATGTTTTTTTACCTTATTTTGAGTTAATATCGAAAAAGCACCCTAATTTTTAATCGTAAATTCTCACGTCAAATGTCTTCTTTTTTAAAAAATCGGTCCGCTTTCTGTTCGTTAAAATCTCTTCTTTTTGATTTGAACGTTTGAATTGGATGTTTTTTACACCATCAAAAAATTAATAATAAGAATATAATATATAATACTAGCGACCGGCCAGCGGCTTCGCAAAAATAGATGTTGGCCGATTCTCAGACCTACCCGATATGCACACCAAATTTCATAAGAATCGGTCGAGCCGCTTCAGAGGAGTTCAATAACGTACACCGTGACACGAGAATTTTATATATTAGATTTACTATATTTATATATTTGTATATTTATAATATTAACCATAGTAATATGGTAAATATTCTCAAAAAATGCAAATGCTACCTTCTGTGAAAGTGTTTCTCCAATCATCGCGGTATGCAGCTAGATCCTTCAATGTGTGGCAGCTTCCTACTATTTAACTTATAAAGTCACTTTGAAATAATAACATCATGGCCCAAGAAAAAAGTTAAAACCTTAATTCCTTCATTTATTAATTTTGAAGAAATTATTTCTACTCTGCACCACAAGTATAGTAACTAGTTGTATTTTATAAATAAACTCTTCCTTCTAACTGTAAGAAAGCGATTTACATCTACAAGCAGAACAGTAGCATATTTCAGAGTCCTCGTGCTTTACACAAATGCTAAATAAGTATTGTCCAACGGTACGGGCGCAGCGTCACTCGGCGCGGGCGCACCGGCGCAGATGGCTGATAGCGCAGGCGCATGCGTGGCGGACGAGCGCCGTTACGGGGCTGCGCCTGCGATCCGAGCACACGCGGAACTTACCTAGGAATCTGTATAGGTTATGATAATTGTCAGGAATCGCGATGATGTATGCTTAGATGTTGGCGACACGTTTAGTCTAGTTGGTTTACCCGGCCTACGAAGATAGCGGTCCTGGGCTCGATTCCAAGTAAGAGCAAATATTTGTGTGAAGAGTCCAATAAGTTTTTATTCTTATAAGTGAAAAGGGAGAGAGAATGTTTTCTACGTAGTGAAGTTTAATATGTAATTTCTAACACTACAAGCCTAAAGCTTAATAAAATTTGGGAATAGGTTATTTTTGTTGAAAAATAGATGTTTATTAATGCTACTCATCAGCGAATAATCAGGGCCGGGATTCCACACGGCAATAACGATATCATCTTTGACGTGTTTTAGAATCGTTTATGTCACAGTCGCCATTATTGTAAATGACATAAGAGTTATGAAAACATTGACAATACGGAAACACGTTAAATACGATATCGTTATTACCGTGTAGAATCCCAGCCCTGGACAATGGACAAAAATTTATGGAACGTGGTACCAGCTCCAATGGACATAACTTTCATATAAATGGATAGGTATTTTTATGTAGAGCCAAGTTAAATAGGGCGCATATCTCCATTTGCTGTTCCTATGTATTTGTATGACCTATTCAACGACACCACCATGATTGGTAATAATAATAAGCGGGTACCAAAATGCCTATTGTCCTTTGGGTTCGTCGGAGTTATACCGAGTTTCAGTATGGCTGCTGTTCACTACACAAGAAGACAACGAAGTTTCCGCGATCTTCTTTTCGGCTGTCATGTCCAGTGCGTTTGCGCGTCGGTCACGGTAAGTGCATCTATTCAGTTAAGTGGTGAGACCCGCTTGTGGGAGGCCAGCCAACCGAATGCTACCGCAACTAATACGAAAGCACTGTAGGTTCGAAGGACCAAATTTATGTAGGAGTTATACCGAGTTTCAGTATGGCTTCTGTTACATAAAGTATAGTTTGAAAGTTAAAGATAATAAAGTTAATACGTTTATTGAATAAAAGTTACAGTTCAACGGCTAGGTCAAGTGTCTCTGACATTGTTTTATGAAGTGCGATTAGAATATTGATATTCGTATTAATTATATTGATCCACTTGACTAATAAAAGTGAGCGTGATGTTAGCAGAAATACCTGCGCAGTGTCGAACCGTACAGGGTTTAATTAGCTAAATAGGCTGCAAATTCAGAAACAAGGATAGGTAGGTAGGTATATGTATAAGTACTAACTAGGTATGCCGTATTGATTTTACAAATAATTATTTGTATTCAGATGGGAAGTTCACAAGTAGCCACGTAGTACCGACGGTCACTGGCTTTCTCACTGTAATTCATGTCTCGCGTTTTGCCGTGCATTCCTGTGATGCGTTCCTTTACCGCAAAGTATCTGGTAAATTGGCAAAAATTAAAATAGTCGTGAATTCAAACCTTATTTGATTTCGAACCAGCATAAAAAATTATCAATTAAAAAAAACAAAAAGTGAACATTATGGTATGTATCTTGTGGTGCACACTGCCAAGTTAAAGGTCCTTTTGTTCCGAACGACCAGTGCGAGCTTTTTTTTCAAGTACTGTAACTACTGGAAAATAATTCTACATCCACAAGGAAAGCCGGTGGTCTTGTATGTTTTATAAGACGGGCCGATTCCCGCGACTCCGTCCGCGTAGAAGTCATTTATCGATATTTCCTCAGGAACCGTCCAATTTTTAGAGATTAAAAAGTACCTTATGTACTTTCCCGGGACTGAAACTATCTCCATTCATAAATTTAATCTAAGTCTGTTCAGCGGTTTAGGTATCCATGAAAGCGTAACAAACAGACAGACAGAATTACTTACACACATATAATATTAGTAAAAATCAAAAAAATAATAATTAGGAAATCGAGTTTAACATAATGTAATTCGCACTGCTAGATCTACACAGTATTTATAATTTCAAAAAGCTTGCTTGTTTTGTTTCAAGTTCATAGGAAATGTATTAAAGTAATTTTTAAGTATAGTTGTATTTTGAATTAAATATAGCTGTATTTTGTGTTGTTTTGGCAGTGCGAATATGTGATACAATTTATCTGGCGGTCTGGCACTATGTTATTCCTGTCTCGTGGCGACCAGATTCGGCATACAAAAACAACTTAATGTATAGAATAATATTAGTATGGATATGTTCATCATGTTTAAAATTATTATCGGGGTCTTTTCTTTCTTGTTGATCCAAGAGTTTAATAATAACTCCTGCTTCGCTTGCCTTTCGTGGTATACAAATTACGATGCTGCCAAGATCGTGGTGTGGACCAGCGCTCAATTCTACTCGGTTAAACAATATTACTTTCGACATGTTATCGTATTATTGAATGACGTTGACATCTGACAAGAATATAAAATTTTCATATAGGTATAACAAAAGATTTTTTTAAACATATCTATAAATTAAGAAGATAAATTAAACAATAAAAAGTAACGAAAGAATTTACAAAGTTACTTAAAACTATTCTAATCTAACAGACCAAAAATGCTGGCAGCTTTGCCACGTTGAATGGCAATACTCAATCTTTGTGCCAAGTAAAGGCCAGCATTTTGGTCACGAGATGCGTCGACCAGGTCCTTAGAAAGGTCTTTAAAAATACGGTGTGCTCCAGGTCCCCACGGTCCTAAGGTTTCTACCCCAAAAGGCTCAAATACCTCCGCCGCAAAACCAGCCCCAATTGTGTTATTAACGTTATGATAACTCTTATTAAAATTTACTTGATAGTAATGACAGCTGAGTTAAAAACATTACTATAACATGCCGAAGGAAATATTGTTTTAACGAGCAGAATTGATCCCGTACTTACAATCTTGTCGCGACCTCTTGACGCGACTTTTTCCAGGCATTCTCGCTTCAACTGCCCGTTCGAACCGTATTGAAATGTGTCGTAAATTTCTAAGCAACAATGTGTCCACCGCCTAACTGTTGATAGTAAGCGGTGTCTATTAAGAATTCGTATAAAGTTCAATAGATAATTCCGTCCGGAGGCGACGGGTAGCGGCGCGATTAGCATAGCAAAACGTTTTTCGGTGTCCGACCGGAGTAGATAGCCAATAAATTTGGGCATTACAAAAAGTGGGCATTTATGTTTTATTCTAAGCAAGCCCCTAGCGGGAACAATAGCGGCCGTGAAGTGTGAAGTGCTTTGGCACACACTTTATTGAAATTTTATCCATAATCATAAAGAAGTCAGGTATTAAAGCAGAAATGAAATACGTGAATGGATATATATATGTAAAAATATTTGCTAGGTGTGGCCTTGTTACGTAACGTTGAAGGAGTCAGATGGCAATTTCTATGTACCTACCCGTACCTATATCGGGCCAAACGCGCTGAGTGACTTCTTATTCATGTCATTGATCCATTTGTAACATTTTTTTTCTTTAAAGGACTTGTATGTACAGTCATCTTTGCCTGCTCTGTTTTTAAAGTTCGTGAGAGCGACACATAAATACGTAAAGATTTTGAACATCCCCAGCTGTGTAATGTAACTTTGAGATTAACGCTACCAAGTAGCAACTTGTACCTTGTTTAGATAATGAAATTCCGTAGTTCAATCGATCGATACCTGTTAATCTGGAACGTAGCGATGATTGGCGAACTCGCCATTATTTCGCTGACGAGAAATAACACAACAGAGAAAGTGTCTGTAATGTAACGGGACGGGACCCGTCTTGAGAGCTTGTTTAAAACGAAACTCCGTGAAAACACACTTAAAATTATCGGCGCTATCTCCGGTAAATTGCAAACAAGCACGAAATTAGGCCGAGCTTAGCGTTAACAGTTTCAATTTCAGATTTTCAATAACGCAGAATCTAGATAATAATTACAAGGGCCTACGCGTCCACAATTATGAGATACCATCTGGTAATTAACTGGACCTCCCCCTCTCGCTCCCCTGCTCTACCCCCCAGGGGTTAATGAAATGCCCTCCGCGGAGCGAGGCTTCATAAATCCGCATTATAAGCAGCGGAGCGCGCTGCACTTTAGTTACAGTATGCAGCGAAGAGGTAATATGCAATTTATCTTACGTGTTTGTAAATATTAATTTAATTAGATAAGTCTATAAAAGAACGTAACTTTATAAAAATATTGATATACGTTATTCACATATCGTAAGTGTCGTTGCTGTTTTAGTCCATTTTCTTTTTAAAGGGTCGTAGGATAGTCCATTCTTTATTGATAACATTTTGCCACTTTATATGTAGTAGATACGTTCTATTACATACTTTAACTGTCATATCTGAAATAAAATAAAATATATATACCTACTTGTACACCCCGTGTGGCTGCCGGGTTAGAATAGTGCCACTCCATGTCTTCCCGTGGATGTCGTAAGAGGCGACTAAGGGAATAAGGGCATGTAGTAACTATACATATATTAGGCGATGGGCTTGCAACCTGTCACTAATACACTAGTAAAGCCCGATTGTGCAAAACGTGGTTACAGAATTATCAACAAGTCGTTTTAGTTGTTGGTATTTCGGTAGCTCTGCCAACCCCACTCTGGGAATGAAGGCGTGATGTTATGTATGTATGTATACTTGTACTTATCTAAAGTCAAAATAAACATTCGACTTTCTGCAAGAGGCTCAAACTAGAACGAACGCATCGATATATATAATCTATTTAGTATTTAACCGGATTGGTCCATGGTAGGGGAAGAAGAGATAACCACTTTGTCAGTCAGTTACAATCTAATTTAATTACATTAAGATTTAGGTATAATATATAAGCTTTACTTAACTAATACGTAGCTTAACACACGTACAGATAATTCCTATTCCAGTCTTCCCGTGGATGTCGTAAGAGGCGACTAAGAGATTAAAGGCTTGTAGTACTGTTAGACGATGGCCTTGCAACCTGTCACTAATACACTGGTAAACATCTTAGCCTGATTGTACAAAATGTGGCTACTAAATTATCAACAAGTCTTTTTAGAGTTGTTAGTTTTTCTATAGCTCTGCTTACCTCACTTTGGGAATGTTGGCGTGATGTTATGTCTGTATGCAGATAATTTCTAATCCAAACGAAATTCATCAAATCGCATCAATATCATTATTAAATCATTGCGCACATATGAGAATACTCAAAGATAATATTAACTTTTATTAGAAAAAGTGACTACATGAGTTCTTTCCGTGTACCCATCATAAGGACTGGTTTCGATTACTTAAGTGAGGTAACTACCGCTTAAGGTCTACTTCGTATGTATAAAGGTTGCTTGCGTTTACTGTACTTAAACTTACCTACTAACTTACTGACTTGTAAAAAAATAATACCAGATACGGATCTCTTTCAACACAAGTATAAATAATGTCCACCAAAAACATAATTTTGACGTTAATCGGCGAATGTTTCGTTGGCAAGAGGTGTTTGTGGCAGTGGTTGGAAACCCCGGTGCACTTTAGCACGTCCACGGTTTACTTATTCGTTCAGTTGTCGGCAAACATCGCGGCCAAATAATAAAACCCACTTCGAGTACCGTTGTTATACACTTCGTTCTCATCATATTAAGGCAAGTATTTGTGGCAGCATTACATGGAATTGGAGATTTTTTGCATAAAATATTTCAAGTAGTTAATATCGATGCTTCAGGTAGAGGCCATATTCGTATATTGTCTCGTGAGGAGCCCTCTTAATAAAGGAGAGCAGACGAAAACAGTTTTTTCACGTTTTTATTGATTACTTAAAGTTACAAATTTAACTTTAAATGCTATGTACTTACTAATTTTGTGCATCAGCGTATTCAACTCTAAATATATAATATTCAATGTTTAGGTATTATATTTTCTTAAGTTGATGAGATCTACTGTAGACTACAAAAATCTCACGTTAAAAATGTCTTGGGGCCAAAGATTTCTTACATTATTTTAACATTTTGCAGTGTACCTACTGTTGCGATACATTATAAAAATTAAAATAATGAACGACATTTTATATCCGTAGATATTATTGTTGTGATACACAAGTATTGTTGTATATTAAACCAATAAATTGACCATTCTAAAGAAATATATCATTAAAGATCGACGAACAGACGGACAGACCGTTTCGTTTTTAATGTATTTCTTATTGAACCCTTAAAAGCCTCCTGCGAATGCCCAGGTTCATCTGCAGAAACGGGAATGAGGATGTTCGTGACTAAAGTTTTAAATATAGCTTTCGCCCGCGACTTTGTCCGCATAGAAGTTGTTTATCATTGCTCCCTTGGGAACTGTACATGTTTCTAGAATAGAAACTATCTGACGTCCTTCCCCGGGACTCAAACTATACCAAATTTCATCTTAATTGGTTTAGCAGTTGAAGCGTGAAGAGGTAACAGACAGACACACTTTCGCATTAATAATATGATTCATGAACGGCATATTGATCCCAAAATAACTCTAGATCTGATAGAATGACGTGACCATGTCCGTTCAGCAGTGTCGTTCCTCCGACCGTCGCCTGCGTCACACGCGGGCCGCGCACCACGCCGTCCCTCATCCGCTATCGACCGCGGACAAATGACAGATAACGAACATAACATGTTAATACATTGTATATAATTATTTTCTAATTCCCTTGTTTGTTGCGCGGCGATAAATCGCGCGGCGTCCGCGCGGCAATTAGCCGCGCCGCGCCGCGCCGCGATAACATGACACTGTTTTATAGCTTCAACAAGATAAGAAAAACTGGTCAAGTTAGAGTTGGGCATGCGCTCCAAGGATTCAGTAGGAACTTATCTATCAGTCTTGTATACGCTTCAAAAATGTCTGAGTGTCATAATATCAAAATAATGTCGGGATATCTTTATACATACATTTTTATAAAATTACTTACCTATATTATTTTGATATTTTGCAATGTAGAGCAACGCAGTAAAAATGCAACATAATTCATTTAAAGATGACGTCCTTAAAATGCACCTTGAAACTCTACAATATGGTTATAATAAAGTAAGGGTTTAGTTCGGCTAACCGCCTGTTTCACAATCGTCCAGGGCTTCTATTCAGGTGCGACCGATGAATATCTATGTCATTATGAAGCACGTCCTGATAAATAATGCTATTTTATTTACTATTTGTCACATTTAAATTACCGTAGACAGTCGTGGGACGATGTAGAATATACTAGGATTAATATTAAACATTCAACCGGCTACCTATTACAGTTAAAGAGATACAGCCTCGCGGCCTCGTCCAGATGTCTTTGGAATAGCAAATAGGTTTTAAAATAGTTCCTATTAGAACCCTTTAAGCACGGAACCCTACAAACAGCCACCCTAAACAGATAAAGCTTAATTTCGCCTTTTACGTACGGTTCCTAAAATCTCAGTTTATTTTATGTTCAAGTAAAGTATCTAAATAAATTGGACTTGTGTGTCTCGTCGATTAATGACCATAGTAATGAGACCTCTGTCCCACACGCCTAAGCCTTATAATCACCACATAATTATTCGTTGCTCGCACATAAGTGAATCTCTCTCGACGGAGCCATACGACACTTATTTGTCGTCGCCACTTACCGCCGTAACTTTTTATAATTTTAATAAAAGTGTTGTAACCGTCCGCGGTAGGACCGTTATTATGTTTTTTATTAAATTATGGCCGTCAAGAGAATATAAATTTTGTGATATTGTGTGGACATTATCGGAGGTATCGATGTATTCGGTGAAGTGGCTAAACGTCTCATTTGTAGGAATGTGAGGATATTTATGGGTTTATAAAAGAGTAACAATATTTATTATAGTTCGAGTTAGCTTTATCTAACGGTCTAGCTGTGTATTCACTATACCTACTTAGAAGATACCTACCACCAGGAACCAGCAACGTGCTTGAGGGTGACAGGGAGGGGTGTACGACCTCAAGTTGTGCAGGGTCCATCCACCAAACAGCAGTTTTGTGTCAAAACTCCATTTTTTTTTAAATCAAAACAAGATACTTCTTATGACTTTTTAAATATCCTAGGATTCAAATTAGTTGACTATACCGGGTGTGGCCTGTAATAGGAGCAATAAACTGAGGGATTGTTTCTACTCTATAAACGTAGCAACATTTGTTCTACAACTTAAAAATATGTAATTTAATATTTGGGATTTTTTCGAACAAACTTAATAGCATTTTCAATGTACTCCATCCAATAGTCTAGTTGACATCAGCTGTCAGCCTACAAACTTCGTCGTTTTCGCAATACATTGCTTGCTTAGAAAATCTAAATTCATGAATATTTGGTAAACAATAAGTTATTTTTTTATAGAGTAGAAACGATCCCTCAATTTATTGCTCCTATTACAGGCCACACCCGGTACAGAATCAAAGTGACATTGCCAACCAAGACCTAAGAGATTTCTCATCATTTGGTTTACAACGTCAAGTTAACATGGTCCATCGTGGCCTAGGAAACAATTTGGTTGAGTGCACTAAGGCTTGGTTTGCGGTGACGTGACTTTACTACCAACATATTTAGGATTTCCTGCTAAGTTCCCATTCCCTTAGGCTAATTCTTGAGGTTTTTTATTCTAGAGTTAAAATGTCCCAGAGTTTCAATCTACTTACCATGAGATGGTCAGTGTACTTTTGTACCCTCTCCATGTCATACGACCTATTCATCTCCTGAACCGATTGATGATAAATTTGGTACGAAGATAGTTAATATCCTGAGTGGGGTAGGTAGAGCTACAGAATACCAACAACTCTAAACTGGTTGAAAATTCTGTAAGGCCACCGTTTGCACAATCAGGCTAAGATGTTTACCAGTGTATGAGAGACAGGTTGCAAGCCCATCGCCTAACGGCCGAACCCTATATTCAAACCGCGGCCAGATAGCCTTACTTCGGATTAAAATTTGACACTTTTTGTATGGGCAAATGTCAAATTTCAACCCGAAGTAAGCCTTATCTATCCGCGGTTTGGATATAGGGTTCGGCCGTTACAGTTCTACAAGCCCTTATTCCCTTAGTCGCCTCTTACGACATCCACGGGAAAACATGGAGTGGGTACTATTCTAACCCGGATACCACACGAGTAACTGTAGTATAATTTACTTTATATTCCAGCAAATCCAACAGTTTCTGTGTGAATAGCGATAGTCAAGTGCTATGCGTTTGCGCAAGTTGAAAAGCCAGTTGGATATAGTTATTTATGATTAGAATAAAAAATCTTGGATAGTTTCTTGCAAAGCATTTTATCGCCTTATCAGGGCCTCTATTCAACTGCGTTATAACGATATCGTTTTTGACCTGTTTCCGTATTGTCAACGTTTTGATAACTCTTATGTCATTTACAATAATGGCGACCGTGACATAAACGATTCTTAAACGTGTCAAACACGATATCGTTTTAACGCACCTGAATAGGGGCCCAGCAATCACGGTTATGGGCAAAGTGCAAGTCCCTGATGTGGTCAATTTATTGAAATAATGATTGCATTTGTATTTGGATAAAAGACGCTGTAAAATCAACAAATTGTATTGTTTTTCAAACACAATGTAAACACTCGTACAGCGTCTGCGCAGGTTGCGCCCGCGCACGCTGTCCGACCCGTTACAGTACGGAGTGCAAACATGTAGGTAAGCTATACTTGTTGAAGATGGCTGTGGGAGTTACACCTGTTTGAGAGGAAATGCGACGAGTGACGTTTATACAAAACAAACGTTTCTACGTAGGCAGCACAAGTAGCATTTCCTTTTGAGAACATTCGGCGTGGCTCGTGTTCGTATCGTAAGAAGTTATCGTCAAAAACTGAGTAACTGTACAGTCTACGAGTTTAATAGTTGGCCCACTATAGAACTCTGTTGCAGAAAATCAATGTTTAATGTGGTCGTAATTCCTTTCTCGTGACTAGACGCTGTTATTATTACAGGGTTCTATAATATAAGTGGTTCACTTTACCGCGCGGTACTTAGTAGAGTGTAGTTACCCTGCAGGATTGTTATGGTCGTGTTTACCGATGTGCATAAAAGTAGATATAACATTTGTCACTTTCTGACGAGTATGTCAGTGCGTGAGAGCCGGATGCCTTATACACATTTTGTCCACCGCGATAAAGGCGACCATAATATAACGGGCCGTGCGGCATCAGGGGGCCTAACATGGTCGTGTTTATCGATTTAGATAAACGTGGATAGCGCTTTTGTCACTCTCGCACTGACAAACTGGTCAGAAAGTGACAGATGTGTTATCCACGTTTATAGACGTCGATATAGTATTAACACGACCGTGTTAGGCCCCAGGTCAGCGGCTCTATCGTACTCGGTAAACCCTAATTGCTTTCCACATGTTATCGTATAGTCAACGATATTATAGCTCTTAATTACTTGACAGAAATATAGTTCAAGATAGAAAAAAACTAAAACGCCAACCTATACGTGTAGAAAGCACAATAAGACCTCTGGTGATACATTAACATATCGACGATCGCCATTGGAAGTGCACGTTGGATTCGAAACAATTAACATAGTCAGCGAACTACGGGAGTGCAAATTGGAACTTAAAACGTATTTGGTTTAATTTACCAAAAGGTAAAGACAAAGACAGCAAGCGCGTGGAACTAACGCCATGTGCTTCTGTCAAGTGTACAAAATAAAATATATTCTTTAATCAAATTCTTTGTCTAAGTTTGATATCCCTATACCTATACTATTAAAAAGCAATATTTTCATAAATATTTGTTAATGATCTCGGAAAGGGCTCTAACGATTTCGATGAAACTTGCAATAATTATAGGGGTTACGGGGGCGAAAAATCGGTGTCTCAAGTGGTAGATAATCTCGTAAAAAATCGTTTCCGACCAGAGCAAAGCTTTATCTTCTAGGTTTTTCTCTAAGAAGACCATGGTAGTTGTCTATAAAGGTGGCGAAATACACCTTAACAGAAGTGAAAGCCACTAAAAAAAACATGCTAGCGTACTTAACAGCAATGTATTTGGTGTCCATGGTGGCGGAGATGACTCTCCGTCAGGTGACCCGCTGGCTTGTTTCTTTCCCAGCCGCACAAGGAAGGTAAACATCTAACAACGTTAACGACATCTAAATGTCAAAAAAAGGTCGTCTGTTGACGATCTACCTGCTCCCCCCCGCCTTCAAATCTGTTCGGCGGTCGATAGTTCCGAACGGCGCACGAGTCGGAGTCACACAAACTTCATAAATTCATATTTAATGTATGTTTAAGTTGTGATCTTGTACAAATAGGGGCCATTCGCCCACGAAAGAAAACCTCACCAAGATACCAAAAACACAATTTTAATTCGATAATATTACTTGAATCTAATCCATTGCGTGCTTTCAAGGAACCTTCTTAAAAGATGGCAGTTTAAAGCAAGCAGTGTATATGGAACGTTTTAGGTAGCCGGTGGTTTTGTTGACACGGTCAGCGTTGTTTGCCCTGGACGGACACACGGACAGACAAACAGAAGAGTCGATGAGTCACGCTCACATATTCCGGTACTTTATGGACCATTTGTATTTTTAACCTTTTCTGTGTAAATAGGAAACGGTCGTGTTTAGGATTGAGAATACGAAGTAGGGTCCAAGTTGTGCGTAGGAGTGGACATTTAAGTTGGAGCTTAAAAGCTCAGGTTATTGAGGTAGCGTGCATGCAGCTTATCGGTGTCGAAGGGGGAAACATAGTTCCCATTTCCGTAGAGTAGCGATAGAGCAACTTTCGGAATTAACGCATTTAAATAACGCAATGCAAAGAAGATTAGTGTAGATCTTTAGTCATTTCATTACTCATACAAAACAGTGCGATGACAATTATTTAAACAGAATAAAGTATTTCCATATTATGATCTTCTTAAACATCAATTCTCCAAGTTCTCTCTTAGCGATGAACCCTTTTGGAACTCTCAATAGTTAACGTAGAATCTAAGGAGGCAAAATCTTGTTCTACATTAGGTAGTAAACTTTGCTGTAAAACCCAACGTTTACATAGAAATATTGAAATAAAATGAAAAAATACGTTAAATATTTCCTTCATTTTATGGACAGTCTAAGTCATAAATATGTTTACACTTTAGTACATGTTGCTTTAATCGCTGTAATCATTTAATTATGATAGTTTAATAGATGTTAAAATAGACAAGATGCTAGATAAAGTGATTACATATTTATGACTTCGACAGATGGACATGGCAGCACTCCAAGATAGCACTCCAAGGTCGAAACCTTGGATTTACAATAAAGTGATTAATAATGGCGGGTATCCGACCTTATGCAAGGTAAGCTATTTCTTTAGTAAAATTGAAGAATTATAACTTAATTTCTAATGTATATTTGACGACACGCTAGCCTTGTTGGGAGTGACCCTGCCTTCGAAGCTAGGGGTCCTGGGTTCAAATCCCGGTAAGGGCAGATATTTGTGTGATGAGCGCGAATATTTGTTCCCGAGTCTTGGATGTTTTCTATGTATTTAAGTATATATTTCTCTATATAAGTATGTTTATCGTTGTCTAGTACCCATAGTACAAGCCTAGAGCTTAGTTTGGGACTAGGTCAATTTGTGTGACAATGTCCTGTGATTATTATTATTATTATTATGTTGTGCTAAATACTAGGGAATAAATAACCTTCTATTTCACAAACATAACATTCATTTTTGTTTACATTGCTAATTCGATTAGTCCCTGCATAATTGAACCTTATATAACTCACGCAATGTACATACAAGTAATGTCAACATCTATGTGCATAATAAATTATATTGAAACTGTCAAACAACATTGTTAAAACTCTATAAAACCCGTAATTTCCAGCCATAGCTACAGATGTCCAACAAGGTGGAGTATGGCGGACACGGGTGCGCCCGCGCCGACGCCGCGATTACGATGATCGCTGCGGCGTATTCGCAAGCAGGGTCGATATCCCGCATTATCCAGCCGATCTAGCCAATCTTGTACACGGCCGGGTTCTACACATTTAGTCCCGCTCCTCTGCCGTTTACTTCTTGGTAAAGGAAGATTATGTTAAAGGAGGTAAGTATATGCAAAGAACCTAGATAAGTTGCACAACGCTAGCACAAACGGTTTCCAAAAACTGACAAAATGTATTGATTAGATATACTGGTAAGCTTCCATCAAAGGCAGCTTGTATCAACTGCGGCAGCTTGGCTGTGTGCCGGGGGTCCTTCAAGTTTTGCGAGAAGATGGATGACACCTTAGGGTCTTCTAGTGTTCCTTTATGATGATTTTAAGACCTCAGGGGGTTATTATGACCTAGCTATGCAGTTCATTTTACAGTGAGCGTAAAGGACAAAGCTATGGCAGTTCTATAGCTCTGTCCTTTTCTCTGAGCGTAAACAGAACTGCATAGTTATGTCATAATAGCCCCCCTAGCCTTGTTTTATTTTATATTAGTTTCACAGTGTATAAGTGTAATTCTGTAACAATTTATAAATAATCTTTTCTTAATAAAATAAATCCTATACAATTTTGATAACGTCATAGTCATCACGTTCGCCAGTAACGTTCGTTAGAAGTTATGACGTTAAGTACCTACATAGTACACTAGATGGAACAACAGGGGAAACAACACAAACGAACGACAGGGGCTCCGAGTTAAAATTCAAACTCATTTTATAACAAACTAGCGACCCGCCAGCGGCTTCGCCCGCTGCAATTTTTTTTTTATGTTTCTTTGGGGTATGAAAAATAGATGTTGGCCGATTCTCAGACCTACCCGATATGCACACCAAATTTCATAACAGAGGAGTTCAATAACGTACACCGTGACACGAGAATTTTATATATTAGATTTTGCGGAAATCGTACCCACGATCCTGTTTTTAAGTTAAACGACGTAACCACTAACGGCCGAACCCTGTATTCAAACCGCGGACAGATAGCCTTACTTCGGATTAAAATTTGGCACATTTTGTATGGGCAAATGTCAAATTTCAACCCGAAGTAAGCCTTATCTATCCGCGGTTTGAATATAAGGTTCGGTTGTAAGCCACCAGGACTAGTCAGAACCGTCCTCTAAGTAATTTAGGTGGCAAGCCATATACTTATGTGCTAGTTTTCTTAAACAGTAATCACTAATTAAATATACAAAAACACAAACCTGTATTCAATATTTTTGACAGCTTACTGTAATACGAGTTAATAAAAAAAAAATTCTATACATTCCCAAGGCCTCAAAAAGATCAACACGCTCTATGCCACTGACAATAAGGTTTATGTATACATATATTTAACGCGATACGTGTATAGATATTAGTGTTTTTGACTGTAGGGTACTGTTAGGTGGCCTGCGCGCTCGTGCGCCGTCTTCGTGCCATAAGCCAACCTCCACTAGTCGGAGAGGCGCGTCAAGAAGGAAGTATCAGTGTTCGCGCAGCACGCAGCACCCAGCATCCATTCCCAAGTATCAGGGCGATTACTCAGCGGGTCTCGTCGGCGCTAATCTTAACCAGTGGGGCGTTAGTTAGGCGCGCTCCTCGCAGACACCGCGGGGCAGGGCGCCGACACACTGCGGGGAAAACAATGCAACTAACATTAAATTAGCAAATGCAGCTCATTTTACGGTGAGTGTAAAGGAAAGAGCTATGGCAGTTATTAGCTCTGTTCTTTTCTCTGAGCGTAATTAGAACTGCATAGTTATGTCATAATAACCCCCCAGGTCTAACGAGAAGCAAGTTTTAAAACCTCGAATGCATGTTTTGATTACGTCGTCTATATATATCTAATGACACCTCACTCTTCGAAATCGGTCTAGCCGGTTAAGCTACAGGAGATCACAATGGAACGGACATTCATACATACCCACATACATACGCCCGAAAAATTACCCCCCTTCTAGGTCAGCCGGGTAAAAAGGGCCTGTTTTGAATTTTCCTAATTTGAGAGAGTATATTGGTAGAAATAAAATATAAGCCTTGCATATGCCAACAATAATTAAAAATTAAGTTACTTTACTGACTTGGAAGTCAATCCAAAGTCAGTTCTGATTTAAATATTTAGTTGCAACGAAAGAATATTGGAGAAGAGAAGTACACAACTAGGCCAACCATATTCGGCCGCGGTAGAAAACTGATCTTTCTGAGTGAAAAATCTTATGACTTTAAGACTATAGATTTTATGACTTTAAATTTCAAAAATATTGAGAAAATGGGGGGTAAAGCACACCTGTCATGTTTTCATCCGATTTCGGACAAAAATTGCACGCTAGTAGAGACCATCATTCTGAACAAGAAATATAGAATTCCTGATATGTCCCCAAAAGGATATATGGAATTGTCCCTTTTGTTACCAGGAAATGTATTGGATTTAGGTAACAAAACGGAAAATTCCATACTTATTTTGGGAACATTTCAGGATTTCTATTTTTCTTGTTCAGGATGATGGTCCCTACTAACACGCATTTTTTTTCTGAAATTGGAACAAAAAATATTGGTGAGCAATTTTTTTTTAAACTCCCCAAAATCGTAATTAAGTATAGGTATATATTGCATTCCGTTAGCTCCATGAGGAACACAGCCCTATCCCGTCACGTATGCAAGTCGTGCGGCTGCGGACAGACGGCGGGTTCGTGTATCGCGGTCCATCGCGGAAATCGCGCAAATCGCGCCACATCGCGATATCGCGCACATCGCGCTACATCGCGTATCGCCGCTATCGCGCGCGTCACGCGAGGGCGCGGCCCCGCGGGAACCGGCGAACTAATTAGTTCCAGTATACCACGAGATGAGGTGTAAATTAATTGCAGGGTGATGATACTCATCTAAAATAATGTTTATGTGGAAGGTTTTACAAGTGAAAGTTGAACACTATAAATCAGTTTTTTTTTATCTTTCGTTTATGGAGAATGCTCCACTTATTTAGAATATACATATATGCCAAGTCCCGTCACCATAAAAACTTTACCAATTGGAACAGAGATTCTCTTTTATCGTAGTCTGCAGTCAGGTATAATTACATAAATAGATTATTATTTATGGTATACATCTTAAGTATTCCTATATTAAAAGTGCCACTAAACCCACAATTCCGAACAGTTATTTACAACAACTTAACTAACAAGGAAATTCACAGGTAAACCTAACAAAAGCATATCAATTTCTATTCTAACAGGACAGAGTCGCAGGTGAGCTACAATGGCGGGGATAAGCATCTGGGACGCGATTTACTCCGGCGCGCGCGCACCTAAACCACGCACGATCGGTTTATAATTTCCTGTGTGCTGACGGGATCGGGCTGATAGGTTGATGTGCTTGGGAAACTGCGATTGTACAAAGATAAAAGTTTTACCTGAATGACGTTACTAGAGACATTATTCCGCACACCACTTACACTTTAGTGCGTTGTTATAGTTGTAGAACAACAAGTACTATAATTTAGCTAATTAAACTTAGGACAAGGTTAAAATATGATAAACTGTACTTCTAGTCGCGTCTGCAAGGTCAATTTTGCGGCGTTTGATGAACAGAAGTTGATCTAAGAAGGGGAACCATCCAAAAAATGGATGTAACTTTTTTTTAAGTTGGGGGCTCCATACAAATCACCCTATTATTTGTATAGCTATAAGTTCATGTTTGGTATAATTTTCGTCTAAAGCAAACACGCAGAATTAATTTTTGATACTAAATTTAGACAAAAATGAAAAAAATTGTAAGAAGTTTTTTTATCCTGGAAGCATCCTATCAGACAGTCTAGTGTCACTTGATGCTCGCTGAATATGCATCTTGAGGGTTACTCTTAGATCTCCTGCATGGGTAATTACAAAATTGACGATTATTTTAGCAGAGTTACTGCTAAACTTAGGCGTTGTTATACCAGGAATGATAACATTAGGGTGATTTGTATGGCCCCCCAACTTGAAAAAATTACATTCATTTTTTGAATGGCTCCCCTTCTTAAATCAACCTTCGGGCTATCAGGATGAGCCCTGCCAAGGGAAATCTTTTGTTCATCAATTGCCGTAATTCGCATTATTTGTCGTGGACAGACGCAACTATTATTCAAGATGACACACGAAAATCGTTTGAAAGTTTTCTTCGTACTTGCTAGTATGAAAAAAACGGGACCATGTATTATTGCGCCCTTAGGGAAAGATGTATATAAGCCTAGATAAGCTGCATTCTGCAAACGTAAACGATTACAGAAATCAAATGAAATGTGAAATTGAATTCGTCCAGACATTTTACTGTGGAGACAGGAGCGTCTTTCATTAAGGTCAAAAATACTTTATTTGCTATTTATAATCAACGTCTCTCATTCCTGTAGCCAGTATCTCATTCCTGTTGAGACGGCGATGCACTGCGCACGCGCATCAGTATGCATCCCGCGCACACCCTCCCCCCCGACAAATAGTCACGAACACATCTAATGAGCCCGAATGTTTACAGCCTGCTTGTCTCCACCATACTTAGCGAAGTGAAGATCAAAATGAGACGTATTGTCAAGACAATAGAGACGTCGACCAGGTTTCTTCTCCAGCTATCCTAATAAGATTATAACTTGTGAAAGCTAATCTGCCGAGATGGATCTCCGCGTGCTCGGAACGCTAATGCTGACTAATAGCGCCATCTGTCGGCCCTGCACGCCGGATTAGGTTCGCCGGTCATGTAGCCGTCACCGCTGTCGCTCTCATGTCAATGGCACTCCTACGCAGCCTCGAGTGGTAACTTTGTCTCTTCCTACGCTTTATAAATAGTCAATAAAAAAAAGATTAAAGAGGTTTTTGAAATCTCTATTCATGAATGTCATCGCTGTGGGCTTGTATTTCGTTAACTTATGGTGGTTTTTGAATAATTGTAGCTCAGGCGTCGTTGAGGAACCCTCGGTAAATGCACCAACGTATGTACTTAATAATATGACCCGTCGCTAAGGTACATTGTCAAACACGGTCAAGTCCAATTCTGAAAGGAGCTACGGGCAGTCAAAGTTTCTGATACATTTGACCCTGGAAACCCTTTTGTGTAATTACCACTCTTACCCACTTACCTGTTAGAATATGTATGTAATAATAATGTCTCTTTTCACGATGTTGTTTCATTGTAAGAGCATCGGATAATGTATTTAAGTTAGTAAAACTTATTAGTTTATAGATACCGTTGGGATTAGAATTTTGTACCTTGCGATTACGATTCGACACCTTAAACCACTAATATAAGACCACTTTGTACTAAATAACACGTGGTTTAATAAGTCCCGAGACTAAGTACTAAAACAAGGTTTTTTTATTAAATTATTTTTTTATTCATCAACGTAGTCTCCTCCGAGAGCGATACAGTCCCTCCAACGCTTTTCTAACTTTTCTATCCCATGCGTGTAGAACGATTTGTCTTTGGCTTCAAAATAAGCCTCCGTTGCTGCGATAACTTCACTATTTGAGTAAAATTTCTTACCCTGGAGCATTTTTTGAGGTCTGCAAATGACCAGTAATCTTCACTTTCTCGGCTATCTCGCGCACCTTCCGATCTTCCATTACGATTTTCAGGACTTGGTTATTATTTTGTTGCGTCACTGCTTCATTTGGACGACCTGAGCGTTCACCATCATTTGTGTCCATGCGACTGCGTTTGACAAATGGTTGCTTTAGAGGGAGCTGGTCCCGCATAACATATTATAAGCCATTGCTGTTCTTCAACGGTTTTTTTTCCAAATAAAAAAACAATGTTTTGTCAACACTCGAAACTCGTTTTTTTCCATTGTATCGAAATTACAAGCGTAGCGTCACTTAAATGTCTGCAATATCAATATTTTACTGTTCCATTTTAAAAAATGACACATATCTTTTATTGGTGGCCAGTACTTTTTAAAAATCAAAAGATTCTTTAATATATGCTCCATTTCCAAGTTAGTCTCGGGACTCATTGAACGATCTAGTACTTACCAAACAATATCTGTGAGCTATTATCGAAGTAATTATGTAGAATTACTTAAAGGTCGTAACCAGAGACAATTTAAACCCATTCATTAGCCCTATAAACAATAAAAACCGCAACTATGTAATGACAGCGGTCCCCGCGCGTGCGCCGATGCCGCCGATAATTGCGCGCGCGCCGCCCAACCGCCGACAAAGCGCAGGGCGCCGGAAAAACGCGCCGGAGCGCACCACGACGCCGCCGTTACCTTTAATGATAATAATGATCAATGGGATTGTACTGACAATTGATGTATTGCCAACACGGCGTACCACGCTAAAACCAAATATGGATAATCTTGCACCAAAAGTAAATAATTTCTCACAGATTAAAACGGTAAGAAGAGCTTAAGTACATCTGCACCGAAATATACAAGACCCTTTTAACCTTGTGAAGGATTTTTAGTCCATAAAGTAATCTTATATCACTACGCAATTAAGGTAGACGTCCGAGTGATCGACATGTCAAGAGAAAATATTTATTTTCGTCGTGATATTACGTTAATTTATACAAGTACCCAAAACATTTTCATGTGTTTTGGGAGATGTGACCTTTACTTTTGTTAAATGGAATTAGTTAAATATGGTGACCATATCGAAATTTCACAAAATGAACAAATTTGTTAGTCAATCGGATTGTTGGAGTAATTATGTCCGGTGCTTTAAATTGAAAATAAGTTCTATTAAAATTGGCGTGTGAAATATCAAAAGTCAACACATTCCTCATCGCTAAAATGAGTTGGTGATAAAAGTAATGTTGTTCTTATTTTATTTATCGCAATTCAAATGATGGTGACAAGTTCTAGAACGGCGACGAGCACTCGGACATCCACCTTACCTAAGCTTCTCAAAAACTTTACTTCTTCCTAAGTAATGTTATCTATGTCGTTTTATAGAATAGAATAGAATAGAAAAAAACTTTATTCACCTTAAAAAGCATGCCGCGGACATGAAAATATAACAAAATCACAAAAATTAAAAAATGAACACACACAAAACTATAAAATGTGAGATAAAATTGTGCAACCGAGGCCCGATTCGACCAAACTTTTATACCGGGGTAAACGCTTACTCTAAGATTAGTAATGTCAAAAAATTACAGTTTTCTATGGCATTTTGACATTACTAATCTCAGAGAAAGCTTTACCCCCGTGTAAAAACTTTGGTCGAATCGGGGCCGAGTAACAAATGAGCACAGAAATAGAGGAGGATCAGAGAGTAACCTAAGCCCCAATTGCAATGGCCTCGGTGCGTATGACAATTCCCGATTAAACTGACAAAAAATCTATGTGCGCGCACATAAATAGAGTCCAGTGCAAAAAGCTACATACGTATTGAAACATGGACAGACTTAAAACCGCAGTATAAACGAATCTTAGCTAATACGCCGTCACAAGACATGTCAGATACGACTGTGTACTAGGACATGACGTTTACTTGACGTATCGTGAGACAGGCATCTAAACCAAGATTAGTTTGTTGATGCGGCCCTAATAAACTAAAGGAAAATGAACCTAAAATAAAACTTGGCAATCACTAGATCGATGCGGTCTTTGCGTGAGTCGTAGTAAATCCAACACAAACAATGATTCAGAGCAAAATTGACGCACGCAAGCCACGTTGCTTATAGAACCTGTCTGGGATTGGATAGCAAGTGCAATTGTCGCCTTATCATACACGATTTACACACACACGCACTCGCAAAGCTAACACGATGTAACCATACCCAGGTGCAATCTATTAGCGACATCAGCGCATGATCCCGCGCCGTCACCGTCGCGGGCGCACGCCTGATCTATAGATCCCACGCCCCCGGCCCCGCCCACCGGCACCACATATAAGTCACTCCGGCGCAGCTTATTATAACGTATAACTTATTCACCGCAGACAGCGTCGCGGGTAATAGGACACACTTTACGAGCGATGGAGCTATCTCTTTATCAACTTGCGCCAGAGTAACTCGCCAAGCATTCTTGTGACATTCTCCTACTTTTGAGCCCATGTACTTCAGTTAAACTAAAGCACAACTTTAGGCTGCCAGCAATCTCATTACCCTGGGTTCCTATATTCAAAACGTCTCGTTAAAATGTGACACATTTTGTATGTAGCAAATGTCAATTTTTAACGAGACGTCGCTTTTTAACGAAACGTTTTGAATATAGAAACCCAGGGTTAGACAAACAATTTGGCAGCGGGTCAGCAAGGACAGAGCTATGACAGTTATATAGCTCTGTCCTTTTCTCTGAGCGCAAACAGAACTGCATTGTTATGTCATGATAACCCCCCAGTATGCTGAAAATATGGGAGGGCCGATAGGAAGTCGCAAACCGTTTGCTTACACGACACGTTGGCCTAGTTGGGAATGCCCTGCCTCCGAAGCCAACGGTTCAAATCCCGGTAAAGCAGATATTTGTGTCATGAGCGCGAATATTTTGTTCTTGAGTCTTGGATGTTTTCTATGTATTCCTGTGTATAAGTATGTTTATCGTTGTTTAGTACCCTTAGATAGCTCGTGGACGAGCTCTACGTGGAGCTCGCTAAGGACTACCCCGCCACGTAGCGACTGTGCAGTGTGCACGCATCAAACATCCTGGATCCACCTCCTAATTCCCTGTTTTTCTGAAGTTGCCATTCTATAGTAAGCATTGCAAACTTTTGATGTGTTGGAATTTCATAGAAGTAACAGTTAAGTACAATAATTGATGAAAACCTACTATCATAAAAACAAACTAAGTAGGATCCATTGTATCGTTTATTGTTGATAATGACTATAATAATAAACAAAGCCTTCCTAATATCCACTTCACATCGATGTGTGCTCTACTTGTTAACCATAATTCGTACAATAGTTAGTGCTTCTTTTAAACCAATTCACAGTATATGTGGGCTATAACTATTTGTCATAATTACCCTCTTTTGTTCGCGTTGATAATGAAACTGTCCGCGCGTGCGCAGCAATGGATGGCGCGCTTTGTTCCCGGCCTCCGAGCGATTAGAGCGGCTTATTGAATAGAACTAATACTTCGGCACCTGTGTGCTCGGAGATACAGTTACTCTTTAAGTAGGATAGCGAGCACTGTTGGTAAACTTTGTAGACTTTATGCAACTTGCCATGGAATTTGGCTTGTAATTCTGCAGTCATCTAAGGAACTAGACAAGTTGCATTATGCAAACGTCAACGACAACCGCAATCAAAGAAAATGTACACATACGAGTAGGACTATAGCACTGACGTAAATCTCAAAAATATTGTACCTATTTATATAGTTAGGCCTTAATTGAGACAATTTGTTAATTTACATTAACTGTCTTACCTATAATCAATTTTCGTTACACAAAGCTGCCGTTCGGTCGCGTCTATAGCAATTAATGTCAATTTCTTAGTTTTTATAATTTTTGAAAGTGTTACCTACCTATATTGTGGAATGCAACTTGCCCTAGGCCTGCTCACACAAATTTGGGTTAGTGGTTTTATTATTGGTTTGGGGTACTTTTTATTGCTGTCTTTTATTTAAACGGCATTAAAGTTATAGGACTTTACATACCTACTTGGCTTAAAAGGCTCTGATTAAATCAGTAGTTGTAAACTGATTTTTTTTATAATTTAAAGAGATGTTACAGAACGCATGTATATTAATATATTTGGCAGTAAACAGGTCATAATATTGCCACAGTGTGCACGTGACAATATTGAGCGGTAAAGGACTAAATTGATCTGAATATGGGCTTTAAAATAATCGGAATCAGTTGGTAAGAAATCGCATTATCAGAATTTCTTATACTTCTAACAAAAATAGGGCGCTAAAATGTATCCCTTGTGTGTTTCAGTATGGTGGGAAAAATAAGACGAAAATATTAAGTACGGTTGTATGATTTTTACGGTTATCTAACATGTGTCTGGTCTGTTTTATCATTTTTGGGTCCCGTACCACAAAAAGAAAAAAGACAAAAAAAAATTAACGCCATTCTCAGTGCGCGAGTTCGACTCGAACTTGGCCGGTTTTTTACCTAACCATCCGCGCTCTCTTTACCGGAATTTCACCACGGACTTCCTTCAATCAAAGAGACGCTCGGACTGCTCTCCGCGAACTGCCGAACTGTTCCATAACCGCCCATTTCTTCATTGTTATTTAAACCGCCAATTTAATAATTACACTGCTTTTTGAAATTCGACAAGAAATAACCGAATAATTTTCGTTTTATGACTTTTCATGTTTTAAAGCCGCACTAATAAACCGCCGAAAAAATTAATAACTGCCCGTTTATTTTTTTAACTGATCATAATAATAACCTCCCTAACCTTTAAATTGCAGTTGTAAATATAATAAGCCTTAGTAAAATAAAGGCAGTAGGTATTTTACTTTTAAGGTACCTACATTTCGTGGGTTTACAAAACTGCAAGCCGCTTATTTTGAATTTGCCACAATCGTTCACTGAAGTTGCATAGTTTCCTCCGTTAAAGCAAAGTTATTTTTTCAGAAGTGTTTTTGCTGCGGAGCCAAAAACGACGCGTACAATTTTATTAATGAGTCTCTCCTTTTCAAGCCACTCACTATTACATCTGGCATTGACGTCGAGTAATTATTCAGAATTATGCTTAATTAAAGCACGTACTGAAACCAAGGGCCTCCGTACATGTTCATAATAAATTAGCCAGCCGATAATCGCGGGCTGGCCTATCACGTGGCCGATTAACGAATACGATTAATCGATACTATCGATTATTTAGTCGATTATCGCATGCTCACGCGCCGCGGGGACGCGGGGCCTTTGTACTTTAATAATCGACTTGTGTTTGTTTTCTTGAATAATTGGGGACAACAAAGAAACCCGCCTCATGAGACAAGTGTTTCCTGCCAGTCTGTAAGCTATGCCGCGAGGACCGCACGCATTAACATTTTCCTATTGCAAATTAATGGTAGCAGGGAGACTTGTAATCTAAAAAACGTATCTCTAATTACGGGTTTCATCCGTCCGTCGGTCCTTTCCGTGTGCTTGCCGAGGCTCGACCAGGTTAGTTGGAAGGTATCGATGAGATTACAGATCGCTGTAAGACACCAGCGCCTACGTAACTAGCCCCAGGTATCTCCAGTAAGGTCAAATATACGGGTGGTGAGCGCGAATGTTTGTTCCTAAGTCTTGGATCTCTTCTACGTATTAAACTCAGTGTTTCTTTATATTGCTGTAAGCAAGATCTTAGTTTTCCTTTTAACTACGACGACACGCTAGCCTAGTTGGGAGTGACCCTGCCTTCGAAGCTAGGGGTCCTGGGTTCAAATCCCGGTAAGGGCAAATATTTGTGTGATGAGCACGAGTATTTGTTCCTGAGTCTTGGATGTTTTCTATGTATTTAAGTATATATTTCTCTATATAAGTAAGTTTATCGTTGTCTAGTACCCATAGCACAAGCCTATTTAGGGCTTAATTTGGGACTAGGTCAATTTGTGTGACATTGTCCCGTGATATTATTATTATTATTAACTGTTTTCATCTTACATTTATGCCTAATTGGGAGACACCATATAATTATGTTTACACTGGTTGATCGGTCATTCGAAAACCATCCAAGTGCAATTAACAGATCTTTAACACGTCATAGGTGTTGCTTTGAAAAGATTTCCATGTTTTTGTTGTTGACATTTGTTTAACCTTTAAAGTTTCGGAACCAAATGAGAAATATATTTACTATGAAAGGATATAGTAAAATTATTGCCATTGCAACATTTGCAATGCAAATTAGATGGAATAACTTTTTATAATGGCCTGTTATTAGATATTTTTCAACAATAGTGTGAAGTTATTTTTTTAGGTCTTTCCCGGATAGGATCTTTCGTGCGATGAGGTAATTTGCTTACACGCTCAGCTGCACATTCGCAGGTTTCCTCACGATGTTTTTCCTTCACCGTAAGACTATGAGCATCGGGTAATACACGGGTGAATTTATATCGAATGGTCTGTTAATTGAGACGGCATTAATTTTCTTCCAGTGTGTAACATTGTGTAATTTTTGACACACAATGGAAAAAATTAAGTACTTTTCATTTGAGTTCTTAAGTATAATACATTTGAAATTCATCCACCTAAATAAGTACGAAGAACTCATTGGTACCCGGGGGTTCAAACTCAGTACATTACGATCACGAGTCGACACCCAGCCACCAGACCAGCGACGCTCTTCCGACCCTAACTGCTTGATCTACACTTATATTATTTCACTCCGCACTTATCATTTTACACTCGTATTTATACGGGTGTTAATGGTCTAGGTAAGTTCTACTTGGTCTCCCTCTTATACTTGTTCCTTCTATTTTTCCTTTAATTATCTTCTTAATATGCTCGTCGTGCCGCTGGAAAACATCTTCCCGCGTCTATTTTCTATCGTTTGCATTTGAGGTCTTAGGATTATAGTCTTGAGAATTCAAATTCAGATTCCACTTACCATCAGGTGGCCTGAGTGCTCGTGTGCCTTCTCCTTAACATACAAAAAACTTCTCTTTTATATCTTTCTGACTTCTCTTTTCCGTCACTAGGTTAAGTACTTCCTCATTTATCTTCCCGGATCCTGCGTCGTGTGTGAGTCTTGCGTCGTGCCTTACAATTATCAGTGTGTTAAAGAAAAGGCTTTGAATAGGGAAGAATGGAAATTCCCCACCGACAAGACCACTGCAGTCAATTTGAGTTTGGACGACACGTTTGCCTAGTTGGGAGTGACCCTGCCTCCGAAGCCAGCGGTCCCGGCTTCACATCCCGGTAAGGGCAGATATTTGTGTGATGAGCACGAGTATTTAAGTATTTATTTCTCTATCAAAGTATGTGTATCGTTGTTGTTTGTTGTATCGTTGTCGTTGTCGTTGTTGTTGTTGCTGTTAGTACCCATAGTACAAACCTAGAACTTAGTTTGGGACTAGGTCAATTTGTGTGACATAGTCCCGTGATGTTTATTTTATTTTTATTTTAAATGGTGGTGATGACTAATCCTCCCGTCGTGTTCATTTCTATTAACTCCGGGTAAGTATTTGTAAACCCTATATCGTTATCTGACGCTGCTTCTTTATTTATTTGAAGCTATTTTTACCAAAAGGTGCTAAAGTTATCAGCGGCGTTCTGCTGCCCTGATACCGGCAACCAATTAAATCCGCACGTTCCAGATAAAACTAACTAACATAACTACATCGCAACAAAGACAGGCTATCTGATATTTACGGAACGATAAAACGGTGCAATTAAAAAGATTTATCTCGAAACGACTTCCAAATTAAAAGCAAATGCGAGGAATAATTAGTCCAGTCCGCGTCGATTAACAGGCGGAGTGACAATTCAACTTAATTTAAAAACCTCTTATCTTGTAAACGTGACGCTATAAAAACGCACTTTATTTCCGTTGCTACGAAGTTTAAATTACTAGGTTTAATTTGATAAAAGCGAGGCTGAGAAAGTTAGAAGTAAATCACTTTGGACTAGCGTTGTTTGAGTGTCGTAGTAGCCAACACAATAATGATTCTCAACAAAATTAACGCACATATGTGACGGTGTGAGTGTATGATTGAATATTGTTGCGATAGTCATCTATTTGTACACGCTTTCGCACACATGAGCAGTTGCATACCTAAAGTGTTTCAACTGTAGTGGAGACTGTTAGCCGTCCGCTTCCCAGGCTCTAATTGCGTGGAACGAATTAAATTTGCATCGGCATTAATTGTTGGCCATTAAAGAGCTATGCTCTTAATTCTGAAGTGTTATTCTAAAAGGCGAGTTCACTCACTGCACTGGTGTTACTTGACCTCTGCACGCGATACAATTACTTACGATGTTGGTTCCGCGTAACTGGAAAACTATTGGTGTAGTCAACGTCATAGCTCCCTGAGTATACCTGGGGATTTCATTTGTTACAAAAAATTAGTGGATGGCATTTATTTAATCTGACATTAAAGTGATTACTGATTTATTTTTATGTTAAGGAGAAGGCACACGAGCACTCAGGCCACCTGATGGTAAGTGAAATCCGAGACCCATAGACATTTCAATTCTCAAGATTATCATCCTAAGACCTCAAATGCGCTGCCAACCCTGAGGACTAAGATGGAATGCCTCTATGCTAGTAATTTTACCGGTTGTCTTATCCCCACACCGGAAATGCGAATACTGTTGTTGGCGGATGGTTAATGGATAAGATGGTGGTAGCGATCCGGACGGACCCTGCACAGGGACCTACCACCACTATCCTATCCTATTTATGACGTTGTTCTGGACGTTTAATGTAAGTATAATGAACAACCTTGAAATATTATGTTTTGTGTTGCTACCAATAAATAATTTCAGGTCACTTCATTTCCTTTTATATACAATCATTTACACTACAATTGTCCATATGTCCGTCCGTCCATCTGGCTTTAAACTGCTGATTAGCATAAGATTCTACTGCGTTATAATAACATTGCGTTTGACGTGTTTTAAAATCGTTTATGTTACAGTCGCCATTATTGTAAATAAATAAAACGCGATATCGTTATTATGTGTAGAATCCCATCCCTGGTAGGCATTAATGTGTTCCGGTGTGGAGATAGGGCCACTAGTGAATTGACTAGCATAGATAGAGGCATTATGTCTTAGTCCTTAGGGTTGGAAACATATTTGCAGTCTTAGGATTTCAGTCTTGAGATGGTCATTTGGAGATTGCAAATATAATAAGGTTTCAGATCTCACATACCATCATGTGGCCCATGGCCTCGGCCTCCCGCGTATAATTGGAGCCGAGTGTATGTTACCGGAACATACTTAGTTAGCGGCAGCCATAAACAATTTTATCGACCATTTAGGAACATAAATTTCTATTTGGTATATTATTTCATGCTTTTAAATTTATTAGTACCTTACGATATTCGTCCGCATCAGGATTGAAAAAGATTTTATGATTATGAAGAAGTAATTATTCCAGATTTTATTGCAAACTGTTTCCGTTTAGAGCTAAACGCAGCTTTAGCATCCTCGGTTCGGAGAGACCTTGATTAACATTGCACTAATTGGAAAAGGATAGTTTCAAGATTATATTCCGTTCGCTTAATATAGATTACGTTTCTGCGAAATCTCTTTACAATCGATTAAATTATAAAGTTGGAATAACGATACCACCACCAGGCAAAGAAAAAATCATAATCATAGATTTTAATACAAAAAAACGAAATGGTTGACTAAGTTTATCATTCTCATTAACGTAAGTAAAGCGAGACCATAAACTTTCCAATCTAAAACTAATCTATATAAACCGATCTATTAACTTTATTACCAAACAGTCCCTGATTAAACTCGATAATCAAACGATCGGTAAAAAACAAAACGGGTAATTTCGCAAGACATTACATCTTTAAAGCCGGTGGGCAGCCGCGTGTGCGCACGTTAGACTACGTATAAATCATTCGTAGCATGCGGTGTTTATGTGTAGTAGTGATACCAACACAATAATGATTCAGGAGTTCCCATCTACTCAGTAAAATTAAATGTCAAGTAAATCAGAGCTATCAAAGCGTTAACAATACGAAAACATTTCAAAAGGAATATGGTTTTAACGAGTAGAAATGAGCCCTGAATATAAATTTAGAGCTCACACTAGACGATGCTTGTGTGAGATTCGATATCAGTGCTTCATTTATTTGTATTTGATTACACACGGGGGGACCTCTAGATTATGTTAGAGCATGGAGAAGCCTGATGCTAAGTGTGTGCTTTTAGGCCCATATATATTTGTAATCTCGAGACTAGGTTCCTATAAATGCGTGCCAATCCTTTGGACTTAGATGGAATCCCGTTTGCTTGTCATTTCACCGGTTAGGTATCTTACTCCCTCTCCTCACGGAAACATAGCAATGCAAACACTGCTACTTGGCGTGGGTTAAGAAAGATAAGGTGATTACAATGCGCAGCATCTTACCTAGTGACGGCAAACACCAACATTAAGGTTTCAAAGAAAGTATAAATTGGAGTTAATACAATCTAGAAAACTTTTTTTTTTCTTTAGGGAAAGTCAGAACATTTCCCATTTCTTCAATTCAAATCTCTCATGATGAATACTGCCTGTCAATGAATCTCCGTGTGACAAGGTCAGATACGTCACCCACGCATGTGCAAATGCAAAGCCGAAACGTATCAGCGATACTCTTTTTGTAATTAGTAATGTCGTAAGATTTGTAAGTATCGAGATTTGCTAATAAAATACAACATCACGAGCGACTGGTTCTGTAATGTGCGTGGTTTCTGTTTTATGGGCCTGCTAGATGGACGGCCGCTGTAAACGAGGCCGAATCGAATCTGGTTCGGTTTTAATTAAACCACATTTTATTTAATTAGAATGTTTTGTAATAATGCAAACATGTTGTTTTCTAAATCACTTGAATTATACTACTCGTATATACGATGCATAGTTAGCGTCATAAGACTCATAAGTAGATACGGACTTTGGTACGGTCCGCCTTATAACGAGCTGATCACTTTTGTATTTTCTCGCTTTTACACCTTTGACAGATTAGAGCAACAGTTCAATCATAACGTTAAAGTGACGAAGCACTAAAGTGTGCAGCTAAGTACCTTGTCGCTGTACAGTCACGTAGGCAACGTCCAACAAGATTGTCAAATGTGATAAAGTACAAAAGTGATCAGCTACTTTTGACGCTGACTGTTACAACCTAATCAGGCTACCCAAGTACACCTAGGGGATATCTTTAAGCAATTTGATTTTCTATTTGAAGACAAATTACTAGCCGGCGACCCTCAGTTGTCTCCACTCTTTCCATTTATACTACTTTACTAAACCCACTCCACTATTTTTTTCTATTTCTATTTGTTCTTTATTGTATTTTTGTTTTACTTTTTGTTGTTTTATTTATTTCTACGTGCGTGTAATTTTTGATGAACTTTTTTTTATTCACTTTCAATGTATATTTAGTTCGGGTCATATCTTGCAAAGTCTATTTGAACCACTTCTCGGTGACGGATTGAGCTGAAATTTGGTATACCTACGTAACTTAAGCGATAATACAATAATATGGCACCATTGAGCTGGTCTGATGAGGGAGTCGGAGGGTAAAAGATCTCTGATCTATTGCAATGTCACTGGGTTGGCAAATATGAGTAAGTATCCAAATTCACCCCCTTTAAATAACGGGAATTGCTTCAAAACTGCCTTCCGTGAACTAAACATATTCGTACAGACAAACTAACAAGTGAACATGCAATTTTAAAAATCTAGAAAAGCGTGTATGTAGATTTGACATCTTGCTAGTTCTGTGTACATCACCTAAATGAATGCAGCCCTGTCTGTCCGTCGTAGTTGCAAAACGTACATCGCATTTCCGGTGGGAACAAGGTGTAGACACGTGTTTTTCTGCCCCGTCCTGTCTGAATCGATGTTATTTAATAGGATTTCTTGCTCAGCTGCCAGTCGGGAGTTGTTATTAATATGTATTCTATATTAATACAAGTGTCCGTACGTTTCCGAATGAATTTTGAGCAAGTTTTATTAAACAGTGCGTTTTGCGGCGAGATCACACACTGAGAAAAAAATATTGCTACAACAACAATAAAACTTTAATCCCTGAGAGCCGACAGTGGTGTTTATTTGTCACATCAAAGTTTTTATTGTCAAACACAAGCTTGTCATTACAACAATAATTAAGACACTTACTTGGCGCAACAATAAAACTTTAACGGGGGAGAGCCGACAGTGCTTTTGTTGCCACATCAAAGTTCGTATTGCCAAACCTAAGATTGTTATCGCGACAACATTTTCATATGAAGTGCCATGGACCATGTAACAAAAATAATTTTGTCAAAGAAGCAAAAGCTACTTTAATCCCATAACAATACTCTCCTTTTGCTTCATCAGCAATGTGACATTGTGCCAGTATCTATTCTCCCTTTGCTTCACCAGCAATCTAACTTTGTACCTTTAACCACTCTAATTTGGTTCCCTCAGCAATGTAACCTTGTGCCAGTATCTATTCTCCTTTTGCTTCCCCATCAATCTAACTTTGTACCTTTAACCACTCTAATTTGGTTCCCTCAGCAATGTAACCTTGTGCCGGTATCTATTCTCCTTTTGCTTCCCCATCAATCTAACTTTGTACCTTTAACCACTCTAATTTGGTTCCCTCAGCAATGTAACCTTGTGCCAGTATCTATTCTCCTTTTGCTTCCCCAGCAATCTAACTTTGTCCCTTTAACCACTCTAATTTGGTTTCCTCAGCAATGTAACCTTGTGCCAGTACATATTCTCTTTTTGCTTCCCCAGCAATCTTACTTTGCGCCCTTAACCACTCTAATTTGGTTCCCTCAACAATGTAACCTTGTGCCAGTACCTATTCTCCTTTGGCTTCCTCAGCAATCTGACTTTGTGCCCTTAACCTCTCTCCTTTTGCTTCCTCGGCAATTAAACTTTGTTCTCATACCTATTCACTTTGTGTGTCATATTTATTCCTAAAGGGCTCTAACGAACTAGGGTAAGGAACCAATATCAATGGATAGGACGTTTAATACACCCCATAAAGATAAAGAGATTCAATTGAATTTCTTTTTTATATAATATGAGGTTATATGGCCTATTCATTGCTATAGATTGTCACTATACCTTGTTAGGACCCGTTAGGTGTAGACATAACACACAATCAAGCTGAAGGTCTGAAAACAAAATTTGCTCAGGAAGCCAAAAGAAAACAGATTCGTACGAGCACAATGTTAAATTGCTGAGAAAGCAAAAGGAATAGAGAATAGGTACCGGTAAATGGTTATGGTTACGTTGCTGAGGGAACAAAATTAGAATGCAATATGGAATAGGTGGCAGTAAAATATAACTGGTGGACTATTTGATCAAGAAAACGTTTATAAGACGTTTAATAACTATGTATGAAAAACAAGAACATATTGAATAAAGTATATATTTATTACCACAAGAGTTAACAAAATTAGTCTATATATTATAATTAAAGTCAATTATAGCTGTTTTAGGTTTTCTTAACCGACACCGGGCATCGTCAGATGCACTGCAGAGATGCAGGCTGTGTTATATTCAATGCAGTATGCTCTGGCGATACAGGCAATTCCTGAAAATAAAAAAGTTCTAAAAAGAAGAATAGAAAGAGCTTAATGTAGGATACATACATTTTTGCTATGCATCATGGAGAGGGGATGGGAGTGACAGCTCCACATAACCATCGACATCTGCCTAGATCCGATCGACAACAAAATGCCATGTAGCCCCAAACCTACTTACTACTAGGTACCATGAAATTTATTCCCATAATCAGTCTAGCTAAATTCAAACATTTCCAAACAATACGCGACTTCACAGTTTAATCTAATCTAAATATGTAGGGGGAGTAGCGGGAAAATGATTCTGCGCGTACGAAGTCGCGGGCGGCCGCTAGTATTTTTGAAATCTTTCTTACTAATATTATAAATTAGAAAGTTTGGATGCTTGTCACGCCAGAACGGCTGAACGGATCTAGATAAAATTTGGCACAGATAGATTATAGTCTGGAATAGGACATAGGCTACTTTTTATCCCAAAGAAATAGACAGATCCCGAAGAAGCAGCGATAAACGACTTCTATGCGGACGGAGTCGCGGGCAAAAGCTAGTGTTTTAATGTAATTATGCAGTATAGGTATATAGGTACCTGATGGTGTTGTAATAGTGGTAAATCCTCCACATGGACCAAGTTTTTAAGGTCCCTTACTCGTGCCGGCAAACTAACGGGTAGGCTGGATGCCACTCCATCAGTCAATTGCTGAAATTTTGAAACAGATTTTAGTAAAATTTATTGCTAATACTAAGTTATACTATAAGCTTCCAAACAGAAAGACATCTTATCTTCTCTTATCTTACTAATATTATAAACGAAAAATTTTGGAAGTTTTTTCTCAATCACGCTTTAACCACTGAACGGATTGATGAAACTTGGTACACATATAGGTTAGGTCCTGGAATAGGACATAGCATTAGATAGTTCTTATCCCGGAAAATTAGACAAATCCCGAGGGACCAGCGATAAACAACTTCTACGAGAAGTTTAATATAGACTTACAACCACGGCAAGTATTTTTATAAAAACACTATAAATACATACATACATACATAACATCACGCCTTAATTCCCAGAGTGGGGTAGGCAGAGCTACAGAAATATCAACAAATCTAAAAAGAGTTGTTGATAATTCTATAACCACATTTTGCACAACTATAAATAGAAAAAGAATTAAAGAAAAATATTTAAGAAGCTACATGATATAAATGTAATTTGTTGATTAGTTTATTCTATAACACAAAAAGCGGCCAAGTGCGAGTCGGACTCGCCCATGAAGGGTTCCGTAGCAGCAAGTAACATAATATAAAAGTTCGTTGTAGCTTTGATCAATGTTTTTATGACGTATTAAAAAAAAACTACTTACTAGATCTCGTTCAAACCAATTTTCGGTGGAAGTTTGCATGGTAATGTACATCATATATTATTTTTACATTTATCATTCCCTTATTTTACAAGTTACGGGGGGGGGGGACACACATTTTTCCACTTTGGAAGCGTCTCTCGCGCAAACTATTCAGTTTAGAAAAAAATTATAATAGAAACCTCAATATCATTTTTGAATACCTATCCATAGATACCCCACACGTATGAGTTTGATGAAAAAAAAATTTTTGAGTTTCAGTTCTAAGTATGGGGAACCCCAAAAATTTATTGTTTTTTTTCTATTTTTGTATGAAAATCTTAATGCGGTTCACCGAATACATCTACTTACCAAGTTTCCACAGTATAGCTCTTATAGTTACGGAATAAAGTGGCTGTGACATACGGACGGACAGACGGACAGACATGACGAATCTATAAGGGTTCCGTTTTTTGCCATTTGGCTACGGAACCCTAAAAAGGTAATACCTACCTAAATATCTAACAATTAATAAATATGGACAATGTAATACAAATTGACCTAGTCCCAAACTAAGCTACTATAAATGTACTAGGCAATGATAAACTTACATATCTATAGAGAAATAAATAGAAAAACTACTTGCACTCATCATACAAACATTACATGATAGGCATTTGGTTGCACCTAGTATTTTAGAAGTCCACCGAATACTGATAGATAGATAGATAAAAATCTTTATTTACATATTACTTACTACTAATAAAGTAAAGAAAAAGAAAACATTAAAAACCTAAAATTTCATTTATATTATAACTACAGCCATAGAGGATAAGACTAATGTTTTATAATGTCTTATTCCTCTATGCTACAACTTAACTTAAGACTTGTGATTCAACAACAAAGACAGGGTTCAGTTTTCCACTTACAGAAAATTATAGACCTTACTAAGGTTGGTTCTTTAATACCAGCTGGTTTTTGATAGACGGTTTTCTGAATTTTCAGAAGAAAAGTGCATCTATAACATACTATCTAGGTTGTATAATAGTTTCTTACCCGTAGCTTGTCGAGCGCAATTCTTAGTTTTATTTTATCTCCTACTTTTTGGAGAATAGAGACAATTCAGCATCTGAGCACTCCAATAGTAGGTCCAAGGTTACTTCTTCATCTGCAAATGTGTTTTTATTATTAATAGACTTTAGTTACATACAAATAGCATTAAGCTTTTTTGGAGATAAATGATAAGGACATCATACACACAAAAATACACTGTTAAGTACACTACAAATGCATGTACCATTGAAAAACCAGTGATTTTAATACAAACTTAAAAGACAATAATAAACAGAGATAGGGTATTGTAGGTATTATACAGGCAGTAAGTACAGTATTTGAACAATGTAAGGAGAAAATGTTATTATTTTTTGCCAACAAACGTCGTCTGACGCGCATGCAAACACTTGTTATTCAAATTATTTACATTTGAATCAAGCGTTAATGAATTTCCACCCGTCACCAAGTTCGTCTTTATGAGAGGCGGCGTTAATATTACATACTGTCACCAAAGTTGTGGACTAAATAACACACAAACATTCATGCGCATCATAGCTTGAAGCTGAAACCCCACTGCGGCCGGCGCATGCACACGTTATTACACGCGAGCCACGTGGGTGCCACGCTATACACGTGAGCCCCGTGGGCGCATTCGTTTGCTACATGTGTCAACATAACCCCAGTACTTAACCGGTGCACGTACACGCTACACACATGACGTGACATGACGTGACGTGACGTGAGGGTCACCTCGTGGGCCTCGTGACCCATTTGAGCAAATCTATGACTCAATGTCATAGATTTGCTCACGAACGCCTAACCCTAAGGCCTGGGTCCGGTCTAACCCACCACCTGCGGCGGGTAGCTGCCGTCGCCCGCGACGTCTAGCGGGTGGCGGGTTTGAACGACCCAGGCCTAATGCTTGGGCGCAAAAAGAGCGCGCCTCCGCTGCAGTGTCCGTCCACGCGCAAGGCGCAAGCGCGCGCCGGCGTTAGGACGCCACGAGCCTGGCGCGCCCCTTTCGTGGCGGGCGGCGGATCGGACGCTCGCTATGTTTCGTCACGAACAACTTCCAAAAGGGTAACCAGGACTTAGTAAAGTTTAGGTTAGGTTTATGTTTGTTTATTTTGTCTTTTTCATTGGTTACCCTTTGGTAGGTACACCCGGATCCCGGACCCAACTTAATAAAATTTTATCAACTTAATAACTTGCATTAGGTGTTTAGAAACATTATAGGTGTACCTAATGATTATCCTATATGGTAGGTACCTCATTCATTCAGGCTATACCTATTAGCTTGGCGGTGAGGGACAAATGTTGCGATGAACCCACCCACACTCTGGTTCATCAGGCGTGTATACCTCCTTTAATAATCTGCCATAATTTGAATAAAAAAAAACACAATATTAGAATATACCTATTAACAATAAATAAACACAAGAATGAGCTACTTACCAATTAACCCTTGTAAAAGATGCCCTAAGGCATTTTCTTCCAGAAACACTTGAAGATCACTCATTTTTCTTTTAATCACTACGTGCCGTGCACAGACATACCCTATTAATCTGTGCCGTGCTCACAGCATGAGCTTCGCGGAAGAACTGTACTAGTACAAACAAGACTGGAACAAACTTGTTGCTCAGCAGCGCTTGCGACTTTGTTCGAATACACTAGTTACTTTGACACAATGACCATCTTCGTTTTATTATATTAAAACGTTGTTGAATCGGCAAACCTGTGCATAAACATTACAGCAACCTCGGACCAGGACCGAATCGAAACTTTCTTCTTTTACTTGGTTCCAGGTTTCATTAATGTGTTCTGATGGCACAGGAGGTAAATGTGCAGATGTACTCATCTATTATCTGCCTTCGACAGTCTCAGTTAGCTTGTTTGTATGTAGTAGTATGTGGCAGGAATTATGATTTTTTGGATGTAATTAAAAGAAGAGAAACGCAGTAGAAATGTAATGACATTTGAAAAAATATATAATAGGAGTTGCAAAAACTAAAAAATGGTGAAATTTCATATTACGAGTTCTTGAAAAAGATAACACATATTAAAATGAGAAAAATGAATGAGAAAAAGACGAAATGTATAAAGTTCATGACTACTAATGTGAAAAATAGTCAAACTACTGTAACTATTAAAAATGACAAACTAGACCTAGTTAATGATACAGTGTTTCTTGGTATAACGTTAGACTCCAAGCTCCAATGGGGTCCTCATCTTGCTGGATTGGCGGGTAGACTCAGTTCTGCAGTTTTTGCAGTTAATAAGATTCGGCAATTAATAGACTTAGATACCGCTCGATTAGTTTATTTTAGTTACTTCCATAGTATTATGTCATATGGTATTTTACTGTGGGGTAGTGCTGCTGATGTAAATAGCATCTTTGTTCTGCAGAAGAGGGCTATTCGTGCTGTCTACAAGATGGGCCAGAGAGACTCGCTTAGAGATAAGTTTAAAGAAATTAACATATTGACCATGCACAGTCAATACATTTATGAAAACATTATGTATGTTCATAAAAACATCGCTAAATTTAGAAAGAACTGTGACATACATAATGTTAATACCAGAAATAAATATAAGCTCGCAGTGCCCTTCACGCGGCTCCATAAAATAAAAAACTCTTTTATGGGTAATTGTATTAGGTTCTATAATAAGCTCCCAAGTAATGTTACTGAACTATCAGTAAATAAATTTAAGAGTTACGTTAAGCGTAAACTAATTTCTAAAGCATATTATAGTATTAAAGACTATATTAATGATAACAATGCTTGGGACTGAATTGCTTGTAATAAAATGTTTAGTCCTTACGACAAAAGGTTGCGAACGTCGAAAAAAAAGACATCCGACAGAGTTTCTTACAGGTTATTCTCTGATCGGTCGCGATTTGAACCTGCAGTCAATTTAGGCTAAGTCGCTACTATGACGTTTCAAAAGAGTTTATTATTTGTAAACCTACTTGAATAAAGATTATTCTGATTCTGATTCTGAAAATTTTATCTGACGGTTATTAAAATGACATGCAGTCGAGTTAGGAAAAGTTGTAATTTTATATTAAAGAAGTACTTTTATTTTTTTTATTTTTGTGGTGTTAAGTAATAAGTTAAGAAGAGCTAGTTGATTGAACACATTGTTAATTTATTTTCCTTCAACTGAATTAAAATAATATTATTTAAACGGGCCCCTGGCCGTTATTTTTCTTGTCTCTACACCATGGGACGTTCTGCTTATAGGACATTTTGCTTTTAGGTCATTCTGATTTCATGGCGTTTCGCTTTCGGGACGTTTTGCTAAAAAGGGCAACCTGATAATAGGACGACTCGCTTTTAGGTTGTTTTGCGAAAGGGACATTCTGCTTTCGGGTCAATTTGCTAATGGGACAATTTGTTTTTAGGTCATTATGCTAATAGGACTATTTGCTTTAGGGACGTTTCGATACGAAGGGATTGTTACAATGATCAAGTTTACATGCTGCATACACATTAAATACCGATTTGATTAAATAATAAGGACTTTGACGGTATTAGATGGTATTAGGTACCTAGGTAATGACAAACCTAAGTAGTAGTTACAAAAGCTTATAAGTAGCTAGGTACTTACATTTAAAACGGTGACGTTGTTATTTTAGTAAAGTAGGTAGGTATTAAATATTGTTACGCGATCTAGGTATCCATAGTTACAGTCACAATAAATATCCGAGGTTGTTATATTACCTATGTACGAGTAAGTGTCATCAATTTATTATTATAACTAGTATAATACACGATTGAGGATGACGAATCTTACTCCACCGTGATACAGTTTTAACTACCTACTTAGTACGGGGAGTAAAGGACTTCATTTATACTCAAACGATGTAACTTACAAGTTATATTAACATGTACTGCACATATTTAAATGTATTGTTGTTGTTGTTTGAGAAATACATTAGGTACTTATATTATATTCTATACTGAATAGGTATACCTACTATCATGTACACTTGACTTTGGCAAAATCACGACTTAAACTCTGAAAGAATTAAATTAAATTAAGTACAGAGCCCTGAAAAAAGGACAACCATAAGCTATAAAAGAAAAAAAAGATAAAATAAATTTATTCAGTAACAACCTATATACCTATAAGCTAATAATACGCTAACAACGGTGACGTTGTCAACTCATCAAAGCATTTGAACATAGTTACGCGATTTAGGTATCCATAGCTGCAGGCACAATAAAAATCCAAGATAGTTGTATTATATAAGTATATAAGCTGATGCGCTAACAACGGTGACTTTGTCAACTCATCAAAGCATTTGAACATTGTTACGCGATCAAAGTATCCATAGCTGCAGGCACAATAAAAATCCAACGTTGTTATATTATTTAAGTATATAAGTTGATGCGCTAACAACGGTGACGTTGTCAACTCATCAAAGCATTTGAACATTGTTACGCGATCAAAGTATCCATAGCTGCAGGCACAATAAAAATCCAACGTTGTTATATTATTTAAGTATATAAGCTGATGCGCTAACAACGGTGACGTTGTCAACTCATCAAAGCATTTGAACATTGTTACGCGATCAAAGTATCCATAGCTGCAGGCACAATAAAAATCCAACGTTGTTATATTATTTAAGTATATAAGTTGATGCGCTAACAACGGTGACGTTGTCAACTCATCAAAGCATTTGAACATTGTTACGCGATCAAAGTATCCATAGCTGCAGGCACAATAAAAATCCAACGTTGTTATATTATTTAAGTATATAAGTTGATGCGCTAACAACGGTGACGTTGTCAACTCATCAAAGCATTTGAACATTGTTACGCGATCAAAGTATCCATAGCTGCAGGCACAATAAAAATCCAACGTTGTTATATTATTTAAGTATATAAGCTGATGCGCTAACAACGGTGACGTTGTCAACTCATCAAAGCATTTGAACATTGTTACGCGATCAAAGTATCCATAGCTGCAGGCACAATAAAAATCCAACGTTGTTATATTATTTAAGTATATAAGTTGATGCGCTAACAACGGTGACGTTGTCAACTCATCAAAGCATTTGAACATTGTTACGCGATCAAAGTATCCATAGCTGCAGGCACAATAAAAATCCAACGTTGTTATATTATTTAAGTATATAAGCTGATGCGCTAACAACGGTGACGTTGTCAACTCATCAAAGCATTTGAACATTGTTACGCGATCAAAGTATCCATAGCTGCAGGCACAATAAAAATCCAACGTTGTTATATTATTTAAGTATATAAGTTGATGCGCTAACAACGGTGACGTTGTCAACTCATCAAAGCATTTGAACATTGTTACGCGATCAAAGTATCCATAGCTGCAGGCACAATAAAAATCCAACGTTGTTATAATATTTAAGTATATAAGCTGATGCGCTAACAACGGTGACGTTGTCAACTCATCAAAGCATTTGAACATTGTTACGCGATCAAAGTATCCATAGCTGCAGGCACAATAAAAATCCAACGTTGTTATATTATTTAAGTATATAAGTTGATGCGCTAACAACGGTGACGTTGTCAACTCATCAAAGCATTTGAACATTGTTACGCGATCAAAGTATCCATAGCTGCAGGCACAATAAAAATCCAACGTTGTTATAATATTTAAGTATATAAGCTGATGCGCTAACAACGGTGACGTTGTCAACTCATCAAAGCATTTGAACATTGTTACGCGATCAAAGTATCCATAGCTGCAGGCACAATAAAAATCCAACGTTGTTATAATATTTAAGTTTATAAGTTGATGCGCTAACAACGATGACGTTGTCAACTTATCAAAGCATTTGAACATTGTTACATGATCCAGGTATGCATAGTTGCGGGGACAAAAAAAAATTGACGTTGTCATTTGATCCACAATTTTTTTGCTGCAGACACAAAATATTTTTGACAGTAAAAAGATTGTCACAGGCACTAAACTCTTTCAGCTACTGTAGCAAAAGACGTTAGTTGCCGTAAATATAAATGTGTAACAAAGCATTTATTGTCCCTTTGTCAGCGATTATTTTTCTCAGTGCATCAAGGAGAACAGCCTAGAGATGTTAATAAAGATAATTAATGTTGGTGTCGGATCTATTGTTAAGTTATTTTTTAATAAATAACCCTATGACATATTAACTAATACGGTAAACTTATCACTTCATCGAATGCATAATTTCATAAACATTAATTACGTAGGTTATGTTATACATTGAAGACATTATGGTTTCAGCAGAAAATAGCGTTCGATGAAATGACAGACATCCAACTAATACACAAGATCTTTATTCACTGGGTAAAACTGTTGCCTTTGACATGTTACCGTATTGTTTTACGGCCGCCATTTCGGTCGAGTAAATAAGAGCTATTGTAGTACTATATCACGTCAAATGTTTTATGCAGTAGAAGAAAGACCTTTTAGCCTCCATCCCAATCCATTTTAACAATGTCGTTATATAGCTGTTAATGGTAGCTCTCATTAGCCTGACAATAATTTTCAAATTATTAACAATACGATAATAATATTCTTGTTATTTTATTTCTCATGAATCCCTCAAAACGGTGCAAATTAACCTGTAACCTTCTCATCTATACCATATCGACATCATTGAATCACTAAAAGCAATATAAACGCTCGCATTTGGATCACACTCGGAAATAAAAGTAGTGCCGTCTGTTCCTGGAAGCCCAATTATTTAATTATTATTTGCGTGAATGTAAAACACCGTACGATAACTTAAGATGCATTGTTTGCCTAACTGACAGACCAACTGACATAGCTCCCGCAGCACTTAGCGGGCAGTGTTGGCGCACCTTAGCGGCCACAATAATTGTCAATAATCCGCACCCACTTGACTGCGCTGGACATCGTTACGCTCACTGCAAATTGCGGACCAATGTTCACAAACGTTTCTTGTTAAAAGGTTCGTAAAATATTGTCCCAGCAGCCTACCGTTTAGGTGTTCAGGGCTTTCGGCATACAAACATAACCGTGTCGGCTCCCGCGCTCCAAAAGTGTCAGATACCTGGTGTTCCTAAAGTGCCAGGTACCCGGTGCTGCCGCCAGCCACACCCTAATAACATGACACCCAGTAACGTACAAAGTGCATTATTTTCGTAATCACCGCGTCTCGGTTGCGTGTCGATTGCAATTAATCGGCTGCTCGATTAATTGCGGATAATTTTGTCTTTCGCGGAATTATACAATTGCATATTATGATTTCCTGAATTTAAAAAACTTGCTGACTTTACTTTCATGGACAAACTACAAACCTTAATTAAATTATGATACCAATACTTAATCATGCAAACGGTCTCAACAGAAATGTATGAAAAACACAAATAGCTGAGAGAGGGAATGCTTCAGAGCCGCACTCTAAGATATTCTTACTAGTATTTATAGACAAGAAAAGTTAAGCAAAAGTAATGACTTAAGATGCGATTTTAGTATTACTTTTGACATAACTATTACTCAAGTAATTACTTTTCTTGTCTATGAATACGGGTGTCAGAGGCCTTAGCCAAGATGCGTACGCTAACTAGAGTTTCTATTCGTTTTTAACCCCCGACGCAAAAACAGGGGTGTTATAAGTTTGACGTGTAAGTGTGTGTGTATCTGTCTGTGGCACCGTAGCTCTTATTAGCTTTATTTAAAAAAATAAACTGAGTCCAAATCCGGTCATCCGTTTGGGAGTTACGATGCCACAAACAGACACTCAGAAGGAGAAGTTCAAGAAGCGTGAAATAAAAAAATAGATTAGGGGATTTTTAAATTTCTAATTTAATTTTTGTTTTTAAATTAATCACGTCACTGGTAGATCATGTGACTTCTCGTATGACGAGATCTACCAGTGATTAAAAACAAAAGGGTTCAGGGTTTAAAAATAAAACGAATAGAAACGCTAGTTAGCGTACGAATCTTGGCGAGGCCCTCGGGTAGTCTTAGGTTACACTAACTGAAACTTCTATTTTGGAAATAAATCCCTTTCGACTTAATAACTATATGATAATTTGTCTTCGCAGGTCTCTTGCCGAGACCCCTGAGACCGTTAGGTTAGAACTAAGGCATTCAACAACAGCACTATCTCAAGCCATTTCTCTTTCTCCCACGACTCCGACCTATTACGCGCGGCATTTCAGCATTTCAGTCGTGCGCGCGCGCAGCCCGCCGCGCCGCGCATGCGCCAACGACGGGTGACGCCGGTGCAGCCGCCGCGATTTACGGCGATCGATATCGTCTAACTAACCGCCCAAATACGGCGAGGCGCGAACTAACAACTGTCCGGAGCCATGTCTAACGACCCGAGATTTAGAGCGTCAAAACGACGACGTTACGCATAGTTTACCTTGTTGTGTTGGGCATGAGCTGGCCGCGGTGCCACACAACTGAACTACAGCGGGATGTAATCTCAAATATTGTTTGCCTCTTTCACATGTCTCGCTTTTGGTTCGGTTTCCTAAATCATCTATAACTACTAACGACGGATATACGAACATCCTTAAGAGACTATTGTGAAATATGCGCGATTAATTTTTTAATTAGTAGACCGAGCACGCTGCAACGGGACTTAGTGTTAAATGACGTCAAACGGGACCTAGTGTCAAATATTATTATGAAATGACAGCCACCCGGGAATTAAGTTGCCTAGTAATAGAAGGACTCAAATCACACAAAACACACTTTTATTTTAAACCTTAGTTCTTTATACTTACGTTGGAATATGGAATAGACGAATTAAACTCCCGACCCTGTGTCAAAAATTGACCCGTGGTAGCGTGCTCGGCCCAGAAGCTATAAACAGGCGTAAACTTCGTGTGAGTTTGTCCCACATTAAATACGTTGCGGTCCCATTAGGCGAACAGTTTGCGGTGTACTGTTTACCCTCCTATAATGTACACGTACAGTTTGCAAATTGACAAACTGTACAAAATGTCAGAGTAAACATGACGCCGCAAACTGTTTGCCAAAGGGGCCGCAGCCTTACTGGAATATGTGTATTTCTAACGGTTACATAATTTAAACTACAATTTAAACTACTCTGCGACATCACAAATAAACTCCCAGCTTCAATTCCCATACATCTCCATTTCAGGAACAATTTAAGGGCTAACAACACCGATACCTAGTCGTAGTAATAGATAGTGCCGAGGAATTGGGAGCCGATCCGATCGCGGCGTGAATAGCTCGTAGGTCGCCCTAATGGTGATAGATAGGTCTGTTCTCTCCCGCTTTAGGAACGTGCTAATAGTTAAAAACAGATTTAATAGTCCAGTAGGAGTGCGGGGTACGCCGAGGCTTGAGTTCCGATCGACTAAGGGCAAGTTGTGTTACGTATGGAGTCACAGATGTTTCATATCAGTTAAGAATCGATAACGCCTTATGTTTTAGGCTGGTACGAACGGAATTGAATGTTAAACCTCAATTCACTTTGACTTTTAAGTTTCGCTAGAAAAGTTTAGTTGCAGAAAAAAAATACTTTATTTACAGTACATTTAAATAAATATGTAGTATGTAGGTACCTAACTAAATTCGCCCAAGATACAGGCTGAGTCCGTTTAGGCTTTGCTGTTAATAACCGTAAAGAAACATTATCATTTTATCATTAATAAATTGTGCAAGAAGATGTGTATCTAAATAAAAATATATATCACAGGACAATGTCACACAAATTGATCTAGTCCCACACTAAGCTCTAGGGTGGTACTGTGGGTACTAGATCAATGTGTCTACTGTCCGATGTAGTGTCAATACTCGTATTAGGAACTAAATATTAACTCTTTGTGTTGAACCGCAACAAAGTTACTGCAAAATAAAGCACTGATTAAAAAAGCCATAAAGGCTTCATGAAGGCAGATTTTATAGCATTTTAAAGGAATTCGCCGACATCGTTGTTATAAACTATTAATTAATAATAGCTTGAGCAAATGTTTAACATTATATTATTAATTAAAAATTATATTTTAATACACAATTAGGTATAGACGTTAATGAGCTACTTCCAGAGTAAAAAATAATAATAAAGGTTATTGAAAAATCACACGCTCGGTCTGAGGCTATCACCGACAAGTTCAATGTGACTGTGGGCTTGCACCAAACAATACAACATCACAAGCTTATATCCAACAAGGTTTTACGGACAATAGCGCCGCAGGATAGAATTTACACAGGGCATCTATTCTACGCGGTAAACCATATTGTTTTTGACATATTAATCATCAACACAATTGATAATTTCAAGTTCGGCCGCAATTACTGTCAAGTAAATAAGTTATCGTAACGTTGAAAATACGATAATATGTCAAAAGCAATATAGGTTTACCCATTAGAATAGAGGCCCAAGGATATTTATTAAGATTATCAACAGTTCAAGCTACTTCTCGGACTAGTGCCGTATCTCAAGTGGTTATGACAGGCGTGGCATAGAGCGGTGAGTCCCAGGCGCTTTGTCGAGGCGCGTGAAATCCTGCGGCTGTCGACGCGCCGGCGCCGCCGCCACCGTCGAAACGGCTGCTTCACAGCAAAAGATAAGGTAGAATTTAAAATGTTAAGTTTAAATAGTTTTTGTTCCAAAATAAAAACATACTAATTAAATACTTTTTGTAAATGAGATTCAATCACGCACAATAAACTGCAACTAAACTGTAGAATGGTCTGCCGCCTGCGGTATTTCCGGACCACCTTCAAACCTTCAAGCGAGCGTACTCTCATTTGAAAGGCCGGCAACGCACCTGTAACTCTGGTGCTGCAGGTGTCTATGGTGACGGTATTCGCTTACCATCAGGCGATCCGTCTGCTCGTTTGCCTCGTGTTCAATAAACAAAAAACAATATGTATATAACTAGTATTAGGGCGAAGAAATAAAAGCAATGTTCCACTAAACAACCGTTTTACTTGCACACCGTTTTAAATCGAACCTCCATCCATCCACCTCCGCAGTTATATTATATCAATCTACCGTTATTCTTGCCAGCGCTACCTTTCACCCTTGATATTAACTACCTTCATCATAAAATAAAACGTTGGGGGTGACGACCAACATTACAGATGGCGCTGGCATTAAAACGAATGGTTTTAAAACTAGCTACTTTTGAGTCATTCTTAAATGTTTAATTTATTCCATGAAGCCGCAGCTTGTCAAGGCCAAACTAATCTACAGAGCATTTACACTTAAAGAGTACAATTATTTAAGAATGTAGAATTTGTATGCAATATCAAGCTGAACACAGTCGACAAAAAAACTTACATGTAACATATACTTAATGTAACTCATATTTAAGGAATAAACTATTACTATTTCATCAGGTATTCGGTTTGGTCGTACATTCGACTGTTCACCGTCTAATGTTATCTGTTTTTCTATACTATAAAACGAACCGGCTCAACTGACGCATTCGTCACGGACCTTTTGTAGAAGCGCCATAAAGGTCTCAGTACTCTGTTAATCTATGGCAGAGTTCCCCAACAGCAATATTACAATCAAATGTCTCTGAACGACGGATTTACTTCAAAACTGACGTGTCACATGAGACCGGGAACGCACTTGCAACTTTTTAGTGGAAACATTCTAAGTTACTCGAATGAGCATGACTAATTCCTAAGACCAAATCACCTGTAGATAATTAACTAGGAGTAGTGAAGAAATATCATTGGTACCCGGAGTTTCCTTCCAACTCGGTACCTTTCGGCCATGCGCCCGAACCCGCTGGGCTAGCTCTCACGTTGAGTTACAAACAAACAAACCCTAGCCGTCAAAATATAGACTGAGTTATCTGCGGAAGCTATTCTAAACATCCTCCGCGCTGTTCACACCACGCAGATTTATGCTTCGCGCCTCCCGCTGACGCGCGCGACGCTGCGCAGGCGCACAAAGAGCGCGGCTATCATCGCTGAGTTACGAGCGCGTCGAGGATTACGCTCAAAGGACGCGCTAAACGGCTTGAATAGCGCTCAGTTTCTCTTTCATAAGTAAACCTTTTGTACGCGACAGATTTGTTTAGACAGTCTTATTTATGTTAGTAAATATTGCGTTTATGCATTAGAAATAGCGGCAATATTTCTTGGCCAGAGTTAACTTATTGGTCAATACAGAAGCACAAATTCTTATCTAAGCGAAGATTATTGGCGTCATTCGGTGCCCCGACCGGCCGCGACATCAAACACCCTGTATGTGTTCCGCGACGGCCCACAATAACTGGCTCGTTACGTCTTATTCCCGCGACTTATCAGTGCCAGTGTAATTTCCAAACAGTTTACTCGCAGGATCGCGTCATATCGCGTATCGCGCGATCGCTATCGACCGATACGCTGCCTCGCTGCACAATTAACCTGAGAGCCCGCTGCAGCACATTTTACCTTACGAGAAAAGGAAACAACAGAGTCTTTGTTGCAATTATCGAATCATGAAACGTTAATAAACTTGTAATCATTTGAAGCCCCTTAATCAAGTAAAGTTATAAAATATTAAACGAACCAGCTTTTGGGGGTTGGCAGGTGGTAGGTGAAGTGGCCAAAAACTTCTCCGGCACAGCACCGTAGCCGGTGTGATACTTTATGGCAAGTGTTTCAAGCACAATTTTAGGTTTGGCTTTTGAAAAAAAGTCTTTTTAGACTTGTTTGTGTTTCTGTAGCTATGCCTAACCCACTCTGGGAATAAAGGCGTGATATTATGTATGTACCTATGTAATTTTATTTCAACGAAACTTGTTTACAATTTGGTAATATTAAATGATTATCAAAAGTGGAATCGTGTATGTTTCACTCGTGGTCGGTCTAACTGTTGAGTTCTCTATTGTTGTTGTTGTTCTCTATTTAATCATATTAATACTTTTTAGATACCTATGTGACTATTTTCAAGATACATTACTGAGGTTACTTTACTTTGTTGAGTGACGACGGATTTGTTACAGCGTGCTCCCGGTCTACACCGCACTCGGATTTATCGGGCGATATTACACCGCGCGCTCACGGCTTGCTTCATTTCTCGTGCCGCGATGCAGATAGCGATGAGATTCTGTACTACATGTGGGCTCAGTTCGGTGATGAAACATCTAACTGTAGATTTTCATCTGCTGAAACATGAAGAAGTTGCACCGTGAGTAACAAGATTTGAGATCGTTGCAATATTCCCGTCGTAATTAATATGCAAAAGCGCTGGATTCTTCACACGTCGAACGCAATATTGTTTTAACGCAGTAGAATGACTGGGCCCATGTGATCTTTTACGGATGTTCGACTGCAAATATGCCCTGCAAATAGTGTCATACAGAATTATCATCAGTATTTATCATTAGGTCTTATTCAATATAACGATTAGCTAATGTTCTTTCAGCAAAGTTTGCTTGCTGTGTATATTCTAAGTAACGTATTTTCCACAAGCAGGACCCCTCGTACACACTCAGCATTTCTAATGTGCACCTCATGAGCTTTTCTCCGCAGTAGCAGCATCGGGTAATTTACTCACTCGAAAGTTGTATAAATCATTCAAGCATCCGCGGGGGTACGAACTCAGTACCTTAGCACAAGTCAACACCCTTAGTCACTAGGCCACCGACACTCTAAAATTCTAACGCACTAATTTCGACACTGGTTTCACGTCCACTGCACTTCCAAGCTAGTGAATAATAAATAATAAATAAACAGCGCTTCAACGTCTGCTAGCACACAATCGTCAGCACCGAAGTTCCGTTCCGCTTCGCAAATCGCGTCGCTCTGATTCCAGGGTTCTCATGGCACCTGTTCTCCATAAACCCTCGGCTCCCATAAATCGCTATCACGCGCAGATAAGGAAGCGGCGTGACGCTCCCGACGCCCGCTGCGCGCTGATTTAGTGTCCGGGCGAGCCACTCGCCCGCCAGTAATTATGCAAGTCGCTCGCTCACAATATTTATGCGTCGGTCGTGCGAGCGGCTAATTTGAATAATGTGCGTTGTTTGTTCGGCGCGGGCGCAGGTGCGATATCGATTGAATCGTAGATCTATGCGATTTCGTAACGCGCTGCGAACGTTTCAGCGGGGTAGTGTTACGCTGGGAACATGGAACTAAAATCATGGGAGCTTTGTCTCGGCGATTTCAACGGTCGTTTTCTATATTTATGAATGTACGTTTTGAGTTCTTCTCTTTGTATTCCTTGGCCATACAAGGTGCACAATATGGGGACCTATTGTACGTCCAAAATTTCGCTTTTTTATGGTTCACCAACAGTCACAATGCAATTTTGATAGTGTATTACATTAAAATAGAGTTAATTGCACAACTAATTATAGGAAAACACTACAAGCTTAAAAAAAGAAGTCACATGCAGGTACGTCCACACGCAGAGGCCGTTTATGCAATCACAATTAGGTTATATATTATAAAAAACAGTGCAAACAATTATAATGTAATGTTAACTTAGCTTACTAACAAAACTTAAACATTCAATTCATTTAGAGCAAATTTTCATAAGTAAAAGTTCACTTTTGTAAATAAAGCAAATAAAGAAGAAAATATAAAATCTGATTAAAGATAGGTACCTAGCTGAACAATCAACGTTATAATGATATCAGGGGCTCTATTGAACATGGTTACACAATATTGCCTTAATGTTTTATGGTATTTTTGAACTCGGCCGCCATTACCTGTCAAGTAAATGACGCCTTTTTAACGTTGACGATATTATAACACGTCGAAAGCAATATTGTTTTACCGCGATGAACAGAGGCCCAGGCGCACAGGCCTTTCCCGAGTCGCAAAAAAAATACCTGTACCTACTCTGGTGCTGCAGGTGTCTATGGTGACGGTATTCGCTTACCATCAGGCGATCCGTCTGCTCGTTTGCCTCCTGTTCCATAAAAAAATGTTAGTCCCGTACAGCTACAGTGGTCCATGCTGCCCGATTTCTGTGACCTTCCTCAAGTCCCCGAGTGTAAGCCAGGGTAATCGGTGAGTTGGTCAGTCTCTCTAGAATAAATCGCTTTTTAACGGCCGCCTGTATTGAGATTTTTCATAAAATTTGTAAATACATTTTGTTTTATTATCTGTGATGATAAATAAAGTGTATTTTATGGTATTGTTCGATTCCAAATGTCTTTATTAACTTTGTTGACCGACGACTATATTCTAGTTTTTTTTGTAAGCTACCCCCAAACTCAGCAAGTGAGAGGTGAATTCACCACTCAAAATATTACAGGTACAAACTATGGGTGGTTTCGTAATTGCTAAAGTTGTTAGTATAACAAAATAAACATTAACTCAACCCATCGTCTTCTTATCCCATCAAAGAAGACATAAATGTATTTAGTCTGAATATCCCCCATACGTTTGACGAGGCTCTTAAATAAACCCGCCTGAAAGGGCTAGCTGCAATAGATCACTGCATTTCAAATGCCAGTTGACTACCAACAAATCAAGCGCGCAGTTTCCTCAAATATCGTGACTGGTGGCCGGGGGTGGGACGCGGGGCGCATGCGTGGAGCGCGGCGCGGGCGCTGGTGGTCCGTGATGGATGCGCGCGCACGTAATTGACAGCGACATGCGCCCTCTAGCGACGCTTAATTGAACCAGTTTAATTGCAATTTATAATTGCGAAGTTTCCGGAAAGGTAAAATTAATGGCGTTTCGAACTTTCCGAAGACGGTGTCGTTAAAAGGGTAACGGCCGAGTCGTGAGTCGTTAAGATTAAGGTATCTTATAAGATTTTATAACGGGCACGTACAATGTATGTAAATTGAATAAGGTCGGTAATTCCCTTGCTCTAGGGGAGCTGAGGTACTTGGGAATCTCTTGATTATGCTCTTTAACGTTGATTTGGTACCCGACATGAAATTAAAATACAGAATGTAGGTAGTGCTTAATCGAACGACATCTTTTTGTCGGATAAGTTCGTATCGTGTTGCTTTCTCGATTAGCTAGTTGGTGTTAAAGCTGACTACGGAAGCAAAATAAATACAAATCTTTTCCAACCAAAATCGATGTCCCTGTTGTCGATGTCGATGTCGATGTCATTCACATTTTGTATAGATCTGATAATCTTTAAATCTTTATTTCTCTTTAGACTCTGGGCTTGTATCACTTAGACCAGTTCCATTTAAAAAGAAATAACTTATACATTTACATCACTTAATACAAACCAATAAAAATTGTTTTTTCATGATAAGGACAAGGCACACGAGTACTCAGACCACCTGATGGTAAGAGGAACCTGAGATCCATAGACATTTGAATTCTCAAGACTATAATCTCAAGACTGCAATCCTAAGACCTCAAATGCGTTACCAACCCTGAGGACTAAGGTGGAGGCCTCCATGCTAGTAATTTCACCGGTTGTCTTCCCCACACCGGAACACAGAACACTGTTGCTTGGCGGTAGGTTAATGGATAAGATGGTGGTGTGGTACCGGTCCGACCGGACCCTGCACAGGACACCACTCAATGTTATTTAAAAGAAGAGAAGCAAGATTAAAAAAAAACAAAGTGAAACGAAATCAAGATATAACTATAAAACAGATAACAATATTAAAAACCAATTTATGTGTAGTTGCCTGAGTGGTTGCGTGAGTGAGTGTGTACGTGCTCGTGTATACGTATGTGCGTGTGTGTATCTTATTTCTGTATATTTAGGCTATAAGAATATATTAAGTTACTTGAATTATCAAGTAACTTAATATAACTGAATTATCAGTTTCTCAAAAAGTAACTACGATGCTTTTTGTCTCAATACTCGTAAGCGACGGCTATTTTAGTTTTTTTTATGATCTGGACCTATAGAGGACTAGAATAGTCTAGTCCGCTAAACCTAATTGGTTTGTAACTTGATGACACGTTGGCCTAGTTGGGAACGACCCTGCCTCTGATGCCAGCAGGTAAGGGCAGATATTTGTGTGATGAGCGCTAATACTTGTTCCTGAGTCGTGTGACAGTTGTTGGATGTTTTCTATGTATTTAAGTATATATATTTCTCTATACCCATAGTACCAGTCTAGAGGTGAGATTGTCCCCTGATATTTTATTATTTATTATAAGATAACACGTCAAAATTAATTAAGTGTAGGTACCCAGTAGAATGGAGTCCCTAACAGACCTCGATGTCCTCATAGGAAATAAACTCTTTACATCAAGTCAACGTCTTTCTGTACCATCCAGGGTGTGGACCAAATAGTTGGACCATAGTTAAGCGTAGTTAACCATACAAACAACAAAAGTGAAAAAAGCGGAAACGTTACTCTCCAGTGTTTTCCATCCACAAAGACGTGCCCTACCACTTGGTTTAGCATTGCACGATTGGACAATCGTAGGTACCTAATATAAGTATAAGATGGTGGGGGCGCGTCGCGGGTCGACACTATAGGTACTCGTGTTACCGTGAGTCCTGCAAATACATAGCCGTAAGCTTCTTTAACTTAACGCGATAATACCATGAAACTATTTTCATTTAAAATTCCTATAAATTAGCATTTGCGCGCGCGCATTGAATAGACCGCGTCGACGCAGCCGACGCGCGCGCATCGTTCACACGCGCTCATCCAGATTTATTGACTGACGCCGAATATTAACTGTAACACCGCGATGTGTTAGAAAAGAAACGCATTTCATAACCAGACGATAGCGATCTAGTTGAGGTTCTCACGCACGCGCGACACTTCTCGGGAACTCGTAAAAATTAACCTATTAACATCAATTAGCCAACTCGCGCTTGGCGAGGTCGATGACCGATAGGTAAACCACTTTATAATGCGTTACACTCATCCCAATGAAAACGGATTAGAGTTGAATTTATATGAGAATACTGCTCTTGTGTGTTGGTTTGGGGAAATCACGTAATTCTCGATTTAAAATAAAGCTACGATGCTAACGGTGACGTTTTTATTCTAAAGTGATAAGGTTGTTTTTACAATAAGTTTTTTGTTTTCTGCTTGGTTTTATAAGTCGGTAGTAATGGTCGAATTAAATTGGGAGTAGAGGCGTTAAACGAGCGCCGCCGGCAGCGGATATTACTGCTTTTTATAACATTTTCGGCTTGATTCTTCAACCTCGCGCACCATCACAACTACCCAAACTTTAAACTCTACTGATGGTCAAACTAGGTTGTATTTATTCACGGCTCGGGCAACTAAAGATATGAGCTAAAGTACAGATTACAGCGACGCGTGTACGCTCCGAGGTTATGTGTTTGTGTTTAATTTCCTCCGTAACGCGATTGTTATCTGCGTGATAAATTTTAACAGCTTCCCGCTTGTTTATGGGTTTCATTAAATGTTTTTGATGGAAGCAGATAGTGGCGCGTATGATTGCCTTCTCTCTTACCTTTGGAACGTATTTGTATCTACATCGGAGAGGGCAAGAAGCGGAGTTCAATCCAATCAATTCAATCGAGTCGTACATCAACGAACTAGAACCTTTGTTAAGAAAATGAGCACCGTTTGAAATCCAGTTACATCTGTTCAACTGTAGGTAAACGAACGGCGGCCCAGCCCGGCGGACCTTACCTATGTATATTAAGTATTTTATTTAAGTAACATACGACAATCCGCTAATAGGTGACAGGGCAGCTCATAAGCTATCGATTTAAACCCCATGTATGTTCAGCGATTTTTACTACTTTCGGAGATATTGATAATTTTTCCTTAAGTCCATGTTACGATAAACCCTCAAGTTCATGTACAATTATTCAAGTGGTTTCTTACATCGATAGAATCATTAGGAACTAAGGATGTTTTAAAGCTATATGCCTTTTTTTCATGACAACTGTTAGTGTAATTACTCAAAGTTGCTTTCTCCATCTGAGTGAACCCTAGTTCCTTTTTCATCTAGTTTGGAAACACAGACTTTGTGTGAGACATCGTGTATACATTTAACTTGAACTAGCGTGACGCAAAATAAACTGATGTCGGACCGTTCCCGATTTACGATCGTTAGTTTTAACCGTTTTCTCACTTAATTATGTCTTTACATTTTTTAGAGTTCCGTACCTTAAAGGGAATAAAAAGGGAACCCTTATAGGATCACTTACATTTCTGTGTGTCCGTTCGCCTGTCACAGCCATTTGCTCCGAAACTACTAGACCGATTTCGTTGAAATTTGATACCTACACATAATGTTAGTCGGTGACCCAAAGACGGACATGTACTTAATGGAAATAAATTAATTTGAAACATGTGGCCCCCGTTTTTAGGAGTTTTTTTTTTTTTAGTTTTGCGTTATCTATCTTTTTACATCAGAATCACCTTATTATTCTTTTATAATTTTAAGATAAATATGTACTATTGAAGTTATTTAAGAGAATAGGCGAACATTTTCCTAAAAGTTTGAAAAAATACAGAAAATTGATCTTTACCTAAGATTACAGGAGAACCTACAAGAAGTCCATGTTATTTAAAGTAATATATATAGGACATATCTCAAAACGTACGGAACCTTCTCCCGATTCTCAGATTGCCCCTAATCGCGATCGAAACGATAGCAAGCGTACAGACATTTACTCTTTTATGAGCACTGTGACGGGTGTGCGTTAATTTAGTTAAAAAACAATTTTGCTGTCACTACCGTCACACACTATAGATGTACCAGTAGATAATGTCCTGAAACATAACTCAATCAGCATCTTGACATTCACCTCAGAATATATTAAAACCTTATTAGTTTAGACCATAAAATTAAGTAACATAAGTAAAAATATGGAGCAGTGTGTAATTATAGCTCGGCGCGGTGTCTCCGGGTGTCTGGGTGCGCCCGCGCAGGATTAACTGCGGGTAATTGCTGCGCCCGCGCCGTCCGCCATTAACCGAGGAGCTGCTCACACTCACAGGGTGTATAGCATTGGAGTTGGTTCTGCAAGTATCAGTTTAGCAGTATTTGTATTGTATTCCTACACATTTTGTTTGTAAAGTATTAAATTTAACTGGAAAATTATGTAATTATCTATACTAATATATAAAGTTGAAGAGTTTGTTTGTTTGCTTGAACGCGCTAATCTCAGGAACTACTGAACCTACATGAATTGGCGACAACTAAGGTCCCGGGGAAGGACATAGGATACTTTTTTATCCCGGAAAATTGAAATGTTCTCGAGGGAATAGCGATAAACAACACTATCGAATTGTGATTTAATAGTGTCGTCTTCATACACATAGGGGGAGGAGCGGAAAACTAATTCTACGCGTACGAATACTGGATTCGGAAATCTGCCTCTTCCTTATTAGGAATTAATTGAATGAGGTCTGTTGGAACCGCTGGAACCGATTACTGTGGCGATCCATGGGACAGGCCTGCACTGAAAGAAAAAAATGGTCGCTTCTAACAAGATTGGGGATGTTGTGCATCAGCGTCTTGACGAGCCTAACGAGACGCATCAACTAAGATGTTGTTACTATTAGCTTTGGCTGTCGTAAGAGCCTAGATATCGGGGGGGGGGGGGGTCCCTTACACTCATCAGTTTAGGATGAGTGTAAGGGACAGATCTACATAAGTCACATGGCTCTGAAAGTAGAGGTCACCATTACATGGGGAGTTTTAATCTATTGAATACTTTAGTTTTTTTCGTAATATCTAGTGACCGAGATCATCCTCCTTCAGAATTATGGTCAATCAGCTGCGTACGAGTGCGTGCGTAACGCGTGGAATCATTTTAATCTTCTCAAGCTCGCAAAATACTACTTTATTTGAACTTTTAACTTTATGTTCAGTACGTTAAGGTGCTTTTAATAACTTCACAATGTGTCCACATGTGTTCATATTTAATTGAACAGTTGAAATGTCACGCAAAGGCATCCGGAAGCGAGATGGCCCCGACATTGTCATGATAATCACCCTTATCAACGATTTGTCAGAGTAATAACTGGGTAGTTTAAAAAATATCGAAACATGCAGCGAACGAGTATATCTTAGTGATAAATATACACTGCCGCAGCGAAATGATAAGTTTCACTTAACGTATTTTATTTCCAGTCGTCCGATTACTAGAAGAGCGTCATATTGAAACCATAAATACACGCAGTTTGAGGCCCTGTTTAAATTTGTACCTTTTTGGTTCTTTATTCCAGTCGCTGCCTTTAAATTATATGTTTACAACCTCCACGTAGAGTTGTAGGAGAATGATGTCTTGCGTGAGTATTTATTACTTAATTTGCCTGTGGAAATGTTAAGCAGTTTTTTAAATGGTCTACATTTTTTGTTTTTATCAAGGACCAGCAGCTTTATTATTTTCAAACGGAGCATGTGAGTGATAGCGAGTCGTGGCTACTACGACCTGGATAGGACTCTCAACGCGCGTCCATAATTCAAGTTAGACTGGTAGATATGTAATCAATAGTTCGTTAAAGAACTTATTTTAGTTTCCTTAACAGAATATTATCACGGAAGCCCGTATACACCAAATTTGACTTTGCTCGACTAAAAATAAACGACCCAATAAAGTCTTGGTAGCTATAATTTAATAACCATCAACAACGAGAACGGCCATCAGTCCCGCCTAGACATCGTGAGCCTGCACTTACACCAACACTACACGATCCAATTAGCACGTTGAAAGCCAGACTCTATAACTCTCATATGAATTGTAGCCAATTTATAAACATTGTAAATTTTCTAGGCACAGAGCGTGTTAAAGTAATTGATCTAGTTGCGGACCTTTCGTCGCGTCGCGTGTCGCAAGCGTGTCATGAGCGTGTCGTCGACGTAAAGGTAAGGCTTCGTGTAAACTAACAGCGACTTATTGCAGCACTTGACGCGACTTACGCCCTATCTCTTGTCCTATTTACACTCGCTGCGTGGTAGGATGGTGACTGTAACAGCCGTATTTCGTAATTTTAATCACTTACTGTACTCACAAGCGAGGTATTTAAAAATCGGCGACTATTGTCTTTTCGTATTTATGAAAAGTTGAAGAAACAAGGTGTAATATGTGTTTAAATGTGGGGCTGTGATTGTCAGGCACCATCCTACAGCGCAGCGAGTCAAGTAATATATGAAGCAGTAGTGTCGCTGTCGCCGTGCAATTTTCTTATACCTACTACACTCGTTCGCATCGTAGCTGAAACAGCTATAACTTGAAACGCCTAGCACGTTTACATTACGGAGCGTAAGCATCTACTGTCTTTTTTTTATTTACATGAACTTAAATACTCTCCTTACTGCTATACTTTATTATAGACCAGGATCGATCATTTTTGAAACTTTAAAAAAATAATAGTAGGATGAAACCCATTGGAAAAGGACGGGAATATAACAAATATTAAAGGAAAAGTAATTTACGGGCGATCTGATCGGGAAGTGGAAGAAGGAAGTTAAGGGTAAAAAACAGTTTATCTCGATTTCCGGCAACTACAATAGGAAAAAAATGGGAAAGTTGTAGGTAATAAATGATTTACAACATGTGTATTTACACTTTTTTCACATAACCTCAAAATGTATGTGGAAAATACAAATAACCAAGTTTTAGGTTTTTTAACATACATACATACATAAAATCACGACTTAATTCCCAGAGTGGGGTAGGCAGGCTACAGAAATACCAACAAATCTAAAAAGACGTGTTGATAATTTTGTAACCACATTTTGCAGAAGTAGGCTAAGATGTTGACCAGTGTTTTAGGTTTTGCAATAAAATGAAAAGCGAATGGAAAGCGAAATTTGGTGAAAACTTAGTTTTTATGTCCCAAACTCGCTGTAATTTTTTGATTTAAAATATTTATTTTCGCTCCTTATTTTGACTTAATATTGAAAAAGCACCCTTACTTTCAATCCAAAATCCTCACCTCAAAATATCTGCTTTTTAAAAAGTCGGTGTGCTTTTTGTTCGTTGAAATCTCTTTTTTCAGATGGTTTAAAAAACATACATTACTATGGTAAATGTTCTAACTACGGCGGCCGCCATTTTCCTGGATCCAGGTACTTCTCAGGTCCCAATGGTTTTTAAAAGAAAATAACACGTTTAACAACATACTAAAATTTGGTGCTGGTATCACAAAGTGAACTATTTTTCACCTAACAGAATGCACTATTAGTAGAGATGACATGAATAACCAAAACATACCACTTCCCCCGTAACAGTCCCGGTCGTCCGCAGCCGTCGCATGTGCTTGGAGTGCGGCGTCGGCGTCTTCGTTGTCGTGAGCGCGATGCGAGTTGCGCCACGAGCCATGACAGACGGACAATGATTTGTGCAGATTATAGTCGGGCGGCTGACGGATTGATGTTATGGCCGAATAACGTCGGCTAATATCTGTCGATTGTGGCTAATGCCAGTGTCGAGCGCGTGATATACGGAGCTGGCACTCGATTGTTAGGTGTAATTTCATTTAGTTACGCAATATCACTAACAGAATGTTTATCCTACCTAAGGCATACAATAGACAAAGACAAGATAATACATAATCACTGCTTTTTGAAAAATATACACTTGTAATTTATTTTCTAAATGCATTTTTGTTGTGTCTTACCTACAGATGGGCCCTGCGGGCTAAACATTGACCCTTGAAGCGCAACTTTTTGAAAATAATGGAGACACTTCTAGACACTAACGTTGTTAGCGTCAAATGCAGTAATTTGAAATGAATAACGAACGGAGATTAAAACATATTTATTACAATACTAAGGAAAATGGACAAAATTTACACACACTGATATTATAATTGAAAAAGACTTAATAAAAAATAACTACTTACACTAATGAAGATATACTTATCGTATTATTTTGCAAAAAAAGTAGAAAATACAAGAAAAATTAAAAATGTACATGTAGATATTGAACCGAAATTTTGGGTTAAGAAACCAATGGGAAAAAGAATTCAAAAGAAAACCGAATCAGGACAAAATAAAGTCTTTAGGGTGCGCGGGCCTTTTTAGAATTTAGGGGGAAAGTGACGAACGTGATACGCGCCGCAAAACAACCGAGAAAATAGCGAAGCTTTAGCTAAGCGCGCTAAACTATTACTCCTACAGGAATAGGTTATCAAAAAGGCGTACCTTAACAAATGTGTTTTTTTATAATAAAAATAAAAGAACACTTAGACTAGCGCACGACGCTTAAAGCTCGCTGCGGAGATGCGGCTACTGCTGGGGGTCGTAGTCTGGCAGCGCGTACAGCAGCGGGCGCGCCAATCGCGCTGGGTTGGTGACGACTGGTGGTGCGGCTTGTGACTCGGAGTAGTAAATTTATTGATGTTCAGCAGTAAGGTAGGTTTCGGAAGTAAGATCAACTAATAACCCTTTCAGGTTCGGGGGTAATGGGTTCGCTAAAAATAAAAAAGGTATGAAATAAAAAAAAATTATAAACTAAAACTTATTTATAATGATTTAACAACATATCCAAATTATTTTACTATATTTTAATAATATAATTATATGGATTCCGGTTGCGAGCAGTCCTGCGACGTAGTAGAGGCAGCGAGTCGGTATTCAAGTCTAAATCTCCCTTGTGCGCCAGGTCATTGAATAAGCTTTGCATGCGATAGAGGGGCATACATCTGCCCAGTTTTGTCCTGGGTGGATTTGGTCGAAAGTTATGTCGTGCAATCACCCTTCTACATACTCAGCTCTTTTAATGTGCAAGATGTTTTACATTCCCCGTAAGAGCATCGGTTTATGCACTTAAGTTAGAAAAACTTATTGTTGAATGGCCACTGCTGGAGCTTAAACCCGGTACCTTACGATTGCCGGTTGACACCCTAAACCACACTGGGCCACCGACGACGCTCTCGTTTATAATTGTGAGTTTTGATAACAACTGATTGTTGAGTGGATTTTAAACTGGCTATAACGTAAAATTATACATTTTAATTAGTAGATATACGGGTACGTACCATAATATATAAGGTTCAATATACATAATGGGTCATTATAAACATACATACATAACATCACGCCTTCATTCCCAGAGTGGGGTAGGCAGAGCTACAGAAATACCAACAACTCTAAAAAGACTTATTGGTAATCCTGTAACCACATTTTGCACAATCAGGCTAAGATGTTGACCAGTGTATTAGTGGTTGCAAGCCCATCGCCTAACAGTACTACAAGCCCTAAATCCCTTAGTCGCCTCTTACGACATCCACGGCAAGACATGGAGTGGCACTATTCTAACCCGGCAACCACACGGGCACGGGTGGGGGTATAAACAATAGTCATAATATATAAAAGTTATATTTCTGAAACTGTAAACTTCTCAGGGTTGTTATAAAAAAAACCAAACCTAACCTATTGGGTTTTAAAACAATGGCCTTTTAAAAAATCCTGAAAAGTTTGCGGTTTCAGAAATAAAATCATTATATGTTATGACCATTATGTAGTATGACCCATTATGTATTTTGAACTTTATACATTATGATATAATCCCAGATATACGTATAACCTGAAGAGGAACCAAAAGTCTGTACAGTATGTTTAGGGGAAATAAAATGATTTATAATTAAAGCAACAAAATGATAACCGTAAGTAAAGGATAGTTTTTGATCAGTCAGTCCAGATTAAATCATACGAAACCTTGCTGTTTGGATGCTGTGGTTACTTGATTCGAAAGTCTAGATTAATTAGTTCCCTAACAAAAACTTTCCAAATCTAAAACTTAATCTAGTTTTCATCAAAATGGTCATGGACACTTATCCGACACTTTGTTGACAAAAAGTAGTCCGGTTTAAGATTGTCGTTTATTTAGCCTTCAAGTCAGGAGTAGCGTAGGTACGTGTCACTCATACGCGCATGCGCGGTGGGACCCGCGCCGGCGCAGGTGGCCGCGCTGATTAGCCCCACGAGCCTGTTTTTGAAAGTTTTTTAATTTTTACAAGACTGCACACGACGAGATTTAAAAATAATATATTTAAGTCTGGACTGAGTGGCCTGCATTAAATTTTTGCTTACTTGTAAATTACGTTAGTTTTTCATTAAGTTGAAATATCGGTATTCATTTTTAATGACGCAAATCGAAATTAACTTAAGTCATAGACACGATACAACATAAATTCAATTGTTTTAGTCACGGGTTCCATCTCGGTAAGCGGCTCATCGAAGTTGCGTATAATATACGTGTATCGCTTACAGGCTTTGTTCTTACCACGTCCAAAATTACCAGCAACATAAGCAGTTTAATATGGTTTAAAAACTGTATTTAAATACGATTAATTTTTTTATAAACAAATGTTAACAGCCTTGTTAAAATAAAGACATTTGACGATGTCTCTTAATTCAGTAAGATAACATAACATATGGCTCAATAACGTGCCCGAAACCATGTTTTCCGTCACTTCTTGTCCGTCTTTGTCACTGTCCAGCGAAACCCGGGCGGGCCAATAAGTATCGGATGTACGCACATTAGTACCGAGGGCTTTGTCGACGCTCGCCGTCGATGCCGGTGGTCGGCGCGGGCGCAGCGCGGCGTGGGCGCAGGGAGAGATCGATGGAGCCTAGTTAACATATCGACAGCTCAAAAAGAGATAGTGTTGGTGGTGATATGAGCTATTGAAGCTTCCGTCCCTTTCTGGTGATAGGAGAATAGTGGGCAAAGGACGGATGCTCTTATCGAGAAGATAGAGTCATAAGCTGGCATGAGCATTTTTTTTTGCCGCGCAGATAGCCACAGCTGGCGTATTCAAATAACTGACTCAGTATAGTAGTCACTTTGGTGCCGTCAACACAAGTGTTCAATATTCCTTTTTCATCTGACACCGTCATTGATTTGACTGTACCATGGCCATTGCCGTCATTCATTTGACAATTTCGTACGGCAAACATGACTGGGCCATAAGTCATACTAATACGAGGTTCACTTAACAAGGGATGAGTCTAACAAAAAACAAGCTTAGAAATTCCCCCTGCAATTATTGACATTGTCATTAATGTAAATCCATGTTCAATATTTGTAAATCCGCCATTTTAGTATTTTTAAATGAAAGTACCCAGTAACACTTGCGACGCTCTAATGACACCTCTCTTGTAAAAATTGGGTCACCCATTGAGCTTATACGAGGGACAAAGAACCATACACACATACAGGTCAAAACCGTGGGATAAAATGGGGACGAATAACTCTTAGTGAAGCGACAAATGCGCAACTACGTTATTCCCAGATAATTCAACAAGCGCTACGTGCTTATTGTTACTGCGGCTTCGATCAACGTGCAATTTGATACCTACACATTTGCCTATCCAAACCCGAAACGAAAATTACAGTCGGCGCGTTAAACAGCGGTGGCTGTCTCGTTCCTGACAGATCTCACATAATAGTGGCTGATATAAAAAGTGAACTGGTAAATTGGTACCCTTTCTGTTATGAGTTATGCTGCAATTAATCTGTGCGCCCTGCAGCCGCGTAACATGCTAAACTCACATGCCCGGCGGTGGGTTAAGCTTTGGTCAAATCGATGAGATTATAGTATCTCCGATCAAAAGTTTAATAAACGCCTTGAATTACTTTCAGTCAAAACACCCTATTAAATCGTACAGAGTTTTTATTTCGACGATAAAGTAAAGTAAACTTCGGTTTGTCTTAATCCCTCACAGTCTCTTTAGTGTATGTGTTATTTCGTACTGTATTTAAAATGAATATGAATCAACAATATATCATAGATATGCCTATAAATGTTAGGCGAAAATACGTTAAAAATTTAAGCACTTACGTCTAAACTAAAAAAATAAAAACTTGTTCGTTATTTTTGCCTTCAAAGCTGAGGTTTGTTATGTCTCGAAACAAGACTTCCGTGTATGGCCGTCAGATACCTCGCCATGTTATTAAAGTTTACTTAAGCGCTAGGAAATATTATTCTACGCTATTCTTCAGGGCCAGGGCCGAGATTCTACATGGTAAAAACGATATCGTATTTGACGCGCTTCCATATTGTCAACGTTTTGATAACTCTTATGTCATTGACATAATGGCGGCCGAGTCAAAAACGATTCAAAAACACGTCAAACGCGATATCGTTATAACGCAGTAGACTAGAGGCCCTGTTTTGTTTCACTGCTATGGGCTAAGGTACTTTAATTTTTTCCAGTTTTCTATTGATAGTCGTTCCAAATTAAATCCAACTCATCTCGCCAACGCCGACGAAGTCTACCGCGTTTCCGTCTTGAGTTGTTAAACCTTCAACTACGGGCTACTTTAGTAGGTTTTTATTTAACAATTTTAGGCACCTTATAAGTGTCGTTTTTCCAATTCGTGTACTGTACTGAAAACCCTAAAGCAATGTACTTACGTAGCCGTGCGCCGTGCGCTGTGAACACAGCCTTGTCGGTACCGTACCCAGCCCGCCGGCCACTTAACGGTTCCGCAACGATCGCCTAAACTATGATTACTGTGAATTACAAGATGAGTCCAGCTCCACGCGTTTCATCAGAGAAAGCGCCCTCATTGTTCCATGAGATTTGTTTCGCGCAAGATTTATAGTCCATAAATGCTCTCAAATTTGGAGCACTTAATTTGTTTTTTATTACTATGAGACGCATAAGTTTTTAGATGGAGTTGTATTTAATTGCACTGAATCAAGTACGGTATGTTTTTTTGCAAGAGACGAGTTGTCTGCTGCAGGACAATTATGTTTTACGACTGTTGCGGCTAAATTATATGTTGCAGGGCATGCGTGTTGTGGGTTCTGTATGTTTACTTCTTTTTTAATTCAGGTACTGTATGTTGATTCTCTTTGACTAGCAATAAGACGGATAAACACGCAGGTCACGTCTAAAAAGATCTAAACATAGCAGTGTGAGCATCAAAACTTTCGTGCCTACTTTTATTTTGATGGTCTTTTCTCAAAAGTTCACGTAACTACTCCTAAATACATTTTGAGTTTCCGTCGTTCGTTCAGTTTTTGCGACACAACGTCACTAAACGATCTTTCTTCAAATCAACAATAGAGTTCGCGACCGTGAATTAAATGTAGGCTGTAACTCATTATTAAACATGGCATCCGTGAAGCTATAAAACCTCCACATGAACGGCTCATCGCAGTCAAAAGAAATGTTTTTTTTCTGTTTGTGTGTGTGTGGCTTCCCACGAGCTTTATTATCTCATTAGCGTGAAGAATGTCTTCATAAAGTGTCGCGGCCTCGGGACATCGTCCATTACGCACTGTAATGCCTTTAATAAAATCCTATATTTACTGGTACTACCATACCACCATCCGTAAACACAAAACCGCTAAAAACTACATACACTGCTTTTTAAGTTTGCCCGACTCTGTTTATTTTCTAGCCAGTACGCGCAATGGATATTGTGTAGTTTCTTTTTTACTCGGGTTGTGGTTAACCGTTGGTGCGCATGAGCCCTGAAGGCCTGGCAGCGCGCGGCGCAGGCGCACCCCCCGACGCATGCGCCGTGCGCGCCGCGGGCGCGGCTACCGCGCACACTTTGCACCCGCATCGATTATTCAATGAGATAAGCGAATGTCTGTATTAGCGTTATTCAATTTTATTTCAATAATTAAGTTGAACACCAATAAAATTATGTTTAAAATTATGTTTAATATCTAAAAATGCTAAAACCGTGCTGTTCCTTTCGTTGATAATTATCGTAAATGTGCCCAAATTGCTTTTAAATGCAGATCCTTTATCACTTTGTACCAGATCAGGTTACAAAAAGTCTTCAAGCTCGATCTTTTACCAGATAAGTCTTTAACATTTCAACCCCAACCGCTGGATCGCATTCCTTGTGGTCCTCCTTCTATTTAGTTGTTACCTGATAGCTATCATTATCATCGCTGGTGTTATCGAGAACAACGACGCCGGCGGTTGGGACACCGAACGTTCGGCCCTACACACGTTTCGTCACTGCCTTTCGCTGGACATCGTTCATAATCCTACATTTTGCAACGTTCGCCATAAATTCCAGCGTGAGTTTTGCAAACGTCCACGTCCCGGCGACGCTGGTTCCCATGTGTTGCGCAGGCGCATGTGGGTCGGCTCTCGGCGCTGCGCCCGCGGCGACGGCGACGGAGATGGATGCGCGCGGTGACGTCGACCGACTGCGCTTAGACTGTTTTAGACACAGCGCACTCTAGGGACAGAAGTATAGCATTTTGAATATTCATAGTGATGCTTACTAAAATGGTTATGTAGGTATTTATATTCAATTTGGCAGTCGAGTGAACCGGGGTTCAATTCTTGTCCGAGTCTTATAAAAAATCCAATTGGAATAGACAACAACACTTTTTGGAAGTGTGCTGTAGTATATATCTCCATTAATACCTACACAAAAGGTTTCAAACACGTGTCTTCTCGTTTCAATTTCTCAATGGTTGCTGGTTGGCCAAGATGATGAAAGATACTTTTCACTTCTCATGCTCTTAAAATGCTACTTAAATCTCTGCGAATCGGGACTAAGGCTCCTTATTAATCTCTAGGGGTTAAAGTTTTTTTTTTTATTTACTTTGGAAACCCCTAAACAACCAATCACGGTGTTTGTGAATGGAAGATTATCGCCATTTTCAGTGATTGTGTATTGACCATATTTTTGGGTGTCGAATTAACCTCAAAATGACAACTGTGCAAATATATAAAAAAAAGGGTGAAACACGATTAATTATTTCGAATACGAATCTATTTAATCATATTAAGGCCAAACTCTTTTATTATGCGTGGTCCAATTAAAATGGTTTGTTTTGGCTCGCAAGCTCGCTCGCGTGGCTAAACATCTCGTGTCGTTATGGCTTGTTTTAGTCCCTTGTTGAACAATCTACTATTAATTACACGAATTACCATTGTTACTGTATACTAGCCCTAGCATAAAACCATGCAGCACAGCAGCCCAGCAGAGTGGTTTATAGTCCGGAGCGGCTGTACGCCTGTGCCCGTGCGCACGTTGCGACAGCGGACCGACGCGTGAGCAGTTTATAGAGTCGCCTGCGCACTTGATTGGAAATGATTGTTCTGCATATCGTTGCTCGCCGTCCGCTGCGACGCGCCGGCAGAGGTGTGGGGCGAGTGCTTTACGGACACTTGCCAATGTAACGACAGGGAACTGCAATTGTGAAAGACCGCACGTTGTCACAACCAACTACCGACCCAGTGATGTGGTGTCGCGGTTAAATAATAAAATATAGTCAGACAAGCACTATTTTTCAAGAATCTACATTTGAAAATAGTCCAATAATTTGAAAATAAATCTATGTAAGTTCCTTAATTAAATAATGAAAATTAACTAATATGAGTTTAGTGTCCAATTATAGTTACCTATAAAATAATCGATGAGTTACTTTTTCTAACTAAGGCTGATAATTTTGACAAAGTTAGATTTCAAAGCTATTTTACTTTCATGAACTAAAAGGCTCCTTCTCTGTCATGACAGCCTGGATGCTCATACTCTGTTATCCATGGAGTCTGTACACAGTAGGACTACTTTAGGAGGAAACAACCACCGACATCTAACAAGAATTCGGCCTTTTAAAATTATATCTTATTTATTGAAAATCATTTTATTAAATACTGCCGTAATATAATCCGCAACAGGCCTCGTCAAATAATCATAAAACTAACACAAGTACACTTAAAGAAACAAGTATTAGTCAAACCGGTTCGATAATGTCATAAGTATGCAATTACGCTGGCAGCGTTCCCAAAGAAATTCGCTGCACATGAAATGACCCGGAGCGTGGACCCTGTTCCTCAGCCAGAGACCCACCTCCCAAATAAACTTACCACTTCATGACTTAACTACTCTCCACGGAATCTAGAGATAAACTAGCAGACCTGACACGCTGACAGGGACTGTAAACCTGCGAATTGATCGGCGGTTAATGTTAATGCACTAAACGTCGCTATCGTGCACTCGCTGCACCTCCGCTGCTCTCTCCGTCGCCGTATCTTCACCGCGCGCTCCCTGACCTGTCTACCGAACAAAGAGCGGCGCGTGCGCTTGTCACTGTGCAGCCAATACATGAGAAAGCTATTAACACGTTCACTGCCACCAACTAGGATTTGCACGTTATTTGAACGAGGTTGGTGAGTCACTGGCAGCGAATGCCTTGAAGCGTTCAGCGCCCGCAACACAGATTTACACTGAAAAGGAACACTACTCAGAGTAGTCGGTTTAGAATGTGATAACTATCGAGTGAGCGACACAAAGCGTTTCCGGATAACCGCTATTAAATAACGATAACTGTCTTTTATCTTAAATATTGATGGTTATTTTAAAATAATTAAGTTGCGTTTAAATTATTGACTGTCGCAACGCGAGCGCCGCGATTTAGGGGCATAGCTGACCTGCGTGGGTGCAGGTGAAGATTACAATTCGGAAGTGAGCTGGGTTTATGGTCTGATCGATTTAAATAACGCAGTAAAGTTGTAGAATGTCGTAAAACAATGTGCCCACGCGCGTCAAGCTGCCCCAGAGGCATTTAACACGTTTAATATAGAGACAACAAATAAAAAAATCGTGTCCATAGTGTATAGTAATCAGGGCGTTATCACACAAGCCTTTTGGGCCGACACAACAATTATTTAAAACAAAATTGAAGCACACACAGAGCGGTGTTACATACACGTGTGCTTACTCTCTCGTTCACGAACATTACGCGAAGACGATGTAATATACTGAATCTGTGGGACTTTCAGCATCGCACTTACTCGTTTTCGTGTTTCTGAAATCTAGGAAATCTGGAAAACCCTAAAAGTTATAAAAAAGTATATTTTTCAAAGTAGATGTGTTAGAATGTTAAAAAAACCAAAGTACTTAATTTAAAGTGTCTTTAAAATAAATTCACCCATAGCACTTCTGTTCATAATAGGCTACACCATTGACCGCGGCTATACCAATAACTGTTATCAGCTGTTTACTTGCCGTCGGGTTGAAAAGAAACCCGCGCCGGGGAACTGCATTGTTTGATAAAACTGAGCGCAGCAGCAGCTCGTTTTGAATGATAATTTTAGGGTTCCGCAAACACTTAAAAAGGACCCAAACTACATTAAATTAAATTAATTATCAGGGGACAAATCTCTAGGCTTGTACTATGGGTACTAGACAACGATAAACATACTTGTATAGATAAATAGATACTTAAATACATAGAAAGCATCCGAAACTCAGGAACAAATATTCGCGCTCATCACACAAATATCTGCCCTTACCGGGATTTGAACCCAGGACCGCTGGCTTCGGAGGCAAGATCACTCCCAACTAGGCCACCGTGTCGTCAAACTACTACTAACTACTTATAAAAATAATCACAATAATAATCACAGGACAAATCTCACACAAATTGACCTAGTCCTAAACTAAGCTCTAGGCTTGTACTATGGGTACTAGACAACGATAAACATACTTATATAGAGAAATATATACTTAAATACATAGAAAACATCCAAGACTCAGGAACAAATACTCTGCTCATCACACAAATATCTGTCCTTACCGGGATTTGAACCCAGGACCCCTAGCTTCGAAGGCAGGGTCACTCCCAACTAGGCTAGCGTGTCGTCAAAAAGGCGTGTGCCTGCGTTGGCTGTTAATTCTGCTATATTTCAGTACTTTGTGTCTATCGCATCGGTGAGAACCTTTAATTGGATTTTTGTTAGACAGAGTGTTCGGCAGAGGAAAAAACAGCTGTTCTATACAAACTTTGAGAGCTAAACAGCCGAAATGTATGGAACAGCTGTTTTGTTTTTCGCGATTTGGATGTTAGTCCCATAATAAAAGTTGATGAGTATGACCGATGAAAATAAACTGAGGGCACCTTGATATCTGAAAAAGTCTGATTATTCTGATAAATTATGTTAACGTAACGACGAAAGGAAACTAGCACACTAAGGCATCTGAGTGAGTACCTAAACATTAATTGATCCTAAATCTAAGCATATTCGATAACATCTTTCTGTATATACCGGTAGACTTTTGGAGACCCTTACTTAATCAGGTATTTTGGGAAATTACCCCTTTTACCCGAAAGTAAGTAATCTCGAAAAGTTGTTATTAACCGTACTCAGTTTAATTTTTTCCTTTAAGAGTCAACGCCAGAATAAAGTCGCCCTAGGCCACCGACAACGATCCAGTCCAATTACTCGTACCTACATAAAAAAAAAACAAAACTTTTTTTCAACAACTACGGAACCCTGGCTCGAGTCCTAAGCCCAGCTTGCTATTGACAGCGTGTTATCTAAATTGTAAAGAGTCGTTAAGGGAGTCGGATAGAAAAGTCTCCGGCGCACATTATGGGAGTCACCTGTGACCGCGCGTCGCGTGCCAGTTGCGCAAGCGCTGACGGACGCGGAGCGGGATATTCCACCAATAACTTATTGTTTGTGGTGGTGGACACAATACTGGATTTAACAGGGTCTTGTGAATTGCTAGTTGCTAAAATTTTCATGGTTAGTAAGCTATTATAGAATACTCACCGACAGATGACGAGTGGGCTCTGATCAAAGTTCTACCATAATTAAGGCAGATCAGCTGAGGTAGACTAACCATCTAACAGCGCCATAAACTCAAATGTCTGTTCTGTTGCTTGTCGTAAATCATACAACAATCGTTAATATTTGTTAACGTTTACCGGAATAGGTCCGCCGCACCGCGGCGACGTGTCAACTCGCTATTGTCCACATTACCATACTCGCCCGATGCGCGGGCGCAGTTATAAATAACCCAATAAACTCTACAGCTATTATTATAATAATATTAATTTGAACGCAGTTAGCGGCGGTCCGCGGCGACTCGTCGCGACACGAAGCACGAATTTGTTTACAAAACTCCGCGATGTTCGTTACGGTACTCCGGAATCAATTTATATGATTTGTGGAAGTTTGTGTTTAGGCTACATACATATATTGTGGTATGGGTTTAACGAAAAAACAGCCATAAATAGGAACAACTAGTAGGTACTAGTTGTAGTAGTGAGATGGCTAGTCAGATTATTTTACTAAAATATTTTCTTTGACGGAACTTTCTAATCGCATTTTTTCCATTCTTATTTTTTTCTAGGTATTTTCTGATCCGGATTTCTCTAACTTGCAATTTTTCCCTCTTATAAATGGGTCGAAATAGGTAGGTAGGTTCAGATCGTGTTATGTCGAAGGACTAAAGCACCCATAAATAGGAAGCAGAGCTCCGTCGATACTATTAAATTGATTTCCGGATCGGGGAAAAGTTTATTCGTGAAAAAAGGCAAATGAAAATTCAGCTACTATTTTAGGAATTAGATAAAACATATTTAAGTGGCAATGGCGATGCTAAGGCAAATCTAACGACACTTCATTATTCGAAATTGAGCCACCCGTTGAGGCTTAACAAGGGAAGAAACAATCATACATGCATTTATACATAAAAGTCAAAAACATTACGTTTCCTCTTCGGTAGACAGGTAGAAAAAATGTTGTACTGCCAAAAAATACTTCATTTCTTCCCATGCTAATATTCTCGCAGTAATTTACCATCCGTAGCGACAATTAATCTTAAACGCAATTCCTGATCTACGGCAAACATTCGGCAGTCGTTCCTGCGAGCCATTAGGCCTTCCGCGAAGCTGCGCGGGCGCAATTACACGCGCATTACTCGCCGTCGCTGCGCTGTCGCTCGTCGGCGTCGGGCTTAAGGCGCGACTTTGGATGCTAGCCTGGTAAATCCGTGTCTAAACCCTCTAGTAGTTTTTTTTTATTAAATAGGGTTTTAAGAACTTGATGACTGATATTCGGCGTAGAATTTACAGACTACCAAATTAATAAGCCCAAGAAAACTTTCAGAACGAGTGAGCAATCAATGTGACAAACTCTATTTTATACTGTTTCAAATCCCCGAAGTCACGCCGCACGACTTAACTTTGCGTACATTGCGATGTGATGGGGATTCTTTGATCGACTCACTTAAACGCGACGCCCGCGATTTCATACGCGTACATAAGTTTACCGCTACTTCCCTTATTTCATCTCATTGGTCCATTTTAGAAAAAAACCCTTAGTGAACTCCTAAAGTACCCAAACAATATTTCCTCAAAATTTTAAATCCCAATGCTAGTGGATTATGCTGTGCGTTGCCTGTCAGTCCGTTTGTCACAGAAGAGTTTCATATTATGTCGAAGAATATTTCTCTCGGTAAATATCTAATTGACTAAAATGTTTATAACTCAGGCTTTGGTCATTTACGTCGCATAGGACTCATCACTCAGAACCAGGCGAATGCCTTGTACAATTAGTTTCTTACGGAGTCATATCGGGTACGGAATCATACTTTAACCGTCCAAGTCGCGCCGCCGTCACGCCAATTCACTGCTCGTTACACGGGACGATCGCTGACTGTACTTCTGTCTGAGGTCCGTAAATAACCAAGACTGTTTCTCTGTTTCTCGGTTAGGGTTTTCAAATCCGAGATACCACGGAAAATCACCGTTGGCATTTGCTATCATGGGACGGCAGGTCTTTCGATGGTAAATGTTTATGGGCTAACTTGCCAACAGGTGGCCTGTGTGCTTATTTGATTTATCCGTGCCATACGAAATACCAAACCATTGGGCATCGCGGTACCGTAGAAAAAATCAAGTATCGGTTGGTTAAATCATACTTTTGTAATGTCACCGGCCACACCAACTCGTGGCAGGCAGTATATTAAAACGGACCTTACGAACAGTGCGGGTCAAGCCTTTCAGGCTCGCCTCATTACGGGGTAATTGCCGAATTCGCGGTGATTGGCGCTATCGGCAGCCACCGCGGGTCACCGCCGCCGACAATCAGTCGTTATTAAAACTGCACTTTAATGCACCCAATTAACCCATTGTTTATAAGGACGTTTAAAGTATATATTCATACTAAAGATTATTATTGTAGAGATGCTAATTAATTCTAATAATTTGGCAGCAACTTTCTTCTGAGTGACACACGGCGTACGATTTAAGATTTACAGTTTGAAAAGCTGTAAATATGCTTTAAATTAGTCACTAACATTTTTTTACTGCCTACTATTTAATTAATTTTACTAATAATTTGAATACTTTATTGGCAAGGTTTTTTTAAATTTGCTTTACAGCTATTAAGCACATATTGTATTTTATCGCTTGTCGCTCAGTGAGTCTCTCTCATTACGGGTGCCCTAGCCAAAATGCAAACGCTTCTAACGTTTTTCTTTTCTATCGCTCAAAATGTTTGGGATGACATTCTCGTGCGTTTCGATAAACCACGTGGTCGACTGTCATCCCGTACATTTTGAACGATAGAAAAGAAAAACGTTAGGAGTGTTTGCATCTTGGCTAGGGCCCCTGTGGGGCTAGTCAAGTTGCATTCGACCATCGTTAGCGCTTATGTTTCGATTGAAAAATGTATGGAATTGACATAAGCCACCGAGATAGTCACGTGGTACTATCCCAGTGGCTTACGTCAATTCCATACATTATTGAGTCGAAACATAATCGCTAACGATTGTCGAATGCAACTTGACTAGCCCCACACAGAATAGATAGAAAGGGAGATCCGAGTGACTAATAAAATAAGTCACGAAGACCTTGTGCTAGTCGTCCAAGTTTTAATTTACTTTTGCTTTGTATTTTTTTTGTCACAAGTTTATATTTTTGTGGATAGAAACAGAGCTTAAGGTGCTTAGTCAATCAATATAACAGCACCGCGCTGACCGAGGAACTGACCGGCTCTTCACTCAGTGACTCAGTCTTGCGATTCAGCCGCACTATTCTCACTTGCAAGTCTTGCAACCTCCCAGCGTCCTTTTGTTGCCACTTTAAACTTTATTCAACAGTAATAAGCCAGCAAAAGTGTGCGGATGGTAACAGATGGGAATAACCCATCCAACGGGGGCTACCAGTATTTTGGTGTAATATCGCGGGCTCAATTTTTTAAGGCATTAAACAGGTCCACGGACCACCGCAACAGCGGTCACCATTCACCTTCAAGTAAATACTTTTTTAGTTATCTTTCTTCGGTGTTAATGTCCGTTCAACTCGTACCATTTTTTTTATGTTAAGGAGAAGGCACACGATCACTCAGGCCACCTGATGGTAAGTGGAATTTGAGGCCCATAGACATTTGAATTCTCTAGACAGTAATTTCACCGGTTGTCTTATCCCCACACCGGAACACAACAATGCGAACACTGACACCATGTCTCTTGTGTGATACCATCCCTTCCCAGTGGCCTAACTCACAATCATTTTAAGCTATAAATAAAAACTGAATACAACTATTACACGCATCGACGGGATGACACGACATTCCCGATAATTTAATTAAAGCCTCATTTCGATGCGCGGGAGAGCGCTAATGTGTGTAATGCGGTAATTTCACGGCGCGGGCGCATTCCTCCCCCTTCCCCTCCTCCCTCCCCCTCCTCCCTCCTGCGCCGTTGGGTGGTCGGGACCGGTACTCAAAATAATCAACTTATTTTGATAGCTTGAAACTTTTTGATTAATCTGGTTTGAAACTTATTTGCACATGTTGTAAGTAGCGTTGATTATTGTAAACCTCCGAGCATGTAGCGGTCAAACATTCGATAAATATAATAAACGGGATGGACAAAATCAGCTACCGTCCACTTGATCTTGCGATATCATTACGTTGATAGTACGATAATATAAAAGACAATTATTGTTCCGTATGGTTGCTAGGTGATGTCTTCTCGTGGATGTCGTAAGAGGCGACTAAGGGAATAATTAAAGGTTTGTAGTTCTGTTAGGCGATGGGCTTGCAACCTGTCACTAATACACTGGTAAACATTGTAGCCTGTTTGTGCAAAATGTGGTTACAGAATTATCGAGAAGTCTTTTTCGAGTTGTTATTTCTGTAGCTCTGTCTACCCCACTCTGGGAATGATGGCGTGATGTTATGTATTGTATAAAAGACAATAAATGGAATCTAAGAAATGTGTGATCTCAAGACTGCAATCTCATAAGATACTGAAGTCGCATTGTGACTATCAGGTCACTTATGTGCTCGTTTTCCTTCGCTATGCTATATAAAAACTTTCAGTCGGGTAACTGGGACCTTAAAATATAATTAATTTTTTGTATGTAGGTACCTAAATAAAAAAAAAATACGAAAAGTGTAAATTCTATTATGCTTTGAAAGACAAATACGTCGCGTATTTACTTGATGGCCGCAGATTGCAGAGGTTTTCTTAGAAGCGATGGTGGTTCTTGTCTCGCTTCATTCTTGCTTGTTTAATTTGGATCGAATCCAATAAAAATATTTGCTAAGAACATTTAATTAAAAAATGCCGTTTGAGATGTTGTCACGACAGGGCTCGGAAGTATTATCAAAGATGATCGGAATTGCGGCCACAAAGCAGCGCATACGAGTACATATAAGTACAATTTAATGAAAGCAGTCAACAATGTCACTCTTTGAGAAGAATAACCAGCACGGATTTTAAAATAAAAATTATATTTTAAGGTCCCAGTTACCCGACTGAAAGTTTTTATATAGCATAGCGAAGGAAAACGAGCACATAAGTGACCTGATAGTCACAACGCGACTGCAGTCTCTTATGAGATTGCAGTCTTGAGATTACAAATTTCTTAGATTCCATTTACGCAAATACGTTGCCAACACTCAGGGACGAAGACAGAATTCTCTATGTTTTTAATTTTACCAGAAATACAACAATGTTAATACTGCTGCTTGACGGTTGGTGACATGGTCCTACAAGTACCATCATCGCTATCATTGTATCCTTAGTCATATTTGTTACTGCGTCTTGGATGTTTTCTATGTATTTAAGTAAGTTTATCGTTGTCTAGTACTCATAGTACAAGCCTAGAGCTTAGTTTGGGAACAGGTAAATTTGTGTGACATTGTCCTGGTTTTTTTTTTTTGTAGGTCAATTAGTTGTTTTTGCCAAGTTCGTAAATGATAGTAAAGAGATTACGGTCTAAGCGGGTGTCTGTCGACGGCGTGGCTCTCAAGCGTGTAGCCCCGGGGCTCCGTGGAGGTCGCCCAACCCCTCCCCCACTCTCGGGAGCTAGTTTCGTCGTCGAAGCGGAACTAACCCGCTAATCGCTCCCGGCGAGCGCGACGTTTACGACCGACGACGTGCCAACAGCGCAGCGCGGTTACTAGCCGCTGCTTCAATCGATTTTTTTTTATTAGACAAGGTGTTAATGGTATTTTGTATACCGGTCGGTTGTCAGCGTTTCCCATGAACACTGGAAGGAATGTTTGCACACTTTGTTATAGAATCGCGTATTTTTTTATAATAGTTAATCGTAAAATGTACCTACCAGATAGAAATTATTAGTACTTGAAGATAAATATTATTGAATCTTAACTTATTATTGAACTAATTCTGTAATAAATATGGCATGTAATATTTTGCTAAATATTAAGAATTTTGTCATGCTAATAACGCTAATTATAGCCATCTCTAGTTTTAAATAATAATTCCAAAAAAAAAATCAATGAACAGCAGGTCTTCCATTAAAAAAAGCCGTATAATATTCCACGATTTCAGAATATAATGTTGTTATAAAAAACTAAATTTTGTTTAAGAAAGCAAAGGACACCGTACAGATCTAGTTTGTTAACATAATTATCTAGAACATGCGTTTAAAAATCTTTAAATTCGGCTTAGGTTTAAAAGAGTAGAAACATTATCGCATTTTGTATGGAAAATGTTAACTCGCAATCCTGTTAAGATTGCAAATGTACAAAAACAAACACTAAATTTACGGTCGAATATTACAGTCAACAGTGATAGTTAGTATTGTCGAAGTCTACACTATAGGTACACCCTTGTGCAGCTATTTACCTATATTCTTAATTCAAACCACTTTTATTTTAATGCTTATCATATAAATTTAAATGCTGTAGACCGTAAAACTGATGGTAATAATTCGCAGATACCCCGTCAGTTCTCCTAGCGTGTAACCGGAGGGCCGTCCGGAACTAACCGCCGACCCGCCGCTCGACCGGCAGCTTTTACGAGCGAAGTCGCCCGACAACGTTATACTGCGCCGGCTGATAGCCGTGATATTAGTTTTGAATCATGTTTTTAGTTGTTTATTTATGTGAGAAGGTGTCATGATGCAAACGGGTCACATCACATGGTGCAATTTCATCGCCTTGTGAAGGCGTAACGCTTAACAATTGCCAGCGTTGCTAGTTTTTAAGAGTGGGACAGTACCTAAACTATAAGAGATCGTATATTAAATAATGTTTTTTTCTGTATGTGTTTAAACCACTTCGTTCACAAATCATGAACCGTTTTTGGTTTTAAGTAAATGCTATAAAGAATTTTTAATCTACAATCTCGGACTCGATACCATTTACGGATGAATTTTAAGAGTCAACATGCTGATGCTGGGAACCTCCTAGTTTGGAACGTTATTAAAACTCCAAGATAAGTAAAACATCAGTTATTCCCTGAATTTAAAATGGTCACGTACTTTGTTTTGGTAACGAAGTCCTCTTGGTGCTCGTCGCGCGTTGATGTCTTTTGTTAGCCTGCGCCGGCGCAGCACTCGCCGCCGCGCGCAGAGCCTTGCGCCTGCGCCGAGCGCGCCCCAGGGGGCCGCGGACCCACGCGGCGCGGCGCAGAGTTGGGGCAGTTACCTTCGAAACAATTGGGCAACGCATCGATGCGCCAAATGTGTATACAAATAATTAAATATCCCTTATTAGGGCAAATTAAACATAGGTAGGTAGGTACTTTATATTTTAGTTACTGTAACAAAGCAAAGTTCATAACATTTTTAACAGAAGAGACAATAATAAAAATACCTACGAGTGCTATTAGAGTTAACCTGTATTTTATTAACAGGCGAGAACTGACCAAAATACAGAAAAATACTGTTTATTTTCGAGAATTTACCTACTCAGTAAGTAGGCAGCACAGGCGCTTTCCAACAGGAGCCCACTACCTACTGAGAAGGAGCACTTTACGCTACTTTATGTTGTGTCCCTGGCGGTTTAGATACATGTGTCAGAAATAACTTTCACAAATTGGTGCATCTGGAGATTTTTGGGTGCAGAACTCAGACATGTTCGAGCACAGATTGGTGTCTAGTTTTTTTGAACACATTTATTTATTTTAAAGCATAGACATGTCAGTGTTATTTATTGTAAGTGGTTATGCCGTATCTTCGCGGACTAGTTTTTAATCGCCGGCTAAGTAGCTGGCACTTGTCAACCTCGGCGGCTGATTAGTTTGCTAATAAACCGCTTTTTTCTGCTAACTATTAATTACAGAACGATTACGTAAAAACAAACGTGTGTTCTAAATTCATATTAATTTTGCAGATTTATTATTGTATTAGAATTCCAGCTCTTGTAATCACTTGTCGTTGAGTTAATTCATAATGAATAGAGGGAGTGTAAAACATTTTATTGATGTGTCTTTGTGTGTGAAAACCAAAACAAAATAATTTAAAAAACGCACAAACTTTACAGTTCTTGTATGGGATTTAATATCAATTGTGTTGGCCATCTTATTTGTACATACTCGTATACCAATGATTTAGCTAGAAACGGAACAAGAAATATTCTAAGGGCTGACTTCCGGCTTATAAGACGCAAACAATGCCTTTTTAACTGCTTGCCCTTGTCAAAACTTTCCATTAAATCCAAAATTGCAGCGGTGCTGGGAGGATGTAACATGACATGTAAATTGACTGTCACCTCCCTGTCAGCTGCACGGCGGATACTGGCTCCAAGCACATCCCTCGCCAAGCACTGGCACTTTCATTGACCCTCCTAACACACTTCAACTTTCATAGGCGACTTTCAATCTCTAGCAAACTTCAAACATAATAGTAGGCAAATAGAGGTGCAGAATATATTTTTATTCTATTCGGTGTCGAGACTCTTGGTCCATTGGGTCCTAGCGCTCTAAACCTATTCAAGGCAATGTCAAAAAGACTCAACATTGACGTCATTGGACACCGAAGAGCTTGCAGTTTCCTCGTTCATCAAATTAGTCTAGCCATTCATCGAGGAAATGCTGCCAGCATCTTTAGTACCTAGAATGCCAGTAACTGTTTTTTATGAATTGTAATGTGCTGTTGATATCCCTAACAAATAAATAAATGAATGAAAACATCATGTCATAATTTATGTCGTTAGTCAATTAAAATTTATGTAGAAAGTCAGTCTCAATCCGACATTGTTCTCGGCAATCATAGAGACAAAATCAAAACAAAGAGATCTCCAAAAATACTGGCAAAGCAACTATTCTGAACTGTTGGCTAAGTATTTAAGTACAAAGGGCACTGTCAAAGCCCCAAAATAACCAGGCATTGTGTAATGTCCGCGTGTGATCGCTGCGCATGCGCTGGGACGCGGCTAATGAAAGCCTCCAATCGATAGTTATCTATAATTGGATCGGCGCGATGACAGATCGCCCGCGGCCGCCGATGGGAGATATCGCTCAACTTTGGTCGGGAAACTGAAATCCGAGTTGGATGAATTATTTACTGTTGTGCTCGAATGCAATAGAACATGAATGAATGTGCGAGTAGTGACAAGGCAAGCGAGCATGATGTGAAGTGGAATCTGAGACTCCTATATGCTAGCCCAGGTCACTTATTTTTTTATAGCCTTTATTGTAATTTTAAGAGCCCGTATTTCAGAATACTAAAATCATTTCTCTGGTGAAATATATTGACATATTTATAGTTTAAAGACCGCATCAAAAATCCATGAAAAAATGTTACCGAAGATAGACTTGGGTTGAAATGACTTTTTCACTAACTAGGTAAATAATAAAGTTAGCATTTTCAGGAAAACTTTGGCAACAAGACTGCTTTTGTATGTTTTTATCCAAAATCCAACATTATTTTACACCAGCAAAATAGTAGCATTTATAAATGTCGGTCGAGCTTTGATTTAACCCCAACATAATTTATTAAATCTGGTAAACCACTGGATTTTTATGTTACATTTTCCTTAATATGCGTCAACTGACTTGGACGTTAGTTGCCTATAATTAAGTATCATTTTAAAGCGATCACTTAGTTTGTTGAAAAGCAATTAAGCAAGATGATCATTGTTCCATATTAATCACTAAAATGAAATGCCTTTATCCTAATCATTTCACCGGCTGTCTAAGACACGCGTAGATAACCTGCAACGTAAACACTGCTGCTTTGCAGTGTGTTAAGGAATAAGAGGTTGGCAGAGATCCAGACCAACCCGGCACATGTTCTCTTCTTCATAAAGAAACGCCACATATTTCACATCTCTTGTCCTAGCCGTCTCGCCTATCGACAACCACCTCGTAGCTCATGTCGCCGAGCCTGGAGATGACCGCTGGAGATACTCGTCGCCACGTCTCGTGTAAACAGTTCAAAACCTTCAAATTAATTGCCAGAGATTAAATTAGCCTCCACCGAGGCCCATAAATACCGCGTTCATTATCAAATATTAAAAAAATATAATATTGTTTAATTTGTTCAAAAGACATCAGTACCTACTTACATCATAATAATACATATTATATTGTAGGTAGTGTACAAAACGAATGTACTAAGTTTACTCTTAAATTACTTACCTACAAATTTACCCTTGGCCTCGATTCACACGCCAGTATTATCTTCTCAAGTGGCACAAGTATTTAAAGGAAAACTTTAATATATTTTACCATTCTGCTGATTACAAAATTGATAATGAATATACGGAACCACCTTAACAATATAAAAAATTGATACATTTCTAAAATTGATATGTTTATTAATTGAGATTTTATCTTCTCTAACATACGCCAAGAAAAGTGTCGTCAGCGGACGCGTACTAAACGCTCCGGAGTAACCAATCCGTTGATCGACGACGCGCGTGTTTTATTGTGAAAGCGGTTAATAAACAAGCTTCCAATATTTATTTTCGGGCGCGGTGATCAATCGTGGCTTCTGGGACGTCTTTATCCAAAATGTTTAAATTACTAAATCTCGCGAACGATCAGAAGCCGATGGGGATTGATTACAGCATCCTGCGCACTGAATAGTTAATTTTGCTGGTACTGTCAACAGCAAAAGTATATGATTATTTTAGTACCTTGTCACATTCACCACGCCACATCCCAACTGTCGCAGTTTTCTTACGTTAGTGCTACAAAGTACTAAAGTGATCATTTACTTTTACTGTTGACTGTACCACCGTAATATTATACAGAATTTTCATTTCATCAAAAAGCCTTTCTAGTCGCATGAGTTATTTTTTTTTGGTAGTCACAAGTGTAACGTAACCTAACCTACGTAAATAATGTTTATGCTATCCTGAAAAAATTAAGGTTTCAGTTGAAAATAGCGTTCAATGAATTGAAATTCGATGAAATGGTATAGTCGATGAAGGTAAATTCGATAAAATGATGGATTACGTAGTTTTACACTCCTAACTAATGTGACTGTATCGGTGTGTTGGCAAGAACTACGACGGAGGGTTCAAGTTATTTAGTTCATATGTATCTTTTACATATTGTTCTGTTCCCCGTGTGACATAAATTTTCACATTACAAAGCTTTATTCTGTGAAATTAAATCCATATTATTAAGCATCATCCTTACATCATCATACTTACAAACATCTGTTTTCGCTAATATTGGATATAACGTCAGGGCAAGTTTTGAACTCGGTTAACTTAGATGTCAGTCCCCTGAATCTGAAATAAGATATTTATCTGTAATATATCAAGGTAAATATTGAACCGATTTTGCAGATCGATAAAGATTTGCAATCTAGAAATGACAAATTATACTAATCAAAATAGTTGACTAACTTAATGGAGGACATGTCTAAGATAGACATCTGTTTACGTTACGTAGGGCCAGTTCAAGCTACTGACATTGGAACGGGTAACCTTAATGCCTATTTACTCGTTTCGTCGAGAGTTAAACATGCACCGACTTGTCCCCCGTCCGGCGTGGGCGCAGCCGCCACCAGCCTGCGCCGGACCAACCACAGAACTAATCGAAGAAGTGTATTAATTATTCAATTAATGAACAGTAATTAGTCGCTTCATTTCATGCGTCTTTTTATATGTTGCGTACATTTCTTTTTTTATAGCCAAGTTTTATTGAGTAATTGACCTGATTAGCCGTATTAGGTAATGACTTTTATCGTAATTAGGCCTCATTTGCTTACGTCAAGCACAAGGCTAGTAAGAAGTTAACGTGGCTAGAGAATAACTTCCGAAATTAAAGTTTAAACTAACGTTAGCAATATCTCTTTCCTTTGATTTGGTCATCTCTAAAGATTGAGCGAGATAGAGTACCAGGCAGTCGTTTTATGTGTAGTATTGGTAACCAACTAGATTGGTAAATCACAGAAATATTGCCTCCCACGACTCGACGGAGTCAAAACTATCAGATCGCTCATTTTTCTTAGAACCATCGACAATATAAATTGGCCTTTAACTGTGTAGTAAAAATCGTTAAACCACAATGCAACAAACAGATTATAATTATGATTAGTTCATTGTAGTAATAAAATTAGTCGATCGTAATCCGTCGCGGGCGCACATCGCGCACAATGGGCGATGAGCGGCGCCCGCGGCGCGGCGCGGCGCGGCGGTGAGGGACCGGATGAGTTTGCCCGATGGTAAATAAATAAAACGGGCATATTCCACATGCGCATTACCCCAAACACACTGTATGAAGTTAAACCGTTATAGGCACCTGTAAGTAGGTAAGTACTTCTTGATACGAATATCGATCTTCATACTAGTAAAGTGATTTGTATTTTCTTGTCCAGCCCTGAAAGTTCAAAGGCTAGTGAATTGATGAGGCAGAGACGAATAACGGGACATTTTATGCAGTGGCATTGTCAAATATATAGAGTAACTTATCGTGCTTTTACCAACAACATTTTGCTTTGTTCAACTTTAACAGCGTTCAAAACGGAAGACAGTTAAACCCAATGAATAACCTCGCACTTATGCGCTAACGGCGCGCGCATCCGTCAAGACATGCCGCGTGAAGCAGATCTCCATACATAAATACCATTAATATTCAAATGTTACTTCTCAATCGTGCTGGCGTATGAGCGATAGCTCCGTGTTAGACGTGGGAACTGATCGCCGCGCTGCCCACTCGTGCGCCGTCATAATCTGCAGGAACCCCAGGTCTCGCACAAGGCTGCACCATTCTTACGAAGTGAAGGGGCTAATAAAAATATTCAACAAAGCGCGAGACCCAATGCGGTGGAACGGCGACGTCAAAATATTTGCCGGAGCCCGATCACGCCCGGCCGCAGCTGCTAGCCGAAACAGATTTAACGCTAAATATAACCAGAACACGTTTTCATTGATTTGATTAGCGACGTCTGCGACGAAATTAGGGGACATGCGGCAGCTTTGCTCAAAATATCACGGATTTCTAATGTTTTGTGTTCTTTCCTCAATTATGGGTACTTTTCCTAGTGTAATCAATAATAATATCCGGAATGTCTATAACATTATTATGAAGTAATTAATATTATAACGACTGATGACGGAGATGATAACGATAGATTTAAGGATTACAAAGCCTAAGAAACTGTAAATTATGCTCGTGCTATTTAGTATGCGTAAAATTTGAGTCTGAACGTTGCGATTTCAATATACATAAAATGTTAAGATTGTATGACACTGAATTTTGTAATAAAAATTGGGATCAGTTTTAATGGAGGAAATAGGGGTTTATCTTTTAATTTTATTAGTTGCCGTCGCCCAAAAAGAGACAACTGCTACTCCCTCGTTTCCTCTTAATCCTGGCTCATTCTAGGCGTTCAATAAATTTAGGCCAATCAAGATTCCTTCTAGATATCCTTTAATTCTACGCATAAAAACCGCGACGGCATTAAATTAATTCTCGCATATCAAGATTAATGTCAGGCGAGATAGCATCGGCCGCGTTATGCGTGGCGGCCTTATTGGCGGAGCTGCGCGTGTGCTTGCGTAACTGTGGGAACTGTGCTGACGGCGCTAGTGACGGGAGCAGGGTTGATCCTGGTTCCTCGACACTTATCCTTCCTGGTATTTAGTGGTGGTAGAACGTGTGCGGGCCGGTCTGGACACCTACCACCATCTAATTATTTAACCAACCCCCAAGCAACATTACATACATACATACATACATTATCATTATCATAATCACGCCTGTTTCCCAGAGGGGTAGGCAAAGACCACTTCTTTCCACCTGCTACGATCCTGACAAATCTCTTTCTATTCTTCCACATTCATACATCGAGACATGCATGCACGTCAGCAAGCCACAGCGTTCGCATTATTGGGTTCTGGTGTAGGGATAACACAAACGGTAAAATTACTAGCGTAGAGGCATTCCAGGGATTGGACTCAAGATTGGTAACGTATTTGGATTGTAGTCTTGAGGATGCAGATGTCTATGGGTCTCAGATCGTCCTTACTATCAGTTGGTCTGCGTTGGTGTCTTCTCCTTGCCATAAAAAAGAACCTGTTTTATTCTCGGAGGTGAACAGTGTCTTACGTCGTCTGTCCTCTGACCATAAACTGCCTCTATATTGATGATAGAAGTAAAAATCATGATTGTGGAAGAAGATAGTTAAAGCAATCAGTTTTATTAACTTATATTTTTACTGTGATTAATACTGAATGCCACCAGGATTGTACATCTGCAATTCTGCATTGTGTTACTGGTTATTTACGAATGTTAAGGTCTATCTATTATCTGCCAGATCAATGTAATTGTATCCTAATTTCTAAACGTAAAGAAAAAATTATTTTCAATTTCAAATGTTGTTAACACTTAATGCAGACTTATAGTAAATAAATAAATATCACAGGACAATGTCACATAAATTGATCTAGTCCTAAACTAAGCTCTAGCCTTGTACTATAGGTACTAGAAATATATACTTATACATAGAAAAACAAATGCTCGTGCTCATCACACAAATATCTGCCCTAACCGATATTTGAACCCAGGACCCCTAGCTTTGAAGGCAGGGTCACTAGCAACTAGGCTAGCTTGTCGTCATGATGCAATATAAAAATATTCAGTTACTATGTAATGACTCAGTAAAAAACATTGAAACACCATCGTCCCACATGTCCGCGGTCTTTGATGTGACGATGGCAAGCTGAGGATTCGCGATAAAGAGGGTAGCTGGGAATAGCCCGCTAAAACCAAACATAGATCTAAAGTAAAACATGAATATGTATATTGGAGCTGTCGCGGGCGCGGACGCCGCGCCGACTAGCTAATCGCGCGGTGCCTGTCGTTATCGGCGATCGTTTAGCGCAGCTCGGAACTCTGTTTGGAAATCCCGCATATTAATAGTTGTATAATTGATAGTAGAATAGCCTCTAAAGAATAATTACCGTCTCATTTGTAATTGCGACCAGGGGGCCTAACATGGTCGTGTTTATCGATGTAGATAACGCTAACGTCACTCTCGCACTGACATACTGGTCACTGATAGATTTGTTATCCACAGTTACCCACATCGATAAACACCACCATGTCATGCCCCTAGGTCAAGTTAAACATAACGGAGATAGCTTCCAATTAATTATATATTTTTATCCCTTATCGGGGTCTGAGCTATGCTTATACCTTAATTTTATTAGGCAGTTTAGCTATGATGGAGTAGCAAGCAAATAAAGTTACGAAAGATTTATATAATTACGTCACACTACCGAGCACCGTCCTCACACAATGAGCCAGTCTGATCATGTACAAAGTATCTCACACACCCCTGATTTAATTAAAATCGGCAGACTATAATGTCATGTGTCAAGTTCACACACTTGACATAACTTTGCACTTGTTATGTGCTATGTTACTGCAGTTTCCTGATAGTAGTTTTCCATCACAAAAAAACCTGTAACCTGTTTATTACAAATTCAATTGTATTTATTACCACGAAACTAAAGTAATAAATACTATTTGTTCTTGATCCGTTCTAAATGGCAGTAACTACGCCGGCGCACAATGTGGCGCTATCGCTTACTGCCGCATTACATACATACATTACATACATTACCCATTCAAATCACCGCGCGGCGATAAGAGGGACCGTTGTATTCATCGCTCTCTCGTAACGGCCTCCGGATGGTAAACGGTGGTATTGAACACTGATACTCTAGTAATGATTGTTGCTGTGAGTTCTATGAATTCTGATCGAATCTTAAACATAAATGTCTATGAAATTAGTTTTTTGAACCGATATTTTAGGCCATATAAATATTTTACCTACTATAAGACCTGTTTTTGGGGTTCCTAAGTCAAATTAGGAACCCTTATAGTTTCGCCATATCCATATGTCTATCTGTCTGTATCTCACACATACTTTTTCTCAGAAACTATATACCTAAGTTTTAAAAGGGCTTGTAGTACTGTTAGGCGATGGGCTAGCAACCTATCACTAATACACTGGCAAACAACTTAGCCAGCTTATGCAAAATGTGGTTACAGAATTATCAACAAGTAATTTTAATAATCTCTGGGAATAAAGGCGTGATATCATGTATTTATGTATATATCAAAGTTTCAATGTAGATTTTTTGTACCGTATTTACATCAAGATATTTATACCGCGCTCTTAGATCAATGATGATAAGTAAAAAAAAACATTGTAAGAAACAAAATGAAATGAAAGTAACCAAGACTTGGGGGACTTTTTAAAATATATTGGACTCTAAAAGTAAAATTTTCACTAGAGTTACGTGTCCCCACCTCCTGCAGCCAATACTACAAATACTAAAAACCTTGAACATATCTTAAATGAAAGCACATGGTACTTATAACAAATTTAAAAAACTATCACGACCTGATTAGTTCTTCAGAAACAGGCCGCATAAGTGTTTATACCTGCCAAAAATAATCTAAGACAGCACCAAATAACAGAGTTTTTTTGTGTTTGTTTTAACGGCATCGGGACCCTACGCTGAGCATGGTCCGACATGGTCTCGTCGGCGTTTAACATCTAACACTGGTTTAGTCTACTACATAATTATAACCTCTGAATAAAACTATTAAAGTAGCCTCAGACGTTGTGAACTTTGCAGTTGCCAGCCAGTCTGGTTTTCAGTACTAAGTAAATGTTACTCTTAATGATTTGCGACTATTCAAATTGTGGCAAACTATATGTGTTCCCATAAATTACAACTATTATAAAACTATGAAATAGTAGACGGAATATGTATTTTTATCATGAACAATACGGGATCATGCTCAAATTACATGATACTAACGAATTAGTGAAGTCTTTATTTAAACAACATGAGTTGGCGTCTTTCTTTGAATAGTATTCCACGGAATCATCCAAGTATGTAGTTAAAGACTGGGCCCGAAAATTCCCCACTATTAAAAATCCTCCAAGCGCGTCTAGAGGGTCCTCGGCCACATTTTAATGACGTCTGTGAAATAAATTAGTTTCAAAGGTTATTAATTAAATCTCCAGCGCGATAACATCGCGGCATAACTGCCGTGGAAGTGAGAAGGAATCCGCTAATGCGGCCGCCACGTCACCCTGACTCGAATCCAGATCTCTCCAACCATCTCAACACACTTATGGAAGATATAGGTAGGTGTGAAGAGTAAGGTAGACAGCTTTAATGTAATGTAATGTAGTGTGAAGTAAAAGTAATCCATGAGCGTTCCCGAGGCGGGGATTTGCGATTTTGAACGCAATTATAACTTTTATGGTGTTATTTTCCCGCGGAGGGTGTGGTCATACTGGTGATGTTAATAACTTCATAAATGACGCTTCACGGGTGCCCGCCGCGCGCGTTGTAATTCCTACCAGGAAATCTTTAATACGGTGGTATCTCGAGATCGCGGCGTATCCGAGTTGGTATCAAGTTCTTTTCAAACGTCTTGAGTTAAATCACACAACATTGCTGTAAGTTATTTTTATGAAGACATATACATGCCTTCACGCCTGTCTCCCAACGGGGTAGGCAGAGACTAGACTAGAGTAGAGAGAGAGCGCCAGGTGCACAGGTCTAAATATACAAGTTTCGTTTCCTCTACATTAATCAACCACTGAATTTAACATTTTTTATTGACTACAACAAACGAAAACCTCTGGCCTATTATGGTCGTGTTTATCGATATAGGTAAGCGTAGATAAATCATGTGTCACTTTCTGACCAGTATATAAGTGCGAGGGTGACGCATGCTTTATCTACATAAAAACATCCATATCATGGGGGTCTCTTAGCTTCGCTGGCACCTATTAAGTAATTGCGAGAGTGACGGATGCTTTATCTACCGCGGTAAAGGCGACCACAATAAAGGCCTTAGCCTATAATGGTCGAGTATGTGGGTAAAAAATCCGTAAACTTCTCGATAAGTACGAGTATGTAAGTGTGACAGTGACATATGATTTATCCACAGCGATAAACGCGACCATAATAGGCTTTAAGCCAAGAATAAATACGGAAGACATCAGAGGTAGACCAATAGCAATGTACACGTTGTCCGACACATTGGCCTAGTTCAGCGGTCCTGGGTTCAAATCCCGGTAAGGGCAGATATTTGTGTGATGAGCGCGAAATTTTGTTCCTGAGTCTTGGATATTTTCTATATATATTTAAGTATGTATTTCTCTATTTAAGTATGTTTATCGTTGTCTAGTACCCATATTACAAGCCTAGAGCTTAGTTTGGGACTAGGTCCATTTGTGTGAGATAGTCCCCTGATATGATGATGTACATATTCGGTTACAGTACAATACGACGATAGGATTATTAGCATCCCTCGTGTCGCGTAAACTAAAGTCTGAGCCATCCGGAGCCGCGGCTGGCAGCATACCGGCCTGGGCTGTAAACTTTGGTTTCCCATGCAGTGATTCTAACCGAGGTAGCGGATACCAGTCATTACGCGGTCGCTACAGCCAGCTTAAAGCTAAAAGCTAATGTTTCTCGAAGCTCCAAACCGCACTTTTTTGCCTCGCGACCATAATGGCGGCTTTACGAGCGCCTTTACTGCGCTGTTAAGCAGCCACGAGGTTAGAGCTCGATTTACACTGGCCAAGTAAGACAGGTAATTAAAAGAGATCGAAGAGCCAGTGGTAAGTTTTTTCGGTCAAACGATCCTGATGATTCATTAAGCTTGTCATTTTGCGCAGTGCTAACGTTGACATTAATTTGCTTTGCCCCTGTGAAAAGTTAAAAAAACCTTACATCAAATCAGAAAAAGTGGCCATTTTTTAATGGAAATATAATAATCGCAACTATAAATTAAAAATCCTCGTAATTTGAATCCTATAACTGGTTATGGAGCTAACGGGTTCAAAGTATTCTGCTAGAATGTATGATTCCTACCTACCGGGCCCGGCCGAAACGCATTTACAATGTGCTTAAGGAAATTTAACTTCTAAATAGTAGTAATAAAGTTCACATTTCGTCGTAGTGATTATAGCGAATGCGAACACGAGCGATTTGCAAGCTGTGCAAATTCAATGCAATTATGGGTCATACACAGATTTAGGTTATCGTCTTTTCTGTGGACCCGCCGGGAGTTAACGTTTTTAAGGCCTAATTTTCTGGCTATGCCCATTCCCACATAAACGGCGTCAGGACTGCTTTAGGCCACATAAAAACAAAACTTTTATGCACACAAGCTCTTAACTATTGACCAAAGGAAAGACAACTTTTGTTTTTAAGTGTGTGTGTATGACCCCTATACCTTCTGTATAGTCGCTACAATTTAGCATTCATTGTCAATATCGATAAAGAAATAGCCTTTGATTGGCTCCAGTCATTCTGCTCTTGCCACTTCGTCGGTAAACTTGGCCAGTGTAAACCGCGCCTTGCCCCCGGTTCACGCATTTCCCGGTGGGTTCAGCCCTCGCTGCACTCGCGCGCATACATGGCCGTGCATTTTAATGGTTACTGTGGCGAATTAATGAGTCTAGGAAGGTTCTGGTAGCTAGAGTGCGAGGGCCACAGCGTAAAGCCTGAAATCCACCGTAAAACTGCAGAGCAAGGAGTGTACTAAGCAATATAAAATTTTCTGGTTGGCTGCAAAATATCTATTTTTTTTTGGGGAAAGAGCATCACCACCATGCTCAGTATAGGGTTCCATAACCGTTAAGTACTTACTACAAACATAAAAATCCACAAGTAATAACTACTTTTCCATTCATAGTCATTTGGTGCCGTCTTAGATGATTTCAGTAGGTATAAACACTTTAATCGCCTGTATCTCAAGAACCAATGATGTCTACTTAGTCGTGATAGTTTTCCTTTTAAATGCGTTATATATGCTTTCATTTAAGATTTTATTCCGATTTTTAGTATTTTTAATTTTGGCTGTGACACTTGACTCTAACAAAAATTAGCACTTAGAAAGCTTAATATTTCATAAACGGATCCTTGATCGAAAAATTGCTTGCAAAAACCAACAATATTTTTGAAAGACCTATCCAACAACATCCCACCCTATGGGGTTAGACAAGAAAAAAAAAATCCTCACGTTACGTGTAGGGAGGTACCCTAAAAAATATATTTTTCATTTTATTGTACCACTTTGTTGGCGTGACTAATACGTATTTTCATGCCAAATTGCAGCTCTCTAGTACTAAGAGTCTCTGCGCTAGGATGCGGACGGACGGACTGACATGGCGAAACTATGAGGGTGCCTAGTTTGACTACGGAACCCTAAAAAGCTTGGTTCACCTTAATCAAGTACACTTACTACAGAGCAAACCAGAACTAATGTAAGTTGATAAAATCCACAGTTTGTCTCTGAAAACATGTAACCTGCGACGTACGGTAAGCAAGGCTCCGCTCCTCGGCGATGGACGCCGGCCCTAGCCTGCGGTGAGCTGTGAACTGTGAGTGCGTCCGCGCCGTTTTTGTCGCCGCGTAATAGCAGCGATCAAAATTCCGCCGATTTAGTGGTTTCGTCGATAGCCCTTGCGGTCGCCGCTCCGCGCCAATCAATTCCAGTTTAATATAATAATGCCGGCAATGGGCGCCGCCGCCCAACACACGAGGCTCGTTACAGGGCTACCGCAACCTTCGGAAACGCTTCCTATACACGGTCGTAATTATTAGTCACCCGCATGAGAAAGTACAATGATTACAGGACCTGTATACATCGCGGTACAACAATATTGCTTTCGACGTGTTATCGCAGCGTCAACGTTACGATAGCTCTTATTTACTTGACGGTAATGGCGGCCGGGTTAAACAATACGGTAACACGTCAAAAGCAATATTGTTTTACCGTGAAGAATAGAGGGCCAGTACTAGGCAGATATTATTTTACTGCCGGCAACATTATGGATAATCAGGACTTCAGGTGGGTTCAAATCCCGGTAAGGGCAGATATTTGTGTGATGAGCGCGAATATTTGAGTTTTGGATGTTTCTACTTTTTAAGTGTGTATTTCTCTATACAAATATGTATAAATATGTTTATAAAGATAAGATAAAGAGACATTTGTTCGCAACAATAAGTACAAAATTACATATCATACATACAAAAGTACAGAGAAACTGTTGCGAAACGGTCCCAACTCAGCATTAGCTAGCCGTAAAGCCAGCGCTGATCAATACAAAACAACGCAAAAAGAAAAACAACATCATCATATCATCATATCAGCCGAAAGACGTCCACTGCTGGACATAGGCCTCCCCCAAGGCTCTCCATTCAGACCGGTCCTGTGCTTTTCGCATCCACCGCGTTCCCGCGATTTTTACAAGGTCGTCGCTCCATCTTGTTGGAGGCCTACCTACAGCTCGTCTCCCGGTCCATGGACGCCACTCAAGAACCTTCTGACTCCATCGGTCATCAGTCCTGCGAGCAATGTGTCCCGCCCACTGCCACTTAAGTTTAGCTATTCTTCGGGCTATGTCGGTAACCTTAGTTCTACTGCGGATATCATCATTTCTGATTCTATCACGCAGAGAAACCCCGAGCATAGCTCTCTCCATAGCCCTCTGAGTGACTTTGAGCTTCCTTATAAGGCCCATAGTTAGCGCCCACGTCTCAGATCCGTAAGTCATCACTGGCAACACACACTGGTCAAAGACTTTTGACTTCAAACACTGCGGTAATTTGGACGAAAAGATGCTGCGAAGCTTCCCGAACGCTGCCCAGCCGAGTCGGATTCGACGAGTGACCTCAATTCGACGAGTGACCTCAAACAAACATGTTTCTCATGTTGTGAAAAACAACATGGGTTATCATAAAATTTTAACAAGTATTTAAACAAAAAAAAAAAATATGTAAGTAAAAAAAAAAAAAACTACGATTGTCTACGGGCGGTCAAGTCAAAGTATAAGGGTTGACTTGACAACCACAGATTAGAAGGTGTACAAACAAAGCAATACCTAGCCAATAGGTCGTTGGCTAATTTATCGTTGTCTAGTACCCATAGTACAAGCCTAGAGCTTAGTTTGGGACGAGGTCAATTTGTGTGAGATTGTCCCGTGATATTTATTTATTTATTTTTGGTTGCGCAATGTTTTAGGACTGATATTTTTCTCTCCTAGTGTAAGAGCCGTATTAATCAGCTGATCTTGGCTGGTACACAGTTTTCTGTGACTGTGGAAATTTGTTTGTTACAAGCGATTGCTCTTGCTACAAAGTTGTTGACTTGTGAATTTCAAACACTGACTTTTCTAATTTTACTCGTAATTGACTAAGTACTCCCCCATAGCAAGGAAACTGCATATTACGTAAGTAACTAAATGTGTAAATGGAGTAATAGCACAAAGGAACACATCTGTTTAAGATATGGTAAGGTAATAAACGGTAAACAGGAGAATGTACAAGATTTCAATCCTGCGCAGTGTCAGCCACAGATGAATAGATCAATAGATCAGAGAGCGAGCCGCCCCGCGAGGTCACGCGTCAGCAACAAACGCCGGATCGCGAACACTTATTACCAGCCAATAGTTGTAAATCTAGTTAATAAACATGTTTATTCAGACCGGGCGGGTGTCGGCGCAGGCGTTATAAACTGCGCCATTCCGTCCTGTTGCGCCCGCGCACACCTAAATCAGGGACGCGTGAAGCACCCATACAGCACTATTACTTACACCCTCGCCCGGGCAACGCCAAATCAACCCTGAAACCGATACCTGCAGTTCAAATTACAATGTTTTGCTAGTTTCATCGCATACGCTGAAACATCTATGCAAATTGAATTCTATTGTTGTATGTTAGGGTTAAAAATCGCAGTGCACCTGAAGATACGGCGGCGGGTGCTGCGCTTGCTCTGATTTACGGGAAGGCTGCGCGTGCGCTCGTTACGTCGCCGTGAACAACTTAAAACGCACTAAGTGCACACATAGACCATTATAACTTGATCTCCGATTCCAAACAGCAGTTCATGCATGTTACGGTCAGCATGTGGTGGTCTAAGTGAACACTTATTATGGTGTAAGTTCTTCATGGTAGTAGGGATCCTCGTGCGCGGTTCCGTAGATTTAGGGGCTGACGTGGCTATGAATAATGTACGCAGTGTTTTAGCAGGCTTCACGGCGTAATGGCGTTTCAAACTGAAGGAGCACGCCGTATTTGGCATATTGGTACTCAAATAGGAGTCTAGGGCTTGGGTATGCAAGCAGAATTTGGTTTCCACACCTTTCAGTTCTCGAGAAAAATAGTCGTTAAAGTTGTCTTATCTAGCCGTACTGCATTCGAAAACAAGATGCTACGTAAACGACTTAAGCAAACTGTAAAAATGTTTGCAATTGACATAGTATTAGGCGCTCGACGCGACCGTGCAGCAGCTTCACTCAATGTATACTAACATTATAAATGTGAAAGTAACTCTGTCTGTCAGTCTGTTTGTAACGCTTTGACAGATAAACCGCTGAACCGATTTTGATGAAGTTTGGTAGGTATGGAGGTAGAGTCGCGGGGAAGGATATAGGGTAACTACTTTTTAACCTGAACAATTGGGCGGTTCCCGAGGGAAGAGCGATACACGACTTCTACGCGAATGGAAACAGCTAGCTAGATGTAAAAGATTGGATCGATGGATAGACGGATGTTTATTCCTCAATCACGCCTTCTGCCGTTCTCAGAATGGATCTGGATGATTTGGTATATAGATAGCACATGAGCTACTTTTTATCCCAAAAAAATGACTTTTCCCGAGGGAACATGCTAGTTCTATATATTTTTGATAGTTATACAGTTATCGAAATGCATGTTGTCTTGGAAAATTCAGTGTTGCCCTAATGATAACAAGAACGGGGCGTTACCGTGGCATGCCAAAGTAATTCAGTGGGCTTAACATGCTGCGGCTGGACTGACAAGATTTTGACATGGCTGAGGACTTTAATCCGTCTATTCCAAACTCCAACGTAAAAATAAAGTGTTAAGGTTTAAAATAAAAAGTGGATTGTTCAACTAGAGACTAAAGTACCTAAGCCATTATGAGACGAGATATTTATCCACCCGAGCAAAGCGAGGATGGATGAAGTTCGAGTGTCTTTATGGCTTTTTAGACTCGAGATAAACACTCTGCTTTTCACGGTTTACCATTGAATTGCCGACAAACTTTTAATCGAATATTATTTCAAAGACAACGTTTCAAGTATTTTCATTTCATCGACAACTCATTGCGTCGAGGACTCAATACTAGGTAATTTGAAACTAGGTCTTTTAATTGGTAGTTGACTTATTTCAATCAAATTCATGTCATGACTAATCATTTCGGGTTTTTTTATTTGTTTTTTTTTACTTGTAATAATATTTATTCCGCATAAAATTATTTCAATTGGTAATATTTTGCTATCAAAACTAAACGCAAGCACTCTGTGCGATTATAGCTATGTGTGTTATGATTGACCATTGATATAATTTAATAATAGTAATGTGTCATGCTATCTGTCAACAGTTCATTTTCTTGGGGGTCGCAGTTCTAACCTAACCTAACCCACTTCTGTCAACAGTTCATTTTCTTGGGGGTCACAGTTCTAACCTAACCTAACCCACTTCTGTCAACAGTTCATTTTCTTGGGGGTCACAGTTCTAACCGAACCTAACCCACTTCTGTCAACAGTTCGTTTTCTTGGGGGTCGCAGTTCTAACCTAACCTAACCCACTTCTGTCAACAGTTCGTTTTCTTGGGGGTCGCAGTTCTAACCTAACCTAACCCACTTCCGTCAACAGTTCGTTTTCTTGGGGGTCGCAGTTCTAACCTAACCTACTTTGAAAGCCTCATTGGACATATAAAAATGTATTGAAGTAATACGTCGAAGAAATGAATTGCAATGTTTTGTAGCTGTACCAATTAAGATAATTTGTAACAAATCAGCGATTAAGTAGTATTCGTTGATTAGTATTTCCACGTAGTAAGATAAATTTAAATAAATAGTAGTTGAAATAAAATTACGCCAAACAATATTACAAGTACTAAAGTTTCGATGAATGGTTGTCGATGAAATAATATTCGATGAAAAGGTTGTCGACAAAACAAGGGCACACCGCTTTTCACTTGTTGCGAGAAAAATCAATCTTAAATTATAATGGTGTCATTACAAAAACTTAAACAACCGTTGAACATTTGTTTAGTAAATGTCAATCCATAGAAAACTGACACTTTAAATATGACATGTCTTAGGCATAAGTTAAGTATTAAAATGGACACCTTAAAATAACAACTTAATAGAGCTGTAATTTTTACTCTCAATCCGTTACTGTAATTCAGAACGAGACAGCAACAAGGTTGTTTTTGGAGTTAAAACATTACAAATAGTCATAAACAACATTTCAAAAACAAAGACCTCGGCGGTGGAGGTTGTGTGCCCAGCCCCAGCCTGCCTGCCCTCGACCGGCTCCACGGCGCACTCCGACGACATTAAAGTGGCACCATGTATCTGGCTGTTTGTGGTTTTCCAAGGCTTTTTATAAGGAAATTAAAAAGAAAGAGTACTTTTGTCCCTAGGGAGTAATATGTCACTTTAGTCCCTAGGGATTAAATGCATCACTTTAGTCCGCCTATACACGTCTATAATGAGTATTTTAAGAGCGAGAGAAGTGAAAAAGTGTTGTTTGTGTGAATCCTTTTATTACTAAGCAACTTAAACCCCGGGCGGCTGTCATGTTAATAATTTCATGGTATTAGGTACTTTTTATTTGTTTTGACACTAGTCATTACATGGTAACCCCCCAGGACTTCTTGTACCCTATTCGCAATCTGATTCCTGCAGCTAAGCTCTGCTACTCGTATGTGAATGTCCCGTTGGCTCCGGTCTCACCCGTCCGCTCATTTGAATAGATCGCGGGCAGCGCTGCGCGGGCGCATGCTCTGTATTCCAGCGCGCGCGCGGGGCAGCTGCGCGCGCCCTTCCTGGGAAACCGATAAATCGCGGGATGTATAAAAACAAGCGCGGAAAGAATGATTTAAAGCTAATAAATAAATCCTTTCCAATCCTATCCTACTTCCTACTAATAAAAGCAAAAGTTCGTATGTGTGTGTGCATGTGTGTGTGTGTGTGTTAGTGTGTTACTCTTCCACGGAGCAACTGCTGGACGAATTTGGAATGGAGATAGCTTATACCCTGGATTAACGCGTAGGTTACTTTGGATAGCGATTTACCCTGACAGTTTATGAGTAATTACATTATAAATAAATAAATATATTTTGACATTGTAATAAGTTTTTGTATTTCTTTAACCTTTAAGTATAAATTTTGCATGCCAGCTACTGATAAAATGTGTGTCTCTGTGATAATCTATGTAAACCATCTTCTGTACCACGTTTTAAGCAAATTAAATGACTTTGACTTTGACGTTGAATAACGATAATAGAAATCTACGTAGATGAAATCGCGGGCAGAAGCTAATAAATAAATATAAGGGAAAATGAAAGTTGTCCAATCTATTATGTTATAGTCTTATATTGATACTTTATAACAATAAGCACACTTATGGAGAGAAATACAAACTCAAGAATCAGGTTTGAAGGCAGAAATCGAACCCGGGACCGCTAGTTTCGTAGGCTGAGTCCCTAGCATGGCTACCCGCGTCGTCACGGAGATACAATCAGGCAACCGGAGAAAGGGATGAATTCGAGATTGATGTATGAAAAACTGCCTAAAATATACCTTGGTAGTTGTTTAGTCCATCTTAAGAGATTATGACCCAAAACTGTCTTCTCGCGAAAAAAGGCCTGAGTCGAGCGTTAGTGATATCGTAACCTAACGGTTTATTTATGTATTTTATATTAGAATAGATTTTTGTCAAGAGATTAAATAACTATAATTCTACACAGAAAGAGTAAAACTTAGAACTTATAAGTAGTATTTATATTTAAAAGTCCTCCCATAGATAATGTTCAGTTTATTTCTATAGTCACATGACCATACCACACGTTTCGTTCTAAAATAATTCATGACCGCGTCGGCGTAATGCTCAAGTGGAATTTGATCCGCCAACTCGGGGACATCACATCGTTGTAAAAAGTTCAATTCACTTAATTTACCGTTTTTATTGTGTCATATTTAACAGTAATGTGGTCGGTTCTGTGTCGCGGACAGCTCCGTCGGAGACATAGGTCGTTACCGCGGCGGCGCGCATGTCGCCGCGGGTAGAGTTACCTCCTAACACGTGTATGCTAAGGATTCGGCACGCTCGCGAATTTGACAAACATTTTGACACGTTTATATTGAATTTCACAACTTAACAGACGATTAACTGTTTAACATTTTTCGAAATATGTGTTAAGATTTAACAGCTTTTTGTTAAGTTGATTGTTAGCATCTGACGGGAGACAGGGCTTAAAAGTATGAAGGGTATTAGCAAATATATTACCTATTACATTTTTATCAAATAAATTTTCTCTATTGTGTATTCAATTAAATAATTATTTGTCAAGCATAATTAAGGCAACTAGTTACATCAAGGCGAGGGGCAACGTATTTGATTATGAATTTAACATACATGTATGCTGTCTATTCCCGATTTTCAATGGGTGTTAGTCGCTTACTTATAATATAATATAGCTGGTTAACTGCACCTATGCCTGTTTTATGTCGATAGAATTATTATTTTTTGGTATTTATTTGCAAATAAGAGCTTTTCATAAAGTGTAAGTTAATTAAAGACAGTAAAAATAAAAAAGGTGTTTATTAATCTTTGATAGTTTAGGATACACCGGTTACAACTCTATCACAAATGTCCAGAAACCCATTAGCCATAAACTGGTCCCATAGTCCGCCAGCGCCAGCGCCACACAAGAACTTAACCACATCATTAGGTCGAGCGATCGCAGCCATCCCGGCTCCAAACGGCGCGGATTGAGATCTAATACCGAATACTCCGCCAACGATTACTGGCTGAGTGATGGCATAGAGCGGCGTTCGACTCCCGCGCACGTCCGCTCGTCAAACCGCCGGGGCATATTCACTGCCACCGACGATCGATTGATGACAATGTTACCTCGCTAGGAGAGTCAGCGGGCTTGAACGACCCGTCCAGGCTCACACGGGCTCATAATCGGCGCAGTGACAAGTGCGCTTTTTGCGCGACCCTTATACGGTGCGCGAGCGCAGCGATATTGATGACCCGGCTCGCGCATTAGACGCATTAGCAGGCCGCGGCGCTATCGGCTGTCTCGATGGTTGGTGTAAAGAGGTGGATTGCGGAGGCCACTTGGATAGCAATTTACTTGCCAGACTGTTTAACCCTCTACGTTAACGTCGAGAGATTATAAGTTTGGCCCCATTAGCCCTTCTTTGTCTGTGTGTTGTGTTGCGTGTCTGTTTATGGAGTGGCTTCAGAGAGAAAGAACAGATTTAAATGCGGACTGATAACACGAGGTGTGACTGCTATTCTTAACTGTATTTTTTAACTCAGAATTGTGTCCGCGACTTTAGTAATTGTTAGAGAACTTTTTAGTTTAGCGCGGCCGTACCATCCTTTTTTAGAAGCCATTTAGGCCATTTTCAGCACCCTGTAATTTTTCGGCTTACCTGGAAACCGAGCAGAGGTTTACATTACTTCAGACAAAGAGGTAGTTGAAGCATTCCTCATCACCATTACCAGGAAAATCGCTTCCTGCCTCTTCACAACCACAGTTTACTGCTGCGGCTGCGCAGGATGAGTCCACCAGCGGAAAATAAAACCACCTTGATAGCCCTCTACAGTTAACACGCACACACGCGCCCGCGCACCGGTGCGTGTGTGCGCGATAATTTACACTTATTAGGTTTCCCGTTTGGTGTTTATCGCTGGGCCCGCGCCGTTCCGAGAACACGAACCGTTTCTCTTCAATTTTAGAACGCAAAAAATAAACGGTCTCCGGAGCTGAGAGCTAATTTGTTAACACGGAGCGGTCGATACTTTTACGGCATTGTCTTTATAGCTTCTGTGTATTTTTCTTTAACCAGCGACTGCTCTGGTACAGATTGGTTTATTATTATGTTATTTATCATTTAAAGGATCCTATCCATTGCATTAAAAGCTGTATTATAAATAGCCACTTAGGTTCAACGACAAAACCCATCACATCAATTAGCAGTCAGGTTTTACTGTGTACTTAAAATTGCAATCAAATTAGCCTCGATGACAGATGTGTGCGTCTTCTCTGAGCCAAAAACGAATTAAGTTTCTTATAGTTCAAATTAGCAGTAATGTATAAAACAGTAAATACTAGTTCTTTAATAGCGATTTTAAATAAATTCTAACGATTGTCAAACCACTTAACAAAGTCCAAAATTCATAATTCGGGACATCTCTCGAAGTCACTTATTTCCTCTTTAAGTCACTTTTTCTCTAGAGCTTTATAGCACTTACGGCTCGAGCGAAATTAACTTGTCTTATCACTGACTTAATGGTCCGGATTCTCACACTGATATCCACCTCTCAAGCGAAATGACTCCGGCATCAATTCGCTTTGGTGAAATTAAAAAAGCGCTATAAATAAGAGTGATTTCCTGCAGGCTGCGCGGGCGCATAAACCAGCGAGAGCTGAGAGCTTGTTTACGGCGGCGAGCTATCGCAGCGAGGCATCGCGCCAGGGAAGCGGCTGAAGAAGGTACCGTGCCGAACATCACATCTGCCTGTGAGAGTTGAATAGGTCTCACTATTGGGAAAATACTTATTTAATCATATACACGATCATTTTTAAAAGTAAATTGGTATAGAAAAACTGATTAGTGAATAAAAGAAAAGTTGTAAAAACAAAAAACCTTCTTTAAAAACGCAAAAGATAACTTTATGTAGGTACCTAAAATAACAAAAAATAGGTTATTTTTTGCGTTTTTTTGTTTTTTAAAACTTCTTGTATTTTATACTGTTTAATGATCATATTACGCTGTTCCGTAGTCCCACTTTTTAGTTGATATGAAACTTTAAGTTTCAATCGTGCCGCAAGCAACGCCGCCGTATGTCATAGTCATATTTCAATAAGTAAATATTCTTCGTAGTAGTCGCTCAACAATCTTAATCGAGATATCTTATCGCCACCCTTGAAATAGGTACCGTTGAGAAGTCCCGGTAGCCATTTGTGGTCTTCATCATCAGTTCCACTTGAAAGTGATACTTTCTGAATGCAAATGCTAGACTTGTTACTACAAATACTAAAGTCGCTATATGTTTGCCTACAATATTTGAGGAGTTCCCTCAATTCCTCACTGATCCCCTCATCAGATTCAGATTTAGTGACAACGGGTCTATTTCAAAAGTTTACTCTATCAAACCAGTAAATATTTTTTTAAATCGGACCACGATTGACGGTAAAAAAAAATACAATAGAACGTATAAACTCCTCCTTTTTTTGAAGTCGGTAAAAAAATTGCGATAAGTAACGGTACCTCTTAGCTAGATCGCGAAGTTGATTTAAATAGTGCCATTATCTAGTTGAAGCGCGAATAGCGACGTCAAAATGTGGGCTTGTCTTTTGAAGCGAACTGGTTTTCCTATTTCACGTGTCTGATTATACTTGTCTACTATTTGCTTGCAGTATTATCTAGTTTCAAATTGGTGTAATGTTACAAAAACAGACAATTGACTGTCGAGAGTGGTAAAAATTCTGATGCACTTCATTTATTAAATTTAATGTAACATAACGACTATAAACATAGGTCAGATTTAAGATTTATAGCAACGAAAAGAAAGTTATAGCTTGGCAGATATCAATCATAAGTTTAATAACGGGGTATCAATCAACCGCGCAAAGCCTCGCGTCTTGGGATAAATCTATCAACGTTTGGCAGCGCACGGCCAAATACAAGCTTTATAATAACAGATATCAAAACCCTATAGGTAGAATTTGCAAAGTGGGAAGCCTAGGTCCCGCGTTCGATTCCTGTAAAGGCAATAACCACCTTGGATATGTTTTTTTACCTATTCGTGTGGTTGCCAGGTAAGAATAGTGCCACTCCATATCTTCCCGTGGATGTCGTCAGAGGCGACTAAGGGAATAAGGGCTTGTCATACTGTTAGGCGATGGGCTTGCAACCTGTCACTAATACACTGGCCTTAGCCTTCTTGTACAAAATGTGGAACCACATAACCTTACAGAATTATCAACAAGTCTTTTTAGAATTGCTGATATTTCTGTAGCTCTGCCTACCCCACTGGGAATGAAGGCGTGATGTTATGTATGTATGTATGAATCAGACTCTTGCTTATAACGGAGGGAGGGCTAGAGGTCAGTGTTGATAAACGTCAATTTATTTAAGATTATTTTATTGTTTTACCAAGTTCACGCGCGTTAACAATAACAAATAATAAAATTACAAGTTTTTCTTAATTCCATAATCTTATTTATAGTGTTTGTTAATATAAAAACCATACTGAACAAGTAAAAGATTCCAATTTGTTTGTTACTGTACCTTTTGTTCATAAATCTTTACTTTACTTTTTACTTCTTTTACTTTAAGTTATTGTGTATGGAGTCATCTCCGCTATTTTCACCTCTGCATGCGAGTGCAATACCTATTCTCAGGGTGTCGTTTTAAGTAAACGTCGCACTTAAGGCCGGCGCAGCGCCATCACGAGCCAACCGCCTGGCAAATTGCCCGTTGTCACAACATTGCTTTTTGGGCGCTTGCGTGTTAACACCGGCTCCTGACTGCCCGGGGCACCAAACCAATGTGGGGCTTTCCAGTTATCAATGAGTATGTGGAAGACCGGTTTACACTGGTTCACAAACGAGAAAAATGTTGAGAAAAACATCAAGCTGGGGGTGATGATAGAATCTAGACGGAAGGTGACCATGGGAACTCCTCAATTGTATTTAGCATAATAGGTGATTTGGTGTGAACTGTAAGCCTGTAATAAATAAATAAATAAAGTAGATCCGTCGAATTTTACTTGTCCTTTGATAGTGAATTTATTATCAGTATGTGAAGTACAGTCGGCAATAATGTAAGGTTCTTTTTTTTATAAATCTTTTGATTAACTTTTAATATTACTTCCTAAGCCCTCATAGTGTCATTACTAACATTAATTATACAAGTACATGTAAATATAATATATATATATATATGTATATTATATATGTAGGAAACAATTCCCACATGACGGACGGAGCATCACTTGAGGACGGCTCGACCAAATTGGCTGTTTTTTTAGTTGTTTTTCTTGATCGTCATAATTAGAAAAACCAATACTCATGCCGAAATTTAAGTATTTCTCAATATTTATTGTTATCGTCACCAACATGGACTTATATTAACTTATCGAATTAAGATGTCAAAAGTCGATCTAAAGTGGCGACCCACGTAAAGCAAAATCGATAAAATATGACGTTTGTCATTAAATCGTTGTCGTTATATGGATAACGTAATGTAACCGATGCCACCGATGTAAGCTTACGTCGTCAATATGAAAATGAAAGTGAAAATTTCGTTGATTACATTTGTTACAAGTCGATTTTTGATATCGATGATCTTGAGATATGTATGAGCGTTTTATTGCGTGGATAAGTGTCATTGGCCCCTGGTGTTAGCCTCCGAAGTATCTAGCTTGTGGTTCTACCTCAGCGGGCTTTGTTCATCTCTGTCTCTGACTTTAATTACCTATAATGAATAAATCATACCTCATGTTTCTGCATCAATTAATAAAAAAATTAATATGATTTATTAGTGTATGGTTTATTTAGTAGTTTTATCCACGGCCTAGACTAGGAAGAACTCTTTCTGGAAAACTAGCTCTCATATAACCCCATTATTAGTCAAACAAGCCGTTATAAGACAAGTATCTATTATTGTAGTTATTTAGTTTGAGTCCTAAACGAATTAGTTTACACCGCCTGCCATGAATTTGAGTCCTCAGTTATTTCTCTTACAAGGTTGTCTGGAAGAGATCGCTATTTAGCGGTAAGACCGCCTGTTGTATACCTATGATTTAAATGTACTGTTCCATGTTCTGTTTTTTTTTTTTTAATTTTTGGTGTTTAATAAAGAGTGTTTGTATTGTATTGTATTGTATCTGGCTTTGTAAAACGTCAAAACCAGGTTTCTGGCCTAGTAGTCAACAATGTAACCCCAGGACTGTCTAAACTGAAGAGCAATAACGTACCAAACAAGCGTAGCTTTTCATCTTACTTCATTTTATTTGTTTGTAAACCAAAGCCATACGATAGTATTATAACTTATAAGTCTAGGCCCTGAGAACCATACATAACATCACGCCTTCATTCCCAGAGTGGGATAGGCAGAGCTACAGAAATACCAACAACTCTAAAGACATGTTAATAATTCTGTAACCACATTTTGCACAAGTAGGCTGAGATGTTTACTAGTGTATTAGTGACAGGTTGCAAGCCCATCGCCTAATAATACTACAAGCCTTTATTCACTTAGTCGCCTCTTACGACATCCACGGGAAGACATGGAGTGGCACTATTCTAACCCGGAACTCACACGGGCCCTGAGAACCAATTCAGAATAACACGATATATTATTTAATATTGCCTTACCTTCAACAATCCCTGAGTTAGACGTCTCGAGCGACTTTACTTCAAATTGCACGTCACATTACATAATACGAATAATAACATAAACAAACACACACCTTAATCCAGCGGTGGATGCAGCTTCATAAATAGCACACGTTTGCGTTGACAGATTATCTGCGGCAAACAGTGTAACAATGTATGTAAGTATGTCAACTTCCAAACCACTCAAAAAGGATACATATCTCTAGTGTACTGTATCCTTAATTTGAACAAGAAGGGAAGTTGACTTAGAATGTTTGTGGTCTTGATTCGTCATATGCAGATTGGGTTCTCGGCTAACGAGTGCGACGCAAAAACTATTGAGACGTGACGTACGTCGCACGCGGCGGCCTGTCCGCCGGACGGACGGCGCAGGCGCAGCTATGCTAATAATAAGAGAACCCAACTGCTTGACTTGCACGAATGCAGACAAATATAGCGGAATTATTTTAACTAACTTTAGAATTAGTTTATTTGCTAGGGCAGCAAAGTACTGCTACATTTAATAAGGATTCTACGTGCTTATACTTCATGTCTCCTGAAGTAGGTTCGACGTCTGTCGATTATACCCTTGGACTTTTGTTACTGTTGAGTACCAAGCGAAAGTAGTCGGTGTAGTGTATACCACAGTTTATCACATAGCTTTAGCAATTGATCAAGAGGTTTTTAGAGTATAATATGCAAAATATGTAACTGATTGCGTGTAACTACGAATAACGGTGGAGTGGAAGTCACTTCTGCTCTCGTAATATCTAAAATGCAATGCAAATAAATTCTGATTTTGAATAAATCCGATTGAGCTACATTTAATCTACTTCAGCCCCTGCTGGTCGCATGTGCAGTAATTGCGCTCGCCTTGAGCCGTCGCAGCGCAGGCGCACCAAAATGGGCAGCTCGCAGCATCACTCAATGGTTGGTAATTGTCGATGGCTCGGAATGCCGCCCGGCCTGGACGGGTCGTGTGACGGGTGGTTGTGACTTCTTGACAGGCTAATTCTGTAAACATCTGGGCCGTTGTAAACACATGACATTCATCCACGACTCGTCCACGTGGAGTTAGTTTATGGATCCTAGAACTAAGTTATTTTACAGTATTATGTTTGAAATAACTAATAAGAAGCAAGATTAAAAAAACCCGACTGCTTTTTTTTGATTTGTCGTCAATATAATGTTAATTATTTTTAATCTATTTATTCTTATCCGTATTAAGTACTTTAATTTAAATATTATATAATTTGATTGGCCTCTACTCTGATGTATGGTGCATTTTGCGGGTGGTAGGAGAAGCATGAGAGTATGCTACTCAATCTTTAATAGTCCGCAGCGGGAGCGTTTAGATCCTTTATGCTTTTAGCAATGATATTTACAATGTTAAAACTATGATTCTTATAGCAGAGCTAAAGTACTAGAAAAGGTCACTTCCTTATACGTGAATAGCGAGATAAAGTGCGCTTTGTAAGCAACAATAACATTTGGACAACGCGCCTTTGTTTACCGGACAACTTATTAAGCGGGCGATGCTATCTGCCGCGCGATGCTCGAAAGCAATTTAGCGCTGCAGCCGCTTAGCGCTGACCTTCGATCTAATCGGCTAAATTTGCAACAGTCGATGCCACATCTCACTCGCTCTTTATTCGAAACCAAATCGAAAGAAAGAGATGTAGTTCACGTAATTCCAAAGTTTAATTTTTGGAGCAGAGCCTGCTTCGTGTTCAATTGTTCCGATGTTATCTGCGCCTGGCTCTGCTGGTCGTTACAGTCGGAATCAATTACTCAGTCATGCGCCCGCGCAGACGGGAGGGGGGGGGACAGCACAAAGAGCTAACCTTGTGAACTGCTGAACGCGCAGAATACTTTCCGATCCTTGCATTGTGGCTTACGAGTAGATTTCTATAAATCGTTTCAAGACTTGGTTTCGGTTCAATGGAATCCGATAGAAATGTCTATAAATATACTCGTATTTATGGTAAAGTTTACCATCGCAAAACATGTGTGTCTATCTATTGGTACATATTTACAACTGACGACAGTAAAGTGTCGTGTAATGGTAAGTAAAAAACCGTTTATTTTTTATGTTCCGCCACCACAGAACACACTCATGCTACGTACACTTCGTTAACCCTGTGTCTATTTCCCAGCGACCCCCGTCGACGGTAAAGCGAGCTTGGTTTTTATGCGCGCGCTCTCGCGAGCGCAGCGATCGGTCATAGTTCGCGGCCGGGAGCTTTGTTCGCGGGCTTATTTATTATGCGAGCTTGCCACAGCCGCTGCCAGCTGAAGCACTAGCATCTGGAGCCCGGAGACGCCAACATTTGTTATAAATCAAATATTTTTGTTCGTATCTGGTTGGGTTATGCTTTTTCAAGCGTGTCAGCTCAATATACGTAGGTATACCTAGTTGTTGCATAAGTGACAACAAACAAACACATAATATTTATAACAAACTAAGAAATAATAACTGAGAGGTATTCCTATTGCTATTGAGGTATTGCTAGTGAGTGAAACGACCTTGGTCCTGAATCGAGATGTAGGCTCTACTCTTACTTGGGTCATGTCCGTCGTCCGCGTAGTTCTGTGTCAAACAAGTGAGGGCGCTGTCTCATCGGCTGCGCGCGCGTCGGTTTGCGGACCGCGAAATTAAATGCCAGGCTCGGGTATAAACACATTGCATTGCAGTCCTTCGGCTGGCGGCGCTGGCTGTTATTCCCTTAAACAACTCACCTTAGTTTTCGTTGACGAAGTACTAACCAGCTAATTATAGTTGCTTCGTGTATCAGGCACAGCGACCATTTTAAAAATACACGCACTACTATGGTAACAATGCTCTGACAGGCCAACTTCAGCGGTAAAGTATACTCGGCGTCAAACAAATCACATCGTTTGAAATTTTCAAACGAGGCCGCTCACAGTCATTACTTACCTTATATACCTTAGATGACATATGATTTATATCTGCTTCATGTCAAAATTTCAAAAGGAGCGATTGTTTTGACGCCGAGTATGGTAATACGTCGTTGATTTGAAAAGTGAGTCTTTAAGGGCCGTATTTATAAACTTATCTTGGTTTTGACTCCCGTCTCAAGATACGTCAAAGTTAACGTCAAGCCATAGAAAACTGTAATTTTTGACGCATCTTGAGACGAGCGTAAGTCGAGATCAGTTTGTTAATACGGCCCTAAGACTACGCGTCTGCGCCGGGCTCTGCTCTAGCCTGCGCTTGCGATGGACCAAATAATGTGGTAATTGTGTTCCTACATGAGGACCATGCCAAACATATGCAATCGAAGCGCTTATAGAGGATTGCGTTGCGTGCCCCATGTTTCCATAATGTTCAAAGCTCGTGAGATTTTTGATCTGTCGTACTGTAAAGTTCAGGTGACACTCTTGCCATTGCTACATCTGTTGAATGCAAAAACGTACAGGGCTGGGATTCTGCACGGTAATAACGATATCATCTTTGACGTGTTTCCGTATTGTCAACGTTTTGATAACTCTTATGTCATTTACAATAATGGCGACTGCGACATAAAAGATTCTAAAACACGTCAAACACGATATCGTTATAACGCGGTAGAATAGGGGCCCAGATGAACGTAGACCAACCTTTTATAAGTGGTAGACCACATTAACCTACACAAAGACGACGTGTGTAGCCTTGTCGGTAGTGACCCTACGCACCTAGCAGTCCCGGGTTTGACTCCTGTCCGGTTCCTGAGTCTTAAAAAAATATATGAATTTAAGTAGACATACATATCGTTACCTAATACAAGCTTAGAGCTTAGTTTAGGTTTAGATATGATATTTATTCATTTATATTGATGAACAGAGGTCAAGCTGTTAAAACTAGTAAATTTCCGGGCAGACATAGGGACAGGGGGGTTATTATGACAAAGTTATGCAGTTCATTTTAGTGTGTGCGTAAAGGACAGAGCTATATAAATGTCATACCTCTGTCCTTTACGCTCACGGTAAAATGAACTGCATAGCTACGACATAATAACCCGTCGGAGCAGTAGCAGTCATATTGCTGTGGTTCTTTCACTGCCTGGAACTTGGCCGGTTTTAACAGTTTACGATGCTTGTTAGTGGGCAGAAACGGATGTCTCAAAAAAATACCACCTTTGAAATTGACAGAAAGTGACAAAGAATACTTTAACTCGATAAGGTTTATCCGTATATGAATAAGGGGATAAGTGCGGTATAAACCTTGGAAGTAAAGTGCTTTAGTTTTTGTAATTTTATAACTTAAGGGTTAGAATTAAGTGTGTTCTAACACGATCAATTACTATAGTTATGTAAGTATATTAAATCATGCGTGCTTTAGCCGACATTGAACAGGTGGATGATGCGTGCACTGGCCGGCCGCCGCCCGCGGCGCGCGCGCACGTACGACATGTCTCTGCGTAGCCAATAATGTCAAGGCGATGTTAGGATATTCAATAAATATTAATCTGCCGGAGTACAAATCAAGACGTCTGGTTGAGAGACGACGCGACTCCCGCCGCGGGTCGCGCTGTTTCATAAACGCAGGGCTAATACAATTAATGTACTCCTCAATTTATGGCTTCTGGCACCGTTACTAGTTAGCTCCACGTTCGAGCTCATGTGGGATTTTGTTGCTCAATTTTACTTATTTATTTGTAGCGCACAAGCAGCTCAAAGCAAATACGTGCTGCTTGCTTATCTCTATCCACTTGTGTTATTAAACAGGATGTAACTGTTTTTTTAAGGGTTAACTACGGGAGCACTGGCTGGTGGTTCTCTGCCTTTTTGCTGACAAATCTTTGACAAATGCATCGTTTCGCAACCTATCCATTTGCTAAGCGCTTTTTTTTCTGTAACTACAAATATTTCAGGATTTTTATAAAATAACCTAACCTAACCTCTATAGGTTAGGTTAGGTTATTTTATTATGGATTTATTTGGTCCTGAAATAAATCCAGCATTAAATACAGTTTCGGAAAAAAACGCAGGTTGTCAAATGATATGTTTGTGAAACATTTTTTATGAAAAGATAGGATCCCCTGACTGGTCACTATCTTTTCAATCAATCAATCAATCAATCAAAATCTTTATTTTACATAGATCATGGTGTACAGAAAGGTGTTATAAAATTACATTGGCAACACATAATCTGCCGCTAAGCAGCACGTAAAATATACTTAAGTGTGAATTTACTAAATTTAAAAATAATGAAGTCAGTGAATATGGAAATCATGAGAATAAGTTATGTCAATAATATCAGGTTATTACATTATTACAATCTTGGATATGCTTTTCCACACTATACATCACTAACTGCGTTGCTTCATGTTAAACTTTTAATATGAACACAGATGAATATGATTGAAAATTATCTAACAACTGAGTTACAATTTGTGATTACATTATCATTGCAATGTTTTTCTCTCGCATGCATCGATTAGTTGTATCACTCGTTGGTGTTGCGCCAGCGCACGCCGCGCCGGCCGCGCTCCGAATTGTTGCGATTTCGATACTTATCTGCCATGTTTCTCAGATGCGTGCGTTTGTCTGAGCATCTGGTTGGTTTAAGATCAAGCCACAAAGCATTTGGTTCCGTGAGAATAACAATGGACTTTCGATAGGTACAGTTTATTTGCGATCTTAGCATTACGTGTACAACTAGAGACAGGGGAGTGTCGTTATAGAGCAGGGCTTCGTCGGCTTTTTAACGGACGACATAGATATTTCGGCGGGGCACGGACGATCGGTTATTGTACGCGAGGTATCTACTTGGCGGCTATTGAGACCACCTGGGGCTGAGCAGCCTTGTTCTAGAGAATACTGGATAATATTTCAACTAGAAAAGTGCCGTTCTTGAGATTTCTCTTAGAATAGCGCTGAGAAAGTGCAATAAAATTGTGATAAATAACACGGACTGTGCGGCAGCATGGACGCTTTCATAAACGATCGGACGGTGAATAACGAACAGAGAAAACTAGAATTGTCCGCTGACCAGACTGGAAGAGGCACGTGACTTCGAGCATAATCTCGAGACCGTTCAAAATGTAGGAAGTTTCACAGGATCGTCGGCTATTTTGAATCTAGCTAATTAACATGAAAGTACTCTCTGCTCGGTGTGACCGTGTTTATGTAAATCGCCCCGGCGTCGCCGCGCTGCGCTCCCGCACCGTTTGGTTAATGCGTCCCCTTCCTCGTAAATATCTCGAAACCCGAGCCGCGGTGATTTAGCGACAGACACACACTCCCACCGGATGTGTGCACATTCGGAGTCATTTGTGTCTCTTTTATTTACATTCGATAGCCATTAGCCCACATAGCGTCTCTAGTTACACACAGATCGAGTGTTGCAGTGTTACGACTGCGTTGTTCTCGATTCCACCGACCGACTCGACACACTACACTTGAATAATGGAGCTGCGAGTTCGAAAATGTAACAAAACTATGATTAAATCTTCCAAGCACGATACTACGCCAATATAATCACAGGTGTTACAAGTGCAACCGTGTCATATACGTACTTTAATATAATAAAGTTTCAAATACATAATGGCCACGATATTGTATAAAGGTTTATTTTCAGAAACCGTAAACTGCAGCAAACCTAGGTTTAGATAGGGATTTACTCATAAATATGGTAATCCTTCATTTTATCGAATTTCACTTCATCGGTCGTATCATCTCAAGTAATTTTATATCACCGAATGCTTGTTTCTGCTGAACCCATGACGTTTTCAGGATATCTTAAACATTAATTACGTGGGTTAGGTTAGACTTGAGACTAACGAAAAAAAACACTCACTCATCGAGAAATGCTTTTCCATGGAATGAAAATTCTGCATAGCTAGAAAGTTGAAATTTTCATAAATTATGTATTTCTGTAGCCGCAATAATAAGACATACTAAAAACCTAATAAAATAAATGTATTTTTTTTTTACAACAAACGTGACTTTTTTGCCGTTTTTTTCGAGCTTATAATATAATGTTTAATGTTGTATAGATAATGGTACGGAACCCTTCGAGCGCGAATCCGACTCGCACTTGGCCGGTTTTTTCTTTTTAATTTTCTTATAATTAAAAGCCATGGAAAACCACAAACAACCAGATACATTCTGCCATTTGAGGATGTTGCCCTTGCGGTGGAGCCGTTGGAGGGCGGGCTAGGGCTGGGTATACAACCTCCACCGCCGAGACCCTCATTTCGGAAATATTGTCTATGGACTATTTGTTATGTTTTAACTCAAAAAAAACCTTATTGTTTTTTCGTTCTGCATTACAGTGACGGGTTGAGACTGTTGAGAGTAACAATGATAGCACTATTAAACTTTAATTTTTCAGTTGTCTATGTTAAATCTAATATAATTTAACATTTATTTTTCTCGCAATCGTAGTGAAAAGTAGTGTTTAACTCGAGACTAAAAACCCATAATGACACTTGAAGTTCATCCACCCTTGCTTTGCTCGGGTGGATACATGTATGGTGACATAATGGCTTACTTTAGTCCCTTGTTGAACAATCTACTATTAATTATGTTGTAACCATTATGCAATATTTTGACTTATTACTCATTATGCATTTTAAACTATATATGTATGTATTTATGTAACGATCCCGTCCATTAAAATTTTTAACAAGTGAGGTCGAAGATCACGTCGGTTTAGAGACAGCTTGTTTGCCCCTGCCTTGCCGAGACCCAAGCCATATCTTTCTGGAAATACCAATGATAGTTTCTCAGCTGATTGAGGAGTGTGCATATCGCGTGCTGCGGGCGCGGTGACGGTCGATCGACAAACGCTCGAACACGATTCATAACATTAATATTAACTGCTCCACATAATGAAGGTCCCGGTAATTTACGGGTCGTAAAGGAATTAACAACACTGATCTTGCACAATGCGAGAATAGCTCGGCCCTATCTCCAAACAATGAACGCTATAAATCCCAATAAGAGAAATGCCATAAAGTCAGTCGCTGAACCATTCAATACTGTGAAACCTACTTTTAATGACGTTCAAGAGGTAAATAATTATTTCGAAATCTTAATACCCGTCACAGAATAATACTTACATATCCGTTCAACTACGAGTACCTTGTGCCACATTTATGATGGATAGCGTATTGCTTATTATTTTGAAACTTCCATTAAATGCCATAACTTGAAATAGGACAATGTATATTTTAAAGAAACGCATTTCTATTGCGCATAACACTTTTAAGTTTTAACAAAGTACGTCCAACAAGCTTCCTAGCGGAGTAATTTCGCTTCGGATCCTACGGCGTAGATTATCCTCCGGCTTCCTATCTATCCATTAATTAGGCCCAATGACATTTACAAAATTAACGAAAACCAGTCAGCGTCAAAAGTAGCTAAGCAGAATTACATGCTCAAAATGATCTAGACGCAACGTATTCTCTTGACAATAGAGTCGAGTACAGGTCATGTTGAGCTCTGCGGTTGCGTAGCTACTTCTGCTGCTGACTGTACAAACATAATACCCAGTTCGCTAAACTCATATTACTTTTACTATCTGTATCCGGGAAAAAATCCATCAGCACTGCACCCCCTGCAGCTGCTGTCAGCTGCCCCCGCGCATCAATCACGCGCGCCTCATTCATTACAAACCCCCCCCCCCCCCCCCCCCGGAAAAACCTCTAGCGGAATAATCGCCGCTTTTATTTCAATCCGAAGCACGATTAATCTAACCTGGCATTATTGATTGCGGCATCGCCGGGTAAATAATCGAGCGGGCTAGAGAAAAATGCGCAAGTCAATAGTCAGGTTAACCTCAAACGTTAGCCTGAGCACTCATTCCGAACTTACTCTTAAAGACATACGGTAAGAAATGGGTGTAGCGAGGTCAGATGTTAGTTTACGGGTGTAAATGATAACCTGCGCGCGCGATGGAGATTAATCTTCTTTGGGGGGGCGAGTGGGGGGAGGGGGGCCGCGCCAAATCTATTGCTTCTACAAATTGAAACTATTGCTCGGTGTCTTCGGGCCTTAGCGCGCCGCGGGTTGGCTGCCTGCGAGACCTGGGTACTATTTTCTCTTTGTAGGTATTTATAACGTTGGCAGAGCTCCGATGAACTGCCGTAACACCAAATAAGGTGGCTAACTGCATAGAAATAGTATTAGCATTTTGAATTATGTAGTTACCAAAAGAGTACATCGTACGAGTAGTTAGCGGCTTTATCCGGTATTACGGCAGTGAAGTGACGTCCACTTCGACCGAGTTTAAAGATATGCAAAACATGTCGTTTATGATGGGTCGAGTTACACTAGTCAGTGAAATATTATTCCGAAATATCGCCCTGTCAGTAATTTCTACGCGACTAGTGGCTGAAGGCGTCGACTCGGCTTACAACGAGTCCAAAGTGTTCGATCCCCGCTTACTCGAGCTCGTCACGGGTCGCTCGCTGATGAACTATAGGTACAATTATTACGAGCCTTGAATTTACCCAGCGCCTCGCTCTAGCAACGCATCTTATGCTCAGTCCTTAAGTTAGAACCGCGGATAGATTTAGTTATCTCAGGTATTAAAGTAGATTAACTTTGGATGTGGCACAACGTTAAAATTTTATGCGAAGTAACTTAAATATTGGGAATAAGCATTAGTAGTAGAGAGCATGTCACAAAGTGGTGACCTAGGCCTCTAATCTACTGGGTTATAGCCTTTGACCTGTTATGGTGTTGTTTTTGACTCAAGCGCCATTACTGTCTAAATAAAAGCCCGAGATCGTAACTTCAAAAATACGATAACATGTCCAAGGTAATAAGGCTTTAACTGGTAGAATAAAGGCCCTGTTGCGTAGCCAACACTGTCAAGTAAATAGGAGCCGTCGTAACGTCGACAGTACGATCATGTATATAGGCAAAGTAGAGAAGTAAAAAAAAATCAATGGCAGATAAACTCTGCGCCGATGCCTTAAAACTATCCCGGTGGGAAAATATAGCAGGGACAAGCCACGTCCCGTTAAAGTCTGCTTTGCTAGATCTCAGAACACTAACGGCCGAAATTTCATTTGTCATTGCCCATAGAAAATGTGTCAAATTTTAAACCGAAGTAAGGCTATCTGTTTGCGGTTTGAATATAGGGTTCGTCCGTAAATGCAAAAAAAATGGTAACTCATCACTTCATCGAATTTCACTTGATCGAATGTATCATTTCATCGAATTTCATTTCATCGCTATTTTCTGCTGAAACTATTATATTTTCAGGGTATCTTAAACATTAATTACGTGGGTTAGGTTAGGTTATATTTAAGATACCCTGAAAACATTATAGTTTCAGTAGAAAATAGCGTTCGATGAAATGAAATTCGATGAAACGATACATTCGATGAAAGGTGTTTCGATGAAATGATAAACCCACAAAAAAAACAATATTATCTATTGCAAGTTATCCTCGTGTTTACTTAAAACGACATGTTTTTTAACAGTTGCAATAAAAAGCAATATATAAATGTTTAATGTACGATCATGCCACGCATGTCGGGCGCCGGAGGGTCAGAAGTCAGAGAGCCTCACACCCGGATCAAAATACTGCCTGTTTGAAGAGAACGAGAACAGACGCGCTGGATCCATGTGGCTTATAAAAAATGTGCTATATAATTAATTTCGTGAACGGTCTCGCCGCCGCACTCAGAGCCAGTTATAGCAATATCGATGATTAAGATTTAGTGATGTTTTTATTTAGCTGGGTCCTAGAGAAAAGGGTATACCTAAATCGACTTAACTCATAATAAAAAGGGACACATACATAAACGGAGTATGCTAGACTTAACCCCTTTTTCACTTGATCTTTAGAAGACAGCTCTTTTTTCACTAAGACCCACCCCAGTTGTCTCTAAAGTATCCCTAAGTTCAGTTAAGGGCATTAATATCTATACAGCCACCGCGTCAAATATATGCATACATGGACCTTATTGCCAGTGGCATAAAGGTGTATAGAACTTGACTGTACGGCGGTAAAAAGACAATAGGTACCCTCGTTGTTTGTGCTTAACAATGCAGAGGGAAGGACAACATAATAATAGTTTAGAACAAAATTTACTCGTAAAAGCATATCGGTTTTTTTTTTTATGTTAAGGAGAAGGCACACGAGCACTCAGGCCACCTGATGGTAAGTGGAATCTGAGACTCATAGACATTTGAATTCTCAAGACTATAATCCCAAGACCTCAAATGCGTTGCCAACCCTGAGGACTATGATGGAATGCTTCTATGCTAGTAATTTCACCGGTTGTCTTATCCCCACACCGGAACACAATAATGCGAACACTGTTGCTTGGCGAGTGGTTAATGGATAAGATGGTGGTAGCGATCCGGATGGACCCTGCACAGGGTCCTACCACCACTAAACCACCACTAGGGATTTCTTGATTTTTTGTATCACCTAGACGTCAATACATAAGCTTACTACCCAGCCACGCTCATTCGCTTTCGGTGTGCGTTGCGGGTTATAAAATAGAACAATACAAACGTTCCGTTCGCCACGCCTAGTACCGCATTACGATTTTAATACTTTTAATACGACTTCTCATAAATAGCCTTTGTTTTTTGCTCGTCGCGACTGCGCCCCGCAACAACACGGCTACAGCCTCGTTATAGCAACAAATAAATTGGTTTTCAGGTTCAATAACGCCACAAGGTCGACAAAAACCTCTGGCAAATTATTTTAATTGGATTTGCGTTCATAAAGCATCAGATTCAATAAGAGTTGTAAATAATACATAAATCAAAGGTTTTTGTGGCGATTAATTCGAGCTAGCGCGCATTGTGCGCGTGCGCTAACGAAGCGGCGCGCGCGCATATTATTGATTCTTTTGAAAGTGCGTTTTGTTCTGTTTGGGAGGAGCTCGAGGCTGCTGCGGCGAGCCGGACGCTCGGAGCTCCTGCGTCGGTCAGCAAGCGGGCAGTCGTCGACCTGGCTCAGCCCGGTTCGCTTTAAATTATTGGTCAATTACTTAAGCGCTCCTTTTTGCCGAATTAGCCGATGTAATGTTCATATTAAAACTCAACATTTAAAATTTTGATAGTTTAAGACAGGAGTAAATGAAGTACGCAAACCAAGCTGTAGATGATAGCTAGTAAACCTAATCAGAATCACAACACTTTCCTAATGTTTCTTGGCGAGCATTTACAAAATGAAAACCAGTAAAACATTACAAATTGGTCAGCAGAAAATGTAGTTATTCAATTACGTCCTATTACATTGTGTGGTTTCTCATACGTTATTAGTTGAGTAATAATAAAATTTATATTTGTATTGACTACCGACTCGTCTTAAGCTCGTCACGACACCCAACAAAGCTGTATTTAGACATTAAGAAATGTATTATTTAGCGATAAACTCATCAATCAGGAGCTTAGGCGCGTGTTTTGGTGGCGGCGGCGGGCGCGTGGGCGGGGCGTCGTTAGTGCGCATGACTTGCGCTGCGCCCGCGCCGGCCGCGGCCGCGCGCCTCGCTCCCACGGTCGGCTCCAGAATGCGCCAGGGTCATCCCGCTGCCTGTTATTGTTGGTTAATTGGGAGCGGGCTTCTGAAACAGTCACAAATAAACTATTATGGGTGATAAAAAGAAGGTTCACAATTTTAGGATGCAAGTCTAGAGTCACTTTTAAAACGGTGTAAGTACGAGGAGGAGGAGGGTTCTGCAGCTACCTGAGACGTGGTGAGTCAGGTTGCCACGGCTTCTGTTGGTTGGTATAGAATAATAATGTTCATTAAATAGAGACTTTTAAAATTAAGCCGACAATAAAGATTATTCCAAATGGTTTAATGAATATTTTGTTAAAGGAGAGATTTTTGCGCAATATTTCTGCGTTAATGGGATTACTCATGAAACTCCGACGTCGATGTATATGCCAAAGTACAGTACTACAAATACGCTTCCGAGTGATAGTTTGGTTCGTCCGTCAACGGCAGCTCGTCGGCCGCAGCGACCACGCCGGCGCGTCACACGCGCGCACGGCGCCCGCGGTTATTGTTATAGAATTACGGCGCAGGCGCAGCCCCGCAATTATGTTATTAAATGTGAGCCGATGAGGAAAGTTCGGGCGGGCTGCTTCCCGTGCGCCGGCGCTGCTTTTGGCTCGTACTGATTTATATATCTGACCAGTTTGTACCCTTATAGGGTTACGCATGAAGCGCAGGTTAGGTGAGTGGTAAATTGTGGATGGGAATGACGATCTTTACGTACGTTGTCCACCGGCTTAAGCGGAAAATGTTTATTTTTAAACGTGTGTACTTAGCATATTCATAGCAATATCTGTACGATAAAGGAATATTGAGATAATAATAAGCTAAAGAATAAAACGCGGTATTAGTTGTGTCAGTCAAGTAGTCAATATGACTTTGAGATAATTATAGTCGATTTACAATTATATAGAAACTTCTACGCTTGTGTTACTTTGTAACATTAATTAGAAAGAAAATCCGAAAGAAATCAGCTCAAGAATGAAAAGTAAGATATAGATACCATAGGCTGAGCCATGGCACAAAGGGAGCGGCCCCACGGGGCGGCGCCCGCGGTGGCGTGACGGCGCCGCTAATAACAATATCAGCGCGCACTCCCGCGCAATTACCTACCAATTAATACACTAGCCTCCCCCCTCCCTTCTCGCTCCTCCCTCGCCACCGTCGAGGAATGCGCCCGAGTTTGTACCGGAAAGCGAGGCTCCGGGGTTCGTTACGGAACATGACTCGCACTACCAAGCAATTAGGACAGCGTTATTTAGTCTAACTCGAACGATTTCTTAATAGAATTTTCCCAGGAGCTACCAGTTCCAGCTGTTTTTGTGCCATAAATCACTGCGGACAGGTCGACAGCACGAGAACTGATTGCTAATTTCATTATGCTAAACCCGACCGGCGGAGCCGATCGTGTTGTTATTATTTATCCTGTCGGTAACGGTCGCATGCGCAGGATGAATCTGCGCGGTTAATTGAGGCGTTATTAGCCGCCGACACGAGATGGCGCGGCCATCGACTCCGGGAAGAGGCCTTGCATCAGTTGCACTCCAATGAAATTAATCTCAATTAGGTTTTCTTAATGAACAGCATGGAAAACTGTAATCTTTGGTTACATTATATTTGAACCACCTGATTACCTAGTAAACTATCATTCATGTATCATATTGCTCTTTAACCTAACTACTTAAGTGCAGTGTATAATCACATGTCCAGTATATTTTGTCCCTATCAAGAGACAGGCGAGTTACAGGTGGGTTGTAACATATCTGTGTAGACCGTTTGACATCCTATATTTGAAATTTGGTCTTAGTTCCATATTAATTTTTACGCAACTATATACAAAAAGTCCTTTACTTAAGTTTTTCACATAAAATATTTATAGTCGGACGAAATTTAACTCAATACCAAACTAATACAAACCTATTAGAGACAAGATGGGTGCAGATGAGCTTCAGGTGTGTTGCTGAGCCTCTGCGCCCGAAGTGCCACGACGCACGCGGTGCCGTGACCAGGATGGCTCCGCAACTCCTGCGCATAAACAGCATTCATAGCAATGAAAGTCCCGGCTCTGTCACTGTTCACATGCAGTGCTGAAGCATTTATTGCGAGATGTAATTGCAAAACATTGATACTGGTTGCATTCATACGGCTGCAATATTTCCGTTATGATACTTCATACATTGCATTGATTTCATAAGAAAAGTGGTTAGTTATTCTTGCCATTCAGCCGTGCGGGGAAAAAGTGATCTTTCGAGAGGCGCGGGCGCAGCTAGGAGCTATGTAGATACGCGGAACCGTGCGCCCGACACGATCCGGTTGTTTATTGCTAATAGAACGGTGCGGGGGTAGGGGAAGGGGAGGCGCTGGGAACGGCGCCTACGCAATTAATACCAACTTAATATCGCGCGACGAACGGCCGAGCCCGCAGGATACACTACTGCCAGGAACTAATTAATACCAAGATTGTACCGTTAAGAGAGCTGGATCTTAAATTAACTCATCACAATCTAAAATATAGACTGCAATGATTTAATTTATTAATATTAGTTTAATTGACCCAGTTGTCAGTAAAAGCCCCAATCTAGTTCCTCCTTGCACAGTTATTCAAATCACTTCTCACCATCCTCGTGTAATTTAGCAGACTTTGGCTCGCACGTAACACCTTGCAAGATGACTGACTACTTTTTACAATACTTTTGTACCTACTTGATGATAAATATCCAAAAGAACAGAAAGAGCATATTGATCACTAGTTATTCCTTCGGGAACTTTTACATGTTTCGGGATGAAAAGTAGCCATTCCATGGTATAGACTACCTCCATTCCAAATTTCATTCTATCCGTCGAACTTTTACAGCGTGAAGGAGTATAAAACTTAACTACTACTCACAAACTTTCGCTTTTATAATATTAGTAGGGTAAAAAACTTTTATTGTGTTCTAAATGAACTATATACTGCATCGTTCTGTAGTTAGGTGTGAAATCGCTTTATCGTAGTGTGACAACTGTCACCAGGCTTCTGATACAAACCAGAGCAATTCCCAACAAGAAGCAACCCGTGTCTTCCTGCATCAACCCGTAAAAGAGGTCTAAAGCGTTCCCACATCGCGCTCGGCTCGAGGAGCCGCGGCCACTCGAGTCCATTCCGAGTGATACACTCGAGAGCGTGTTGTCTGCTTGTTGGCACAACTGCGCTGGCGCTGCGTGACTCGAGAGCGTTCGCCGCTTATTGGACGTCAATGTGAATGGTGAAGAGCTCATTGCAATAAGCAAAGTGCTTGCTTTAGTTGATTATAAGGGTTTATTTTACAGTGTAATAAGTAAACAGTTTTGAATACAAACAAACAAAAACATCAAATAAAGATTCCGTTAAATTTAGAACGTCCTCCTTCTTTAAGTGGGTTTATAAAGTGACAAGGTTGTAAGTAATACAATATTATGATCGACCATTTCTTTTTGGGTAAAACCTTACTTTATCGAGCAAAACTAGAGCGTAGGATTTGGGGATTAGGGAAATGTTGCAAAAGACCAAACGGTATTGATAAGCATGCCACTGCCAACATCTATACATTTACGTTTTTCACTTTAATTACATATATTTTAGCATATGAAGTAGGCACTTGAATGCCATTAACCAAATCAAAAATACAGAACTACAAAATAAGATAATTGCGGGCGGTAACATTTCGACTACCGTAAGTACTTTAAGTATATTTCCTCCTCCTCATGGACAGTCGCGGCGCCTGCGAGCCAGGGGCCCGTTAGCAGCGACTTGACATTGTTTATAACAAACAGCTGACGCGCACTCGAGATAGCCGAGGAGCCGCAGACGGGCGCTGCGCCGGCGCACAACAACACTTCCACCGGCAGGGTTGCCTCTTGAGATACTGGAATTGGGTTGCTCAGCTTAAGGTAGGGCGTTGGCAAGAAACCATTCAAGTAACGCATATTTTTAAGCATTATGCACCGATTTAGACAAGATCTCGTATTTTTTTAATTTCTGGTGGGGCCACTTCGGATCCACAGACTACATATTATGTTTCTACCTGAATTTATTTACAATTTGAGACCACCCCTTATCGCAAAAATGAATAAGCCTCTTAGAAACAAGACTTTTACTGAGCTCATTAATTATACTTTATGTTTAACGACGTTCAAGGTTTATTACGTTTTGTATTAACACAATTCCTAGTTTAATATGTAATACTTCGGTTGTTTTACGAGTGTTAGCCGCGTCCTGAGTCAGCCCTAGCGCCGCCACCACTTGACTCACGATAATAAACAGCGCATCGTTGTCCACGCGCCGCTTGTTGGTGCATGCTTTTTTATAATTTGAAATTTTAAGATCTACATAATATATCATCTAAAACTATATAACATCTTAAATATAATGGTGAGCAACACCCTCTACGCCGAAAAGATACTTAATTGTTTTAGCTGTTTCCGACAAACGCAAGTCGCGAGTAAATAGGCCTGGATGACGCCACGACAATAGTTGATTGCGCGGCTGCGCAAGCGACGATTTGGCCGAAACTTCTCGCAATTAAACGGTCGCATTAATCACCCAGTAATTGGGCGCTGCGAGCAATTAAACCCGCGCGGGAATTACTGATCGCCGCGAGATGTAACAATTAGGAGCGTTTGCACGCGACTTTGTCTGCACACAACACGCATTTAATGTAACACGTTTTGTTTTCAGCCGTAATTAAGGTACATTTTTCCTTTATTTCTACTTTAACCGTTTGGTTCGCTTGTAACTAGGTATGTAAGTTTCTTTAACACTACCTGTCTATAGGTAGGTAGGCGAGATATAAAGTTCTGTGGTTGCTTGTCGTTTGTTTGTTTAATCGAAGACACTTTTAACTGTACATTTACAAACGAACATAAACCTTATCGCAACGTATTAAAGTGTACGGGTGGTCAGTTAACAGTGTCTTCGTTTGTATGTTGAAGAGATTACCTGAAATTACTGGACCAATTTTATATTTTTTTTCTCTACTATATGATCTCTAAATAGTCTAAACTATTTTTAAGTTTCTTCAAACCAGACCGAAGCGAGGGCGGCTCACAAGTCACAAATAAATGCTTTCACGTCGCCTGGTCCCTCAGGATGATTATTGATTATAATGGCAGGATAACCTTGGTCATTTAATTATAAAAAATTAAGCCACGCACAGACACACAAACTGCTCAAAAGTTAACATGTATTCAATGCATTGGTACAGATAATACGAATATAATTGCTAAGATTTCGAATTAATTGCGCTCCCCTCTCCCAAATCGCGTGCCCCCGCGCACTCGATCAGCGCCGCCATCAACCGGCCGGCGTAGGATAATCCCGGCGCACACGGCCCGCTGTTGTGAAGTGTTGCCACTCCGGGCTCGCGGGTTATGGATGGCAACACCTTGACTCGACGACAAAACGGAAGATAATTCTAAATAATGAATTGCATGTTAGGCGCTGAGCTCCCTGGCTATTACGATCTTTGTTTATTTTATTTGAAATGTTATGAAGTTCTCTTGTAACCTTTGCTATATTGTTATAAATTATAAAACATTGATTATTAAATAAAATAAATTAGCATTAGGGGATAATCTCACATAAATGAAACTAAGCCCTAGGTTTTTACCATGGGAACTTGACAACGATAAACATAGTTTAACAGATAAATACATAGGTACTACGTAAGAAATGATACTTCAATTCTCATAGTAACAAACTACCACTGATTATACAAATATTTGCCGTTACTGAGAAATGGCTCCCAGGATGGCTGCTAGCTTGGTAGACAGGGTCAGCACCGACTGGGCTAAGCTCGTCAACATACAAGTACCTATTGAATGGTATACTCGTACATACATAGTACAAATTCAAATTCAAAACCTTTATTTCGACCAACTGCAGGGATCATAGTTAAGTTAGTTACAATTTCTTAGCCCGAGCTTAGCAAATGTTATGAGATATTATAAATAAATAAAAATAACAGCAAAGACGACAGCACTTAGTAACGCTAGACTGTCAGTACATGGATCATATGACAATGATTCAGATACTGACAATCAAACCTGTCTGCAAATGCCCTCAGGGTACTATTAGAGCTAGCTCGCACCCTGCACGCCAGTGATGTGCAGCGTTTCCTTATTGTTGTGTAGAAACAGTCAACTCTGGCCACCGTAAACATCCCTGACGCACTACAGAAACGGGGCAGCCCCAATAGCACCCTGAAAGCATTATTGTACTGCACACGTAGGGCGTTGTACTGCTTCTGCGTATAAAAGACCCACATACTGGTCGTACAGAATGCTCTAAATAGAGTTATTTTTACCTCGGCTGAACAACGAGCAAATCGGCGGGCCACCATGTTTGCTCTCACGGACAACGCCCTCCGCTCTCGCTCAATGTCTGCATCGTCCTTCAGGTCAGAGGTTACCACGTGTCCTAAGTATCTAAAGGAATTCACCCTTTTTAAAGGCTCTTCATATTATTATAGACGAATAGGCGGTACAGTTGGTAGATTTTTGCCTCTGACCTGAAAGACCATGCATTCACTTTTTTTAATATTATAATGCAAGCCATGTCTAAGTGCAAACTTTTCACATATTTCTAATAGCTTAGCGAGACATCAAGGCGAGGCACACAGCAGCACCATGTCGTCCGCATAGCTAATGTTATTGAGACAGACGTCATCAATATGGCAGCCGACATGAGTGCTACTGAGCTCCTCTAACAACTCATTGACGTACAAGTTGAAGAGCTTCGGTGAGGTAACTACAAGAACATCTTCTCTTCTCGTAAGTACAAGAGCATCTTAAATTCTACGTTTGTCTTTCAGCATGAACTTCTAATGGTTTTAGGCTTGCCTCAATAGATGACTGCTATCGAATGCCTTAAGGCAGTAAAACCTGTCTTTACTGTGTACAATACAATACGTCCAATAGTTATGGCTGGTTAACATCGCTGCATTACGTGTTGAGTAACATTGTAATGATAATCCATGACAGAGGTTACTGCGAAGTGCCTCAGTAGTTAGGTTTAAGCATTAATACATACGCTGGATCTAGCCGAACAAGGACAATAATAATAATACATTTGAATACAATAGTTTACGGCAATTTGCGCATGTTTAATGCATGCGCGATGATGCGCGCGCAGGTGCGATCAGCTGATAGCTGCGCGCGCGCGGGGAGCGCTGCGCCGCGCATTATGCTCGCTGTCGGAGCTGTAACTGCCTGCTTGATACGCTTCCCATTATACATTATCTGAGATACAGCTCATTGAATTCATATTGGGAATCGATAACTGACCAATGTTATAGTTCCGACATACGAGTATACGCTGTTCATGTTGTGCCGATATAAAAAAGTTGCGATAGTCTAGAGGATGGAATTCATTGTGAGGAAACCTGAACGTGAGCTTGTACTTGTAGGTACTCGTACAATTATCTATTCTGCGACATGGGTGCAAAGCGTGTGTCAGTTACTAAACCCGCACCGGACCCAACATCGTGAAACGAGAAAACATAATTTGTTGTCTTACGAAGTGCTGCCGATGTGACTCATTATTTGACAAAATAGAGGAAGCATCAATCTATGATTTGTTTTCTTTTACTGTCTCCTTCTACATCTTTCTCGTTCTTATTTCTGGTAGTGTACATAGTTGGTAGCCTATATTCCGAGAGTTTGGCTTATGAAATAAAAAGAAAGCTCAGTTCATTTTCAGACATATATTTTGTTTTTTATTACTAATGTATGTATTAACTGTCGTTTATTGGGCATAGGTAATAAAATATTAACGGTTTTTAAATTACCACTTTATTTAGTGTACAGAGGCACGCTGCTCACGCGGGTATGCAAACGCCGCGTCTCGGAGATGCAGATGCCCCGGTAACTAGCGCTTCCCGCGCTGCGTGTGCGCCGGTATCGGTATTACAATATTTATATATTGAAATGCTCGTATCTGGCATCGCGCATGCGTGCGGGAGCGGGCGGAAACCATAGCGCGCTGATTGAATTTTAGATTCTCTCCCTTCGCCTAATAAATGGGCAGATTAAGCAGATTCCGGTAAACATAAGCTTAAATGTCGATAATAAGAAAAACACACGACCTGTTTTGTTCGCAATGTGGGAAAGATGAAATGCAAACCTCTTTGAATAATCTACTTTTGTCTCGCCTATCCTTGTAGAAGATATCTACATAGACGACGAACTCGTTAGCTAGTAGTAGACTGTTAAATGAGAGACGTGACAGATAAATAAATACCTAGGACTAGACGACTGACGTCAAAACATGAGCGGCAGCATGGTGTCACTGGAAAAATACTAATTAATTATCGTAGGGGTTCTAAAACATAACTTTAAGTTTGAAGAGCAAAATAATTGTGTCGTTAAATTGCTAACAAATTGCCGTAACGACCGATTAACATTCGTGTCGATCCGAAATAGGAGACCAACTTCTTTATGGTCTCGGCTGAATGTCAACACTCATCATGATACTTTGTGTGGTGGACTGACACGCATGCTGCCAGCTGTCATCTGTAGCTATTTATGACATTATGTACCCAGTAACCACTGTATAGTTAAACACACTTTAGTTTAGTAGTAGTCTGAATGGATGAAAGAAGGGTTACGCAAGGGATATGGCGAGGTGGAGATGTCGGTAGGGGATGCCCTAGACCTACATACAGTGATCAAATTCACGACGTAACTGAATAAAGTACTAACTTACTAAGGTTCCCCCGGAAGGTGGAAGGATACACGCAATAGCAATTATTAACCCATCATAGAACCCTATCGCAGAAGGCAAAAGCTTATTAGAATACGATCTCTTCATTGATCTCCAAACGTTATTTCAATACGTTAGGTTCTACACTGATTAAAGATTTAAGTCTATACATCCGTTCTATTGCGGTGGCTATTTAGAAACCGAACGAAAGAATAAGATCGCTGTGTCGTCCACGACAAGCAAGAGGGCCCTTCAGGGGGTGATACTCTTAACACAGCGCTGCAAGAACGCAAAGGTGAACGTTTATTCGGCAAGTTTAAGTAGTCCCGTCGGAGCGTACTCAACGCATTTTAGCGCGTGGCTTCTCAATTAGGCAGCAGAGCTCGGTCGCCCAGCGGAGCTTTCCGTTCACCTTTGCGTTGGATGCAGCGCTGTGTTAAGAGAATCACCCCCAGGTAGCAAGCAACTACGCGAGTATTAGCACTCGCTATCGCGCGATCTATCGGCGCTGCGTGCGCGGGCGCATTACAGGATTAACAAGTCCAATGCGACACGCCACCGCCGGCAGCCTGCAGGCACCATCCAACTCTTTCACACTATGGACGATCAAAATGCTGTATTATGAAGATCGTTTGGCGTCTGTGTGTTAGATGGCTTTGCATGTACTTGATGAATAATAACTACATTTTGTTAGCGACTTCATCAGCGAATACCTCATTAAAGGTTTTACTCTCGGGAACTTTCAAATTGTCCGCATAGAAAGTATCATATTTATATCTTAGGTATGTAAGGACTTGGGCTTATGTGCTAATCTCGTGAAAAACTGTTTTACTGCGGATGAGGTGTTAACACAAACATCCAAACAACGAACCGTCGCATACTTTAAAATGTACATTAATTTACTAGTTGTGGTTTTATTTAACGATTCAGTTTTGCTTACATAATAATATACTTATTCGTTGTTTGACTACACGTTGGCCTAGTTGGTAGTGACCATGCCATCGAAGCTAGTGCATGGGCCTGCCAATCCCAGCAAGGGCAGATATTTGTGTGATTAGCACGAGTATATAAATACTTCAATACATAAATATTATATGTGTATTTAAATATTATGTCCCACGACATTATTTATTTATTTTATAAGTCTCTTCTCACATCTGTTAACCACAAGTTTAATTGATTTTACGTCTTTTAAACATGTATTAATCGATCCACAATGCTATCCGAAGGCATGGTCACCCGCGCTAGACATGCGTGCGCGCAGGTGTGTTGGGGAACGAACCGCCCGAGTATCTACATCAAGTACTTATACAAACAGCTCCTTTTTGCTCCGTCGCGATGCGTGGGCCTGTGTTCAAACCACATCCAAACGCTATGATAATCATTTGTAAACAACACTTCCAAACAAGTTATTGTGCGCTGAACACTGCGGCGCCGGCGCATCCATCACGCCTTTTGTCCCTTAATCCGGATGAAATGCACGCGTCTGCTTATCCCGCTTCACAGACCTAATGAGTCTTATGACATTGAAATATTTCAGTCAGTGTTTATGACAATAATCTCTGTGTTAGCTTACATAAAGTGTCAATGGATTGTTTCTAAGTTCAAGGTATTAGGCAGATCACATGTTTGGCTTTAGGGGAGCAATGACATTATGTTCTGTTCAATTCTTTTGAAATATTATATTTTGAAAAGTATAGGCCTTTTACAACGTTTACAGACGGTAGGTACAGTGTGGGATTACAATAAGTTGACGGTCAGATACTCCTATAAATATACTGTATGTATTTTAACTGTGATAAGTAGATAACTGCACTTACTGTTCTATAGCTGAATAAGAAATTTTAGGTCTGCTCTTAAAAACTTCAAGGTATAAACTTAAATAATATTGTATGGTCACAATAAAAAAAAAAAACGCGTGATATTGACAAGATATTATGAGCCAGCATTAATATTTCTGGGAACTATGTACGAGTATGTGAACCACAACGAGGAACGCACCGCAATACAACACTTCTACGACGTGGCGCGCGCCGGTGAAGGATGAACACGATTCCTTCAGCTTGATCAGGGCTTGGATACCAGTTAAATTTAAAAACCGTTATTGTGTACTTGACGCAAAACCTTTTCATTTCGGTTCCATTTGAATAACCCGGTTTTTAACCGGTTTTAGGAAGAAACTTTACATAACGTTTTTGAATTAAACGGTTTTGAGCTAAAAAAAAAGGTTAATCCAGACGTACATCACGCAAGATGAACAAGCGCCGCTAAGTATTTTTACTAAATGCAAAGTTTTTGGGTTGTGAACTAGCCGCTCGAGGATACATACATATATATATACATAACATCACGCTTTAATTTCCAGAGTGGGGTAGGCAGAGCTACAGAAATACCAACAAATGTAAAAAGACTTTTTGATAATTCTGTAACCACATTTTGCAGAATTAGGCTAAGATGTTTACCAGTGTATTAGTGACAGGTCGCAAGCCCATCGCCTAACAGCACTACAAGCCCTTATTCCCTTAGTCGCTTCTTACGACATCCACGGGAAGACATGGAGTGGCACTATTCTAACCCGGCAACCGCTCGTGGATTAATCCGGTTAATTAAGGTTAAATTAAAGTTCTCAAAACGTTCGCGTTCCCTAGAAAAGTTCGGAGCAAAACCGTAGTAAGCCGGTATGAACCGGTATTTTAAACCGGATGGTTTATCACTGTTATCAGGCTCTGTCAGACTTGTTTTTAAACTTAGTTTAGGCACGCACGCGCCGCGCCAACCGCGCAGCCGCAGCGCAGGCGCATTGCTAATCGCGTCACACGCCCCATCGGGACCCGCTCGGCGCGAGCGCTGGAGCGACACGACGACTCGTCAACCATCGATCATTCGGAGCTGCGCCGTCATTCTTATTTAGATTCGAAAAAATCATCAAGACATGTCTTTTAGTTAAGTAAGGAGTTAGTCTTTGTCGCTACTACAATAAACAGTACATTCCGTTGCTCCATATTAAAAAAATCTTTACTATTTGATAGCAGTTATAACCAGGCGCCAAACTTTTAGTTTAATTAAATAGTGTATTGAATAACCTTATTTTAATTTGTACGCGCTTAAAACCGTGAAATAAAATCGCAATTAAAGCTAAAAGTGCTTGCAAACCTGTGACTGTGTGTGGCATACCCGCCAACTGAGCGATTTATAACGGCGGAGTGGTGCATGCGACAATCGCATCTGAGCGCAACACGTAAGTACGTGAATAGCTTGCGTACAGTGGTCGCTCAGTCTGTGCAGCGCTGATAACGCACGACGTGTAGAACAATTAACACAGACGCGAGACTGCTTTATACGTTATAATCGCGCCTCTGGGAGAATTTGTTTGTTTGGAAAAAATATTTACGATGTCGCTTCACTGTGTAAAGTGCAAGTTGCCCATAATAAATAGAGAATTTATGACATGTTGTGGTTGTAACCATGCGCTTCATCTGGATTGTTGCAATGTGTCTTCAAAAAGATTTTATTTAATGGAACAGGCTAGAAAGGAGAGTTGGAAATGTATCTCTTGTCTTAACCGGCTTCATATGCAAGATGAAAATGTTACCATCCGCAAAAGATACGTTGCAACTATACCAACACGTAATTCGTTTGAAGCTTTATCTAGCTTATCGTTAAATGAAGATGAAATGGATCAGGCCTCACTCTCACCCACCTGTGGATTGAATAGGAGTTGTCCCGAAATATCGAACAATTATGTTAAAATTGAGGAGCAAGAAAAACATATTTTAGAATTGCGTGAAAAACTAAAAATAGCGGAAAATGAAATTGAAAACTTACTATCGGAGAACTTTACACTTCAAGACAAAATTAAGAGCTGCGAAAACAAAATTGACCAGTTAAAAAATATAAGTAAATCCATAACAAAACATGACACAAGCACAAGAAAAGGTAATAAAAGACGGAAGCATAATAAACAAAGATCAAACCAGAGCATTATGGATTTAAACCCTCAACAAATAAATGACAACAACACTCCTGAAAAACACGATGAACGCAGTCCTGTTATGTCTCCCATTGTTAGTCCGAAACATAAGAGTACACCTACAGCGCCAAACTGCAGCCGTAAGCCTTACATATACATTTATGGCGACGAGCATATCCGAGGCCTCTCTACACATCTGATTCAATCAAGAGCAGGAAAACGTAATGATGTATATGGGGTGTCAGCAATGATCAAACCCCAGGCACCTAGCTCACAAATCTTGAGCAGTTTGGATTATATGTCGCACAACATGCAACAGGATGACGTGATTATTCTATGCGTCGGTGGTAATGATAGAGATCCGTATGTATTACTGTCAAACTTGTATTACGTGCTAACAAAAGTCACAAAAAACTCCGTCATTATATTAAATTGTGTAAATTTGCAGAAACATAGTCGCCCAAATAATAGTAATATATTACGACATGAGTTACAAATGTTTGTGAACATGCACGAAAACTGTAAAATTGTTGATATTCAAAGTGATAATAATATCAGGAATGCCAATTCTTCGTCATTTTTTAATTGGATAAGTCTTAAACTTAACATGGAAATTGATTCTTTGAAGTTAAGGTATGAATCTATGAATGATGAAATAAAAATAAGACACTTCCAAAACCCGATCGCAGGAAATGATGGTAAAAAATTTTTTCGTTCCTAAAGAAACCCCTTTTAAAAATTTGGGAGATGAAAACTCTTGCTTAATTAGAACACTATCTGAAAACTTCATAATATTTAGCCAAAACATTGCAGGATTATGCAGTAAATTAGACCTCTTAGAATTGACGTTCAAAGAATTTAGTGATAATGGAAAGGAAATTGATATAGTATGCTTATGCGAGATTTTCATCAGACAAGGCTCAGAAAGAAATATCAAACTAAGTAATTTTAAGTTGGCATCATCCTTTTGTCGTGAAAAGGGTAGAGGTGGAACATGCATTTTAGTTAAGAAATATTTAGAATTTAAACTATTACCTTTTGTATCGAAATTAGCAACTAAATATTATTTTGAATGCTGTGGCGTAGAAATAATTGGCATTGGTTGTGTTGTTATCAATATTTATAGAGTTCCAGAACAATCAAATTCTCATGTTGGTATTTTTTTGAATAAACTTGATAAATTGTTATGCTATTTAATATCTAGATATAAAAATAAAAAAATTGTTATCTGTGGAGACTGGAACATTGACTTACTGAAAAGTAATTCGTCTTCAAAAAGCCTGTCTGATATTTTGAAAAGTTATAACCTCGAGGCACACATATTAGTCCCCACTAGACATACTTCCTGCATTGATCAAATCGCCAGCAATGTAAAATCAGCAAAAGCCGAAGTCCACCTTCTTGGGCTCTCTGACCACGAAACCGCGCAAACCCTATCGTTTAAAGTCAAAAGGGAAAAGGCTCTCGTCACCTGGTTCGAGAAGAGACGTGACTACAGCGCTGAAAATATCAGTAAGTTCTACGAGTGTATTACTGCGGTCTCATTTTCAGACGTTGCAGGGTCAAATCATTTTTCGGATGCGTTTGATTGTTTTTACGATCACATCTGCCTTTTTTATAACTTGTGCTTTCCGATAGTTAAGGTTAAGATTAATAATAGATCAAAAAAAATTAATTGGTTAACAAAAGGCATAAAAGTATCTTGTAAAGTTAAAAGAGTGTTATTTTTAAGGACTAGACATATTCAATCAGATAAAAATATTAATAAAGTAATGTTTCAAAAATATAATAAAATTCTAAAAAAATGTATACATAATGCGCAAAAACTTAAAAATTTAAATTATATAAATAATAACGAAAATAAATGTAAAGCGACTTGGAACGTGATTTCCTCAACTGTTTCAAATGATTTACACCAGAATGATATAAATGAAATTCAATTTAATAATACCATATATTCAAATCCTCTTGAAATTAGTGAAATATTTAATGCTTATTTTATTAACATAGCTAGTGGAAATAAGGTGTCAAATGGCAATCTCTCTTTTAAATCGTACTTAACAAATTCAAATCCCAACACAATTTTTCTAAGGCCAGTTACTTCAAAGGAAACATATAACATAATTATGTCATTGGTTAATAGTAGTTCGAGTGGCTTTGATGACATAATTACCAAAATCTTAAAACTCTGTGCTTCATTTGTATGTTATCCTCTTGCACATATTATTAATTTGTCCTTCTTGGAAGGTGTTTTCCCACAAAAGTTAAAACGTTCTATTATAAAACCATTATATAAAAAAGGCAATAAGCTAGACCTGTGTAATTATAGACCTATAACTTTAGTACCTATATTATCGAAAGTACTTGAAAAAGCAATGAGCTCTAGGTTAAACGATTTTTTATTACAGTTTAACATACTGCACCCTGATCAATATGGTTTCCGCAAGAACAGATCCACAGCGCTTGCATGTTTTGAGTTTATCAACTCCATAACTAACTCCTTGAACAACAATACTCCAGTAGCTTCAATCTTATTAGATATGACAAAAGCCTTTGATTTCGTCAATCATTCAAAGCTATTCCATAAACTTGAAATCTGTGGCATAAGGGGAAGAGCACTGGACTGGTTAAAGAGTTATTTGAAAGACAGAATGCAATGTACTGAAATTAAAAAAAATACTATGAAAAAGAATATTATACTTAAACGAACGTACAGGTCACAATATACAGCTAATAACACCGGTGTCCCTCAGGGAAGCGTCCTGGGTCCATTGCTGTTTCTGTTATTTATAAACGATTTACCTAATTGTTCCCCCCATAAGTGTATAATGTTTGCCGACGATACTTCACTTGTTATAAAGTGTACTGAAAAAAACTCATTTCAACGTACAGTTAATAAGGCCTTAGAAGACACCATCAATTGGATGAGTAACAACGATTTACAATTAAATATTAGCAAAACTAAGCTAATGCAATTCTTATCTTATAATTCGAATAGCATCCCAATGAATATAGTTTATAATAATGAAAACGTAGATGAAGTTGAAACTTACAAATTCCTCGGCATAACTATAGACAAGCACCTGAACTGGAAAGCCCACGTAGAACAGGTCTGCAATAAGCTAAATCGTTTTGTATTTGCCCTAAGCAGACTGAGACAGACGGTTTCGATGGATGCAGCCTTAACGGCATACCACGGGTACGTGTCTTCCGTGCTTAGTTACGGCCTAATACTATGGGGAAACTCTGTCGAGCTGGACAGAATTTTCAAGATACAGAAAAAGTGTGTTCGAGTTATATGCAATGCATGGTTTGATGACAGTTGCTCACCGTTATTTAAAAAACTAAGAATTCTTCCATTACCGTGTATGTATATTAAAGAAATTTGTATATTTGTTAACTCCCGTCCTCAGTTGTTTAAAACACGTGGTGAGGTCACGCAAAGGCAGCTAAGAGCACGTGTGAAGTCCCAACTGTATAGGCCTCCCTGTCGTAAATACATATATAAAAAAAATGTTTTTAATATGTGTATAACACTATACAGCAGCTTACCTCATGACATAAAGTTATTATCGGGAAATATTTTTAAATCCAAATTGACAAATTGGCTTTTGCAAAATTGTTTTTATAATATAAATGAATTTTTGAATTATAGTGACCTAAATAGATACTAAGTAAGGAAATATCGACTATTTTACTTCTAATGACTAATGATTGTGTTTTTACGGAATGTTATTTATGAATGTTATTAGAATGTATTACCTATTTATTGAATTATAATTTCTATGTTTGTATTGTAATTGATAATTGTATTTTAGATTTATATAATTTTTTTTTTTTAGACTAACTATTAATATTTGCACGCTTGCATGCAGGCTGAACGCATTGGATTTTTAGTTATTCAACATCTGCTGTATGTTTACTGTGTTCTGGCAAATAAATATGATTTGATTTGATTTGATTTGATAAGAGTTTCTTAAACCAAAAGTAATCATTAGATTAGATTTAGTCATAAGCCTAAAGGTTTGCATTTCAATTACTGAAAATAAATTGGTGTTGGTGGCGCAACAGTAACTGATCGTAAAGGAAGTAGGTATAACACTTCACCTGCGGTGCCTGCCGAATAGTGCCGAACGCTCCGTAAAGCAACTGCACTGCTGGCGGGGCGTCCGTGATGGAAGTAAATCTATATCTAACGCTTTGAATACTCTCAAAAATATCGTTTAGATGTTAGAATTGTTATATGAACTAAAAAAATCGTCATAGCAGAAACTTTTAATATTTATGATACAATATTTTTTTGTAATTCGAACAGTTTAAAATTTAAATGAGATTGAAATCTATTCAATCTTTAAGATGCACATACTACAAGCTCCTGTTTGGAGGGGGTAAAAAGTAAGACGGTCAATTGTGAAAGTCAGATCGCACACAGTGCTGACACTGACGCCTCAAGAAAACAAACAAACGCGGTTCCCTGATCTACTTGTGTCATATGGTCGTAAACGCATGTAAACGGTGTCGCGTGCCGCTCGCGCGCAGCCCGCGGCGCCGCGCCGGCGTCCCAGCTAATGACGCGGGATGATGCGCGAGCATGCGTGCCCGATCACCGGCATTAAGGGATCAAACATCCTGGTTCGTCTAGCTTTCTAGCCCGCGGCGCAGGCCACGCGATGTCTGACCATCATAGGGTAATCATAGGATACTATTTCCGTTCGTAATTGGTGCTTCCAATTTAGATATATGGCTGGTGGTCTTTTGAATTGCATGTCGGTTAAGTATTTCCAATACTTTGTTTATGGTTTGGTTAGATAATCGCTTGGGATCTCTTCCGTTTGGTTTTTTGTATAACCCGTCTGCAGACTTTCCCACCGCAACATGCAAAAGGACGCGCCTAAATGGTTTAATGTAACCTTGAGTTTGTGTGCAATTAATTATCATCATCATCGATCTAACCGAGCAACGGATGCTGCTGGTCGTAAGAGCGTGGTCGGTCCTGCCACACTCGTATCCAGCTGTCTCTGTGTCAGCAAATTAAGTACAAATGTAAGATAAACGACATTCCACAAGTATCCATACCGTGTCGCGCGTGCGTCAATGTTGCATCGTACCATAGTACTGTGGTGTCGGCTCTGCTCCTGCACCTGCAGACCACAAATCTATACCTATCCACATTCTTATTCATTTAGTCCGTGAATCACCCAACAGTTCCCTGACGAGTAAACGTTCCTCAAGGGATCATTTTAATTGATTTTACGTTTCGCGCCGGTCTTGATTTCGTTAATGATCGATCAAATAATTGATAGATCTGCAATCTTTATTTTGAAAAGTGCTCGTGCTTGGATCATTGCTCACATAGTGAGGTAATCGGGTTCATTCTGGCTGCCAACATTAATCGATCGCGTTAGCTGCCGCTTAATCAAACTTCCCTAAGTACCCAACGGCTTCGCTAGTTCAATCCCACTAGACTGTTCCTAAGATTAGAAAAGGATATTGTTTATGTTTTGGGCAACAAGACTCACAATTACAAACATTTACAGACATAACCGTAACAAACTATAAAGCTTACAACAACTAACACCGCGGTGCCAAAACAGCGTGGTCCTGATTTGCCCAAGTTGACGTCGAGGCGCCGCAGCGCCGGAACTTGCCACCGTTCTAATAACTGTCTTGGTATTAGTACCTATCTACCTTTACATAGATGACGTGTTACAATCTGGTAACTGTATAATGGATCCAATATTAAAAAAATAACATTAGTTCGTGTTTCACTTCATATTTTATTGATCAAACCAAAGGCTAAATCGCATCAAACCTTCTTTTAGCTAGGCTGAGAACTCAAAACGCAATACTTTTGTGACCTACCTCTTGTATTAGAACATTAATGCATCAGTGTATACACAATAGTCAATACATATTGTTTCGCAAGCGATCGGCGATTGCTTCTAATATCCGTCAGCCATCAACTTTCGGCCACCACGTCGTGATACTATCTATCCGTCAAACGCGTCGTGACGTGACGGCCGACACAAACACGCCTAATGCGCCGGCGCAGCCCATTACCCTCCCCCCTCCCCACCCGCTCGAATCACATCACTTATGCTACTCACTCCGAATTAAACCACCACTGTGACTCACTCGAGTTGAGAAAAGCGGAGGTTAAGCGGAGTGTATTATGGATCTGTGGTCGCTATCTGTCAAAACTCGTGACACGCGAGTTGCATAACTATTGCATAGTAACTGTACTTTTTAAGATTGCAATGCCGCGTGTTTAGAATTTTAATAATTGTACTAAACAAGATCAAACACAGGATGTGTTACGTGAGGTTAAGAGATAGTTCCCCAACTCAACGTCTGAGAGTCCGCCATTGTCTTCGTTACGTCAGCCTCAACACGACTTGAACTTATTGGTGGTACACCTATAAACATTTTACATCTCGTATATACAACGTGTTACAAAATAATCCGTAAAAAAGAAATTACAAAAGTAGTGTCAACCCTTATTAAATAACGTCAGTTCAGTATCTTAGCTATACAGTATACTAGGGTTGACACTACTTTCGTAATTTCTTTTTTACGGATTATTTTGTAACACGTTGTAATAGTAATATGTATTTTAAAGTAAATTTTGATTTTTATTTTGATTCTTCCAATCAAATGATAATAATGTAAAAACAGGTAAATATTTTCAAATACGTAAATACTAGTTAAAACACTTGTCTTGTTAGTTCAATTGATGTAAACAAAGAAATGTATCATTTTTACTCAAGTAAAGTGATTTTCATGAATTGGTGTGTGTTTTATGTGAGCTATGTGGCTGTGCAACTGAATTACACAAAATATTTGACTTGACAAGCGGGTATTGTTTTATTGGAAAACCCGTTGATTCCCATTTTTTTGGACATAATGGATTTACTAAAGTCAAACCTTTTGCATCATTGACACCATTAGAATTTCTTTAATATCTTACATTTAGATAAAACTAGGTTAAGTTACATTTAAATTGTAAACATTCTTAAAATAAAACGTTTGATCATCTAAAAGTACTCCATGATTATCGCATAGAGTCCTTGCGATAATTTGTCTTCGAACACATCATGACTAAAAATCATTTTGGCAAAAAAATTAGACCCGTTTAACTTCCATGGGTGTAACCTTTCCTGACACATTTTACTTGTATCGTTTCATCAATAACATGTTTATGTACTGGCCCTACAAGTGAAGTGAACACACACACCGGCGCGGGCGCACGTCGCGTGCATCCGAGCTTTTAGTTTGGAGATGCGTATCTTAAAAGCTTTGCTTGCACGGATTTTTTTAATGGCTTGTTTTTTGTCGGAGTGTTTGTGTTTTTGTGCGCGCGCGCAGTAATAACGCTCATTATTTATGCGCGGCGGGAGCGGGGAGCGGGGGCACTCAATCATCTCTCGTTGGAAACGTTTCTCCATTTCGTTTCTAAAAGTCTGCGGAACATGAGGTTGCACCACAGGCTACCATAGTGCGCTCTGAAACTGTCGAACAACGCTGCACTATGGTCTATTTAGCTGGATTTATCCAATCCCGTTACCAAATAGCCGTCATGCTTAAAAATACATCGTACTCTGACTCCAAACCGGAGTAAAGGCAGAATCCAGGGACCATGTAATATGGGAATCTCGTCACAAGCTTGAGCGCTGCATAAAGTACCTTGAATAGTCACAACTACTTAGTTCACCCATTAAAAATGTCCCAGGTTCAAAAATGTATCTACAATATTTTGATATTTTGGAATGTACGGCGTTGCAAGCATTGCGTGGTAACTTGCCTAAACAGTTTACATATTATTTGCCTGTACAAACATCGCATCCCATGGAATCTTCTGTGGATGGGAGAAACATAATAAACACGATGAAAGCCCGCCTCTCTTCTTTTTATACAAAATATGTTCTAACAATTAAAGTGGGCGGAAACGTAAGTATCAAATAACAAATGTAACTGAAAAGACTTTACTGCGCGTGTTCCGGGAGAGGCTGGAATAAGCGATTTTTGATAGAAATAGGACTCAGAGGACTAAAATGTACACTCTTCAGTGGCAAAAGGTGGTTACTCCGGCCTGTGTTTCGTATGGAACCCCACCCTTGCTGAATGTGTTGACACGCTCCACTTTACAATCTCAAATGACCTGTTGTTGAAAGACAGCGTAATCGCTTTTGTAAACTGTGCTGTTGTAAATGTGTGCCACAAAGTTAAGTGCACTATCGAGATTTATGACACTAATAAGACATCCTACAAAAAAATGCACATATTTGTACAAGTTCATATAATTCAGACAATGCGGGCCCGGTATTGCTATACTACTTGACCTGACTCAAGAGACGCGCATAGAGTTGGTGCAAAAGCAGTAGTTCTTGTCTTGACCGAGTTGTAATACCTACTTCATATTGGTAACCCCGAGCTAGCACACAGCTCAATTACGTATTGATAGTCCCTTCAGTGGCCTCCTGGAACACCCATGACATCCCAGGTACGTGTTAGATGTTGATAATAGTCGCTTTTATCATTGCGCGCAGGTATTTGTCGCCGACGCGGGTAATTTGTAGGGTATTATTTTGTGGCGCTACATTACAGAGAGAGCTAAATAACTGTCATAGCTCTATATTTTTCTCTGAGCGTAAACAGAACTGCATTGTTATGTCATGATAACCCCCTGTAATGTAGCGCCACTAAGTGGGAAACTGGCGGTCTCCCATCAGGCTGGGGTTAAATGCGGCCAGATTGTTTCCGATACTAATAACGCCTTTTTGCCGCTGAGCGTTATCTGCGAACGCTCTCGCGTTACGAGGCTCGCATTTGGTCTCCAGCCGCCATCTTGACAGACTAGAGTCTAGTCACTAGACTATAGCTTCACAGGAAAGGGAATTGAAATGAAACCCTTCACAACAAGTATTCATGAATCATGATGAAAACGTTTTTTTATTTTTAAAAATATTTAAAAAAATGGCATTTTCCAATGTAGTTTCAAAATATTTGATTTTTATAATAATATAACCTTCTAATTCATAACAAAGCAAAGCAGAACTAAATAAAAGAAAAAGCTATATTTTACAGAGTTACCGGTAACAATCAACAATTTGTACAGCTTGGATGGCTTGGTTTGCGATGTCGAGTACATTTAGACAGCTTTGCTTAGAGCCTCTATTCATTATTATGTTTACCTATATTGTTATAGTATTGTTAACGTTGTGTCAGCTCGTATTACCTTGACAGTAAAGGTGACCGATTTGGAAACCATATGATTGCAATAGGGCTAACAAAGAATATTTGAGGTCTAAAAACCGCGAGTAACTGACTTACCAGGCTTACTATACACATAACATCGCAACCCGTGGCCGGCGCAGCGTCTGCGCGCGTTTACTGCGTTATCGTGTTTATGACGGCGGTGATGCGCGCGCGCCGGCTAATTACAGACAAAGCGTTTACAGCGGGCTCGTAACGCGCGAAATAGCGAAGGAGTGCATACAACCCGAAGGTTGTTAATGGCTCCTTGAGCAAACTTCACGACTAAGGAGATCATAATAATAAACAAGCAGGGGCCACTGAAGCTCAATTGTACTCGGTAAAAACATATACTTTTCACATTTTATCGTCGTATTGTCAATGTGTAGTTTCTTGCTATGGTAGCTTTTATTTACTTGACAGTTTAGCGGTCTAGTTAAAAATGATACGAGAGCATGTGAAAAGCAATATTGTTTACGAAGATATAGAGCTACTGAGTCCTAGACAAGGTGCATTCTGCGAACGTTATTGAAAATGTATATGATTCCTGTGGCTGCCGGTCGGACTTATGTCAACTCCATACATTTTTACGTTTTTCGAAAGTTGTTTTCTTTAGCGTCATGCATCTTGACTATAACTTTTTCCCACTTCAAAGAACAATGAGGTATTCAATAAGAACTGTAGATGTGGTTGCCGTTTAATTTGCATAAAACATTTAGCATAACTTCATTTAACTACATTAGAAAAGCATAATAAACGTTTATCATAAAACAAAGTGCATAATTTTATTAGGGATATGGTCAATTAACGTAACACCCATTTATCATGACAATCATTAACCGACTTCAAAATGGGAAGAGGTTATACAAACGTATAACCTCCTCCTGCCATCTGTGGTCTTCATCATCAATTCCACTTACCCAGGTGATACTTACTGAATGCAAATGCTCGATTTATTACTAAAAATACAAAAATTACTATATATTTGCCTATAATATTTGAAGAGTTCCCTCAATTCCTCACTTATCCCCCAAGATTCAGATTTGGTGACAATGGGACCACCTCGGAAATATAACCTATCAAAACAAAAAAAAACTAAATCGGTCCACAATTGACGGAGTAATCGGTAAACATACATTAAAAAAAATATATATTATATATATTTAATGAAATTTCATTTGGAATTGATGATGAAGATCACAGATGGCCATCGGAACTCCTCAACGGTACCTATTTCAAGGGTGGCGATAAGACATCTCGATTAAGATAGTTGAGCGACTACAACGAAGAATATTTACTTGTTGAAATATGACTATGACTTTCCGGCGGCGTTGCTTGCAGTGTGCTTGAAACTTAAAGTTTCATATTAACTTATAAGTGGGACTACGGAACAGCGTATTATGATCACAAAAACTATTAAAATAAAATAAATGATTTAAAAAAACAAAGAACCGCCTTCAATAACGCAAAAAATTACTTATTTTAAAGTTGGAGGCATCTACCTAATAGGTTAGTCCAACTGAAGTCGGCGACCACAATATTTTCAACAAAAAAGCCGAGCCTACAAGTTTAAAAGAAGTTTATTTTTTGCGTTTTTAAGGCGGTCTTTTGTTTTATTATTGTAATGTTAGATCTGTGACCAAAACTTCGTTTTTAATCTACAGCCTGCACTCGTAATTGTTATATTAAGAGTTTATTATACATATCTAAATTATGCAATTCGTTTTAAACATAATTAAAATAAGTACATTAGTTTCGATGCAAAATCATTACACACCTCTGTAAATGTACATCGTATTTGACATCTGCGTTTCGTCTCGGTATCCAGATGCATTTGAATGTGTGAACTCTCTAGTGTAGTCTCTTCATCAATCACGATCCGCTCAGTGTGTCCATGTTTCCCACGTCTGTGTAGTTTAATCGGCACATAACTATGTCCCTTAAGTTTTAAATGTATGGTGTGAGTGCGCGACGGACGCGCTGCTGCCGCCGCCCTGCGCCGGCGCCGAGCACCGCGCGAGGCAGTGATGAAGGCGTCCGGCAGCTGATTGATGGCGAGTCGGCGGCTGAGAACCCGGACGGTCCGAGGCGGGAGTATTTACCGGCCATCGCGGATGCAAACTTTTAAAATGTACCAATGCGTCTAGAAAAGGTACAGATTTTATTATGTTAAGTAGTATAGCCTCGTAGATGTTACATAACATTGCATTTCATATGTAATATCTCCGAAAACTCAAAAATGAATGTGTATGACCAATGTATAAAATAAGGGTTATTCAATAAGAATTTTTTACACTAAAACTTCATCCGCACTCTAGTTCTTTCTTACCAAACTATTACTCTTGTAGTTTCAAACAGGTAACATGACCCTCGGCACTGGAAGTTGCACCAACAAGTCGGGTAGGACAGACAAGAGCAACCATGCAAGTTAACCCGTTCAGATTCACGACTCGAAGCTAAGGGGTTTGGCGCTGCAGTAAAAGTGTTGATTTGCCTCGCAGTTGTTACACATTCTTATGTGGTGTCATGGACGGCCGGAGCCCCGAGGCCTCGGTTTAATGAGCTGGCAGATTGAATCGCGCCGCGCGCATGCGCCGGAGCATCCGAATTAATCCCCGCGGTAAACTATTCACAGCTCCCGCGCGCAGGCGCAGCGCCGACACAAAGCGCGCCTTACTCCGGCGCTCGTAAAAGGCTTAACTAGCTAACGGTCTATTCAGTTCACGTACATTAAATTGATTTCAATTATCTGTTAAATTCAGTGCGGAAGAGGTGTGTTTGATATACTCTTAAATTAATGTTAAGTTAGGTAGAGATCAGAAAATTAACTTGGTATATTTATTGCCACATATTGTTACAAGACTTATTAATCTCCACACTAAACCGAGTCCAGTTTTACTGCTAATGAACTCGATATCCTAATCCTCTAAGTAACGGACCCTGGTCTGCGGTCGGCGGGAGTCGAGCCTACTTGATCGCTCTGCCGGCCGCGTCACACGGTGCAACCGGCGAGCTAACCAGGCAGTCAAATGTTGCGCAAGCGCTCTCATTGAAGGCTTGTAATGGTGTGTTTGTCCGTTTGTAACAATTAAAACAATATTACCGCGTGCGGGCGTCGATAATTAAACGATGTTCGGGGCTCCCGCCGCCGTCGGCGCAGGCGCAAGCCATAGGCGCGGCGCGGCGGAAGGACGAACAGTTTTCAGACAACGCACTCTCGTTGTAACATTTGGACAACATTTAACTTTATCGTCAGTCGACACAATCTGTCGGTACGAGTATACATGAAGATTTAATAATTTAGGATGATATTGCTATAATGCGGATACATTTGCTAATGCTTCATTGAATTATTATGGCACTGTGTGCTGTTCGTTTGTCCCACAGTTATACATATAATAATAACAAATACATACATACATAACGTCACGCCTTTATTCCCAGAGTGGGGTAGGCAGAGCAACAGAATACCAACAACTCTAAACTTGTTGATAATTCTGTAACCACATTTTGCATAGTCAGGCTAAAAGGTTTACCAGTGTATTAGTGACAGGTTGCAAGCCCATCGCCTAACAGTACTACAAGCCTTTATTCCCTTAGTCGCTTCTCACGACATCCACGGGAAGACATGGAGGGGCACTATTCTAACCCGGCAACCACACGGGATTAATAACAAATTAATGTCATTAAAAAAAACTTGTCAATCGGTCCGAGATGTGGAGAGTTTATAATGGTGTTTTATTTAAGTTTTTCATTTCGGAGCTTGTTCAGGTGGTCGCCGCCGGCTCCTACGCCGCGCGCCGCGCCGCTTCAGATGTTCTCATGCACCGGCCGCTCGCTGCCCCAATTACACGTCGCACTTTCCCCGCGGGTCACTGACCACCACACTCCTCTCTCGCTCCTCTCCTCCGCCCTCACCACCACCATACACGCGGTCCACGACAAACTCGGTGCAATGTGCGAAACTGATGGTCCCACCACACAGATAACAGAAGTGGGTTCGATTTCTATATTCTATCAAATCCCATGTTCCATTGTTCCAAGTACGTATTACAGAAAACTGAAGTTAGAGCAAGGTATGATGGCTCCGATTTGTTTCAGTTCAATCTTCGTCGTCTTTAAGAGCGTCGGTAGCGGCTTTGGGAGTCGACTCGTGATCGTAAGGTTCCGAGTTGGAACCCCCGCGGTCACCGTGAGCTTTTCTAACTTAAGTGCATTATCGCAAATAAACGTTTTATCTATCTATCTATCTATCTATCCATGCTCTTACGGTGAAGGAAAAACATCGTGAGGAAACCTGCACATTCGAACAGTTGAGTGTGTAAGAGGGTAATTGCACAAAAGATTCGAAAAGGGTCAAGAATGTCAAGATGTATCCGAAAGGACTCATCTGTAAGATATGATAAGATAAGATTTTCGTCGTCTTGGTCAACTTTTTTAGTTGTGACAGGACTGTGCAGGGTCCGTCCGGATCGCTACCACCATCTTATCCATTAACCACCCGCCAAGCAACAGTGAACGCATTGTTGTGTTCCGGTGTGGGGATAAAACAACCGGTGAAATTACTAGCATAGAGGTATTCCATTTTAGATCCCAGGGTTGGCAACGCATTTGTGGTCTTAGGATTGTAGTCTTAAGATTATAGTCTTGAGAATTCAAATGTGTAGGTACTTACGGGTCTCAGATTCCACATACGAGTACCATCAGGTGGACTAAGTGCTCGTGTGCCGTAACCTTATAAAAAAAACTTCACATAAAACTCAAAATGCAGGATTCAAGCTCATCACCGTTCCGCAGCTTGGTCAGATACAAGTTACATAACCAGAATTAAATCTGGGGTGCCAGTGTGCAACACACGTAAGTATCCATGGCACGAGTAGGTAGGTATACATGAAAATATCGGTTTCTAGCAATGAGCTAGCGCAACATTTCGGTCCGTATCAAACTAGGTAATGTAACATTTGACTATGGCCACAGAATAGATAAGCGACAGTACAAGCTACGGCTCGGTCTACCGCATCACCACAGACTCAAGCGTTATTAAGTTATACGAGAAGTCACGTTTTTATCGTTTTTACGAGTATCTTTTAGTCAGGACGTATTTACGATTGTTCATATTTTTATTAACCGGCTTTTTTGGTAAAAATATGGTGGTCGCCGACTTCAGTTGGACTTACCTATTAGGTAGGTGCCTACAATTTTAAAATAAGTTATTATTTGCCATTTGGCGGCGGTTTTTCGTTTTTTTTTTAACTCTTTTTAGTGTACGTTAATACAAATGAACATATTTCTTTCGACCTATAATCATAATGGTAAATTTTACCATGGGACGCGATTCCATTTTAGACCTTATTTACCACCTAAGGCCATTTTTTCTGGTTTGCGTTTACTTTCGAGACGTCGATTTTCCTTGTAGCCTAAATGACGGTCAATCAAAAGACCGTTACAAAAATAATCATCAACTTAATATATATTCAATGGAATGCTTAAAAGCTTCCAGAAGGAATTATTTGCCACTTAAACCAAAGCGCTGAAGATAGAAACTAGTTGCTGTAAAGTATGCGGCGTTAACCCGGCAATGAAGCTAAAGCTCGAAGAATTAGAAGTGGTCGCCGCGGCGTGTCGTGTCGCGCGTGACGCGCTGCGCCCGCGCGTAATTGCCGACGTGTGCCATGACGTCACGCCCCCTCCCCCCGACCCGCGCTGCGCGGACATGCACCTCATTAGCGCTGCTCGACACCTCCCGCGATCTCTGACCTCAGCCATGTGGGTAAGAAGCAGTAAAGACAGAGAGCATCAAGCTTTCGGCAATGTCGTCAACATAAACTTAATCAGCCTGAACATACGTCCTCATACGTTGTCATTATGAGAGGTATCCCCTCACACATAAGTTCTGAAATACCCAGAAGTATTCAATTAGGGTCTATAATTGTCTGTCATAAAATTAAGTTCCGTTCTTTAAAGTCCATAACGTTTATCATCATAATTTGTGTTGGTCATAATGTTGAAAGTTAAACTTTTACCTATAAAGTATAATTTGCTGTTCCGATTTTTGCGAGTCATAATTTGTTCAAAGTCATAAAAAATACATTCATAACTTTTTATTGCGTAATACGTAATATATTTCATATTGTTAAAGGTATTATACTATTACTGGTCACACCATTACAGGGGCTAACGTTGTTATACATAAAATTTAAATACCTTACGATTGTAAGGTTGTTGTAGCAGTAATATTTATGTAGGTATACAATTAACCTTACAGCCTTCTGAACCTAACCTGGGCCCTATTTTACAAAGCTGCAAGTTACAAATTACAAGCGAAACTCTCTTTCTAGCAAAAGGAGTTAGAAAAAGACCATTTGCATTGACCGGGCTTTGTCGCTCGCTACGTTCGCACACTTCACTGGAATTTTACACACTCTAATGGTATGAAAAAATAACAATTTTGACTTGAAATAGAGAATAAATGCCCGGATATATTTCTGAACAATTATGAATATGCCTTTGAATGTGTTAGATAACTAATTTATAACTTTAGAATATTATAAGAGTTAACATTATGGATAGTTAAAATTAAATTCACCTACTATGCGTTATACTTTCTAATTTTCAGTACCATCGATACTCGTGACCATATAATATGGAAATCAATATCTGACTTTCAAAATTCGGTAAAATACGTTTATGGTTTACGGGTGGTTTTTGTTGCAAACAAATTATTGACATATTTTTGTATTTTTTTTTTGTGTGGAGGTCACTGTTTGTAATTTAAATGTAACACCTTTTTTGGCAAATAAATAATCTATCTATCTATTGCATAGTGTTACTAGGTAGAAACATCTTTTGGTAGAATTATCTTTCGCATAGTTTCCTTCAGCAACACTTCCCATTCTCTATTCTCTCTCTATTAATGCTGAATCACACTTTCGTATAACGTCGATGATAATAATATTAATATATTCGAATATTCGAATAATAATCAAATTTATGTGGTTACAGAATTATCAACAAGTCTTATTAGAGTTGTTGGTGTTTCTGTAGCTCTGCCTACCCCACTCTGGGAATGAAGGCGTGATGATATGTATGTATGTAATCAAATTTATTTTATATTTATTGAGAAATGGTGATCATTTTATGGCTTCTAACTACTTTATAATTTCTGTTTCACGTTAAGGTGGACTGGTAGAGAATGCTTGTAGCATTATTTCCGCCTTTTGTATACTATTTTAACTGTGTGCAATAAAATATTTTAAGTCAAGAATAAATAATGATTTCGGGGAAAAATATTTTACATAATGTTGAGATGCCATAAAGTTCTAACTTAATAAAGTAAGTGTCATCATCTTCATCACACACTGTTTTAATCGCATGTATTTAAGTATTGTTTATGTATTATAGAAACTTATATATTATTTATGTATTATATTTTTTAAATGTTAAGGAGCTATTTAGATTTAATTTAGTTTTTAACACTGTTCATTTCTCTAATTGCACCGGTTTTTCTTTTTCTCTGTTGAACATGTGGTTGACTGGTAGAGAATGCCTTTAGGCATTAAGTCCGCCATTTGTACTTTTTACATTTATTTGTATTGTGCAAAGAAGATTAAATAAATAAATAATTTAACATACTTTTCCGGCACAGTTTATGTTGGGGTCACAGTTTTAACCTAACCTAACCTCATTTAGAAAAAAAAAACATTATACCTCCATAAAAGTATACGGTATGATTGGTATAGTACAAAAAAGTATGTTAAACGAAAGTCGACGGAAGTAATCGTCTGCTAAATAAGCAAAATTATCATTCTGCTAAAAGTGTTTCTGCTATACGTACATGTTGTGCGAAGTGTCTTTCGAACCATTCATAGTATGCAGATGAGGGTAACCCTAAGTTGATGGGTGATACAGGGATCCCGTTAAATCAAAATATATATATTTTTACAGGCAGTGGTCAAGTTACCATCACAATGGTGAAAAGCTGTCCATCATGTGACCCTTTTTCTTGTTACTCTTATCCCATGTAAGAACCACGTGAAACCTTCATATTTTAGTAACGTACTGGTAGTAAAAAAATAAGAAACTATGTATATAAACGAGTTGTTTCATGACTTATGCTGATATGCTCTACTGTGTCGCCCTTTACTATGCACCAGCGAGTTGCATGTCGCCCAGTGCTGCTCGGGGCAGCCCGAGCTTTAACGACGCGAGTCGCGCACTCTTCAGAACACGTCGCGCTCGACCCCGGCCCGCGGAGTCCGCCCGAGCCGGCGCGCCGCATTAATGAGACAGGCAGTGCTAATGTAACCACCGTAGAACTCCATCGCAGTGACAGGCTACATCGCTTGAATAGAATATAACAATATAATAGCAATCGAGTAATTCAGGCAACAAGGCTCATAATTAAAAATACCTTTCAGGCTAATTGAGGTAAAAAATCAGTGCGATTCTGTATAGTCAAAGATGAAGTCATACTCGAAGCTAGGGTATGCAAATAACCGGTTAATAACCGAATTTTGTATGCAAAAGACGGTTAATAACCAGTTTTAACCAGTTATTTGCATTCCCTACTAGTAGCCCGTACGTGCTCGTGCTGGAAGGCTGTCCCGAGACCGCTGGACCGATACAGCATGTTTCGGCCAGAAGTCTGGACACTCGACGGTCCCCAGTATAAACTCATTAACGCTCGAACTTGAATAATGTTGCGCTCAATAGATGCGACAATGTTCCACGGTGGTACCTACTTAAACACTGGTTAGACTTACGCTACTTAATGAAATACCTGAGCCCAATCCAAAGGTGACAAAGAAAGTCACAATAAGACAGAAGAACGACCACCCGTTAGAATTAGAATATGGAATAGTGACGAAAACTGCGCGTGAAATCGGGCGGCGGCGTGACGACACCGTGACGGCGGCGTGACGTGGCGAGTTAGCGACGGGCAATCAGATGCGTTGCGGGATCAGCGCCTGCGTGCCGATTAAAACGATTGGAATGAATTTATTCCGGAATCATTCTGCTACCTTTTTTCTATGGAAGCTACGGAAACCTACATATTTCCTGGCAGTTGTTAAGTGGAGTTTGAGATACAAAGAAATTTAAAATTCCATGATTGCAAATACGTTTCTAGCTGCAAGAAGAAGTCAATTCACCGAGCATCTTACATACCTGCAGCACTGCAGCACGGCTGCTTCTTCTACCGGTCAGTGTCAAAAAAATATATAATAATATTGTATTACTTAACATAATATTTAAAAATCTTATTTGAAATAGCTAACGTGGTTTTTAAGCGAGAAGATACCAAAGTGTGTATATCTACTTTTTGATGCGGACGGTACAAGTTGCAGAGCATTTGACTTGCACTTAGTGGAATTCGATTATATGTACAATAGCTGGCCGTGGAATACTTGAACGCTCTCTGGGCAAGAGGAGGTCTGGGCACTCGATGTACTAATCGAATTTGTCCATTGACAGTTTGGACGACTTCGGCTCTCACGACCTCCGGAGCCCGCGCATGCGCGCCGGACATTACTCATTAACTCTTGACCGTTTGTTAATCAAATAGCCAATAACATTATAATGTTATTTGAATGGGGCACGGAAGCGGCCGGTCCAAGCACTGAGGACATCAATAAATAAAGCGATTGATTTGGCCTTCTCGATATAATTTTTCGAGAAATTATGTAACAAGCAATCTCTGAACTGTGCTCCGAAGCCACACTCAGCCGCGATCAGTGGCTGATAGTAGCCTCCCGTAACTACTGCCAGGCCTTTTGGAATCGCTAGGTAGACGTTCACTTAAATCTTTAGGGCATCACTTTAGATCTAGAAAATGATGTTGAGTATTCGCTGGTGAAAAACTCTTGCGCGACATCGCTCGGCTATCGGCTGCATCGCGCGCCGCGCGCACTTGGCTGTTCTCTGACATGCACTTTTATTTTTATTTAATTATACTATCGCCTTTCCCTGCTTTGCCTGTGCCGCTAAACCGTAAGACACGATTTGTAGCGTGAACTCACGCGCGCCACCGCTCCTTACTGCTGTGGCGTTAGAGTCGCATATAGCGCGTCGCCTCCGCGCGCCTCGTGGCGACCTGTTCACACGCCCCGCTGAACCCGCGCGATGCATTCATTTCTCATTTTGATGAAACGCTTTTCATATTATACTGATCGCTGCTTACGGATTCCACAATTCTCATGTACACCAACATTATTTCTAGTTTCAAAACAAAGGGCTGAAATCATTAATTTTCCGATTTCGATACTGCTTGGTATGTTGTGCCGTTGGTTTCTGTTTAGTGCACGCGGGGGAGAGTGTCGGCGCAACGCGCGATGCGCCGGCGCACGGCCAGCGATAGCGCGCGCTGCACTATTGTTCCGCCGGTCAATTAAGCATCGACGACGTAATTGCGCTGCTATCAGTCGATCGCATAACAAATTGAGCGCAAAATCGGCGCGCGGACAATGGCGGCCGCTCGCGCCGCACACGGCGCTGCAACCCGAGGCGCGCGCTGCCTCCCGCGGCATGCCGCATTCGACGCGGGCTCCGCGCACAATGCAATTGCAATGGCGGCTGCCGAGGGTGGCTCCGCGCCATCGCCGCTGCCGACACAAAACGAGCAAAGATTTTCTAAGAAAGCTGCTGCGGCGAGCTTTAGGCGTTGCCTTTCCTTAAGCACCTGGTCTCTACCACCCTCCTGGTTCGCATTACCCGCCGCCTCCGTGACCGCGCGGCGCGATTGGCGCGGGCGCCATAACTCCGCGGTGCGCGGTGGCGCGACCCGGCGGACGAACTTAATAATGCGTGACGATAAACCGACCGTTCCCGAAACAATTCAAACGAAAATAAAACGTGACGACGCGTCGCTCACACGGACACAAAAAACTTGGAAATAATCGTAAAACCAATCGAATCGGTAGACAATAGAGCTATTAGATGGCGGAGTTTATCGCGGAGACAAACAGTGCGCTACCGAGCAGGCCGAGGACAATGGGCCGCGCCGCGCAGGCGCGGGGGCCACCCGCGCGACAACATAATCGCCGCGCTATCGCTGGGCTATTAACATGCGCGGGCGCAGTAACGGGCTCTTAATGAGCGGGATGCAATCAGCCGAGCGCGGGTCAGCCGGGAACTTCCTGCTAGCCGCTGCTCGACACTCTTTACTCCTCACACAGACCAAACCAAGTTGCATGACACTATATTTTCTTTATTATTATTCATTTTGTAAACTTGCTCACCCATAACAAATGGGATGGAAAAGACAAACGATCACACAGGCAACCGGATAGTAGTGTACCGTGTAGTGGGATCTGTGACCCAACATGCGTAACAGGGGAATGAGATGGAATGCCCCTACGCTATTAATTTCACGGGTTGATTTATCACACCGGAACACAATAATGTAAACACGCTGCTCGGCGATAGGTTAAAAGATAAGATGGTGGTAGCGATCCGGTGGACCTTAAACGAGGTTCTACCGCCACTAGTTAGTCTTTGACGCTACTACAATAAACAGTACATTCCGTTGCTCCATATTAAAAAAATCTTTACTATTTGATAGCAGTTATAACCAGGCGCCAAACTTTTAGTTTAATTAAATAGTGTATTGAATAACCTTATTTTAATTTGTACGCGCTTAAAACAGTGAAATAAAATCGCAATTAAATCTAAAAGTGCTTGCAAACCTGTGACTGTGTGTGGCATACCCGCCAACTGAGCGATTTATAACGGCGGAGTGGTGCATGCGACAATCGCATCTGAGTGCAACACGTAAGTACGTGAATAGCTTGCGTACAGCGGTCTCTCAGTCTGTGCAGCGCTGATAACGCACGACGTGTAGAACAATTAACACAGACGCGACACTGCTTTATACGTTATAATCGCGCCTCTGGGAGAATTTGTTTGTATGGAAAAAATATTTACGATGGCGCTTCACTGTGTAAAGTGCAAGTTGCCCATACTAAATAGAGAATTTATGACATGTTGTGGTTGTAACCATGCGCTTCATCTGGATTGTTGCAATGTGTCTTCAAAAAGATTTTATTTAATGGAACAGGCTAGAAAGGAGAGTTGGAAATGTATCTCTTGTCTTAACCGGCTTCATATGCAAGATGAAAATGTTACCATCCGCAAAAGATACGTTGCAACTATACCAACACGTAATTCGTTTGAAGCTTTATCTAGCTTATCGCTTAATGAAGATGAAATGGATCAGGCCTCACTCTCACCCACCTGTGGATTGAATAGGAGTTGTCCCGAAATATCGAACAATTATGTTAAAATTGAGGAGCAAGAAAAACATATTTTAGAATTGCGTGAAAAACTAAAAATAGCGGAAAATGAAATTGAAAACTTACTATCGGAGAACTTTACACTTCAAGACAAAATTAAGAGCTGCGAAAACAAAATTGACCAGTTAAAAAATATAAGTAAATCCATAACAAAACATGACACAAGCACAAGAAAAGGTAATAAAAGACGGAAGCATAATAAACAAAGATCAAACCAGAGCATTATGGATTTAAACCCTCAACAAATAAATGACAACAACACTCCTGAAAAACAAGATGAACGCAGTCCTGTTATGTCTCCCATTGTTGGTCCGAAACATAAGAGTACACCTACAGCGCCAAACTGCAGCCGTAAGCCTTACATATACATTTATGGCGACGACCATATCCGAGGCCTCTCTACACATCTGATTCAATCAAGAGCAGGAAAACGTAATGATGTATATGGGGTGTCAGCAATGATCAAACCCCAGGCACCTAGCTCACAAATCTTGAGCAGTTTGGATTATATGTCGCACAACATGCAACAGGATGACGTGATTATTCTATGCGTCGGTGGTAATGATAGAGATCCGTATGTATTACTGTCAAACTTGTATTACGTGCTAACAAAAGTCACAAAAAACTCCGTCATTATATTAAATTGTGTAAATTTGCAGAAACATAGTCGCCCAAATAATAGTAATATATTACGACATGAGTTACAAATGTTTGTGAACATGCACGAAAACTGTAAAATTGTTGATATTCAAAGTGATAATAATATCAGGAATGCCAATTCTTCGTCATTTTTTAATTGGATAAGTCTTAAACTTAACATGGAAATTGATTCTTTGAAGTTAAGGTATGAATCTATGAATGGTGAAATAAAAATAAGACACTTCCAAAACCCGATCGCAGGAAATGATGGTAATAAATTTTTTCGTTCCTAAAGAAACCCCTTTTAAAAATTTGGGAGATGAAAACTCTTGCTTAATTAGAACACTACCTGAAAACTTCATAATATTTAGCCAAAACATTGCAGGATTATGCAGTAAATTAGACCTCTTAGAATTGACGTTCAAAGAATTTAGTGATAATGGAAAGGAAATTGATATAGTATGCTTATGCGAGATTTTCATCAGACAAGGCTCAGAAAGAAATATTAAACTAAGTAATTTTAAGTTGGCATCATCCTTTTGTCGTGAAAAGGGTAGAGGTGGAACATGCATTTTAGTTAAGAAATATTTAGAATTTAAACTATTACCTTTTGTATCGAAATTAGCTACTAAATATTATTTTGAATGCTGTGGCGTAGAAATAATTGGCATTGGTTGTGTTGTTGTCAATATTTATAGAGTTCCAGAACAATCAAATTCTCATGTTGGTATTTTTTTGAATAAACTTGATAAATTGTTATGCTATTTAATATCTAGATATAAAAATAAAAAAATTGTTATCTGTGGAGACTGGAACATTGACTTACTGAAAAGTAATTCGTCTTCAAAAAGCCTGTCTGATATTTTGAAAAGTTATAACCTCGAGGCACACATATTAGTCCCCACTAGACATACTTCCTGCATTGATCAAATCGCCAGCAATGTAAAATCAGCAAAAGCCGAAGTCCACCTTCTTGGGCTCTCTGACCACGAAACCGCGCAAACCCTATCGTTTAAAGTCAAAAGGGAAAAGGCTCTCGTCACCTGGTTCGAGAAGAGACGTGACTACAGCGCTGAAAATATCAGTAAGTTCTACGAGTGTATTACTGCGGTCTCATTTTCAGACGTTGCAGGGTCAAATCATTTTTCGGATGCGTTTGATTGTTTTTACGATCACATCTGCCTTTTTTATAACTTGTGCTTTCCGATTGTTAAGGTTAAGATTAATAATAGATCAAAAAAAATTAATTGGTTAACAAAAGGCATAAAAGTATCTTGTAAAGTTAAAAGAGTGTTATTTTTAAGGACTAGACATATTCAATCAGATAAAAATATTAATAAAGTAATGTTTCAAAAATATAATAAAATTCTAAAAAAATGTATAAATAATGCGCAAAAACTTGAAAATTTAAATTATATAAATAATAACGAAAATAAATGTAAAGCGACTTGGAACGTGATTTCCTCAACTGTTTCAAATGATTTACACCAGAATGATATAAATGAAATTCAATTTAATAATACCATATATTCAAATCCTCTTGAAATTAGTGAAATATTTAATGCTTATTTTATTAACATAGCTAGTGGAAATAAGGTGTCAAATGACAATCTCTCTTTTAAATCGTACTTAACAAATTCAAATCCTAACACAATTTTTCTAAGGCCAGTTACTTCAAAGGAAACATATAACATAATTATGTCATTGGTTAATAGTAGTTCGAGTGGCTTTGATGACATAATTACCAAAATCTTAAAACTCTGTGCTTCATTTGTATGTTATCCTCTTGCACATATTATTAATTTGTCCTTCTTGGAAGGTGTTTTCCCACAAAAGTTAAAACGTTCTATTATAAAACCATTATATAAAAAAGGCAATAAGCTAGACCTGTGTAATTATAGACCTATAACTTTAGTACCTATATTATCGAAAGTACTTGAAAAAGCAATGAGCTCTAGGTTAAACGATTTTTTATTACAGTTTAACATACTGCACCCTGATCAATATGGTTTCCGCAAGAACAGATCCACAGCGCTTGCATGTTTTGAGTTTATCAACTCCATAACTAACTCCTTGAACAACAATACTCCAGTAGCTTCAATCTCATTAGATATGACAAAAGCCTTTGATTTCGTCAATCATTCAAAGCTATTCCATAAACTTGAAATCTGTGGCATAAGGGGAAGAGCACTGGACTGGTTAAAGAGTTATTTGAAAGACAGAATGCAATGTACTGAAATTAAAAAAAATACTATGAAAAAGAATATTATACTTAAACGAACGTACAGGTCACAATATACAGCTAATAACACCGGTGTCCCTCAGGGAAGCGTCCTGGGTCCATTGCTGTTTCTGTTATTTATAAACGATTTACCTAATTGTTCCCCCCATAAGTGTATAATGTTTGCCGATGATACTTCACTTGTTATAAAGTGTACTGAAAAAAACTCATTTCAATGTACAGTTAATGAGGCCTTAGAAGACACCATCAATTGGATGAGTAACAACGATTTACAATTAAATATTAGCAAAACTAAGATAATGCAATTCTTATCTTATAATTCGAATAGCATCCCAATTAATATAGTTTATAATAATGAAAACGTAGATGAAGTTGAAACTTACAAATTCCTCGGCATAACTATAGACAAGCACCTGAACTGGAAAGCCCACGTAGAACAGGTCTGCAATAAGCTAAATCGTTTTGTGTTTGCCCTAAGCAGACTAAGACAGACGGTTTCGATGGATGCAGCCTTAACGGCATACCACGGGTACGTGTCTTCCGTGCTTAGTTACGGCCTAATACTATGGGGAAACTCTGTCGAGCTGGACAGAATTTTCAAGATACAGAAAAAGTGTGTTCGAGTTATATGCAATGCATGGTTTGATGACAGTTGCTCGCCGTTATTTAAAAAACTAATAATTCTTCCATTACCGTGTATGTATATTAAAGAAATTTGTATATTTGTTAACTCCCGTCCTAAGTTGTTTAAAACACGTGGTGAGGTCACGCAAAGGCAGCTAAGAGCACGTGTGAAGTCCCAACTGTATAGGCCTCCCTGTCGTAAATACATATATAAAAAAAATGTTTTTAATATGTGTATAACACTATACAACAGCTTGCCTCATGACATAAAGTTATTATCTGGAAATATTTTTAAATCCAAATTGACAAATTGGCTTTTGCAAAATTGTTTTTATAATATAAATGAATTTTTGAATTATAGTGACCTAAATAGATACTAAGTAAGGAAATATCGACTATTTTACTTCTAATGACTAATGATTGTGTTTTTACGGAATGTTATTTATGAATGTTATTACCTATTTATTGAATTATAATTTCTATGTTTGTATTGTAATTGATAATTGTATTTTAGATTTATATAATATTTTTTTTAGACTAACTAATAATATTTGCACGCTTGCATGCAGGCTGAACGCATTGGATTTTTAGTTATTCAACATCTGCTGTATGTTTACTGTGTTCTAGCAAATAAATATGATTTGATTTGATTTGATTTGATTTGACTAATAATACAAAACACACTTATGGTTAAGTTCATAAGTTGCAAAGTTGTTATGTTGGTACTCACTGAAATATGCAGATAAAGGTAGCAAGTACGATTATACAATAACAATGTTAATTACTTTAGTGCCCGGGCATAACAAAGTTAAAAACTTTAAACAGAGTGACGCACAATAAAGCCATTGCTATTTTTAATGACAGGTTTATAAACTTGTAAACTGCTCAAAATAGGTGTCTGTACCTTTAAATCTGTTTCTAAAACAAGATGTTAGTTCGCGCGGGCGCACTGCGGTGCAGGCTGGCGACTCGGCGGCGACGGAGCGTGCGCGGGCGCCTGTTCGTGTCATGTCCGAGGGCTCAGTTACAAGCGCACCAAACAAGACTTTCTTTATCACTATTTTATTGAGACTTAAATTAAAACCCCTACAACAATTATCACTAACCCTAAAGCAATCAGCATTAAAATGCACTGCAGAGTGAGTTTCTTTCAGCTCAAGGGTCGAGGGCTTGAGGCGGCCATTGATTGGCCCGTCGTAAACGATCCGTCGGAATAATTAGCTGCAGGCGTCAACGAGCCAATTAACGCGAGCGATAAACCGCGGGCGCAGAAAGATGCGCTGTCGCTGCCATATTGTACTTTACCAATAACTTACTTGTTTCAAACAATCGAGTTCCCTATACAATTATCGTGTCCAGTGGCCTGGTGGTTACATTTGACGTTTATTGTTCAAGTAATAGAGCGAAGCGGAGGAAGAGCTAGCTCAAACAACGCTTGCATTATTCGAGGTGTCGACCGTGAGGGAGCAACTATAGGGAGGTGACACAACTAAGGTACTAACTATCCCTCTCGTATTTGATTTTCTGTATCACGAACCCCTTGTAACATAAAAACATGACTAAGTATTTAGCCAAGTGCGGAACCCAAAATCACTTACTTGTTGTGTTTATGCTGCCGAACGAAGAAATCCGATTAAAAGTATCTCAAGCAACCACGTCGACTCCAGGCCCGAGCGTGCTGTTGCGCCAAACGCTGCCAACACTGGTAAGTTTATTATCCCAATGAAGTAGATTAAGTACCTTAAGTACCTCCGCGCGGGCAACCATTACCCGCAGGTATCGCTCGCATTACGCGCTGCGCTAATGCCGGACTAACTGGCTATTTCTTCACGAGACACCGTTCAAATCTAACGCGAACATGCTCGAGCGGTTGGTAAATTTATGAAACGTTTTACTGAATTATAGTTTAAAGGCCGTGTTCATTATTTTATGAAGCTATTATTATTAATGTTCGCAAGCACTAGTCGCGGAGACGAACTCTATTCAAGACCGCGACCGTCACAGGCAAAACTCCCACAGTTGGATTTTATAAACTCAATCAATTCGGTTTGTTATGGTGATCGTTGATCTTGTTCTGGGTATTTTAGTGGCCGAAGCACCTTGTGCAGAGTCCGACCGGCTCACTACCACCGTCTTATCCTTTAACCGACCGCCAAGCAGCAGTGTCTGCATTATTGTATTCCGTTGCGGGGTTGAGACAACCTGTAACATGAGTAGCATAGAGGTATTCCATGGCAACGTATTAACAGTCTCGAGATTGCAAATGTTTTCACTTAGTTATCATCTTGTGCTGTGTGCTCGTTAGCCTTAAAAAAGCTTATGGAAATATATAAATTCGTAGCGCATACTGTACCTACACTCGGTGTCATCAATATTCTATATACCTACTTAAGTATATTTTCGTTGTCTACCAACGAAAAACACATTCAATTCAACGTCGTACATCATTAAAAAAATGTTCAGCCAGTTCATGTTATAAATTATCTATAGGAATGTTTTACCTCAGTCTGTTAACACCTACTTTCTTCCGTTATCTCCGGTGATCGCGCTCGGTGCCGACGTCCGCGCATGTCGCGCTGTTTCAATTAGCCGTGACACGGCGCGAGCGGGGGCGGGGGGCGGGGGGGTGACGCCGAGAGAGACGCGACGGCAATTAAAATATGTCCCCAAGTTATTGCTGCTCATGCTTTGAATGTGACAACAGCAGCCAAAGGCGCGACGCGAGCGACGTGTTGGATCGATCGAGTACACGTCGACCGCTTGGTGTACGAGTCGGTAGGACGTCTTCACCGAATTATGTACGAGCTGAGCCTCCGTCGATTCTCAATTTTGCAACCGTCTGTTAGTTTGTAGGCATTTCATTATATTTGGCAAAGAAAGGGATGAGGCAAAAAGATGTAATGGAAAATGACCAGTTACAACTTACAACACTCGATTTTCGTACTTTCCCCCGAAGTACTAAAGAGTTAAAAAACACATCAACGAGCCGACTGAGAGATTAGTCACTGACATTATTATAATAAACTTGCTAACAATAGCAATTTAAACATTGTTACAACAGCAATTGACACGAGAGTTGAAAGTGCATATTATTATATAACACTTGCTAACCCTGATTGCTTGCCAACGCTTTATTATTCCTTGTTCTTTTAAATTATACTGAGGTATTTTACTCATTTATTTATTTATTCGATATTCCAACAACAACACTATACTGGTGGGAACCACGAAAGGTGGGCCAAGGTTAGTATGCTCATGATCGACGACGTGGAGAGAGCCAGCGCACATTCACACTCACACTGCAATTCGACTTTTAGTATGAAACCTATTATAAGCTAATCTGCCGCGTTTAAGACGTCGTTATTCCTTGAATTTTAATTGGAATTAGACGGAAGAGCCGCCCGCGCAGGCATCCACACAATCTCCATTACGCCGCACTTGATATTGTAATTGCACATATAATGGAAGCTTAAATTATTGAAGTATGCCGGCATTTCCCTGCGCCCCGGACGCCACGCGCCGGCGCCGCTTCCTCCAGGCGCGACCTTCTTATAATTGGTGTTCGCCTCACGTGCGCCCGCGCATCGGTGCAAAAACCACGCGAACGCCGCCTAACAGTAACATGACGCGACTTAATCCTTGTAGGGGTGCTTAATGTTTGTAATTAAAAATGTTTAAGGCGCGCTTACTTAGGGCAGCATTGTTTAAGGGGATTAGTCGGCCGCAGCTGCGCGGACGCGTGCGGCGGGCGGCGGGCGGCGGGAAGGGGGGGGGGGGGGAGGTTATTGTGGTCGTCGCTAATTGTCGGACACTTGGCGCTTCCCAGCGACAAGTGCGAGCCCGCGCCCACCGCAAGCGGTGTTTTGTTGATTTAATCGAGCTTTATTGTCCCAGCATGTTTACCGACTATATTTCCATACCAGTATAAACCAAGCAATATGTTTTTTTGATCCAAGTGTTTATTTTTAGAAAACAAAAGAGTGTCATGATGGGATAGGTACGTTTCATCCCAAAAAACAGGCTTTTTCAATAACGCTATTTAAATTCTGTAAGGTGAAATAAAAGACAAAACTTTTAAAGCTTTCTTTTTGAGGGTTGTAAATGCAACAAAACAGCATAGAATCAAAATTACTTTACGTTCGTTTTTACTTTACTTTTTATTCTTATTTTGATGTAAATTTGTTTCTGTATATTTGTATTGAAACTTCTTGGCAATAGAATACTTTTTTTTAAGTTAATGTACTTTTCCATTCTACAGTTGTCTTCTAAAAATAAGCTTCGCTTTCAGTGGACAGCTGCTGGGTCCCCGCAGACAGCCTGACCCCAGCCCAGTCTCTCGTGTACTCTAATGACCTATTTGTTGACACCCCCGCCCCCTCCCCCGCTCCCTCGCCCCTCGCCGGACAATGCACCGCCCAACTGCAACTGATACAGCTACAACAATAGGTTAATTAAGTTCAGTGAGTTATATCGGGGTGCGTTTGGCTATTGTAACCATATTTGCATTTTAGATTGAATGAATCCGGCCGCATGTTCAACAAGTGCTTACGCTGCCCCTTCAAATAAATCATTATACTCAGAACGGAGTTTTACATACTTATTAATCAGGTGTTTTTTGTATAAGGCCTGTCAATTAAAATGTAGTAAAGCGTTTGATCACTCGGCTATCGATCACGATGTAACGCGAGATAGCCGCGCCGGCGCAGGACCCACGCCGCTGACAATCGCCGATATTTATTTGGTGATATCGTTATCGCTGGCGATGACGCGCGCGGCAATTACCCGGGATCCGATAGCTGCGCCCGCGCCGCCTAATGGACGGATTGTTTTGAACATCTTCCATTTTAATTAAAGACGCTCGTGATAACTCCATCATGACTTACAGTGTTTCGTAGCCTAGGTTTTATTGTATTTTTTCGCAAAGCAATTCCAATTAAAGTAATGTCATGTGTCATTTGTGTGCTAGTCATTCGGATGTTTTAATCATAATAATTCATGTCGATTTAGACCTTTATGCTTGTAAAGTTTATTTTAATGGTGATAAAAAATGTTAAAGATATTTATCTAGTAGGTAAGTGCCGCACGGGTACTTTTATACGTCAAAAATCTACCAGCGCTTCCACAGGAGACCACTGACACGCTACAAGAAATTCAACAGTCAGTCATTTTTGAACAACTTTATGACAATGATGAGTATGATAATATTGATAATACATTGAAAGCGTGGTTCAGCAGGAAAACGTGTCAAAACTCAGCATTATCTTATGAAAAAAGCAAATAACTAAATAATAAATATATTGTACACTTACTTATTCAAATATGACGATGCAAGATAACCACATAAAAAAAACTACATGTTCTCCTCCATAAACCGTGTACCCCAGACAAGATACAACGTAAGTTATTTGGAGCCATACCAATTTTTATTTTACCTTGGAGGTCCACCTTTTCACAAGCCATGACATTTACACAACTCGCACATGCGATCTTATCTGAAGCGGAACTCTAGGCCGTTGCCGAACCGAAGACCGACGCAACGCCGCGCTGCGCCTCCGGCGGGCATGTTCGTGCCAATCAAACTCTCGATTTTGAAAATGCAACAAAGCAGGCAATTATTGCGCGGAGCCGAATATGGCGCGTTACCGACGGACGTGCGCGGACGGTTATCGCAGGAGCGCGCGACAGCGCTCGCCTGATTGTGCGCATTGTTCCGCGCACCTCGCCGTCCACAAACAACAACAAACTATCAAAAATGTGTCACTCAATTTCAATTATAAGAGCGTACTAGTTATCGGTAACCAAAGCCAAGTTCTTCGCAGTGGAACATTGAAATGTTTTTCAAATATACTTGACATTTTCAAGAGTGTTTTGTTAACATTTTGACCGCTTTGAGGCTGGCAATATCCAAACTAGGTTGAAGAAGCGGTTTTAATTTATCTGATGATTTGTTGTATGTAGTTGTGTACAGTTTGCAAAAAACGCATAAGAATAAGAATAAGAATAAGAATAAGAATAATCTTTATTGCCACAACCATAATACATTAACCATAACCATAAGCATAATACATTATATAAATATTTAATATGAGTTGTACATATTCATAACATACTGGACATTTTTTATACCTCAATCACTCGCCATTTCGTCATCCTCATTTTCATCAGTGGACTGTACAGAAACAATGTCACTGTCATTATCTCCCGAGGAGACACCTGTAATGAAACTCCGATATTGCATCCATTTGTAATTCTTGACATTGATACTTTTGTTCCTCCTTCATGGTATACATGTAAGCGTACATTTTTCCATCCTTCCTGAGTTATTGTACTATTTTTTTCCTTTGCTAAACTTTTAATTGACTCCATATTCATTGAAACGTTTTTTTCGGCAACAAATCCTTTGACTATTCACCAAATGTTTTCAACTGGATTGAATTGGAAATGATATGGTGGTAAGCGAAGTGCCGTATGTCCGTGTTGACTTTAAAAATGTATCAATTTTGTATTCAACGAATTTTTGAGTACAAGGTCGTATAGTTGTGTCTTATACATAGTTGGGGAATGGTCAATATTTTGCTGAGTGAGCCAATCCATCATGACTTGCTTTCGCCAGCTCGAATTCGGTGCCGGATTTTGAAGCGAATTATGGTAACATGCATTTTCCAAAACGACCACACTGTTTGGTTTTAGGTTTGGTATTAATTGAGTTTTAATCCATTTGGAATAATTGTTGAAATCCATGTTATCATGATAGACACCGGTTTTTTTATGGGCTTCATTTTCACATTAATAATGCGTTAGGAACGAATCCCTCCATTCCGCCTGCATGGACTATCACGAGACGTTTTCCCTTTGAAACTGGCTGCTTAATACCGGAAGTACTTCCATCACACCATGATTTTTGTGTGGAGTGTGATGCGTCAATGTATGTCTCGTCAGTGAATACGATCGGCCGCCCTTGGGCACGGTATTCATTAATTTTGCACAGAAAATTGATACGTAAATAGCGAATTTCGTGTTTTTCCATCAAGAGCCTCCTGTTGTCTTCAGTTTTTTTCCATTTGAACCCCAATAAATACACGTGTTTCCTTAATGTAGTAATGCTACCTCGATAATCAATATCATCTTTTAGTGTTTCAAGGACCAGTTTTAACGTCGGTGTCTCTTTATTGGTGATACGAAAATTATGAATTGTTCTCCTTATCACCTCTCGATCGAATTCGTCAACAGTGATGCGGGATTGTCGGTTATATTTCTTTATGGGTGTTTTAAATTTTGATATGAATGCATACTTTCAAATTATTTTAATGTGTTGAGAACCAGTTTTTTCGGTACACCAGATATTTCAATGACCAATTGTTTTGGAGTTGATAAACAATTTAAGTCTTTATCGCAAACGTCCTGGAAATGTTTAATTATGAGTTTGCAAACCATACGATATTTTACATATTTAAAAAATGGAGTGTCTATTCGCACACATACAACAGGTGACTTACTTAAGTTTTTCACCTATAAAGAATGTTATGAAGTGAACTGTGTGGGCAGGCTGGCGCTGCGCGCTGCCACGCGTCGCAGGCGCGCCTCTCGAGTGGTCGGCAAACAGCGCAGCTCGTCGACAACACTCGGACATACTTCCTGTCATTGTGAGTTATCCGCGGGCTGCAGAATGCGCCCGCGCCGCGGGGGGCGGGCCGGCCCAGGGAGGAGGGGGAGGCCAATCTTGTAATTATATCATTCCCGCGGGGAGATCAAGCGCACTTCGCAATAAGATTTATCATCGGTTTTTTCTAACTGCGGGTCGATTTATCTCCGAGCGGCTAGTCGTGCCCCCGCGCCGCTCGTGCGCCGAACATTAACTTAATTAAACTAATGAGTGAGATTAACGAAGTCCCTGTATCAGCCCTGGACGACGGCGGCGCGGCGATGCGCGGCGCGATAGCGCGCCCGCTGACAGCCGGTGACATCGATCACAGACGAGTCAATTCCGCTGGGAACATCTGCATCGTGTATCTCCACAAAGGTCGTTGATGGCGCGATAGCCCGCGATGGGCCGCGATACGCGCGCGATATCGTCCGCAATTTATTGCCGCACCGCATAATTACGTGAACCTGCACGGATTAGTAAAACACCTGGTTTATACATTTAAAGATCTCGATCTCCCTACCTGATGATGGTAGTTACAACAGCACGTGTCGAACGGTGTACCTACACATACTCGTATCTATCGTCCTACTGAACCGCTTATTCACAACAGTCACATCTTTTCAAAAACAACAAAACACCACAAATTAACAGCTTTATTATCACCAACTTTCACCTACATCGTCTTAAAGACCAAATAAGTAGTATTATCAAGTGTTGTATTCCATCTCAACGTGCAATACAACTTTCCAAGGAACCACGAAATGCCTAATAAATACCAAAACTTCTGTCCCGCGTTATGTGGACAGGGACAGTATTTGTTTAATTTGTGTAACGTTTCTCGGACACGTGTACAAATTAAAACATGTCGCTGCGAGGGAGATTAATTACATTAAGTTAATATCCAAACCCCGGCGTCGCGTGACGCGCGCTTCGTTAGCCCTCACGCGACGCGGCGCGGCGCGGCGCGGCAAGCAACGCGCCCGCGCGTAATAACCACGATTTATATCTGATTACGTAGATGACAAATGCGTATTTATGTCGCGCCTAATGAGTCGCAGGCGCATTCCGGAGTCATCGGTTCACCGGAACGCGTAATCCCCTGTTTGATGATTGCTGCGCACGACCACTCGGAATTTAAGTTTCCACATCCATAATCCATTTAATTATTTATAATCAACTTCATTAAAACGCCGCTTTCGCAATATCTCTTATTAAAACGAGGAACTATGTGCGTAATATCACCGTTAATAACTTGTTTTTTTCGCACCAGTTCGATATTAATTTTCTAATATCAACATATCTTACCTTTAATAAGCTGGTGAGAGTTATAGTTGCGGCAGGAAGGCATTCCCGCGCATGCGCCGCTCTCTCTTTAGCTGCGCGGCCGAAACGGACGCCAAACACGGAGAATATCAAAAAGACTCCAAACATAACCTTTTTAGAGTTATAGTTCCGCCATGTCCGTCGGTCCGTCCGTCCTTCCGTCCGTCCGCAGCCTAGCGCAGACTCTTAGTACTAGAAAGCTGTAATTTGGCATGAATATGGGTATTAGTCACGCCAACAAAGTGGTACAATAAAATGTAAAAAAATAAATTAGAAATTTAAAAAAACCCCGACTTAATAGTCTGTAAAAAAAACCTCTAAGAAGTAAAAAATTATAAGTACCCTAGTGGCCCTAAGGGCTGATTGTTTGATGAGTAGATAGTTAACTGAACACTGACACTAACTGAACTGACACATCGGAGACCGGTAAGTAGCTGTAGTATTTTATGTTATTTCATTTACTTAGCGGTCCCCCGCCGTGTCAGTTTAGTTAGTGTCAGTGTTCAGTTAACTATCTACTTATCAAACAATCAGCCCTTAGGGCCACTAATTATTATTTTTTACTTTTTAGAGGTTTATTACAGACTATTAAGTCGAGGGTTTTTTAAATTTCTAATTTGATTTTTTATTTCACGCTTTTTAAACTTTTCCTTCTGAGTGTCTGTTTGTGGCATCGTAACTCCCAAACGCATGCACGGATTTGAACGCAGGTTTTTTAAAAATAAAATTACATCAGATCAGAATGGTTTTAGCAAGATTTTATGAAAATTGGTTGGGCCGTTTAAGAGATATCAGCTCTCAAAGTAGGTGTCGGCGTTAATTTGGGGGGTTTTACCCTCTAAAAGCTTATAAAAACGGCTGAAGCGATTCTGATGAAACATATCTAAAAACCACCGCTAAAAAACCTGCTTTCATATTAAAAAAAACGCTTTCGAATCAGTTCACCCATTTAAGAGCTACGGTGCCACAGACAGACACACACACACACTCACACGTCAAACTTATAACACCCCTCTTTTTGCGTTGGGGGTTTCATAACAATTTTTTTTTAGGGTATCTCCCCTAGACGTAACGTGTGGATGTTTTATTTTTCTCGCCTACCCTATAGTGGTGTCGTAGGATAGGCCTTTCAAAAATATTACGGGTTTGTGTAAACAGTTTTCCTATTAAGTAATCTGTTTTTGAAATATTAAGCTTAAAAGCGCTTACAGCCATAACTAGAAATACTAAAAATCAGAAAAAAAACTCAAATGAAAGAGCATCTTACGAATTTAAAAGAAAACTATCACGACTTATTACTTATCATTGGACTTTAAATAGAAAATTAGTTATTACTTGTTGATTAATATACGTCTGTAGTACTTAACGGCTTCGGAACCCTACACTGAGCATGGTCCGACATGCTCTTGCCCGGTTTTTTTATGTAAAGTACGACATGTTAGTACTGCAAACAGCCCTCTCATACGAAACATTTTCTATTAAGGTTTTTTAAAGTATTTTAAGAGCACCCGCTACACTGCAAGCGAACCGTCTGATCCTAATTTTATAAGCGCTTCTAAGAAGTTTTAAAACCGTTACATCCTAATTAGTTCTGAGAAGGAACAAGAAGCCTTCCCGTGATCATGGAATAAGAAGACAGTTCAAAACGTGGATACTCGAGTATTAGTTATTCAAAGTACTTGTGTGTCCGATCTTCTTGTTGAACAATTACGAGGAACATTACGGAAGTATACTCAGTAATAACGGTTTTTGATTTCCGTTGCTCGACTTTTAGTCTTTGTGTCGTAGATTATCATTTAAGGTAAGCAACATACTGTTCGGACGGCTTTAGCTCGCACAGTTCAACTAGTTTTGAGTAAAGAAACTTAAACGGGGGCTCTATTCCGGTTATGTCCCATCTTGCTTTTATATCATAATAATATATTTTAAATATTACGCTAGTTCTTATTTAGTGGTGGGAACTCGCAAGGTCCTTACGGATGGCTACCATCATATTATTCTTTAACCTACCGCCAAGTAGGAGTGATCGTGATATTGTGCTACGATGTGAGGATAAGATAACCGATGAAATTACTAGCACAGAGCCAATGCATTCGTAGCAATGCAAATAATGCAATGTGTTTGTATAATATTTGAGAATGCAAATGTCTATGTGTCGCTGATCCCACATTCGATCTGTGTGCTGGTTTACCATATAATTATACTATAAAATAAACTCGACCAAAATAGGCTAAAGGGAACCTGCTGTTGCAATAACACTCGGCGTCCATTAAACACGAACCAGGCGCGGCTAGTGTTAGTGCGAGAACGCACGAGCACGTCTAACGTTATTCGATAACCGAACCCCTGCGTTGTGGTGAATTGGCTCAGTAATACTAATAACAAGCGCGGTCCGGCGCGGGCGCAGCCGCGGTGCGTGAGATTAATCGATGATCCGTGAAATCGCCTCCCTCTCCCCCCGCGCCCCTTCCCGCCGCAGGAGCCCTCGCCTCAACGATCTGACACTATAAACATTATAACAACATTCGTCGACGGTCATTAGACGCGAACGAATTACTTACGAGTTATGGGCTGAAATATTATTAAGTAAAGATAAAAGATCTATTTATTAAGATGCGAAACAAGTAAGGAGAAACCAAGCTTAAAAAAATTATAATTTACCGTTTAATTAATCGTTTTGATACTCTTGTGGTATATTTACAAATTATCACTAAAATACTTTTTAAGCCAAACACTACATATTCATCATTTATAGATCCTAAATCTAGATAGATAAAAAAAATCCATAGGTACAGTTCATAAACATATTACCAACCACAATATGACGACACGTTGGCCTAGTTGGGAGTGACCCTGCCTCCGAAGCCAGCGGTCCCGGGTTCAAATCCCGGTAAGGGCAGATATTTGTGTGATGAGCACGAGTATTTGTTCCCGAGTCTTGGATTTCTATGAATTTAAGTATTTATTTCTCTATCTAAGTATGTTTATCGTTGTCTAGTACCCATAGTAGAAGCCTAGAGCTTAATTTGGGACTAGGTCAATTTGTATGGCATTGTCCTGTGATATTATTATATTATTAATATCCTAATATCAAAAGTAAAGTATGGTATTGAATCGGATTCCTTTATTGCTGATGACGGCGTCCCTCAGGGATCAAACCTCGGACCATTATTTTTTGGTATCTTTATCAAAGACATTAGCTCGATTTTCATAAATAGTAACCTCTATATTTAAGCTGATGCTGAGGTTACCTGTAATATGGAACATGCATTTTTTTCTTACGTTCTCTGGAAAGTGCTATGAAAGATAAAAATAACTGTATACACGAAGCAATTGTGTATTTTTTATAATTATATAATGTATGAATCTTTAAAAAGTTCTATACAAAATCGACGACGAGAATGACGTCACAGTTGTTATTCCATGTTTAAAATATAAGGACCTTATAAAGAGCATTTATATCGTAAATTACTATATTTAAAGCCAATATCGTTATATTACGTAAATAAAATGAGGATGCCGAAAAACACAAACTAAACATTAAAAGAAGTTTTAAAAATTTAACAAGTTTTGATTCTATATAAAATTTTAATAAATGAATTGCGTTTTATATGTTTTTTTTTTACATTTTCTCGTAATTCGTATCAATGAAAATAAATTCAGATTTTGATGCATGTTCTCTATCAGGGAAACAATAACAACAATAAATATTACTTACGTTTCTCTCGGGGAATGGAGCCAAAAGACAAACATCCAAGAATGTGGTCTTTCCTCGGCTGCTAAATAGGTACCAACGCAATGTTCTCCACACATATTTAAAGCTACATAAATAATAATAGGTTAAGCAAATACATAAAAATAATATAAAGCTTTGTAACTTGAATAGAAAATACATATGTAGGAATAGTTGTCATTATACTTAAAATGCCACTTCAGCCGGTACCTATTCAGCATCCGACACAATCCAAAGTAAAGTGTTTACGGCCTGAGTCTGCGTGAAGCGCGGCATGCCACTCAAAGACGAGCGCTCGTCAACACCAACTATTGTGGTGTGTGAACCCACCGCTTGACGGAGTTTCATTATGGTGATGCTTTGTCACCATCAATTGCAGAGAATTCAAAAATATATAGTATGCAGAATATAGCCATACCTGACATTTTTAAAAATATAACATCCGTTCAGTTTCGTACTTACATAATACTAGTTGTTTCCCACGACTGTCCGCATAGAAGTCGTTTGTCGCCTTTCACTTAGGAGTTTTCGGGATAAAAAGTGCCCTAAGTCCTTCCCCGGGACTTGAACTATCTCCATACCCGTGAACGCGCTAACAAAACGACAGACGGACGGACAGGCAGATAGAGTTTTTTCCACATTCATAATATGAATACAAATATTAACCGCCGATGTAAAAGAGGGTGATATAAGTTTAACGAGAGAATCTTTGCATGTGTGTAATTTTCCGTGTTTCTGTTATGTTTGTCGGTGGCATCTTGCTCCCTAAACGGATGCACCGATACCGTCGAGGTTTAAAAGAAAGCTAGTTTATTCGGGATGGCTCTTAGGAAGGTTTTTGTTAAATCGCATGTGCCGTTTAAGAGACTAGCTGTGAATCGGTATTATCAGGCGTTTATAGCCTTTTCATAGAGTTTTGTCTTAAACTTATTCGGTCAGGAAATAGAATAGCAAACTAAAACATAATCATTGTTTATGTACATAGATCGTTTATTTACCCGTGTGGTTTTCCCGTGTGGTTGCCGGATTAGAATACTGCCACTCCATGTCTTCCCGTGGATGTCCTTAGAGGCGACTCACGAAATAAGGGCTTGTAGTACTGTTAGGCGATGGGCTTGCAACTTGTCACTAATGCATCTTAGAATGACTGTGCAAAGTGTGTTTATGGAGTTACCAACAAGTCTTTTTCACAGTTGTTGGTATTTCTGTAGCTCTGCCTACTACACACTGGGACTGAAGGCGTGATGTTATGTATGTATGTATGTTTACTTACAGAAGTACCTACCCCAGCGGAAATGTTGAGCACTTATCGTAATAAACTTCAAATTGATTATCAAGCGACAAACATGACAACGATATTGACAATCACAATGACAAGGATCTATGTATTGGGTGACTACAAGTCAAATGCAGAGCAGTGGGCGCTTCGGAAGGCGTTAATGTGCACGCGCGGAACTTGCGGCAATTTAACCAGCAGCGACACGAACACAAAATCCGATTCCTTCGTCCACAAGAGAGAGACGTTGCCGTGTTTACAAGCGCGCAGAGTTAAGTAAGTTAAGAAAGAAGGGGGCGCGCATCGCAGCTATTTAATTTTTTTTAAATCAATCACAAAATATATCAGTATTTTTAGCCCTTATAGTTTGCTGTAGTGACTTTTTTTAATGTGAAGCTATATTGGATTGTGGAAAGTACGTTCAGCTATTTTCTGTATACCTAGTTACACAATATTTATATCACCCGTGACTTGCGGCCCGCCATATTGTTCGCTTAATCGGGCAAGTTGTATATTTATAACGTTTTAAGGAAGGCTTGATCTTTTATAATATAATATTTAGGCTAATTTTATTCATATGACTTTGTGCTAAGTAGGTATTTAGACGGACTACTCCTGACTTCTCCTTCGCCTGTACCGACAGCCCCGCGCAGGTAATTAATGGACGCGGCCCGTGGCGGATTCCCATATTTATTCCGACCAATTACCCGCGCGCGCGCACTAAATCTCGCTACAATATTTATATTAGTATCACACACGAATTCGACGATGGAACGAATCGACGTCGCTTTATTAATGAATTATTTCTTTAAATATTTGTTAACTCCGGTGTTGAATAAACTATCGTGTTGGCTGTCATGCTAATTATAATTTCTAATAGTAAGCGCGTTATTTATCGCAGTGGCGTGAGCGGGGCGGGCGCGGGGCGGGCGGGTCGGGTCACTGTCTCGTCGATGTCCATTGACACGTCACTAATTGATCCTGCGAGAGGGGCGAGGAGGGGGCTGCGCCCGCGCGGATTCAGCCGCGATTAACGCGCGGGGAGGGGGGAGCGTGGGAACAGCGCGTGTCACCCTACACCGACGTAATTGCTCATTTAAACGATGACTTATCCGCTCGTTGCTTCGACACTCGCTCCAGTACATCTCTACCGCTAGAAAAAATAATAACAGCTGTAGGATAATACTACAAGCCTGTGAGTGACAATGACACAATGCTACTTATGTGTATGAAGGTAATTGCCATAATAAAAATTAAAAGTTCACAACTTCGGCACAAGTATTCACGCGTTTGTTTTATTCGCCCCTAACAAAAATCAAACCTTTGAACCCAGTCGCAGTAGGTAGACGGAATTCATTGGCACGGTTCGATTGAGTCAGACAGAAAGTATGTCGGTGGATCGGTCGGAGCTGAAGGCTTCGCGAAGCAGCGAGAGCTCGGAGCGCAGTTCCCAGCTCCCGGCAGGAAACCATTAAGCGATTGGTCCGACGGCGATACAGTAAACATGTCATTCCGCGGCACACACGCGCGGGCACGCACACTCACGCACTCGCTTCACTAACCGATGACGGAAATGGGATTTGTAATTTAAATTGCATCGATTTGATTCAGATCCATGTTTTATAACTAGCAGCAGCGATTGATGATGATGCTGGGAACCGGCGACGAGAAAATCGTAATGAACATGATTAGGCTGGCGCATGTAAAACGCAGAATTTATTGAATTCGCCGTCGACGGTCTAACGGGGGATCGCAGTGACTCGCGAAGATTGCTAACGGTCGAGCAGGTGCTTCGGCAAAATGCTGTGTGAAGTACGTGAGTCAGTGCGCATGCGCGGCTCCCACGTGACGTCCACCACGACGCGCCGCTGCACTAGCATGCATCATCTTCACGACACCGTGGCACAGACACGATACGGGACAGCGAACGCTGCCGAGAAGGACGTAGTTCACGATGTGGTGGTAACCGGCCAGGATATACCTTATATTCACTTGCTTATTCATGTTAATATCGCAGATGTTTTTAAATCTACGTTGAGCAGAAAAGCTAAACGGTAGATCGAGCTGTTAAAAGCGTCTCAAAAAACTTAAGGATAAGGGGTTTGGTTTAAGGCGGAGAGACATTCGTGTTTATCAATACCTAATTGGTTTAGTCTCGGGACTGTATTCGGTGTCGATCTAGATACCAGAGGAGTTATTTTCAAACCGAAACACGAAAGTCCTTTCCAACCTCCGCACAGCCTAGATGACAACCTAGGCTGTGGGATTTAACTGCAGCTCGCTACCGGGCTCTGAAGCGGGATGGCGGGTCGTGGGTGGTATGTTGGAACATGACACGTGTGGTTCTGTGAAGAAGGAAGTTAATTAGCGGGTAACGGAGCACCGCCGGAAGGCGTCGGCGACGATTCGCGCCCGCACTGCGCCCGCGCCGCGTGCAGCCGCCCGGCGTCGACTTACGCCGCTTCTGCCTCGCGCTACGAGTGTACCCGTAGATACAATTAGAGGAATTAACTTGGCCAAGGTTATATAATGTAAAAAAAAATGCAATAATTATTAGGATTGTATTACATAATGTTATTACTACACTTTTGCAGATATCTACAACTTACTCATAGTTCTGATAAGTTCAAAAATTTGTTTGACTTTAGTCATGAAATGTTAGTGTTTATTTTAGGTTAGACCAATATAGTTTACAGGAATTAGTTTACATGTCCTACTCTCCTTTCTTCGTCGTACTTATTAATCGCGGTTTCTTAGTGATTTCGAAAATCTGAAGTGAGTAAGAGTATAATCAGAGAAGAAAATGAATCGAAAGTAAAAAACGGACATTTGTCAATCAATCATCTTCACTTCCTAAAGGTTTTTGGCTTTAATGTCCTGCTCCAATCATCAATATACCTACTTATTTTTTTGTTCAAATTGATTACTATGCAAGTAAAAGTTTCTATACAAAATATAAAATAGTAAGGTCATCCATAAAATGCACGCAAAAAAGGGAAGACATTACGAACATTACATGTTACATTATTATGAAATTGGTATACTAAAATTAGTAACTTCTTCCGTTTTTATGCAGTAAGTTATCTAAACTAAACCTAAGTTTTACGAGGCACCATAAGATTGTTTCTCTTGAATAGAGATAACTTTATTCAAACATAAGGTATCGTAGATACTCAGAACTACCTTTCCCGAGATTTGAGCTGTCAGCGATGACGCTGAGGAGATGAGTCTCCCGCGCCCGCGTGACTCCCGGTGACGAAGCGTAATGGAATTGGTGGCTGGGTCATGAGTTTCGCGACTGGCGATGATGAGGCAAATTAATTGCGCGATGATTCTATTGGGAATGAGCAGAGTACTAATACAGCGAGGCGGTAAGTACAATACAATACAATACAATACAATACAAAACACTTTATTGTCCACCAAACAAAAACATTACACAGAATTACTTAGAATTAATTAGTACTTCAGAATTCAATGTTAGAATTACCTCGCTTGGTCCTCGGAAATTCGATTGACGACTAGTAAGACAACTTATAATTCTTATGTTAAAATCATTATAGAGAGAAGAAATCAGTTCACGCCCTGTTCATTATGCCGCATCGTAACGAAGCATCAAGCTCGCAGCGCGGGAGCTTTAACCTATTTAGAATTGGAGGAAATTACAGGGCTCTAGTCGAGGGCGGGGCGAAACGTACGCGACCGCTGTTTGGGCTTCGAGCTCCCGGAATGCGCCTCCGCCGGCTCCGGCGCGGGCGCCGACCGACTTCATTAAAATACTTCCAATTATATTCCCAAAACGATTCTTTTGTACGGCGAGTCGAAAATCGCGCCAGAGACGGTGACGATAACGATCTTGTGAAGATTTAGTATCACTGGGATTGTGTTCTCGAGTTTGGCTAAGCCCGTGTTTGCCTCGATATCGTTATCATATTGATGACGTTATTTACTTAAGCACAGTCATTACGTTAACATATTTGATTACGATACCGATGCAAGAGCGCTACTTCCCGTATAGCTTACTGTGTACTATACACCGAATTAACACAATAACCGTAACTTAACGTTACGCCCTGCAACATGTGACGCACGTAATTGTATGAAATAACAAGTAAGCAATAATTAGAAATAAATACTGTGTACTAGTTTATAAGTGGTTCTTTTTATATTGATCTTCCGAATACACAGCTTCGGCTAGTAACGAGTATGTCTGGTTTTACTTAATTACTCCATTTCGACCTCCACCTTATCACAACATATCTCAACTGTAAGGGGTCAAATTTCGAAGGATCCTGTCGTAGTGCACCCCCACGGTATCCCAAAAATATTTTCTATAAATTGTAAGTTCCTCGGTGCGGCGGTTTAATCTGTGCATCGTCAGTCAGTCCCGGAACAGATTTCTAACGTGTACACATTACATATCCTCGTAAAAAACATTTCTTAAAAAGGGTGTTCTATAACGCTCATTTCATAGAAAGTGTCATTTCGCAGAAATTTCATTTCATAAAAAAATATTTTTTGCTGAAGACCTATTGTTTTTAGATATCTTTTTGGTGGTCACATGCCAACCTTAGGGGAGAGACCTACCTAACCTACGCAACCTATGCTTAAGATAAATGCAGTGTGAAGGAGTAATAAACTAACAAACACACAAAAGTTTGCGGCTGGCATGCCTTGCAACTTGCACATAAAGTAAAAAAAGGATTTATTGTCATAGATATTTTGGCAAAGAACCCTCGCGGGCATACACGAAAGAACTTGCCAAATTTTCATCACCTTCTAATAACAGGACTATAGGAAACTTAGTGACGTCTAAAACTGTTAGTTGATGGCCGTGGCGTCACGAGCAATCCCTCGTTGTGTACCCGTGTCGAGTATGTAGGTACGCGACGACACGATAGTCTAGCTGGTGTGACCCTTCCTCCAAAGCTGGTGGCCCCGGGCACAAATCCCGGTAAGGATAGATACTCGTATACTAGTATTTAAGAATGTGTTCTTCAATCTATCATTTTCTAGTACACATAGTACAAGAATAGAGCTTAAGTTCGTGATGAGGTCAATCTGTATGAGATCGTCCTCTGATATTTATTTATTATACAGGTCATTTTAGTAAGTAACGTAAATAGAGCATACGTCGAGTCTCGTGATGTCGCATGACTCTGTTGTTTATCGAAACCGATTCACAGGTCGTTACAGTTACACGGGCGAGTCGCAGGCGGCGTCGCTGGCCGATAGCGGTTGTCACAATTTGTCTCGTCCGATCGAGACGTGAGTCCTACGAGGCCCACGTGTTGGGCCGATAATGCCTTACAGCTACAGCTTCCATCACTCGACGGAATGGTTGCGTGGAAGAGATTTTTTGGACGAATGAACTGACTATTATCATACATTTTAAAATACTTTCTCTGTTGAGAAATGCAAAACTAAACGTAGTGCTTGATGGTAAGAGTGCTCGCGAGCCCGTTGATGTCTTTTATACGAGAGGTGAAGCGCCAAACACTGCCTTGTTAATTGTTTTCACTGAGTAGTAATTAAAACTTGAATAATTTGCCATTATAGTAAGGCAGCTAACCATTAAAATGTGTTTTCCGCATGTGACCACAGCTTTAAAATTAGAAACACATCTTTCAACAACTTTCAACGAGCAGCAGTAGAAGGTGGACAGTACAGTCAAGAGCATTATTATCTCTGCAGCCACCATCGCGTCAAAGATATGTATCCACGAACCTCATTGCCAGTGGCATACATTAATGCCCTAGATAGTACATGCTAGAGCTAATTTTTTTCTAGACTCGCTCTTATTCCCTTGACAATAGAATCGGTTTATAATTTTAAGCTTTTCGACTGTCCATCAACTTCTGCAGCTGTCAGTGTGAAATCATTTTGAGCACGGCTTTTAGAATCGTTCCCTGCTGTTAGATTTTAAAATCATTATGTTGCAGTAAAAAGAAATGACTTGTGTTCTAGAAGCAAGCGGTCCAAATTGATCGATATCAACGTTTTTAGGGTTCCGTAGCCAAATGGCAAAAAACGGAACCCTTATAGATTCGTCATGTCTGTCCGTCTGTCCGTCCGTATGTCACAGCCACTTTATTCCGTAACTATAAGAGCTATACTGTGGAAACTTGGTAAGTAGATGTATTCGGTGAACCGCATTAAGATTTTCATACAAAAATAGAAAAAAAACAATAAATTTTTGGGGTTCCCCATACTTAGAACTGAAACTCAAAAATTTTTTTTTCATCAAACTCATACGTGTGGGGTATCTATGGATAGGTATTCAAAAATGATATTGAGGTTTCTATTATATTTTTTTTCTAAACTGAATAGTTTGCGCGAGAGACGATTCCAAAGTGGAAAAATGTGTGTCCCCCCTCCCGTAACTTCTAAAATAAGGGAATGATAAATGTAAAAATAATATATGATGTACATTACCATGCAAACTTCCACCGAAAATTGGTTTGAACGAGATCTAGTAAGTAGTTTTTTTTTAATACGTCATAAAAACATTGATCAAAGCTACAACGAACTTTTATATTATGTTACTTGCTGCTACGGAACCCTTCATGGGCGAGTCCGACTCGCACTTGGCCGCTTTTATTATATTACTTTATTTAAAACGTTAGTAAACCTTTCCTATATTTATTCTGATAAGTATAATTCAGTCAGCTTAGCTGACACAATCGTTTTTTAATTTTCCGTACCCAAAGGGAGGTCTCCTATTACTAAGCCCTCGCTATTGGTCTGTCCGTCCGTTTGTCTGTTAATGGGTTGTATAGTATCTCATGAACCGTATTATACGCAGAAAAAATACATTTCAACAGAATGTGTATTTTATTACCGTTATTACAATAAATGTAAAAAAATAAAAGGGTTCCGTTTGAAGTACAGAAGCCTAAAAAGGGGCCCCATACAATAGTAGTACGGAACCCTTCTTTTAGTGGACTACTCGCACTTAACCCGTTTTTAAGTTATCTGTGATAAAAACTATTTGTCTGGTGAGGTTCGACACGAACATTTAATGTAAAACTCATTATTAGAAGAATCAGAGCCGTTATCAATAAATTCAATGTGATGTTCAGAAAATGTACTCCAGAGAAGAGTCACGCAGCTGTGTTCTTTAAGATCTAGGTTAAAGTTAAGTTGGTCGAATACTACCAATATTCTAAAATCAAATCATTTATTGTCCATAAAATAATAATAAAAACAACAGTACACTAGCTTAAGCGTAGTCATGAAGCCCCCTCGAGTCGCCCCTGGCGCAAAGGTAGGCAACCTACCCATCACACTGGCTGCGTTACCACGTTGAACGGCGATGGACGACCTTTGCGCGGGCGTCGCACCCCCTGTCCCTAATTCGACGTCCCGCTGCCCTAACCCTTAATTTAGCAAATATAAAAAGTCGTGAATTCAAACCCTATTTGATTTTGAACCAGCATAAAAGAATATCAATAAAAAAATACAAAAAGTGAACATTATGTTATATCAAGTATATTGGAAAATATTAAATTAAAGGCTAATGAAGGCAATAGCCTATTTTTCATGTTTTTTGGTTGTGGCAAAATATATAGCAGCACCAGCCGTCCGCACCGTTCGGCCGAGGTGCGAGGCGGCGAAAGTACTGGCGCACGGCTCTAAAGTTAAGCCGTCTGGCCTTTTGCCTCCGGCGCGGCAGAGGCCCGTAGGCTGCAGAACACAGGGGATGTTGGCTGATATGAAAACCCCCTAATTATATAAATTATAATTCATGCAAGAGCGTCCCTGGCCCCCACATTATCCTAAACCCGCTACACTGTTTACCCGCAGATGGGTAACGCGCCGTCTACCTCACCAGTGCATCCTCCATAAATGGAATAGTAACCCTGTCTCCATGAAAATTTAAAATTTTAGAGACTAAGTCACTAACTCCATGTGCTGACGCTAGGGAAGCCGGCAAGCCCACATCCCCTGCACACCGCAAACCGAGGCCACCGTGACGTATTGGAAAAGATGCTTGGATCCATTGGTTATCCGAAAGAGACACGTTTAAAATAATCTCTGTCGTATCCCTTAACGCGAAGTCAAACGAAGACACATCACCCGGACACAACCATGTTGGAGTGGTTCTTAAAGGGTACGTTATGTTGGAAACCGAAATACACATGCGCAGTAGAGTTAGTGCGACATGGGCATTAACATTTTTTAAGCGTTCTTGGGGGAGCAAAAGAAAACAATTCCTGTTCTATATTGCACCAGAAATGGCCTCTTAGAATATAGGAGAACCCAAAAGGGTAAACGTTCCGTGTGAAAGTTCTTTGAGACCAGGAAGCAAAGGTCTTAAAGAAGACAAAGATGAAGAAGTAAACCTCACTCTTCCCCGCATTCACCACCAGTCCCATATGATATCCCTAAGACGAGGAATAAGAAAAGCAAAGTCCTGCTTTACGAATTGACTTTGGACAAGTGACCATTTATTAGATATTTAATTGTTGCTGTCTTAATTATTTTAAAGTTATATTTTATTTTATGTGGACGTCCCAAGGTAATTTCGTATTTTTTGACATGTAATGCTACTTATATTGTAATATTACATTAATGAATATATAAACTAAACTATTTATTTATTAATTAGGTTCACCAACACAACATCAACACTGTAATGAGAATAGTAGCTTACATTAAGTAATAGTTATTTACTAAGTGGAACAATCACGTTCGTTCGTTCGTTTCATTCCAACGGTGTTGGGCTAGCGTGGCCTTGAAAACGAATCACAGACAGTAAAAAACATATTTCAAAAACGCTACTTCATTATTATGTCGTTGTAAGTAGGAAAAGTTATTTTTTAAATGATTGAATGAAATGCGTCATATTTTTTTTTTCAAATAATAATGAAAATGCTAGTTAATAGCATTATTTAGGTGTAGGTGTCCTACTTGTCACAAAATGATCTGATCACAGTGCAGTGATAACACCCTACGGTAACAGGCAGTGCGATACAGTCGGAGGCGCAGTCGCATCAGGAGTGCCACCAGCGCCGATAGGGCTCCATCAATTCTAATAGTTATTTATGTGGCTGGTGCATAATGAGAGGCATTAAAGCACGAGTGTGGTTTTATGAAACGAGCCGAAGGCGAGTTTCATAATAAGATCACACGAGTGTTTTAATGCCTAATTATGCGTACAGTCGCATACATAACTTTATCTACATACATATCGTAAATTTTCTACAATATGTACAATCCGGCAAACATTTTCAAGTAACTTTATTTTCTGGTCTACGCACTATTCGAGAGTTCGAAACAAATGAGTGCGGTGCGGTGCAGGTGGGGGGCGGGCGCGCGGGTGCTGCAGGTTTGCTTTATTGTTCTAAGAAGATGTTCGAAATTTGAACGTGATTAAAGTTTCGGCTACCTGCACTTTAATTTAAACATTATGATGCAACCACAGATACATGTTTAGTAATGTATGTCATTTGCTTATCGTTTCTGAACATATTATAGGGAAGTTATACCATGGATGTAGATAAAACAAAATATCGTTACAATGAAGTTCTCACCAAACTGTGTTCACTTACTTTTTATTTTCACAAAAATCAACCGAGTTAATATTGAACAAGTAATAACATCGCATATTAAAGTCGTAACTGTGTTAGAGTCGTGGGAACCGGGCGAATTCCGAGCCAAATCTCTGTTGGGCCACGAACACAAACAGAGCAACGCGTCCCGCCGCCGTCCCGCGCTCGGGTTACAGCGCACAACACACGCGCGCTGTTCACGCCGCGGCCGGGACTGTCGCATTACCGTGATGTCCCGTCAATTATTATAATCTGTTAAGACTATTAAACAGTTCCACTTTGATACATATTTATTATTACCATTTGATTGGTTTGGGGTTCGGGTAATCTTCGAGTGACGTCTTTTATTTCTGGTAACGTCAGCAATGATGTAGGGTTACATTTAAGTTTGTCGTCTCAGTGTGTTTTTTATGTTAATCTAGTGTGCGGCCATTATTTTTCAATAATTGTGTATTGGTCACGTAAATACTATATTTTTGATGCCAAGAAGGCACATATTTTTTATGAGCACTCAGACCATCAGTGATTTCCCTATTGATATGATATTTTCAGTTGTTTTAAGTGCACACGTGGTCTCGTAGACCTCGTCGAAGACCGCTCCTCTGTTTCGTGGAGAAGAGACGGCTGTGTCGGCTGCGACTCCTGCGCGGGCGCCTCATTAAGCTCCGCCGCCCCCGGAGTGATTCGTTAGTGCTAATGAGGCGACCTTTATTTCCTTTGTTCGCGCTGAAGCGCTGCTGTATCGGAGAAAAAGACGTATTTGATGTTGTCCCGTGATATACCCTCCGACGGAGGCGCGGCGGGGACGAGGCATGATGAATGAGACCCTCCCAACTTGAGGTATGCTTAGCCTTTGACAACTTACAAATGTAAGTACATTTATACTATTTCCGTAGTCAAACTACTTATACTTTGGCTATGTCCGTCCGTCCGTCCGTCCGCAGCCTAGCGCATGAATATGCATATTAGTCACGCCAACAAAGTGGCATAGTAAAATGTAAAAACAATTTTTTTTTAGGGTACCTGTCCTCACGTAACGTAGAGATGTATTTTTTTTCTATAGTGTGGGTATCGTTGGATAGGTCTTCCAAAAATATTATGGTTTGAGAAAACAGTTTTATTATTGGATCAAGGATAATGATAATAAAAAGATAAAGCAGATTTCATAGAACGTGATTTTATTTGAGTACGTAAATAGTGAGTGACAGACTGACAGACAGTCAAAGACTAGAATCAAAATAATAAAATAAGGAGTAAAACTCAAACTCGTTTCATTACTTGCAACAAGTTTTTCTACTAAGTAATCCGTTTATGAAATATTGACCTTTAAAGCGCTAATTTGTGTTAGACTCAAGTGTCCCCTCCCATGGCTTCGATTAAAAGGTAAGGGTAAATAAGTACACGTCTTTTTATAAAAGTCCACACTAACGTTTACTTTTAAAGAAACTCATTAAGATTTTTGTTTTGTTTGTATATGCAGAAAAGAGGTATGTGGTGATGATGAGGTACGTGAATTAATTGTGTGTACGTTAGCTTGGAATTAAGCTGAAATATTGTACGCCTCTCCGGGGCATGACATGACGAACTGTACCACGAATGACCGTGCAATGAATATATTTGACTTTGACTTTGATAGTGATAAGGACCTCCTCAGGTTGTAAGCGACTGCTTACAACCTGCCTCCTCTTGTCTTGCGCCCAAAGAGTATTACGAAGGCTGCTGAAGTTGAGAATGTAACGGTTTAATCGATTTAGTTAAATACAAACTCGTGAGTCACGTACACATTCTGACAGAATTTAAAAAACTACCGATATTAGGGTCCTCCTGGACCGTGAGAAGCCGCGCTCATTAGCGAATCGGTGCAAGCGCAGAATTCGGCCGAGTTAATTAAAATACTTATCGAGTGACTAATCGCCGCGCCCGGGGATATATTATACCTATCGCCGTAACAAATAAACATGTGCAGCGAACGCGAGCGGCCCGCGGGGCCAGACCGGGGGAGCGAGACAGGAGTGACGTCGCCTTCGAGTTAGTCAATAATAAACATTGTTAGTCATCTCAACCAGCACAAGCGAGGGCATTGAAATTGGTAACATCGTTCTGACCCCGCGAGACAAGCGACGCCTGGTGTGGTGGTCATAAGTAGGTATTCCGGTTTACCCTTCAAATATCGACAAACTCTTAATCGAATTTCAGTTCAAAGTCATAGTTTCGCTTATTTTCATTTGATCGAATATTCTTTACATCGAACAATTAAATGACGTTATTTTAAAACACCGATTTTTAATGTGTATAATTATTATTTACTAGATACTTTATGTCACAGATCTTTATTTTATACTTTACTACCGACCCGCCAGCGGCTCCGCACGCTGCATTTTTTTTTTTATGTCACTTTGTGGTATAAAAAATAGATGTTGGCCTATTCTTAGACCTACTCAATACGCTCACAAAATTTCATGAGAATCGGTCAAGCCGTTTCGGAGGAGTATGGGAACGAAAACTGTGACACGAGAATTTTATATATAAGAAGATATTCTATGAATCGTTTTCGATGAAATGAAATTCGATGAAAAGTTTGTCGAGATTTCATGGCGCACCCAGGTATTCCATGTTTCTGTACAGTCAGCAGCAAAATCCATAAGCACGTATCTAATATTTGCAAACGGGCTAGCAAGACCCTAGGTTTCGTCGTGAGGGCGTCGAAGCAGTTTCGTGTCGGTGTTGCTGTGATTCTATACAATGCCTACGTCCGTAGTAGGTTGGAGTATGGGGCTGTTATTTGGGATCCATACGAGAGTAAATACTCTTTGTTGGTGGAAAGAGTACAGCGTAAATTCGCCCGCTGGTTGTACTGCAAAGCCTACGGGTATTATCCATACCTGTACCCTTCATTGTTTGTCTCCGGGATGGTTGGGCTAGACACGCTTCGGATGAGGAGGAAGTTGTTGTTGTTGGTCCACTTTCTGTCCGTTGTCCATCACAGGGTGGATAGCTCGGCTGTGCTGGAGCGGATTAGGTTGGTGGTTCCAACGAGGGTCCCCCAGGGTTTGGATGGCGTGGCGGTGGCGCCGCGCCGCCGGCCGGCCCTTCTGCAGCGTGTGTCCGCTCGTACGTGCCACGCTCGACACGCTCCCACCGCGCGCGCAATATCTTTGTTATACCTAATGCTCACTCAGCACGAGGAGGCTGACCTGTTTGCTGATCGTTTTATTAAATTATGCCGTATTGCTAAGCAGTTCCTTGACAATTATAATTGACTATTGTTTATTAGCGTATTATTTAAGTATATTCTAAAATTTTAATGTATTCCATAATTTTTTTAAATGATGACTTTCTTGTTTGCATGTATTTTCTTCTGTTCATAATTATGTATTTAATAACGTATTGTAGTTATCGTGTAAGTGTTTTGGTGTTATTTTATGCTGTAAACTTACACTGAAATTAAATAAATAAATAAATAAATAAATAAATAAATAAAAGTAGCTACGCAACCAAACTACTTTGTGTCTAGATCATTTTGAGCATGCTATTTATAGTTTTTCGATTAAGTAAGTAATCTGTTTATGAAATATTAAGCTTTAAAGCGCTAATTTTTGTTTGACTCAAGTGTATACAGGAAACACTACAAATACTAAAAGTCAGAAAAACACTTAAATGAAAGAGCATATATATTTTTTTTTAAAAATCTATAACGCACGACTAAGTAGACATCATTGGTTCTTGAGATGCAGACGATTAAAGTTTTTATACTAACTAAAATCATTTAAGAGGGCACCATTTGACTTTAAATAGAAAATAAGTTATTACTTGTTGATTTTTATGTTTGTAGTACTTAACGGCTTCGGGACCCTACACAGAGCATGGTCCGACAGCTCTTGCCCGGTTTTTTATTTACCCTTCCTCACTAGTTACTCCAGGGGGTTATCATGAGCTAGCTTTGCAGTTCATTTTACGGTCAGCGTAAAGGACAGAGCTATGGCGGTTATATAGCTCTGTCTTTTTCTCTGAGCGTAAACAGAACTGCAAAGCTAGCTCATGATAACCCCCCAGGGCCTCTATTCTACTGCGTTATAACGATATCGCGTTTCACATGTTTTAGAATCGTTTATGTCACAGTCACCATTATTGTAAAGGACATAAGAGTTATCAAAACGTTGACAATATCGTTATTACCGTGTAGCATCCCAGCCCAGTACACTTGTACGCTGCGATGATTCCGCTTAGTATCCATGCCCATACGCATTCAAGCGTGTCGCGCTCATATTTGTCACCGAGGTTCCATAAAAAAGTAGGTAATTGTTAATAAAACGATTGCCCGCGAGCAGTGAGCACAGGGCGCGTGCGCCGCGGCCGCGCCGCCTGCAGCCTGTAATGAGCGCACAACGAGATGCGCAGGCTAATGAGCGCACCCGCGACGCCGCCGGCGGCGCAGCGCGGCAGCGTGCGCGCGCGCAGGTGGCGCCGGCTCGTCACAGCCCACGTGCTGCTCTCAACTATTAGTAAACAAGGATAAATAAAAGGGCTCGTAATTTACAACGAATGTTCAAACAAAGTAAAGGTTGTAAAATTATCAGCTACACATTCTTGCAGAGCTGTATTTGAGCAATGCCGGTCTTGTTCTTAACTCTAATAGATTCAGTTAGGTATATTATCGGCGTGTGAAACAGTCCTGAAGTGTCCAATTTACTGAAGGGTAATCTCGTTATATACCATGTAGGTTAGGTTAGTATTCTACATCAGCTACGTCTGCTTTACAAATATACTTGGGTTATGAATGTAGTCTGGGCTGGTATTGTACAAGGTAATAACGATATCGTTTTTGACGTGTTTCCGTATTGTCAATGTTTTGATAACTCTTATGTCATTTACAATAATGGCGACTATGACATAAACGATTCTAAAACACGTCAAACGCGATATCGTTATAACGCAGTAGAATAGAGGTCCCGGACGTTTGGTTGGTTGGCTGCTCATAGTTGTGCGTAACTCAGTTAGGTGTCAGTTAAATTGCGTTGTAATGTCAAATATTTTAGTTCGATCAAAAAGTCACACCACCGTGACTAACGAATCTTTACCTCTAAAAACATAATTGAAAGCCAATGTAATTGATCGTTACTGTATTATTATGACGGCAGAATACCTCGCGATAACAATACATATAAAACGACTCCGGCGAGCGGCGCGACCGCAGCTCTTTACTGCTGCCGCGCCCCGCACCCGCCGCCGCCGCAAGGGACGCGCATGATTTGTATCTATTAATTAAACAAGTTTATGCAGAATACAGACTAGGTGCGCTCACCTGCGTCGCGCGTTTTTCCCATCCGTTTATCCGCTCGATTGGCGACGTGTGCGCCGTTGTATTATCTTCTTTACATTCCCGCTCGCGCCGGCGCCGCACTAGGGCGCCGGGGGCCGGCGAGCTCCGCGACAGTTGTTGTTGTTACATTTAAATGGGGTTAGTTGAACGAGGGCATCGCAGTCCTTGTTACACAATACACTAGTTATTATTATTTTAATATACACTTCCTGAATAATGAACTCAAGTGGCATCTCGTTCACACGAGTATACTTTATATTAATTACCAAATATGGTCTACGAGTATATGGTTTTTGGTTGAGAATTAGGGACCCAAAGCTTGTGTGGACAGTGGGGATACCTATACCCGTACGGCTCTTTTGATTTAACGGAGGTCTGTGGACGTTTATGACAGAGTTATCGACAAATACGAATGAGCCACATTCTTATACGGTCAACTAAGACCCATTTAAAAAAAATACTTTTTGAAGTTGTCAATGTCCTTAGAGATGCCAAGTCATTTGTAACTTAGAGGTAGCTCTACCTTATTTCTGTAGAATGTCAGATTGATTTTGGACCTAAGTTGGGTACCAAATTTAAGTCTGACTGTAGAAGGCATAAGTACGGTTAACATTTGGACTAGTGTTAGCCCCGGGCGCGCGTCTAATGGCGCGTCGATGGCGCGATAGCGCGTCGCGCCGCGGCCGCGCGCCGGTAAATCCCTCCGCAGAAGTCCTCGCATTGTCCGGTCTCCATATACGCGCGGCGCGATGCTATCGGCTGCGGTTATTTACTGAGATCCGCGCCGAAGAGAACGGTGCCGCCCGCGCCGCGCCGCCTGACCTACCAACCGCGATACACCACCGTCACTCACCGACCAACGCGTAACTCGCGAAAAATAAACTTTGAACAAAGTACGTAGGTACCTAGTAATTGATGTTAATCAGTAAAATGAACCCAAACTCTCGTCACTTTACCCCGTTTCACGCATGCTCGCTCCCTAGCTCTACAAGATATGCAACCACATCAAGTCAGCACATACAATCCGCATCCATAATACCTATTTTCCCACATACCGCTCGGCGCAGTCAATCAGATGTAACGTCCAGGGCCGAAATAATCAAGTCCCAATGAGGCAATATCGCGCGGACGCCGCAATGCCCCATTGTCCGCCGTTTACGACGGCGCGGCGGGCCGCGTGCGCGCGCGCCGCGCCCGGGTTCTGGGAACTGGATACTCTTTGGCTGGCCTACCGAGCATTTTTCAACAATAGCCATTTTGTTGATGGTAGCGTAAAGCTACGACGTGGGCAGTTGCTGCCGATAGAAGCGGGCCATTCCGTCAGTCAGTATTCTTTAAATAAATAAATAAAAATAGGAAAAAAATAAACGAGCTAGCGTCGTCGTCGCCGGGAGCGGGCAGGAATCCGTCTATTCACATCTTATTAGCGGCGACAATAGCCGTCCCCTCCCCCTGCCCTCCCCGCGCCCGCGCACTAATAAATTCGATTACACGCGGATCGCTGCTGGCCGGCGCGGCGACCGCCGACACGACTGCCGAATGATGCTGGACATCCTTTGTGTAGTCCGGCGCCGTGTGGAGTGGCAACTGGCAGAGCCGTCGCTTATCATGTTATCGGTTGAGTTCATGCCACGCATCACCGCCCTGTGTACCTCATACCCTTACTCTTCTACATCGCTCCCTCGTGGCTCAGGATCATGCGATGGATTGCATTTCCGTGACCTCAAGTTTTGCGGTAGACTATGATGAATATGAAGATACAAGATCGTAATGAAAAAGCCCTCGTTAAGTTATAAATACGACTACGAGTATGCTTTTCTAGTAATCAATTAATGAATACATCATCACTTAACATTGTTTTTGGCGACTTGTTTAATGGTAATGACGACACACAAGGTTCAGGGGCAATAACGTTATGCGTGAGCGGCATGAGGGGCGCGGGAGCAGCGCTGCAGGGCAACTAGGAGCGCCGCGGCCGCCCTGCGCGCGCGCACGCCGCGCTGCCGACCGATCTAATTTATAGAATTACTCCGCATGACACCCGCATTAAGTTTTTGTAGCGCGTGAGCGAGCCGCGCGAACTGCTGACGCACGCCAGGAAAACAGCTTTTTGTGTCCCTAATAATAGTGAACAACGGACGGACCACGTCTAATACGATTTGATGAAACGGGTGTAATTTGATTTAATCTCGCTCACGGACGAACCGCGGCGAAGACGGCGTCACCATTAGGACGTGACGGCCGAACACCGATTTAACACAGAATCATTGCGTGTAATGTTGTTGTTGATGCGTAAATAAAGTACTGAGCGTCGTTTTACATGCTGCTGCGAGTGGTAGCCGTGTGCGGCTGCGCGGCGTCGGCGCCGCAACAAGAGCCGGTGCATTCCCGGGGCCGGCGCGCCGGCGCGGGATCGCAAATTAAATCTGCGCGAGGGCGGGGGCGCAGGCGCAGGGCGCTCTCTAATTGCAGCGGGGCGGGGGGAGCGTGGGGTCGACGCCCTCCGCGCCGCGCAGGTGCCGCCCGCGCCCGCCTGACATAACACCGGACTGGTTCTGACATAACCCGCTCCCGCGCCCGACTGGATTCCGGCCAACCACCCCGCTGGCCACCGCGGCCGTCGCCCGTCTCGCGCTCTACAACGGGGGAGAGAGGGACGCGGCGAGCTCCATCGACTCGAGCTCCCGACATCCAAGTGCGAATACCCCGGCAGGTACAGCACAGGTACCGGCGGGAGTTTTTGTCTCGGATCGATTCCCAGCAGGGACCGGCGCATCTGCCGCGTCCTGCGCTGATTGACTTGACTATTATTATGTCATACGGGAACCTCGCGAGCGGTCACCTGTCGAACAAGGCTTTATCGGTTGCTGTCAATTATGCTCGCGATAGCTGCTACCCCCTAATTAGTAAAGGCGGGCGCCGAGCTCGCAAGCGCTGGAGCGGAGGTGTCGAGCTGTGGTCGGACGGCTTTCCGTGTCCCGCAGAGAACTGTTGCGTTTTTCATTGAATCAACAAGATATAACTTAATCTTATGGAATACTTCTGTCTTTCTGATGGAAAACTCTCAATATAACCTATAGATAAATTATCGCCTTTGGGTTTTTTGCTTACGTATTAGCACGTACATTTAGGGGGATATTTGTCGTTAAGAATAGCATACACATACTCAAATACTTTTATTTAAAGATGATTTGCTATGATTTTGAATTGAAAAACTTGCACCGTCACTCGTAGTCTCGTACTTTTTGTATTAGATTTAACCTTCTAACTGAGCTGAGTTATGCAGGCAAATGCTCTTACTTACTATCTATTTAAAACAAACATGCACCTTCAGCACTTTCTTTGCCTTTGGCAACCTTTACTTGTTATACTAGTAGTAACATGTGGATAATTTTGTTGACCTTGCATAAAGTTAAACTTGTTGTAACCGGCGGCATTCTAACACATATTGTTTGATTGTTTGTTATCCCTTAATTAAATAAATGATGATTACTTTCAGCTAGCCTCATTCAACGGTAAGGTTCGACCTTCTCAACTTTAAATTAGATCTGCAGCTTCCGTGCTCATCACATATCGAGAGCTCAGTGAAGCCGCAGTTGACCGCGCGCGTGGAAAATACTAGGATCAGGGGTTTTGTAGTAATTAGACATTACATGCAGCGTGGATGGGCATGCGTAATGAGCGGGATATGCGCAGTCAATTAGCGGCGCAGATCGCGATAGCGCTGAGTCTTCCGGCGGCGTCTCCGTGCGTTCATTACCGCGGGCGGGCGGCAGGGGGCCGGCGACAGCTGATCTAGGCCGCGACACGCCGCGACGTGCGTGTCGCTGTCGAGACCGCACCGCCCCCCGCGGCCGCGCCCGCGGCTCATTGTTCTGCGCCGATGACAAATTAATTGATTGCCCTCATTGGCTTCCGCCTCCAGACTTCCGCACGAACCGTCATGATATGTGCTAATATGGTTTTCCTAGCGCCCTGTTGAGGGCGAGCGCCGCAGCGGACACGCTCGCCGACCACGACAAACCTGCCATTCGTGAGAAACTATTTTAGCAGAAAAACTTTGACATGTGTAAGATGCGGCATTAACCGCAATAGCGTGGATGGCGATTGCAATGCACGGAATGCATCCTTTATTCACTCCAGTGACGATCTTGCATACGAGGTGTTTGAGGAATGTAATTTTAAGATGATTTACTACAATTCAGAAACGAAAGAAATCGTCAGCTATTAATTTTTTGTAGATACTTACTTCAAAAGTATGATGAGCTGGCGCGGGCGGGCGCGGCGGCGGTTTTTGCAGCGCGGCGGCGGCGCGGCACAATGCGCCATCAGCGGCCGCAAAAACCCCCGATTGTTTCGAGCGAAAAACTGCGCTTTGTGCGATACATTGTGTTTTACAGTCCCTCTTCTACCCGCGAGTTACAGCTCTTTCCACCGCATTCATCTCCTTTTTGCGATACTGCGCCGCACCGCTGAAACGCATTTTTGTGTGCGTCTTAAAAAGTGGTCAGCGTTCGAGTTATTGGTGTTGCGGGCACTGCGCCCGCGCCGCGTGATTAGCGCAAATCGAACGGAAGGCGCTATCGCATCCGCGCCGTATCGCGCCGGCGTTCGCAGCTCACGTAACGACGCAGATAGCCCGTCATATTTAATAACGTGACCTTCTGTTACATATCTCTAATCCCAGCTGGATTCTATTATTATTGTCGAAATACCGACATGAACTAGATACTAGGTCAAACAAGGAGACCTAACGGTCAATCGGAACTTGGCTGCGGATAGGTTTGCCTTAAAGAACTTCATTTGCAACGACTTCACACCTTACAAAGCAAGTTTGCTGCAGTAGACAGGTACAGGTCGCCTTCCGACGCATGCTCTAAAATACGAGTATTTATTTATTTATACCCAAGTGATCCACGTCACTCCGCGCGCTACCGGTCGCCAACCATTACGAGTAGACGGGCAGCATCCCGTGATAACAAGCTTTTGTTCTACTACTTCTCGCTGTCGAGTGCAGGGCACATGCTTATCGACGCCGCGCGCCGCGCCGCGAGTCGACCGGTACCACCGTCATACAGGCTAGACATAGATCTACTCGTCGTATACCTACATTAGATATAGCTTCAGTCCGAGACCACAGACTACACTCGTATACTTAAACTAACACACACGATACACCGAACTGCAAAATACGCGTGGTAACCTACAATCTGGCTTTTTAGGGTTTCATACCTCAAAAGGAAAAAACCGGCCAAGTGCATGTCGGACCACGCACAGTGAAGGGTTCCGTAGCTGGGATGAACGTTCGTGGTTGAAATTAATTTTTTTTTTATTTTAATCTCAAAAACTACACAGCGTATCGTGTTCAAAACAATTTTGGTTGGAAGTATTTCGTATGTTCCACCACTGTAATTTTTATTAGAATGTTCTATTTAACAGTTCAAAAGCTACCCACCCGGACAGAATTTTTACGACTTTAGAAGCGTATATCTCGCCAACTGTTCACTTACGTAAAAAAGTCACTTAAAAATCTCTGTATCATTTTGGAAGCCCTATCCAAGAATCTTTCTAAAAATACCCCACACGCTGATGTAACTCAAAAAAAATTTAGTTACATGTATGGAGTGCCACCCCTAAATATTTATTTTTCCAATTTTACTACATCATTGTATAGCGGTTCATAGAATACCTACATCTATCCTCCAAATTTCATTTATATAGTGCCAATTGGCTCTGAGTAAAATGGCTGTGACATACAGACGGACCGACGGACATGACGAAATTATAAGGGTTCCGTTTTTGCCATTCAGCTCCGGAACCCTAAAAATAGGATAATCGCGTGTCTGTCTGTCCGCCCAGCTGTAGCAGACAATTAGATCCGAAACTACTGGGCTGATTAAGTTGAGCACAGACATGTCAGCCAGTGACCCAAAGACGGACGTGTAACGACGGATAAAGCTTTTGCAAACTAAATGCTTGACCTGAAAATCGTAAATATTGTTATTTAAGAGAGTAGGCAAAAAGTTACCAGAAAATGGTTCTTTTCCCATATATTACACGAAAACCTATAAGAAGTCTGTGTTATGGTAGGTCTGTATATAAAATAACATTGGAAATGTCTCAAAACGTACGGAACCCTCTCCAAGCCAGTTTTGACTCGCACTTGTCTTGTCTCGCAGTTTTTTTTTTTGGTTGGCCAACTGATACATTACAAAGTAGCTTCATTGTAAAAAAACATGACATATGCAGACGAAGCAGGCGAAGGGAATTTAGCATGGCATTTATAATTTGACTGACCGCTACCGAGGATGACAACCGGGAATGATAGAGACTGGTGGTCTACGGTCAACGGTAGTCACCAACTCTTCACTCCCGAGCGAAACCAAACTAAACTACACCAAAGTTTATAGGATTGTGGTCTCTCTACTTTTTCCCACTTGGAGTGATGTTATATATCGCTAAGATATAGGTATGCCGGTGGAAAAATCTATGTAGGAATTACTCACGCGAAATATTTGAATTTATGAACGAGATTTACTAAAGAAGTTGTAACAAAAATGCGTCAAAAAAACGAGGGTTTTTTTCTGGACAAACTCGACTCATTAAACCGATATGTACTGATGCTGGGGGTTCGTTCTTGTGACCTTCCTATTTTAGGTTTGCTCCTATTGCGCGGAGCGATAGGCTGCCGACGACGCGGCACATCCCGCGAGCCGCGAGCCACTGCGCCATCGCCGCACGCGCCGGCCAAAAAAGATGTTCATAGAGACTATAATAATTCAAGACTCTAATATAGTTGACGCTGCAATCGATCGTCTTTTCATTAGGATTCCGTAGTCAACACTTTTACCATATCCGTCTGTCCGTCTGTGCTCGGTTTTACTCAGAAACTTGGGAACTATTAAGCTGTAATGTGACATACTTATACATATAAGGAACGCCGAAAAAGTAGTAAAATAAAATGTTAAATAAATCAGGTAACCTTCTACGCATGTAAAGCGAACGTATTTAAAGAACATAATTACATATATTATATTATACATTATACTCGTAACCTTGAGTGAGGTATCATTAGATGGCTGTTAATGTTTAACTCGAAGAGACATTTTCGCTAGAGTTGCATCTCCCCTTCAGCATGCATGCCTCCTACATAACAGACAAAAGCTAGTAAGTTTATAAATTAATAGGTTAAGTTAAGGCTGAATTACATCTTAAACAGCGCCAAACAACTTTAAATAGCAAATTCCTTCATACTTACTTGTCGTTTTTCGAGATATTTTTTGTGTTTGTAGTTGAAGCGTCGGAGTCGGAAACCCCATGCACATGTGACATGCTCTTGCACAGGTTTTTTTTATTTATAGGTGCCTAGTGGTGCCTATGACTGAGTATTTTATCAATCTTGTTTTGGTAGAATTGCGATGGAATTGATTGAGTTGAAGAAGTTGTGGTAATGTTCTGCGACAAAGCGGGAAGCGGCCGCGCGGAAGCGGCCGATCGATAACATAAGGATTTAGTTCAATGATAACACGATCCTGCTGTTCTGATATTTTTGTGCAGCTGCTGATGTTTTGATCAGTTGGTGGTTATATTTAGAAATAAAATTAAGTAAAAGTTTTGCGACTGAATCATTATTAGCTTGTTTTCGCTGTAGGTATACTCGCATAGGGACAACTCTCGGGCTTAATATTTAAATGAGGTGATTTTTTGTAGAGTTTGTTGTTTCGTAGCTTTAATGTCAGTTATCGGTAGCTGAATCTAAAACCACGACTTTTCTTAAACCTCAATGTAATTAAAATCGGACTAAGACCGGTCGGAATCCGTCGACAAAAAATCAAAGCGCGACATCGGCCATCAGCCGCTTCCTCCGAATTAACCGGAGATAAGCCCTTCCTCCCCCCAAGCGCGCTTCCCGCCCCCGCGCGCCCTTAATTAAAACGTCTCAGCTGCGCCCGCGCCGCCGCGCCGGCCTACCTGCGCCCTCCTCCTCGCGGTTTATTTTCCTCCGCGACAACCGCGATCGTGATCTCCACATTCCTCACTCGTTACTCATGTATATCGCTATCCGTTAATTTCTCATTATAATTACTCCTCGGTATATTCCATTTATTAATCTGGTCAGTGTTTAATTAATTTTAGGCACCGTGAGATACAATACGTCGGGGTTTTGACGACGCGCGGCGCTGCGTTCCCTCCCCTGTGCTGGCTGGGAGCCTCCAGCAGCTGGACAAACCTCAAGACGGATAACGTCATCTATGATCTGATGTCTCAATGACCAGATACTTACCGGATTTCATATCAACCCAACACGCTGATTAATCCAAAATAGGTTAAAAGTTAACTTCAATGTCCTGGTCCCTATTGTAATATAGGGTGAGGCACTATTTTTGCTACAAAATGAAAATATTTGACTTTATTCACGCCTCGTCATGTATAAATAATTAAAGTAGGTAAAGATACAGACCTACATGATGTGCGAAATGCTAATTGTAAGTTGTTCAAAATTTGCTTAACTTTATGCGAGTTCCAATGCCGAGGCCATAACACGCAAACCAATTTATTAATGTATTGAACAATAATCCTTTTAAAGGGGTCGATACCTGCCGCGCGCCCGCCCCCCGGGCTCCCGCCGCTCCCCGCAGCATTTTAATTGAAATCGAATCGCTCGTTACTCGCTCGCCAGCGCCGCCGCCGAGCTATCAGCAGACAACTCTGCAATATTACCAGGAACGCGTCAATGAGCGTCTTCAAGTGGATAATCAATAAGCAAGTCGATAACGTTCCTCGCAGTCAATTTGCTCCGTTAGCTCGTAAACTCTGAATGAATAGAGCAGAGTGTCGGTGCTCGTCGGATTCAATGCGACGTGTCGACGCCGTAACTTGCGGAGAGTCGCCCGTAAACCGCCGTAATGAGCTCGGCGGCGGCGCGGCGGCGGCGCGGCGTCGCGGCGACTTGCCGCGTCAGCGACCCGGCCACTCGAGTACACAACACGGCGCGCCCGGCAACAATACCGCGAGCGAATTCAATATAATTGATCGCCCATTAACTGACACCATAAATAAACGAACAAAGTTTATTGCGTACTGCTTTCACATAAAAATGACAGGCTGTCATAGTGATTTACGCCCGCCGGGCACAATGCACTTGTTTGTTGTGCGCAGCCGGCGCACTTCGCACCACATGCCATGCGTCGTTTTATCTTAATTGTCGAGCTCCCACGCTGCCGTCCTCCGCTGTAAGTACATGTACACGCACGCGGTGGATTTGCGCTAGTAGGTACCCATGTGCTCATAAACTCGGAATTGTATAGCAAACCGAAAATTGCTCTCTCGAGAGCGTTCCCGCTAACGAAGTGTGCGACGTTGGCTCGCAGCCGCGGCGTGCGAGGCTCGCGTCGTCACGCGGCGCCGCCGTGGAAGTGCCGCGCCGCACGCGCACAGTTAGGAGATCGCAGGTGTCCTACATATGAGGCGATTTATAGCGAAAGCCATCTCGAGTACAAGCTTGGAGCATCCGGCGCTGCGTGCAGTCTGGCCAATTAAGCGTGACGGACGAGCAGCGCGGGAGGAGGCGCGGCGTTGCCTCGCGCTTCGGAGCATCGAGCGTCGCGCGCGCGTCCTCCCGCTGGACGACGGCCACAACACCTTCGACGCACGAGCAAAAAGCACCGCTCTCGGAGGAACCGTGCTCCTCGCGCATGCGCCGCGCGTCACCGGCCGGAAGGCGTCGCTTATACGCGCAAAAACCACGCATTGTGCACCGGCCCTCCGCGACAAAAACTAGGAGCATTATCGAAGCAATAACACTTATTATGACGTCCCGAGGGAATAGATCTTCGGAGAAAAAGAAATATGACATTGTACTTTTTAATATGGACACTAAACTTGTACTTACATCTTTACAGGGATTATTTCAAAATGTTCATTACGTTGAACCCGCGAGTAACATACCCGCAAGCCAAATCGGGCGAGCTGCAGTGCTCGTGCTTATCGCTGTGCATACCTATATGTATATTCTGACCAGAATTTATGTACGAGAGTGACAGATATGCTTTACCCACCGCGATAAGCAATGTGACCATGATACACACCCTGTTCTCGTACATTATACTCTACATACACTACGATGTACCTATATCGCTTGACTTCCCGACCAAGGAATTAAGAGGACTGTGAAGCAAAAAGCGGCCAAGTGCGAGTCGGACTCGCCCATGAAGGGTTCCGTAGCAGCAAGTAACATAATATAAAAGTTCGTTGTAGCTTTGATCAATGTTTTTATGACGTATTAAAAAAAAACTACTTACTAGATCTCGTTCAAACCAATTTTCGGTGGAAGTTTGCATGGTAATGTACATCATATATTATTTTTACATTTATCATTCCCTTATTTTAGAAGTTACGGGGGGGGGGGACACACATTTTTCCACTTTGGAAGCGTCTCTCGCGCAAACTATTCAGTTTAGAAAAAAATTATAATAGAAACCTCAATATCATTTTTGAATACCTATCCATAGATACCCCACACGTATGAGTTTGATGAAAAAAAAATTTTTGAGTTTCAGTTCTAAGTATGGGGAACCCCAAAAATTTATTGTTTTTTTTCTATTTTTGTATGAAAATCTTAATGCGGTTCACCGAATACATCTACTTACCAAGTTTCCACAGTATAGCTCTTATAGTTACGGAATAAAGTGGCTGTGACATACGGACGGACAGACGGACAGACATGACGAATCTATAAGGGTTCCGTTTTTTGCCATTTGGCTACGGAACCCTAAAAATGACCATACAAAATGCGATAACGTTTTTCTTCCCTTAAACGTTGTCCGGTTTCTACAATTTTTGAATATGTTGTAGATATTATGAAAAACTATCGATCCTGCGTCGGCGCAAGGCGCAACGCGCAGGAGCGTGCGACAGGAAGCACTCCCTCCCCACTCTCCTGCCGCCGCGCTGTCGCCGAGTGGCCGCGGAATTCGCATCACCACGCGGTGTTCTGCTCCTTACGTGTTGTACTTGCTGCACCCGCTTCCTGTTCCTGCGCCTGCGACTTTTTATCCTGAGGCTACATATAGAGCAAACAAATACCATTGACGAGAACTTGACTGCGACTTTTTATCCTGAGGGCTGCTGGCACATCGTGCTGTTAGGTATTATTTTATAGTCAAGAACAATGACAACGGGTCGTTTTCATCGCTCCTGAGTGTATTATTCTCTAAGTCAAACTAGCTTAACCAGATCCCTGCGCGTGCGAGAAAAGTATAAGGATTCTTATCGGGTGGACCCGCTGCTGCTAAGTTCAAGTGAACCAGGAGATCATATAATTTAATTTAGCTTAGCACCCTAGTCTAGGATCCTCGCCAACCTCTACGCGGTGGCTGTGCTGTGAGAATATTTGCAGATCAAAACACCGGCTGCCCGCCTCGCCCCGCCCCGCCCCGCCGCCTGCCTGCTCTGAGACACCGACATTTAAATTTCCATAAACATGTCGTTACGGTTTGCGGCGACTCATCGCTCCGATCGTTTATGTTGCGTTTTGTCCGATCCCTCGTTAAATGTGCAATATTATCGTCATAATCGAGCCCGTTCACAGGCCGTGCCACTACAATATGAATGGAAGAAGTGCCCTGGACGACTTTGAGCCGGAGGGCGGTCTCCACGCGTGGGCCCGACGCCCCGCCGTCTAACCTCATATTTAATTTTTATTCGGGTTTACTGACAGGTGGTAATTATAAATAAGTGTCAATTTATAGCTTATCACATTATTTCGGTCTGTTATAAATGTGTGGTGCCTAACTGCAGTGCAAAGGTTTTCTTCTCCGTCAGGCCTGCTCACTTCTTCGGTATTAAGTGTTCGCTACCCTCATAGTTTCCTGCCATCTCCTCTTCAGTCGGACTCTGCTCTAGTCAGTAAAAATAAATCGTTTCCGTATTGCCGCAGCACGCGGCCGCGTGCAAGGTTTCTGATTGTGTTGACAGAGTGATGTGGAATGCACGCGGTCGGTTCTCACGAGCGGCGGTAATGGGCGACACGCGTAAATTGCGTATCATCATCCAATAATATTTGTCGAGCGAGCAAACAGCGCAGGCGCACCTGGCCCTTGTTTTTATAACGACAGGTTTCCAAACTCCGGAGTCGATCGCCGCGCCGCCCGCGCCCCCGCGCCCCGCGCCCCCACCGACCCACCGGGATATTCTAATTTGTTCTGTGTACCCCAACAGGTGGGCTTACAAATGGGATTCATTTTGAGAAAGTGAACTTATTCCCATTTTATTCTTATTAGATACTAAGAGGGACGGATTTTCCATTTTGAACCAGTTCCCTTGTTATAATGTTTAGGGAGGCCGGATGACTCCAGTCTGCACGCGAAGGCTTCCGCCAGTATTTGTTTAGAGGGCTAGCACAAGTTGTCCGCGACTTGTTTGCCGCTCGGATCTCCCTTTTTATCTAGTCTGTAACGATTGAGACGCACTGAGCGACAAGCGAGAAAATACAACTTGTGTTAGCCGTGCTGGTGCTTCAGGTGCGTGCGCGACGTGCGCGTGCGCCAAGAGCGGTTGGCTCCGACCGCACCGGCGGCCGTGGAGCCACTGACCTTTCCCACGCTACATTAGACCAGATTAAGAAACTAATTAAGCCTGCATAATCGGTTTTGGTCGGCGGTTGGCGGAACGCGCAATTCCAATAAAAGATTAGGCTAAGTCTGGTCTAGACTAGGCATTACTGTCAGGCGAGTCGACAGGCTTTCAAAATATTAAACCAATATTGTTTTTAGATTAGATACTTGACCAGATTAAGCCGTCTAGAGAATTCTATTAGTATTTTATTTTGCAAAAACTCTTGTAGCATTTGTGCGTCCCATTTTTTCTAGTCGACACAATGTGCTTAGAATGGGAACACCCAAATAATCCGAAATATTTTACCCGTATTTCAGAGTTCCGAATTTTATTATTCCAAACTATCAAAATTCCTACTGATAAATTCACGAAAAATGAAATCACGAATGCCATAATTCCGAATTACAAACATCCGATTATACCAATTGTACCTACGATCTTTTAAAATTCTATTACATTTTCTCGAAAATATTAAACCCGAATTTGTGCGTTCCGCCAAATCATAATCCCGACCGGAAATATAATATTCGGAATATTGATATTTCACTAAAATGAAAAATCTGAATTATGAAATTTGGCATTTTAAGGTTTGGAAAAAATCGGCATAATTGTTACGAAACGTTGTTAAATAATCTATGATTTAGTGTATAAAACCTGAAATAAAAGGTAGGTTCGACGACGAGCGCTGCGAAGCGAGGAGGAGAGTGTTAGGTACAACTGCGACCAGAACACGCACGAGCACGAGTGGTACCACGGTAGCGGCCGACGAGTGCCAGAACGAAGTTCCATGCGTTATATTATCTTAATAGCAAAAATGCCCGTATACAAGTTTTTTCCTCAATTCAGAAATATTTCGGGAAACCGTTTTTCCTAATTTTCGAAATTCGTAATTTTGAAAATACGGAGTTCCCTGTTTCACATTTCTATTGCATCGTAATTTTAATATTCGGAATTTTAAATAATCAGATTTTGAAAAATTCGGTAATGGTAAATTCGTGATTTTCATCATTTGTGATTTTAATAGTAGGAATTTTGATGGATCAATTATATGAGACTCGGAATTATGCGACCCATCAACACCCGCAACACCAGAGGAGTCGCAAGTGCGCTGCCGGCGTTTGAGAGAAAAGTAGGCTCCCAACACCCCGAAAAACCCTTAATTTCTCGTTTTGATTTTAACTTCCTTGCGCCGCCGTAGAAACAAATATAAACTTGTTTTCATTAATATGTTAGTTTTTTGTTACTTGTTTAAATCGGTAATTCTGTTTTAACCATATATGCAAAACCAATTATGAGTCAGGTAGGCGCTGCCAATCCGCGGTGCCGAAGGATCGAGTGCGCCGAGCGGCGGCGGCGAGACCGCTCGAACGGGGAGCTTATTAAACATTTTAAATTAAACGTTCCGAATACAAAAAGTAAACGACTATCGAAAACTTTTAAAAGGTATCGAATTGGCATACTTAATGTCTTGAAGCGATCGTCCTACAGCTTGACTCAATCCTATTTCCGATTAAAATTTTGTCCACGGCCACTCATCCAAATTCTGCAATGGTTATTGGTTTACGTAACGATGCGATCGTTTGTTTACGTCAAAACACACCATCAAATCCGGTAAAAACAGTGTGCGAGAGAATGTCACAGTCTCAAACTGTATTAGCGGCAGCCTCAGTATTAAAAAACTGCTATCGATAAGAACTCCTTCAGCCTTTTTATGGTTACAATTTCTTGCGAGTCCCTGTACAGCGCGTGTACGCACGCATGCGTGAGCGACCATCGGTGAATAAAATCGCGAGCCCGTCGATTTCCTTTCAACTTCCCCTGCGTGGAATCGTTCGACTATGGTGCGGTAACACTGCCGCGCGGCTGCGGCGGCGCCAGCAGGCGCTGCTTGGCAGCGCGGCGGTGGTTACGCTGCGCCAGCTCGGCGCAGGCGCTCAGCAAGCGCAGCACGTCCCACGGCGCGGCGGCTCAATGAGGGCCATCAATGGCTATTGTCAACGCGCGCCGTATCGCTTCTCGTCACACTCATTATCATTTTACAACCCCATTTTAAACTCGCTGTTTTTTTTTACGATACAATATTGAAAAATGAAAATGTTCAATTTATGCGTTCTAGCCTACCTACGTTTTTGTGGGCAAGAGTTGTCACTGTTCAACCCCGCTGCGATCGCGATCGTGCGATTTGTGTAGGTACCTCTAAGTCTTGTGTCGTCATTTACTGATTGCCAGAAGTGCATTCGACAACGCAGGCTGAAGTAGGTTCTGTGGGTTCGGAGCAACCAGTTGGCTAAAAATAAACAGGTCACGGCTCGACCGCGGCCCGCGGGGTGTGTGTGGGGGGGTGCGGCGCGGCGCGGGGCGGGCGGGGCTCATTAAACCGGTCCCGCGGGAGCCGCGGCGCACTTGCTAAATGATTCTGTTTCACAGGAATATGTAATCGGGTGCGAGGGTGTCATGAAGCTGATGCGCTATTGTCTCGCGCCGCCGCGCCGCGCCGCCACCTGTCATCTGCAGTCTGCAGCGCGCCTCTCGAGTAACGCGCCGCTCTATTATGTTTCGCGCATAGCTGACACGCACGAATACATGTACCTACCTACACACACGTACAAAGGCGCTACTTTGAAACTGGAAGTTCAAAGTTACGTCATTTCCATCTCTATCTCCCGATTTTGTCTCGAATGACGAGGGAAAGGGATGGGGCATTCGAAGTTATGAATTTAGTACTTCGTAATAACCATTAAAGTAGGTGTACAGCGCGTACGCCTGGCCGCGGACATCGTCCATCACCCACCGACACGTCGACATTGTCTTCTCGCTGATTGGAAACAAATACATTACGTTATTAATGCTTATTTATATTCATTGATTGATTGGAAACTATTACTCATATCGAGGGTGGCGCAGTGATTGATGGCGCATTGTACCTCGGGTGATTCCACTGCCGCGCCGTTTAGCTCGCGTGTCCGGTCCATCCGGTTCGATCACGGGCTCACGGACGGCGGCTGCGCAGCCTACTTATTAATGTTATTAGTAACAAAATGTTCCGCATCGATACGTAACCAGCAAATAATAGAGAAGATCATGCGTAGGTCACCAGGCACTTTTGGCCAAGCGAAGGATTCGACGTGAGCCGCGCATGCAGACTGCATAAAGCATCTGCTGGGTAGCGTCCGTCGCAGCTAGACATTTCCTGCAACATCCGTTTCCTGTTTAAATACGTTAACATTGTTTTTATGTAGAGACTACGTAGAGAATCGAACAAAACGAGCACATAATTTCAGTGAATGAAACGAAGTCAGCGTGTCCGGTGCGGGAGCAGCCAGGTGCCGCCGCGGGCTGTGGGCCGCCCTCCCCTCCCGCGCGCGCGCCGCCCGCGGGGAGGCCGCCGCGCTGCGCCGGCGCACGGCGTGCCCGCGGCCTCACGCCGTGACCTCTGCTGGAGAGTATCATCCTACAGGAAATTGCACGTTACCGTACCCATCATGCTGTAAGGGATTCGGTAATAAATTAACGGACATAACAGCAGTTAATATACCTACTTTTACGTTATTATTACTATAAAATTTTCTACACCACCCTCTGTACGGAAAAATACCTGTATACTGAACTGTTTTGGAATCCCCCATGATTACAAGTATATTCTTCAACAAATCTCATTCAGTCAATGGTTAATTTTAGCAATATCTAGCGTAGCTGCGTCCTTAGTACATAGGGTTAGCAACGATTGGCAGACGTGACTTCGCTGTCTTTAAATAGCAAAATATGTGTATGTGGGCTCAGAATCCACCATCCCTGCCTGATAGACTGCGTGTTAGTGGGTCTTCTTCACGACATAAATATAAATGGCCACATAGAGCCATGAGCAATGAAATGGTCAGGTCAAGCGACTCAGGCAAATTATCTGCATAATTATTTATTAAATATTCGCTCCTTAAGAGAACAACTCCCATATCCGCGCATAACCAGGCTTCATCAACAGATCAATTCATTCAAATTTGCATGTGTTTTAATCAGCGGCCGGCCCGAGCGCGAGCGGCGAGCGGCGCGCGGCGCACTCGAGAGAGCACCCATATTTAATAAAATACCGACATCTCGTATTGCAAAGAGCTCAAAGATTATATTTTAAATAATAAAGTAAAGAATATCCTGACAAACAAATGTTAGCATACAATACAACCATTTATGTCAGAAAAAAACATAATGACGACATAAAACTTACAATAATAAATTTATACCACCTACTTATTGACGATTTATGATATTGACTCAATTACAAAAAATAAATACTAAATTAAATCTTACACTTATTTTTAGATCATTATAATAATGTAGTGCCCTGCAGGGTAGCGCATGCACTAACCTATGTTATTAGTTGTAAAGACACTAACAGCTATTTTTATAACTTTTATGCCATGAGGTGACGAGGAATAAATGAATATGAATATGAAGTGTAAGCTTATCAGGAAACAGCCACTGCGTTAGTTAAATCACAGTTAAGGTCAGAGAGGGCGTCTTGAAAAAAACTCTGGCTCTCCTACTGACTCCCTTCCTAATCTCCCTATTTTGACTAATTCTAAAGATTTGGGCAACACCCCTCAACTACTATTTTGTTTTAGGGTAGGTATCGGACATCGGTGTTTTTGATTCAAGACTGATCCTAATCAAAATCCAGGAATAAAGTCGGTATTCTTAATCCGAAATCCGCGGCGGGGCGCGGGCGGTGCGCTCGCTCGCGGGTTAACCCTAGTAGCAAAAACAAGTTACTAAAGAAGTTTTGGCGATACTTATGTACCTACAGATTGTAAAATTGTACTTGCGTTGGACGTAAGTGGTATGTTCATTAACATAAAATGGTCTAGTTTGACCGGCTGTGTATGGTGTTTCCCTGATCAGGCTGAACTCCGCCGGGCGGCTCGTCGGCGACGCGCCGTGGCGAGGGCGACCGCAGCGGGAGCGGCGCGACCGCAACAGCGCTCCTGCGTGCCGTACAAAGGACTCCGTTCTGCGAATGCGCATGCTTGTAAATATGAACGTGTGTGAACCAATTTAAAAGATAAAGGAAAGGGTTTAAGTACTACCTATACAACCGCAAGAATTAACATTATTACCTTTTGCTCGAAGCGGAAAACAAACCACAACCACTTACACGTTTCACTGATCAACTGATGTTTGCTAGCCGGGTCCATCTCGGACAGACCGCGCCACTCATCACAGGGAACTCGCGCTCCCGATTCCATACGTCATTTAGTAGTTTAGACACCTACTAACGTAAAAGATGTTCATATAAGTAGGTATTTACTCTTATTACTCGCATACATGACGTACTTTTCCGCAGAACCCACCAACGTCGTTTTTGTATGAAATATAAAGCTGCTGCTTGAGCTGTTCTCATACTTTAGAAGCCATATATGAAATACTTACAAGTATCTCTTCAAAACTACGGAGCCGACACTTCACCAACCTTAGTAGGGGAAACCGAGGAGAGTTGTAAAAGAAGTGAGTTGCGACAAAGCCAATTTCTGAACGTATGACAGCTAGTTTATCGAGCTGGCAACTTCGTAAATTCGTTGCTCTTTAGACACTCCACAATTTGCGTGAAATGCTTGCTAGCTGTCATAGGCCAGAGAAATCGGCTCTGTCACATCTCACCTCTGTTACAAGTGTTACAACTCTCCTCGATCTCCCCTACTAAGTTTACCGGGCCTTTCGTCGCTGAACATGATATTCTCAAAACACGATATTCTCAAAATAGTGTATTCTCAAAATATGATATTCTCAATAGGTATATGATATTCTCAAAACATCATTCACAAGACAATTAGACAATGTTGCTACCGCGGAGCTCCTATTTTTGGGTGGTTTGGCCCTCCGGGGATGCTGTAAAACTAACACAACCTAAACCTACCTACGATTCTTTAACCTAATTCCACTATGGCTCATGTTTTGCTAATATCTTGTTTTGTGAATATGAAATTCTGCGAAGTAGGTATGGTTCCCTAGTCCAGGTCCTGTGACAGACGGCTAGACGGACGAACGGACAGACAGACATCCGGACCGCAAAGGCGTCTTATAAGGGGAACCCTTCAGTATTTGGTATGGAACTACTACTATTTAATTGAGAAATTAGGCACCTAGTGCCGTCATCGTGCACGTAAACCAAACCATTAAAAGCAACGATTCAGTAGTTATACGACTATACGTGCACTCTGCACTATCTAGCTACTGTATGCCGCGTGCGCGTGCGCGTAGACGTAGAGGTTCTGGCTGTGGCCGCGACGCACCGGATGTCGAGCGACGTCGCGCCGCGTCGCGCCTTCCTCCCATTTACATGTCGCAGCTGATTGGTAGCTAATGAGCCAGCTAGCGCAGGGCCTCCCTTCAGTTTCCCACGATCCCTTCAGCGGCGCTAACAACTTTCCATCAACTAAGGAAGAATGGAAACCTTGGTGAAACTACATGGAAATATTCCTGACACTTTAGGTAAACATGCAAATTATTAGCTTGTGATGTAAATTTTCCGCCTCTTACAATAACTGCTTGCGACTAGACCCAGCTTCGGTGCCTGTATAGTTTCACGTAAAATATTAACAGCGCCAAGAAGTCATTGATTCCCTCGATTACCCTCAATTATTAGGTACCTATAACACTTTTACAAATTCACCCTCCACTGTCTCTTACAACAGTTACAACCATTAATTTTCCTTACCCCAGCAAGCGTAATGTTCAAACTGTTTAAATACTACAAGCCTGCAAAGTTGGAAATGGTCAAGTGTCCCTGCGCACTGTGTAGCTTTACCTGAAGTACGAGAACAATACAATTCCACAATTAAACATTATTAATTTCTATTTTAATTAATCATTAATAAAATAAAATCGCCTCCCTCGTCTAGGCTGCTTAATAATACAAGTAATACCTTGTAACATAAGTTACAGGGTGCAATCACATTAATTACGGGTAAGCGGATATATATCTTGGTCGACTTCATTTTGCGATCTGCTAAACAAAAAATGCTCAAACTACAACATGGAGCAACGATCTCGAACTCTATCTGCATTCCATCTTGAAATTCGCGAGAGCGCCGCCGCCCGCTGCGCCCGAGCAACGGCAATAAAAATAAATCAAATCAGTGCAGCGGCGCGGTGCGGGCGCGGGGCGGGCGCGGGGCGGCGGAGCGGCGGCGAGGCGGCCTCTCAGTCCCGACCCGAGCCCCGCGGCGAGCGCACGCCTCGACCCATGCGCAGCCCCCCGCGCGACCAGTGCTACAGTGTCTCCCAGTGCAGTGATAGAGCCAGCCGCGGCGCCTTGCGCGGGCTGCAGTGGTGCGCTGACCGCGGCCTGCTCGCGGGCGCGCGCGCGGGCATGCGCCGGCCGCGCCTGCGCCGGTGCCGCCGGGGCCCCGGCCCGTGACGCCGGCCCCATGCTCCGGCCCGCCGGCGCCCAGCGACGCGCCGCCCGCCTGCCCGCCGCGCTCAGTCTGCTGCTGCTCACCCTACTTCATGTACGTGCTTTTCCAGCCACCTGACTCCACCACGCTCACCTGCTCTACGCTAGCCGAGAGCTTACGTTATGACTAGGACATGACATTGTAACAAGAATTAAGCAGGTTCTTGGCGATAAATAAGAACTCACTTGGAAGAGTATAAGTTCTGAGGGCCATCGGGCTCATTAGACGTAGAGTCAGCATATTTCCTAATCCTAAATCAGATCCTTGAAGAGAAAAGCAACTCAGAATGATGCACGTTCCATAAAATTACTTAGTAAGGTCCGCAAGAGTATCGTTTTGAAACTTTTCCGTTAAATCTTTTAGTCTCTTCAAAAACTCGAAAACTGAACACCATTCATAAAAATTTACAATTTGCATTAACTCGCCATTAACTTCATAAAAGTACTTGTAGCCAAAATCTAAAAACCTCATGCCGAAGTTTATTTAGTCCTTTGCTTTATTTAGGCATTTGATAAGTGTAACTCAGACGGGGGGCGCTCGTTGGCATTCCGCTCACAACTTTATGCTAATGTCTGTGGGAATCCGTCGCGAGCTCGGCGCTCCGGGCTCCGTCCGGACTCGCAGCGCGCCGAATCACAAATGCGATCAGCCTCAAACAATACTTACTGGAAATTTGACGAAGTAGTCCATCTACAAACATAGAATCAGAGTTTAATAAAGCTGGTCCGTAATATCGGGAGCCGATCGCATCAGCAATTTCCGCCGCCGCGTCCGGCGTGACGACCGGGGTTTCGCGATTAGTCGCGCGGCGTCGGGCTCGTAGTGGTGGTCGCCAGCCGCGAGCTGGCCGGCACGTGACCCGGCTGCCGATGCCGCGGCCGCAGACATCTCTCAACCGGCGCACGACTGCAACACGACGCGGACGAGGTCTACTTCTCTGTTCTCGTTCGAGGGTCAATGCCACCGTTCACGATTCCATTTATTCAACAAACGTTGTTGATGTAAATCTTTACATACATACATACATAACACCACGCCTTAATTCCCAGAATGGGGTAGGCAGAGCTACAGAAATACCAACAAATATAAAAAGACTTGTTGATAATTCTGTAACCACATTTTGCAGAAGTATGCTAAGATATTTACCAGTGTATTAGTGACAGGTTGCAAGCCCATCGCCTAACAGCACTACAAGCCCTTATTCCCTTAGTCGCTTCTTACGATATCCACGGGAAGACATGGAGTGGCACTATTTTAACCCGGCAACCACACGGGCTAAATCTAAAATAAATCTATCTATGTAAATCTTTATTGTTTGAATTAGGTGCCTCGAGGAGTGTTCTACCTTCAGACACCTTACCTGAAGGAATTCTCGAGCAAACCTCCAAATGGCCCGGGAACATAAAACCATAAAACCAGTAGTGCCGTTGCTTAATTCCGAATGACCGACAAGTGCACCATTTCCTAGTCAGATAAACAGAAACCTGTTAATTCGGCCCTACGCGTCCTACTGACATCTCGAGTCGTAAAATACTCCGAAGACTCGACTTGGTAAAATTACGAGTAGTTAACATCACCTGACCAGATAAAACTCCAAAATTAAAACATTCTAATATATGTATGTATATTAGATAACAAACCAAACCAATCGTTACGGTGTGGAATATGACACCTAAAAAATAATGAAAAAGGAAAAAAGATTCCATGCTCAATTGGATTACTTTACTACAGCAGATAAACTATGCTACTTGTTATAGCCGATTTATAGCAGCAGGACCTTGTAAAGAGTTCAATAATGTAGATGTTAATTTCACAGTCTTTTCGTATTCGTAATAAATTACAGCTGATCCTATATCTTAGCAATTAATTATGAGATGAACAACGTCGCTCCAGCAAAAACAAGACCTATTAATTAACTCATTAAACCACTTACGGTAATGGTGTCTGCAGCGCCGAAGTGGTCCGTCTCGCGCCCGTCCAGTTCCTTCACCTCTCGGCTCGCGAGATGGCTATCACTACTAGTGCCTTCATAACCTTTGTTTCCATACGTTTTCTTAAGCTACCCATCATTCGCTTTGTTTCCCGTCCTAACTCTTAGCAGCACTTTATATTGGACGCCGTCTTGTAGTTCTACAATGTCTGCTATCTATCCTTGACTCATACATTTTGTAACGTTGACGATCGGTAATGCTTAAATTACGTTTACGTTAAATTGGTTTGTAAAACTATGCAAAACATAAAGAATTATCTTTTCATAAAATACTTGTAGGTACAACGCGTCTCATTACGAATGCCATGAGCACACCAAGAACGATTCAATATGTGAGAGCCGAATCAATTGTCCTGTACATATTGTACAAAACTTAATTGTGGTAACCTATCGCAACCTCGAAAAGTTTTTGACCGAATTTCATTTGACCGAAAACATTTCGTTTTTTATCGTTTCTCCGATGGCACGATTCGTCATTTTTTTATTTCACCATTTGACTTTAAGTAAATGGTTCGTTAGTCCAAGCAACTTTTCTCCTTGTAGTCACGTACCCTATGTATTGTTACGTATTTTATTTCAAAGCCCATTTTTCATTACACCAATGCTACAACTAGCCTGTGGATCGTTTTGTATTTTGTTTCTTAACCCATTTTTCACTTCATCAATGTTACATATAGATTTTGCTACGTTACGTCAAATATTCATTTCGGCCAAAAAAATCTTGCTTGTAATTAGTTTCAACTATCTACAAAATGCAACGAGCAAGACGAGTCAGGGCAGAACCGACTCAGATAGGTTAGGTTAGAAGGCCAAGGCGGGAGCTTTGCTCCCGCCTTGGCTTTCGAGGTTATTTTTTTTCTGCCCCGAAAAACTTGCTTAAGTATAATTTATCCAGACAATGCAAAGATCGAGCCGTAATATTGGGCAAAGGATACTAAGGTAAAATCAGAAATAGGAAAAAGACAAATAGACAAAGCATTACATTGGACAACTGTTGATACGCCGAAACCAGTAATGAGGTATAGATAATTTGTCAAATCGTTAAAAAACCAAAACAAGTAATGAATAAATAAAACTATTCGAAATGATCATTCGGCCAAACGTAAAAAAACCCAAACCATAATTGACGAAAAGTATTTGTCGAACCAAAATTCGGTCAAACATTTTTCGAAGTTGTGATAGGTAACCCTTAATTGTGCATTTAATAATAAACTTTCATAAAACTCAAAGTCTTCCTTCCTAAGTAATGAATGTTCCGACAAGGCTCTGCGATTACGGGTGACAGATCTTCGAAAGCACTGTTGTAGGTCGTGTTGCTGCTTGTCGTCCCACGTGGTGATCTGATGAGGATGACGCTGTTCCGTTGAGGACCACCACACGGGTGACTATGAATAAAGAGGAAGATTAGAAATTACTGTACATATTTCCTATGAGGACCGCTTAATATAATTTACTGGCTTTTCGTAGAATGTCTTCCAAAGTAAGTAAATATGTCAAAATCTTTTACTGTAATAAAGTCACAATTTTAATATGACAGACTTGGTCCCGGTTTGGTCACGTTCAGTAAGCGCCGAATATATGTTGGTGCAGATGCCCCCGTCCCATTGCCAAAATGTTCAAAATATCTGGCCTTACCCGCCACCGCCTTGTCGGACTATTATCTACTTTATACTCGTAAAAAGAATATGGTAACGAACTTATCTTTCGTAAAAGCACCTCATTGTATTAATGTTTTATTACAACACCATCTGCAAAGCCTGATCATAAATTCGCATCGTGTTTCTTAAGGCAGACATCTCTTACTCGGATGTTGTATGTCCGCATGACCTCTCCCTGTGAACTTCGCATTGCATTTGGACTCTTATATCAAGGAAAGGTTAAAAAAGTATATTCCCTGGTCAAGGTTCTGTTTCAACTTCGACCACGTTATTATTATACTTACATTATTTTGACTGAGTGATCCTCGGCAAAATACCTACATTTGAGTAATAATTTGCTTCTACACCAACCAATATTAATAACTATTGTTTGTACCCCCTGCCCCCAAAACTCTCTTGAATTCATTACTGGAATTGAGCTTTTTTTCATATTTTTACATACAGACCTAGTTTTTACTAAAGTCGTGGAAATCGGATAAGATTGAGGGGGTGAGAAACGTTATCGCCCGGAGCTAGATTTGTATGGATTATTTTTGACAGCTACGCGGTATAACCGTCGCTTCACAATCCTCTTAAGTCTGAGAAACGTTAACGTTTGCGTTTATTTTTGTTTGCCTCAAAGATCACTTCAAATTATTGTTACATCATGGGGAATTGTTTGTTCTCCATTACTTATTTGCCTATTATATTACTTGTCCAATGTAACTATACGATTTATTAATTCTTTAGGTACCTATCTGACATCTTTGTAATCAATAGTTTCCTGTTTCAACATTTTTATGGTTTGAGTTTGACAAAAACAGGGTTCGATTTTATTACTTGCGATATTATTTTCCGACACCGAGGATTCCCTGACAATTAATACTTCGACAAGATGTACGGCCCAAATTTCGAATGAACTAAAAAAATAAAGTCGGGTATTGCGTTCGCCGCCGATACCGCGCCACGCTCGCTTCGCTCGTTCGTCTACGCGCGTCCCAGCTCGATACTGGAATAAAATAAATAAAACAATAAATATCACACGACAATCTCACACAAATTGACCTAGTCCCAAACTAAGCTCTAGGCTTGTACTATGGGTATATAGTATTACTTATACTAGACAACGATAAACATACTTAGATAGAGAAATAAATACTTAAATACATAGAAAACATCCGAGACTCAGGAACAAATACTCGTGCTCATCACACAAATATCTGCCCTTACCGGAATTTGAACCCGGGACCGCTGGCTTCGGAGGCAGGGTCACTCCCAACTAGGCCAATGTGTCATCAAACACCCTAACCTTCACTAGAAAGTTACAAGCTGGATCGACGTAAATATGCGGCGTAGTCTCACTTTTCTTGTCAAGTAGTTTCAAATGTTTTAATGAGTTGATGATAATGAGAAAAATAAGTTGATCAAACATATTTAAGACTAAGTAAAAAGTGAGCAGGGTAAACCATACACAGTATGGCTTATTTGTTATCTTCAAGTACGGTTGTAAAACAATGACGCAGGTGTGTCGGCAGGCCCCTGGCCCGGGGTGAACAAACCGTCTGGATAGTTCTGACGTGGTTTGTCGGCAATACACTGCACGAGACGTGCGTTTCTAAAATAATAATTAAATACTATGTCAATATCACATTGCACAATTTTTGAATAATATTAACAGTACAACAAATAAAATTGGATTTAAAACTTTAAGTATATAGCTTACTGAATTTAAATTCAACAAAAAAATAATGACAATTTAAATTATATTAGCCATATGAATATTTGTTATGTATAAGTGTTGATTGTGTATTACTAACGACAATTTAAATTATTCGCCATAAGAATACCTACTATATATTTATTCATACTTTTTTGCTTTACAATATAGACTGCTTTTAAAATGTTTCATTTCAATGATCAAGAAATTCAATGTCCTTTATGCTATACAGCGTGTAAATTTCATACGGGCATATATTTTAACAATAGTTAATATACACCCTAATTAACATAAAAACGTGTGTAACAGCAACATTAGTTGTATTTCTTTTTTTCTTACTAATTAATTCAGCAAGCAATGTATGACATTGCGCAATTAAATTAAAGCATCTACATAATAGTCATGTTATGCTCACGAATTGTTATGGTTCGCCATTTGTTTACTTCGCCCATGAAAGTCAAAAATTTCGGTGCAGGCGGTGCACTCGCCTGAGATTGGTATTTAGTTTCTACACATTTCGTCCTTGCACTTGGATACAGGCGATACATTGACGACCGATGGACGCTCGCACACTTCGTACATTGCTCCTAAGACAAACTTTAAAAATTAACTGCTCCTCAATAATAAAAGTTACCAACAAAATATCTTTCTCACATGATTTGTATGATCGTTAACTACGTCAGGATAAAATATAATAATATGCCCGTATGAAATTTACACGCTGTATTTTCCTTTCATATTTAGCAAAATAAAGAAGATGAGAATGCATTTTCGTCATTTTAAATAGAACAGACTCACAATGCTGTTTTTAAGAGCTATTTAATGATACCTCCTTCAATGCTTTAGTGTAAAAAAATAATTACCGTTTGTATATTCAGCCTTTTCTAAAGATTAAAGATAGAGAGAGAGTAAAGATTTCAATATTTAATTAACACCATCGGACAATCCCACACAAATTGATGAAGTCCCAATGATACTACAGAGTATAGATATGTTACGTTCCTAGTCAATTGCGTTTTAAAACAGACAAACTACAGTACCTATCTTCAATTGTTTCACTAATTAATGACAGGTAGGTACTCGGAGACAGATGCAGAATACACGGGCTAGTATAGGTGAAAACCTACAGTAAAGGACCTGGTGTATGTGGTTGTGTACAAAAAGAATAAGGAAATTACGTCACATTTTAAATATAGAATGTCGAACGGTCGATACAGATGTGTCACTACTACATACAACAGGGCCTTTACTTCAGTTTTTCACCTATATAGCTATGGTCGACTTGTTTGGCGTGAACAGAGCGAGAGTGGTTAATTGGGTCTTAATGAATCTTCAACTTGGGCGCGGCAGAAACATATCTACTTCCTATTTATATGTAACACCATTGCGTAATTCTGAACAAACCTCTTGAATAATACACTGATAAATTCAGAGCGAGTTATCATAACTAGAGGACACTCCGACAGGAACTTGCCGAAAACAAACAGTCATCACGCGGCCGGCGCGGGAGCCGCCCAGCCGGCCGGGACTCACAGCGATAACACTGATAAGGAGTCACTCATTTATTTTAGCTATGAATTGCGTAAAATAAGCTATGTTGTTGAAGAACACATCCACTGCACAACCCACGACTTTATTCATGGCCAGTGAAATGATGACTTTTATTTCAAATTTTTCTTATTAAAAAAAAAAAACATTGGCTTGTTAGATTATTTTGTTCAAGTATAATAATATTTTTTCTGATGGAATGTTTCTATTTTTATTTTTCATCACATTATTTTTTTTCCAGTCGCAAATTTCCGACTTGCAATTGGGTCGAATGTAGGTTTAGCTTATGTTGTTAGTTTTGCAACAGACACGGAGGGTCAAAGCATTCTTAATGCTTTGATAGCAGTTTCGGAAAGGGGAAAAATGTTAGAGTAAAAACTGCGTCAGGAGAAGAACACGACTATGAAATGTTTATCGTGAAAAAATGCAAATCGAAATTTTGGTAGGTACCTACATAAAAAAGGCTATGTACCAGTCAACGTCAAAAGTACCTACATACATAGATACATAACGTCACGCCTTCATTCCCAGAGTGGGGTAGGCAGAGCTACAGAAATACCAACACCTCTAAAAAGACTTGTTGATAATTCTGTAAACACATTTTGCACAATCAGGCTAAGATGTTTACTAGTGTATTAGTGACAGGTTGCAAGCCCATCGCCTAAGAGTACTACAAGCCCTTATTCCCTTAGTCGCCTCGTACGACATCCACGGGAAGAAATGGAGTGGCACTATTCTAACCCGGCAACCACACGGAAACACCGTCAGAAATAGGTGATCAAAATCAACATTTCAAAACATGTTCTAGCATGACGCCCCCGATGTAATGGACTATTACCAAAGTGTAATTTTTAACTGGACTTTTAATAAGTCAAAAGAAAATGATCACAATAGCATAGGGATTAGGGACATAGAAGCAAAATGAAAAAACTACGAGTATAAGACAAAGCGAAAAACGATGTCATAACTATCTGATGAAATATTTTAAGCGAAGTGGCAGAAAAGAGGAATCCAACAGTTCAAAACGTCGAACTGAAATCTATTCCGATTGACTAAATAAGTAGGAGCTCACGGCATTAAAAAAGGATTTATTTAAACAGTAATCATTTCAATCCTTGACGGAAATGCGAAGTGTTATCATTGAGTTGTACCTACCTAGTCATTTTGCGTGTTTTTCTAACGAATACAACCGAAATTAACCGACGACCTTCCCCTTAAAATCAAACAAGCGCCAAACAAGCCTAGGTATTCCTTTATAAAGAAAGTCGCGATTTTCTTAGCAGGTACAATTGGCATCATCTTGATTATATGATTGCGTTTATCTGTTTTTTTTTGTTCTTATCTTCATATCTAACTAATATTATATGTAGGTATATGGGTAAAATTTGTGAGCTTATGAGGTTGTAGGGGGTAATCTACTAAACCGATTTTGATGAAATTGGTATGGAGATAGTTTGAGTCCCGAGGAAGGACAAAGGGTAGGTACTTTTTATCCCAGTAATTGGACGGTTCACGAGACCTGCGCGAAAAAGCTAGTAGGTCTACCTATTATACATTTATATTATAATTAGGGACATGAATGTATCATTTTTTAGTGCAATGTATGTATTTATATTATGAATACCTACGTAAATGTATGCATACCTGGTCTATAGCTACCTACCTCATGTTACGAGTACACCGCCACTACAACTCTGGTTTGTCTAAAGGTCAACTGGTATAGAATTCCTTACGGCATTAAATTCGTCTTTTGTATATTAAGTGTATTCTTTTGTGCCATAAAGATTAAATAATAAACGACTAACTTGTAGGTATTCCTCGGTGGTCTTGAGAGGTCACGAAGTCCCAAAAACTTGTAATTCAGTTACATAATTATGATAATTTGGTAGGCACCGTCACT